>JAAXCT010000071.1:0-1200000 GCA_012490785.1 Eragrostis nindensis | reverse complement strand
CTCGCCTCGCGCCGCTGGCCACTCACTCACGCTGCCCCGTCCGCCCACGGCCGAGCCCCCGCGTCGCTGCCGCACCCTCCCCGAGCCGCTGCGGCGTCCTGCCCCCCGCGCCTGCCTGTGCGGCCCTCGCTCCGCCGTGCCTGCTAGGCCCCGACGCCGCCCGCGTCGGGCCGCGCCTCCCGAGCAGCGCGCCCGTCCTCCTCTGAGGGTTCCATGAGGTCCGCCTCCCCCCATCATCCGCGCTTGCCGCGCCATGCAGGCATCAAGAGAAGAGGGCTACCTGGACAAGATGGAGCGATATCAGAACGGCAGCGCTCGCAACTTGCGGGGAAGATGGTGGGATCCGTGGCCTCCTCCATTGCAGTGCAAAAATTGTTATAAACCGATGACCGAAACGACAATGAAGAATGAGAAATATCTGATCTTTGGTGAGACATATAGCACTTTGACTATCAGAGAATAGCTTAATACAAGAATCAACTCCACATAATTCAGCAAACAACCCTTTCAGCCAAATCAACTCCTTACCCGCTTCAGCAATAGCAACGTACTCAGCTTCGGTGGTGGATTGAGCAACAACAGACTGCAAAGTAGCCTTCCAACTCACAGCACAACTACCAATTGTGAACACATAACCTGTGAGTGACCTACGCTTATCCAAATCACCAGCATAATCAGAATCAACATAACCAATAAGTCCCTTATCAGTTCTGCCAAACTTCAAACAGTAATCAGTTGTCCCTCGGAGATACCTGAGAATCCACTGAACTGCTTTCCAATGTTCTTTACCAGGATTAGACATGTATCTGCTAACCAAACTCATAGCATATGATAAATCCGGGCGAGAGCAAACCATAGCATACATTAAAAAACCAACAGCATTAGAATATGGAACTTTTGACATGTATTCTAATTCATCACGTGTGCTAGCACATTGCTTAGCTGACAACTTAAAATGCGGTGCAATAGGAGTACTAACAGGGTCAGCATCATGCATGTTGAAACGATGAAGAACCTTCTCAATGTAACCATGCTGACTAAGAAACAATAAACCAGCTTTACGGTCTCTAGTAATTTACATACCTAGAATTTTCTTAGCAGCACCAAGATCCTTCATGTCAAACTCACTACTCAACAATTTCTTCAATGTAGTGATTTCTTTACCACTCTTAGCGGCAATCAACATGTCATCAACATATAACAGCAAGTATATAGGTGATCCATTAACAAACTTGATGTAAACACAGCTATCATAATTTGACCTCTTAAAACCGTGTGACAACATAAATGAATCAAACCTTTTATACCACTGTCGAGGGGATTGCTTCAAACCATACAAAGATCTTTTCAGCTTGCAAACATAATTCTCCTTGCCAGACACTATGAACCCTTCAGGTTGGTCCATGTATATCTCTTCCTCAAGCTCACCATGCAAAAATGCAGTCTTCACATCTAACTGCTCAAGCTCAAGATCACGTGAAGCAACAATACTGAAGAATGTGCGAATTGAACTATGCTTTACCACAGGAGAAAACACATCATTGTAATCAACACCAGGAATCTGACTGTACCCTTTAGCTACTAACCTTGATTTAAATTTAGGAGGCTCGCTAGGAGATAAACCCTCCTTTCTCTTGTAAATCCATTTGCAGCGGACAGTCTTCTTTCCCTTAGGCAAGGGCACAACATCCCATGTACAATTCTTCTCCAGAGATTGCATCTCCTCATGCATAGCTGAAATCCAATTCTCACGATCACCACAATCAACAGCTTCAGTATAAGTTGTAGGCTCATGAACGCTCTCCACCTGTTCAGCACAATTCAAAGAATAATAAGTCATATTACATTCTTCAATAAGACGGGGTCGAGGTCCACAACCCCTATGAGGTCTGCGATGAGCAATAGGCAAATCCTCCTGTAGCTGCATAACAGGAGGTGAGTGCTGCTGAACATCATCATCATGAGCATCATTATCAACAACATCATTTTCCGTATTATCCATAGGCTCCACCTGCTCGACTTCATCATCAATCACATGCTCCACCTGCACACTGATATGCTGCAGCTCTTTTACAGAACTATCTGAAACATGATCTGAAGTCAAACTGTCAGTAAACATCACAGATTCATTGAAAACAACACTCCTGCTCATGAAAGTCTTTCCAGTTTCGGGATTCCACAACTTGTATCCTTTAACTCCCGAACCATAACCAACGAAAAGATATTTAATAGCTCTCGGCTCTAATTTTCCATTATCAACATGAGCATAAGCAGTGCAGCCAAAAACTTTCAACTGTGAATAATCAGCAGGTGTACCAGACCATACCTCAATGGGAGTTTTCTTGTTCAGTGGGATAGAGGGCGATTTGTTAATCAAGTAACATGCAGTAGCCGCAGCTTCTGCCCAAAAACGCTTGTTCATCTTTGCGTTGGACAGCATGCATCGTGCCTTCGAGATGATGGTTCTGTTCATGCGCTCAGCCACACCGTTTTGCTGTGGGGTATACGGTATGGTGTGATGCCTGACAATGCCTTCTTGCCTGCAATAATCATTAAAAGCAACCGAACAAAACTCTCCACCATTATCAGTACGAAGCACTTTTACTTTCTTTTCAGTTTGCCTCTCTATCATAACTTTCCACTCTTTAAACGCAGCAAAGGTATGATCCTTATTTTTCAGAAAGTAAGGCCACACTTTTCTAGAGTAATCATCAATAATAGTAAGCATGTAACGAGCACCACCAAGAGAAGGCTTACGAGAGGGACCCCATAAGTCAGCATGTACATAATCAAGAGTACCTTTGGTGGAATGAACAGCGGTATTGAACTTAACCCTTTTATGCTTCCCGAAGATACAATGCTCACAGAACTCCTTGCTACTCAAAGTGCAGCCATCCAGCAGGTTTCTCTTCATCAATTCTGCCATACCAAGTTCACTCATATGTCCAAGACGCATATGCCAAAGGTTAGTCTTACTAGGTTCAGATTTAGAAACAGCAGCAGCGGAAACAGAACCATGTAAAGTACTTCCTCTAAGAACATATAACTTTGCAGAATTCATATCACCTACCAACCAAACAAGGGAACCTTTTGCAACCTTCAAAACTCCACCAAAGGCAGAGTATCTGAAACCTTCTGCATCAAGTGTGCTAACCGAGATAAGATTTTTAGTCATGGTTGGCACATACCTTACATTAGTCAGTGTACGAATCATGCCATCATGAGCCTTGATCTGAACAGAGCCGATGCCCACAATGTCATGCGGGTTATTATCTCACATACGCACAACATCTCCCTTCTGCACAGGTTTATAAGATCTAAACCAATTTCTGTTAGTGCATACATGAAATGAACATGCGGAATCAAGTACCCATTCATCATGACCCGAAACACAACCAGCAAGAACAACCAGACAATCTCCCGAATCTGTGTTACCAGCGGCAACAGATGCTTTACCATCAGAATTATTTTTCCTGTTCTCCTTGTTTTTCAATTTCCAACAATCCTCAATAAGATGAGTTTTCTTCTTACAGTACCTACAGAACTTCTTGGTGGGCGGTTTGGACTTTGAGCGGCCTCTACCGTCTTGGCTCTTGTCACGATCGTTGCCGTCATTGGAGGATCTCTGATCAGTTCGACCTCTACTCACATGTAATGCATCGCCCTTTGAGGACGACGACCCATCAGAGTGCACCATCCCTTTCATCTTTTCCCTGGATGGAAGTGCCTCATAAACATCCGCTAGGGTTAGTTCATCACGGCTCAACAGTATGGTGTCACGGAAATTAGCAAAAGAACTGGGCAGAGAACATAACAGTAGAAGACCTAGATCCTCATCCTCATACTTAACCTCCATCGACAACAGATCGGCAACGATCTCCTTGAAAACAGATACGTGGTTCAACACCGAACCACCCTCCTGCATCTTGAGCGTGAACAGCTTCATCTTCATATGCATCTTACTGGTTAGATCTTTGGACATACAGATCGATTCCAGTTTGAGCCAAAGTTCTGCAGCACTCTTTTCCTGCAGCACTTCTTGCAAAATATCATTAGATAGATGAAGCTGAATTAAGGACAGAGCCTTACGATCTTTGCGCTTCTCCTCGTCGCTCCACGCATTCTTCGTCTTCTTGCCGAAGCTTTCCAGTGCCTCATCCAGGTCCTGAGTTTGCGCCAGAACAGCCCGCATCTTGACTTGCCACAGCGCGAACCTCGTGCTGTAATCCAACAGCGGTAGATCATACTTCATCGACGACATCGTGAAAACCAAGATGTGAAACCACCAGGCTCTGATGCCACTTGTTATAAACCGATGACCGAAACGACGATGAAGAATGAGAAATCAAACCACAGGGGACACAAGAGTTTAACGTGGAAAACCCTCCCAATGCGGAAGGGAAAAACCACGGGCGCCAGCCAGCAACAATGCACTATCAAGAGTTGGGGTTACAACGCCGAACGGCGGCTTACAAGAAGATTACATCATGGTAGAACCCTAAACGAGTATATGTACCGCACCGAATCTGAGTCGGGCCTCATGGGCCACTTCTGCCTCCGCTTCGCTCCGTCAGAAGTCGGCCGAATTTGGATCATAACTCAACAAAAATGAACTCGAAATTGCGCAAATGAATCAAGAAAAAGGATTTCGACTTCACAGATTTGGAAAACTGAGATGGGAATTTCCAACTGTCCATAGTTATTTATGCTATAAACCAGCCTAATCTGAAAAACTGAAGAGGTCAACCTAAATTTGATATTTTTCTTCTGCCCTTGAAAACGAAACAATTTGAGATTTTTTCTTCTGCTCCCTGAAAAATGAAAAAACAAGAACAAGGAAGGAGAGAAAAGGAGGAAGAGACCTTCTCTGACGTGGTGGACGCGCGTACAGGCAGGGTCCGCCGTGTTCTCGGGCAGGCCCGGTGGCCTGCACTTGTGCATCCCAGGGCGGCGGCCTCTCATGGACTGGTGACGTGATGACGGCCACTCGCCCGGCGAAGAAGAGGGGAAGCGAGTGAACGAGATAAGGCTGAGGAAAACGTGGACCAGGTGCTTCCACATAAGCCCTTTGAAATTTTTTGAAAAGGACCCCCAGGTTTCTGTATTTACGTTTTATGGTCACTCAAAGTTTTGGACCCCGTGGTCTCCTTGGCTGAGTGACACGTCTGTACCTGTCTTCTCTTGTGTTGCTGGGCTGGCTTCAGTTGGCCTGTGGCCTGTGGGTCTCTGCCTTTGCCCTTTGGATCTGCAGCTTTTGACCAAGGGAGAGGTTAATGCGCGTACCGTCACGCGTTACCCGATCGCGCGTCCCTTCTCAAATTCCGACACATGTCCCGAGACATAGATCAACCTATATATACGTGCCGCGTCTCTTAAACTCAGAGCAACAAAGGAACATCCCGCGGTAGAAAAGGGAAAAAGTGTGAATCAATCTTCTGTTGGTGTGAACGCATTTATTACACCGAGTGAAAACTTTAAAATGTGACAACTCTTGCATACGGTGTCCGTTTTCGATTTGGTTTTCACAGTTGCATTCTATGCGACGAGACGAACAAAACTAGATCACACTTGTATATATTTCATATATTTTTTTAAAGATAGAATATCAACAAAGTTACTATCATGTACGTAACAAAAGTTACTACCATATATGAAACAGAAATTACTACCATAAAACTTTTAAAATTATCGAACGAGAAGTTGTAATTAATTTTATATGACAATTAGCACAAATCCAGTTTTATTCATGACATAAGTTACTATCGTATGTTTCAAAAGTTAAAATCATAAATAAAGCTTAAGTTACTACACAATATTTACTATTATGTGGGCTAAAATTCTTCTATAACTTGATCTGTAGCAACATCTATAAAAATTTACAATAAATTAGATTGATAGTTACTAGTTTAGATACCATTTGAGTAATTTTTTGTTTCCTACCAAAATACATATACTAAAATTGATTCTATGTTGAAATCTTTGTAAATAATAAGTTGAAACTACTGCATTGTCTCAACTCATTGATATATAAACTGAACTTGCTACTAGATCCAAAACGCTAGATATATAGCTTGCTACACGAAATATAACATGTAACATGAGTTTCTACTATTTGTACTATATAAGTTGCTCTAGTTTTTCAAACTTACATGATAGCAACTTATGTTATAAACCTAGTAGCAACTTTTGTGGTATCTTAACGCATGAAAAAAATATTTAAAACATATCAAGTGGGATCTAGTTTTGTTCGTCTCATCGCATAGAATGGAACGGTGAAAACCAAATTGAAAACGGACACCATATGCAAGAGATATAGCATTTTAAAGTTTTCATCCAGTGTAATAAATGCGCTTACGTAAGCTGATCTTTTTCTTTCCTCTAAATCCATCCGGCCATCTGCGCTCCCTTGTGATGTCTCAGGCTGCTATCAAATAAATGAACCAACAAGAGAATGCCACCTTAGCCAGACCATGGGACGCGCGCTCACGAGATAGCGCGACTGGAAGCGCATTAGACTTTTCGTTTGACCAAAATCGAAAAGGACAAGCCGGTTAGAAACTCATTAAAACATGCCAAAAATGCAACAGGTCTACACTACGTGCTTCGTAACACCTGCTAACGGCACATGCCAAAAATGGCGCGGCGGAGCGCGCCTTACTTTCCTAGTTTATATACAAGTCATCGACCTAAAATCCCAGACATACATTAATTGATTGGTCATTCCAACACAAACAAATAGTTGTAGGACAAGTGAATTGATCCCTAGGCACAAGACTAAATTGCACCTCCTAACACTACTGAATTTGTTTTATTTTCCGTCGAGTATTGTATGACTAATTGATGACTTATGGTGTCCTACTCCTACCTAAGTTGGTTTTATAATACGCAAAAGGTATAGTCTTGTAGTAATACAGTGGATCAATGACTACTCGATCATACATATTGTGATTCCTATTGTGTTCGACTTCGAACAGAATGCTCTGCTTCCTTTGAGGCATAGCGAATGAGTGAAACAGAAATTCTAGACCTGTGCTTTTATACAATATTTTTAGAATTGACATGGATATGCAGTATGGAAAATCTGAAAAGAAAATGCACGCACAGATGAACTGAAGCGCAGAGAGAGAGAGAGAGAGAGAGAGAGAGTTTGCCAGAGACAGGCAGCACCGGTCAAACGCCACCTGTCCGTCATTCCCGCCAAAACAGGGGAAACCATCGGCTCGCAACATCCATGCATGTCGTTCCGCGACACGCGCGGCACCGCAGGGGCGCGTCCTTCCCTCTCCGCGGGCTTATATCTCTGCCCCCTCCATATAGGCATCACTGCAAGGGGTGGCCGCCCGCACTGCCCCTTCCGGTCCCCCTCCCCCGCGCGCGCGCCATCCATGGAGGCCGCCGCGGCGCACCACCGTCATGCTCTCGCGCTCGCCTTCCTCCTCCTCGCCACGGCGGCGGCAACCACGGCGCTGTCGGACGCGGAGGCGTCGGACATCGCGCGGCGGCAGCTCCTCTCCCTCCGCTCCGGCGGCCGCAACGGCGACCTCCCCGACGACTTCGAGTTCGACATCCGCGTGGACGTGACGTTCGCCAACGACCGCCTCCGCCGCGCGTACATCGCGCTCCAGGCCTGGCGCCGCGCCATATACTCCGACCCCAAGAACTTCACCGGCGGCTGGGTCGGCGCCGACGTGTGCGGCTACTTCGGCGTGACCTGCGCGCGGGCGCTCGACGACGCCAACGCGACCGTGGTCGCCGGCGTCGACCTCAACGGCGGCGACATCGCGGGCTACCTCCCCGCCGAGCTGGGCCTGCTCGCCGACCTCGCCTTCTTCCACGTCAACTCCAACCGCTTCTGCGGCGTCATCCCGGAGGGCTTCTCCCGCCTCGCGCTCCTCCACGAGCTCGATGTCAGCAACAACCGCTTCGTCGGCGGCTTCCCGGGCGTCGTCCTGCGCATCCCCGTCCTGAAATACCTCGACCTCCGGTTCAACGACTTCGACGGCGAGATCCCGCCGCACCTATTCGACAAGGACCTCGACGCCGTCTTCCTCAACAGCAACCGCTTCGCGGGCCGCATCCCGGACACCCTCGGCAACTCGACGGCGACGGTGGTCGTGCTCGCCGACAACGCGTTCGTCGGGTGCATCCCAAGAAGCATCGGTCGCATGGGCGCCACGCTCGAGCAGCTCGTGCTCCTCAACAACCGCCTCGACGGCTGCGTCCCGCCGGAGATCGCCAAGCTAGCAAAGGCCGCGGTGGTGGACGTCAGCGGCAACCGCCTCGTCGGCACGCTGCCGGATAACCTCAGACAGATGGCGGCGCTCGAGCAGCTCGACGTGTCGAGGAACCAGCTCGCCGGCGCCGTGCCGGAGGAGGCCTGTAAATTATCGAAGCTCGCCAACTTCAGCTTCGCGGACAACTTCTTCAGCGCCGAGCCGGCGGCGTGCGTGCCGTCCGGGAACGCGCCGGTGGCGCTCGACGACGCCGGAAACTGCATCCGCGGCGAGCGGCCAGGGCAGAAGTCGCCGGCCGAGTGCGCGCCCGTGCTCGCGCACCCCGTCGACTGCAGCACCAACGTCTGCTCTGCGGGTCCCAAGCCGCCGCCGCAGGCGCCGGAAGCGTCGCCGAAGCCGCCAAAGGAGCCAGCGCCGGTGCCGAAGCCAGAAATGCCGCCGGCCAAGAAGTTGCCCGAGCCGGAGTCGCCGCGGAGTAGTCCGACGCCGGTGCTCGCTCCAGCGCCGTCGCCGCAGGAGGAGCCACCGGCGGAGTCACCGGAGTTCAGCCCTAATCAAGAGAAAGTGCCGTCTCCGTCGCCGCTGCCAGCAAGAAGCTCATTTCCACCACCGGCGCCGGTGAGTTCGCCGCCGCCACCCGTCAAGTCCCCACCACCACCTGCTCCTGTAAGCTCACCTCCTCCACCGGTGAAATCACCTCCTCCGCCGGCACCGGTGAGCTCGCCTCCTCCACCGGTGAAATCCCCTCCACCACCCGCGCCCGTGAGCTCACCACCCCCGCCGGTGAAATCACCTCCACCACCAGCACCAGTCAGCTCGCCTCCACCACCGGTCAACTCACCTCCGCCGCCAGCGCCAGTGAGCTCACCACCACCACCAGTAAAATCCCCACCTCCGCCGGCTCCTGTACTCTCACCGCCGCCACCTGTAAAATCACCCCCACCACCTGCTCCAGTGAGCTCGCCGCCGCCACCGGTAAAATCACCTCCACCACCGGCTCCACTAAGCTCTCCACCGCCGCCACCGGTCAAATCTCCACCACCACCGGCTCCAGTGAGCTCACCACCCCCACCACTAAAATCTCCTCCACCGCCGGCTCCGGTAAGCTCGCCACCTCCCCCTGTAAAATCGCCGCCACCGCCGGCTCCGGTCAGCTCGCCACCTCCTCCTGTAAAATCTCCACCGCCACCAGCTCCGGTGAGCTCTCCACCTCCTCCTGTAAAATCTCCTCCTCCACCTGCGCCGGTGAGCTCTCCACCCCCACCAGTCAAATCCCCACCACCCCCAGCTCCGGTGAGCTCGCCCCCTCCACCGGCGGTCCCATCGCCTCCGCCACCGGCACCATCATTGCCTCCGCCAGCGCCGGAGGAAATCATTCTGCCACCGGTCATGACACAAAAGTACGCGTCTCCACCACCGCCAATGTTCCCAGGATACTAACAGGTGGGTAGAAAGCCGGCGAGATTCATGAGAACGAAGACGACGGACAGTGATCATCAGTTGATCACAGCGCGCTCTGCTGACTAGAGTGTGCGCATGGGTACGTGTTTGAGGTTGCATGCAAGCGAATTTGTCTATACAGATACGTGCAAGCATATGTATATATAGTTATATACTCACGCGTGCGCATGTAGCTTGACTATACGTACCCGGAGGAGAGAGGAATGTTCAGAAGGGAAACGGGAATGTGGTCTCATCACGATGCATTGTAAGATGTATTTGGGATCCTTCTGCAAAATGTGTGAAGAGGATGGATGGTTTTTCTATTTGATTGTTGTGGGTATATATTAACTTTTTTATTTATATCAGCTGATATTTAGTTGGTAGCTAGCCTGGTATCCATGTCAAATTAAGCTGAAAAATTATCGATGAGTTTATTAATTTGTTAACGGATTAACATGTTATTATTCATATCACATAACTTTTCATTGCATGAATAACCCTGTTAATTTCATAATTGGTACTCGCTCCGGTTGTAAATGATGGAGCGTACGTTCGAGCTAAGAAACTTGTTCTGACATAGTCTAAGAGAGTATGTAACCAATTAACTGCACTCTTAAGACTCCCCTTTTTTTTAGCCTCCTTTCATGGTGATGTGATATCTATCCCAATTGTCAGCAGTCTCCCCTCATCTGGAATTCCTGGTAGGAACATCGCAAAATGAAATTTTATATATGTACACGCTTGTTGTCTTCCGTGCCCGTCACCCCTTGCTGCCACCTCTAATTATATATGTACCACTTGCCTATCAGCTCATGCGCCTGCACAGCCAAGTAATGTATGTTGTGTATCAATGATTTCTCATACAATGCCCACTATGTCAAATTTTTGTACGTGACAAACATTTCTAATAAAATAATTAAATTTTGCAAAATGCTGCTCTTATTGAGAAATTATTCTTTCTCATCCTCTTTGCAATAGTTACATCTATCGCTCTGTATATTTTTTCTTGATTTCTTGTTGTAGACCATATATATTTAAGTGCATCTACAATCACAAATTTATGTTGGGATGCTGCACAGACTCATGAGAGCGTTCCTCTTACAGAAAACTACACATTGCAGAAGTTAGATGTCTGGACTTGAAATAATATATATTCTACTAACATTGTTCAACGTACCTTTATATTTTATTTCCCTAATTATTTGTTTATGGTTGGCACAGCGTAGTTTAGAATGGTTAAAGACAAATATACCTGACTGAAAACCATTCGTAGTAAAATAATTGGTTCAGCCCAATATAGTTAGGATGCGGTCTTATGACGATGCATGGTAAGATGTATTTGGGATCCTCTGCAAAATGTGTGAAGAGAATGGATGTTTCTTCTATTTGTGGTGTTATTTCCTTTTTTATATATATTTTGGTCGTTAGCTGGCATCCATGTCAATTTAAACTGAAAAATATTATTGAATTCCATTAGTTTGTAAACAGATTGACGAAATATTATTAGTCGTACCGTGGGTGAGTATATTCTATCTGTGGCCACTTCAGTTTTACAATAAGTTTATCAGAGATTTACGATAAATTCAAACAAATTTACGACATCAGCGTTCACACACGTTTTGAAAAAGAACCATGGTAAAAGTGTAGTAAATCATGTGGCAAAATATCGTAAATCACTATACATGAATGTCGCGAATTACGATACAAAAGTGGCCACAGAATAAGCTATTTAATGACTGGCTATAGAATAAAAGGTCTATTCGTACCACATTACTTTTCATTACATGATGAATCCTGTAATTTCTTTAATAATTGGCGCTCCCTCCGCTGGTTGTAACTGATGGTATTAAAAAACTTTCTTGGTTCACATTTGAGCTAAGAAATTTTGTCTGGCGTCGTAAATTGAAATCTAGAGGGGGTATGAAATACAAGTAAAACTTATGTAATTTACCAATCAATCTGATATCTGTCCCAACTGTCGTTCTCTCTTCCTCATCTGGAATTACTGGTACGAGCGCGCGCTTGTTACCTTCCTTGCTCGTCGCTCCTTGCGGCCACCTCCAATTAATTATGCAACACTGGTCCATCAGCCTATGGGCATGCATGGGTTAGTAACTTTGATTACTCCTCCTTATTTTTCTTATGAGTCTGCGTGCGTCGCGCCTCCCTCCCTTCGTGAAAAACGGCACCGACAGGCGGGCCTGCCTGCTCTTCGCGCATCGTCCCAGATCGCACGCACACGCGCTCAGGCTCAACCCCTCCCAAACCCTACCATACGCGCGCCGTCTAACAGCCCCATCTCCTCCCTCCCCGCCTCCTCGCGCTGCGCCGCGCCGCGGTACATGCTCCCTCAGTCGTCCCCGTCTCCTCCCCCACGAACCGAAGATCTGGCGATGGTGGGTGTCGATCGAGCGTGACGAGGCCGCGAAGGTCTGGGCAGGCGGCCGACGGATCCGGCTATGGCTCCAGCAGCGTGCGGTGCCTCGATTGGATCTTCCTCCTCATCCCCGACCTCCGATCGAGCGTGATGAGGCCGCGAAGGTCTGGGCGGGCGGCCGACGGATCCAGCTCTGGCTCCAGCAGCGTGCGGCGCCTCGATTGAATCTTCCTCCTCATCCCCGACCTCGCCTCCTCAATGCCATTCGCAAGTATGTCATCCTCCCTTCTTCCTCTCCTTCACGACGCATGTCACACCCTAAAATTTCAGTTTTGAGATGTGAACATTTTTCTACTTTAGAATGCAATTTTTAATATCTTCAAAGGTTGTTCTTAATTTTTTTTAAAATTGAATTTACTTTGTCTTATCAAAGGTTTGCCTCAAAGGATTTCTTATATTTCAGTTGAAAGATTTATTTAAATTTTTTTATTATGAAACTATTTAAATAAGCAGATTTTTGTTTGTCAAACTTTGGAAATGCTTGTCTTGAATTTCTAGTGCTTTATTTGAAATGGTTTGAGTCTTTTTATTATTCATAAACCAGAAAAACAAATAAAACAATACCCTTACTAAATGGACCTCGAGCCGGCATAAATTTTGTCCAAATATCCCACTCGACCTTTCTCCTTCTCTCTTTGTTTCTTTCTGTCATTTTCCCAAACCTTTTCTTTATCTCTACGATCTGCAACCAAGGCAGCTGCACTGAACTTTTCCTGCCTTGTCTCCACGTTCCATTTCTCTCTCCTTGACCTCTCTTTTCTTCCTCATGGCTAAACAGCAGCAGCGCACTGGCATAGCACCACCACAGCGCTGCACTTTCAGCTCCCATTCGAGCACAATAAAACCTGCGCCCACACATCAAAACCGTTCCCTTTTCAATTCCCATGAATTGCCATCAAAGAGAAATGAAAACTGCAGCCGTAATGGTCAATACCCGAGCTCCTTTCATGCCTGGCCGTTTCTCCTCACGCCTGACCTCACCTCTCCCTTCTTTGCCCTATAAAATCACGCCTAGGATCTCCTTTCCATGGCTGACGACCTCCCCTGCCCCCTCCTCTTCATTCCCATCCAGTAGCCACGAATTCATCTCCTTTTCTCTGCTGCGTCCAGCCAGGGCGTCCTCAGTTGGCATCAACGTTCCCGGCGATTTAACCAACAAAATGGCACCAAATTTCACCAGGTGATGCTTTCCTTTGTCCTCTATGTCATATCCGAAGATCACTGCAAAAGGTACTCCGATGGATCAGGAATCTAATTCGCCATCCCTGCTGATCCTTGTCTGTTCGCGTCCAGCGCGCGCCATGGTAACTCAATTCATGTTTCTACTCATTTCGAAGGCTTCCTTGATGCAATGATCATGTCCAATTATGTTCTGCAGAACCTTCTTCATCCCAACAAACCTTCTTCATCCCAACAAGAAGGATCCCTGAGATCGAACCCGAAGGCACCAGGAACGCGGTCGGCGTATGAACTGCCGCCACACGACCTCGCCGTGGTCTAAATCCGCGATCTCTAACTCAGGTGACTACCAGGCAAACCCACCATGTCATTCTCATGTCCCACACAACTATTGAGATATAGGTTCAAGTTTTATCCTAATACTAGCTGTCAATCTCCGGGAACGTGCACATTTCTTTTATGCTGTCCGTGCATGCCCGTCAGCATCCTGAGGAAAATCGGCGTTGTTTGCCGCTAAGTCGATTGACCTCGTCCAAGAGCAACCATACCAATAAGTGTGCCTTTACATGTTATACAGGATGTTCTCTCCCTCTCACCCAAACATCACTAACGCCAATGTCGCTTCTCGTGATCATGGTCGACGTCCACGTCTCGTCGTCACCGCTGCTCGGATATTTCCTTGCTGTGTATAATCTTGGGTGAGCATGCTATGTCCAGAATTTCTGAGCAACTCAAATTCATCCTCCATTGCTTTTGCTGAAGCTCTAAATTGCACTACATAATCATATCTTTAGTGTAATTATCGTTTGATCCCTAGAACCTTTAATCTTGCATATCTTTTCATCCGTAACTCCAAATTAAGTCATTCTTGCGCCCAAATGCTCGTTACAACCTAACCTATTCAACCATAGCTCTTGTTTAATCAGTTTGTCTTGTCTTGTACCTTGCATTATGTATTTATGGTGTGCTTTTATGTGTGTTTTTTTTCAGTACCTTGCGCACGAATAGGATGATATGGTCGGGAGTCATACGAAGACACTGAAGACCAAGAATTACAGTCACTGAGCAACAGAACTAAGACCAAGTGTCCTTGACGCATTTTGTATCCTAATTTATAAACGTTTTGTTTGTAAAGTTGCATGCTTGAGTCAAATGAATGCGAACCTATTTGTAGGGTTTACTAGTATATTGTCATATCGTTCCTTGTCGCCTTAGTTTCCTTTACTGTTTTTGGGTAGAATTGCTTAGCCTTGCTCTGTGTCGGGTTGGGAAGGTTATAACCTGATTAACTGAACTTCTGTCACATGAGGGTTAACTAGTAATCTTTAGCAACATGATTGGAGCTTAGGGATTTGGGTGACTGGTATGGGAGCTGTGCTGGGGTTACCGGCAGCTCGGGGATTGTTTGGGGTTACCGGCAGTCCCTTGGTTTGTTGATCACCTAAATTTAAGGACCGGTTCGTGGAGCGACCACCCATGAATATCGTACAACCACGAGTCCAAGTATGGGCGCGGCCTGGCCTATTAAATAGTGGAGACCAGTTCTGTGCGTGCCAAACGGTGGTGCGAGGAAGGCGGGTTACGCTGGAATCGTCGGGAGAGAGATGTGTGGGGACAGGAGGGTTACTCCTCGGAACCATATGGCACAAGAGGGGGCCTCTAGGGAGTAACCCCATCGGTGGAACCTCAGTGGGCACGTACAACCTGGAGGAAGCTATGAAAAAGCCTTGTTGTGATCTCCTGGCCGCACACCTAAGGAAGTGTGCATGTGCTTGGCCGGCACGGCATAAAGGAGACTTTAGTCCACCTGGCAACAGGGGATGAAATCACAAACTCGTGGGGAAATGTGTACAACCTCTGCAGAATGTAAAACTGTCATGACAGCCGTGCTCACGGTCAAGAGCGGCATGGACCCTCACACGATTAGTTGGAAATGATGGTTGGAAGCGCAATCACAGTAGGATAGCTGTGATCGGGTGGTGTAACCCGTAGTTGTTCAGGTGGAGTAACCTGTTGGTACGTTGGGGGTGTTTGGAACCCTTGATCTTGGCAAGGGGAGTAACCTTGGCCGTTTGGAGATATATATCACCTAGTAAATAGGAGTTGTTTCATAAAATGTTTTCCTCAGCCGCATTTATGCAAATAAACCCATGTAAGCCTTTCTTGTTATTAGCTAACATGTCATACTTTCCCCCACTTGCTGAGTACTCTATGTACTCACGCGAGACATATACCTTTTTCGTTTGCTATTCAGTGAATGAAGCCGCCAGAGAATGCCTCAAGGACAACAAGTGGAGATCTAGGCCTGCGACTCTTCCGGTTTACTGCCTGTGGAGTTGAAGAATGCCGATGCTTAGATTTATTTCCGCTGCAATGTAATCTTTTCTTTTAGACTAGTTGGTCGTTCTTGTAATAAAGTTATCGATTTAATAAAGATATTGTTCTTTTATCACATAAATTGTCCTGTGTGCGTGAAAACTTGATCCTGTGCACGTATACAGATGTATTCGGTTTTGGTCTTTAAAACCGGGTGTGACAACACAGCTGCCGGCGAGCCCATGTGGACGGACACCCGCACATGAGAGCTCGGCAAGTCGTACCCCCGTCTGGTTTCCTTGCGAGCTCGCTAAAAAAGCATAAGCCGATTGCCGTTCCTGGCCTGCAGATTCTTCTAACTGAATAGATAAAGCCACGTATTCCAGGGGTCCAGAATAGATTGTTAGGCTTTTGACAGACTGCATAGCTTCAATACATGACCTTATGATTTGCTTTCTGAGTCTCTGTTTTGAGAGTACCATTATCTTCATTGGCATGTCGTTAGTGTGAAGTCTAGACTAGTCCTGGGACTTGGGCCGGGCCAAATTCGGGTGGGCCGCGGCCCGGACATTTGGCACGGCACGTGGCACGGCCCGGCCCGAGGGGGTTTCGTGCCGTGCCGGCCCGGCCCGAGCTGAAGGGCCGTGCCGTGCCGGGTTTTGGGCACCACGGGCGGCACGGCACGACACTGTCGTATGGCCGTGCTTGGGCCGGCACGGCACGAAGGCGGCCCAATGGCACGGAAATGGCCCGACGGCACGGTGACGGCCCGATGGCACGGTAGCGGCCCGACGGCACGGGATGGTGTTCTTATGAAGTTCTTGAGCCATGGTTCATTTTGTATTTTGATTCGTATTTAAAAATTCAAACTTGTATAGAATTTGCATATGTAGTCCAAATGCGTTGATTTTTTTTTCTAAAATCTCAAAAAAAAGTGTTCTATCACGTGTATGTATTTGCATCATTCTGGTATAGTATAGTTTTTTACAGATCAATCAATTCATTAATGGTCACTATTTAACATTTTCTTTACCTTTTTGTAAATCACCAAAGAAATTGAATTTTTAAATGAAATTTTGTGTGGATGTACAACTTATACATCTCTACACATAGGAATTTTGTATAAATTTTTTCGAAGCACTTACACTCATGTAAGTTCGAATTGCTTCTCATTTATCTCAAAAGCTTAGATCTTCTATATCGTTTAGAAAATTTTGAACACACATTCATGCAAACATTGTTGAAAAAATTCCTCATAAATTGTAGAGGTTGGTGTTGACTTGGAACAGCTCCACACCAAAATTGAGCTCAAAATTCGTTATATTTTTGGAGATAAAAAAATGCAAAAAATCACTTTTCCTTTGTTTTTTTGTTACACTCAAAGTATGATGATTTTGGAACTCAAATTTGATATACACATGTAATATAGCTATCCTATACTAGTGTAATTTTGGTGGAATTTTTGAAATTTTTTTATCCATATAACACTATACAAAGAATTAATTTAAACAACAAAAATGCGCCTTCTTTATACTGAAAACGCATTTCGAAAGTAGGCTTTCACTGAAACCGGGCCGTGCCCGGGCTTGGCACGGCCCGACAACGGCCCGCCGTGCCGCGTGCCGTGCCCGGGCCGCATTTTCGCCATGTCGGGCCGACCGGCACGGCACGACGCGGCCCGACGGGCCGTCACGGCCCGGCACGGGGCGGCCCGAGGCACGATGGGCCCGTGCCGTGCCGGCCCAGGCATGTATCGTATTAAATCAAAGTTTCCTTTACCCTTCGGTTGCAGTTTTTCTGACGCACGTTACATTAGGCTAAAATGCTTCGGTCGGAAACCTGTCTGCTCTGTTTCCCCATGTTGGTTATACTGATTTCACTATGTAGGATTTCCCTTGCATTCCAAGATGGAAATCTGTTTACGAAATGGTTTGTGTAGTATGCTTGCATTTTGGTCAACACATATCATGAATCTGTTAAATGGTTGTACGCATTTTTGGTCAACACATATCATGGATCCGGGCGTGTTTGGCTCCCAGCCACAACCCGCCACACCAAACCTTTGGCGGCCACGACAAAACTTTGCTGCTGCTTGGTCTGTGAATAAACTACGGCTGCCACAGCGTTTTCAGTTCTTTTCTCCGCCGCAAGTTCGGCGCTGTTTTTCTCCGCCAATCCTTTGGCGCAGCAGTGGCGGTGGCGTGGCTGTCGGTGGCCGGGAGCCAAACAGGCCCATCTGTAAAACTGGTGTACACATATCGAACAATGATTACTTTCTCTCTAGCAGTTAATGCGACGTGTTTCACCTTCTTTGGGCAACAGCAGTTGTAGGTGCCAAATTTCAGGCACAAGTTTGGTGAGTACATATGCACAAAGCTATTTTCATATTCCTTTCAATAACACATCAATAGATGAGAAAACTTAGCAATTATGATGGAATGTTGCTATTAGTTTTTTATTTCCTATTGCCGCTGATATGTCCTTGCACTGGACAGAGTCCGTTATTTCACCTCTGCTGCTTCAGCCCATTCCCCTTCCACCATTATCACCGCTGGACTCTTGACTTATAACTCTGCCTTCCCACAGCAGTTCGTCTCTCTTCTAAAGTGAAGGAATCTCCAAATAGCCTGATGCTTTTATATTGTATTTATAAGTGATGCTCAATTCCAACTGTAGCATTATATCATTTTGGTTTCTCTCTGTCCTGTTAGCAGTTGCCATTTGTGGATATTATTGCAGTCCTAACGATCCTGTCTGTAGATTAATTTGATGGACCAAAATTGCAAATATTATTAAATTTTACATCCTGAAATCTTCTGCTGTTTAGTTTGATGCTCACAGTTATCTTACAACAGTTAACTGTACACTAAATTGGTTTGCCTTCTTCCTTATAGCTCAAAGCCAGACCTCAAGACATAAAAAATTATGATAACAGGAAAAAATTACATCTTTACCATAACAAGTTATTAAAATTGGTGGTCTCTTCATTTGATTTTGGATTCAGTGAAAATGTTTAGGAGCCTATTTATTTGCATGTTCTGAACCCTTCTTTCTAATTTGTGCAATGATAGGTTGGCATTAGTATGCCATCGAATGCAGAACATTTACTTTAAGTTGCTGAAAAACTCAATAAATTTTAAAGGGCAAAATGAAAGGTTGGTATGCGTGGAGTTTGTTGCCTGTCTCTTTATGTAGTGTAAGCATATGATTTTTTTTTTTTGACCGCTTAAGGCTGTCAAGAATATGCGCACTGAATTTTCAGTTAGCTATCCACCTTTATGATGACAGTAGCATTTTTTGTATAATTTTATTTTCATAAAAATCAGTTACTTTGTTTTATGGTCTTATGGGTGCTTCTCCTTTCTTAGCTATTTAAAATTGTCAAATTCTGCTCTTCGCTCATATGATTGATGTTTTTTCAGGTGTACACTGTTGCAGATTGGCAGTAGCATCATCAAGATTCTACATCTTTGTTGGAATGGTAATTTTCATCTCATGCATTTTTATCTTCGTAGATCATAATCAAGGGCAACTACATCAAGGTCATCTCAGAGACGTTGCAGAGTTTGATGTCCAGCGAGTTCCATGGCGTAAGATATTGCTCCGTTGTAGAGTCGGGATGGAGTCTACCCTTACCTAACTATTTGTATCTTCTAATACTCCTTTTTCATTTGTTCTGATATTGCCATGATGATTAACTGGAAGGTGGGGCAGCGTATTTCACTTCATGGGGGTTGCTCACCGATGCTTCATTGATCATGTCCTTTGGCTATGGGGGTTGCTGTTGCTGCTACTGCTACAGAGTGCAACGGTTGCTAGCGCCAACAGCTACAACAATTGGATCAGCTAAAGATAAATGAAGTTCAACAGTAGTTAGGTATGCATGAGGCCATGTACTCAATGATGTAATGACTATTTGTTTGTTTCCTTTTTGAATGAAGTCTTATTATGTTAGGTTAATATTTTTTTATTTATTATTATGCATGAGGTCATGTACACAATAACCGTCTATTAATCTGAATGAATGTTTACAAGTATCAAAGTATACATTTTTTTTGCTTGCTTGATTTGCATTATAAATGTTACCGTAGCGTAAACTTGCTTGATTCATGAACATCTAGCTTTTCATTTGATTTGATATGAAAGATTTGACGTCTATGGTAGCAACCATAATTATGTGGCTTTTATTCTCTTTTGAGTCCATGCACATTCTCACATAACACAGAACCATGTTGGACGAGGCGGCTAAGGCAACATGACAGATGACACATGCCATCATTCGTATTATCAGGAAGTTAAGAGACTTCTGACCATACGTTGAAACCTGGAAAGTGGCTTTAGCACAACTGCATTTGTATAGTCAATTATAAAATTTAAAACAAATATAATATTTTTTATGAATAACATTAAAGAGTCTTAAAACAATAATGAGATTTTTTTCAAACCAGCCCGTGGCAGCGCACGGGCACTTTTGCTAGTATAGTCTAAAGTGGAAAGCACATAACTTCCACCGCTCTACAGCATTCGGGACGATGTGGACATGTACCATGAGAGCACTCTATTTCCTGCTGTCATGGCCCGCCACCTGCGGCGAGCACATGCATCTCCTCCAAGTCGGTTTGATTGCTTGCCTTGTGGGCTGCCGGCCTAGATGGCTCTTGCTCACACGAATGGTGCGATCTGGGCATGGTTTTCATGCATGCCATGCCCTTCACCGGTGGCTCTTGCTCACACGAGGATGTGAGGCAATTCATAAAATAAGTAAGAAAATGTTCCAAATTAAACAAATTAAATTCCAGGTCGACTAGGATGAAAGAAAAAGTGCGAAGAAAGTAAGGGTGGCCTCACCTACATGCGGGACGGGTGTCCGCAGCGAGCTCAGTCTGAGGGCATCCCCCGGGGCACAGTAGGCTCGCGCCGGCCGGGGTGCGACTTCCTGCAATCGTGTCGGGCTAGTGCCTCCTCACAGTCACAGCAGGACCATATCGTCGAGCGCAGCCATTGGTTTGACCGTAGCATTGCCTGAGGTCGTTTGCGGCGGTGCAGGGAACGAAGCACTCGCAAGTTCTATGGTGCAGAAGGAGCAGCAGCTAGAGGGATGCTACTATGAGAGGGGGATGTGGGCTTTTGATTTTTGCTATTCCCGATAGCCGGATGTTGCCTGCCTGCAGACTGCAGTGGACCTGAAGGAGAGAGCTCCATGGCGGGCTGGAGAAACGAGGACAAGACCTAAAGCGTAAGGCGCGTGTTCTTCATTTATTTGGTCTTATGCAATCCAACTTCCTCTGCCCTCAAGATGTAACCATGAGAAAAAATGTGGAGGAGGTGTATCGAGGGTCGACGTCTCCAAGCAACAGATTCTTTTCCTCGGTAAGGAGGCCTTTGGCAATTCTGTGAAAAAGTCTCCTAGCTTCCCTGTATTTGCATTCTTTTCATGGTGCAGCGTGGCATGCCATGATCCCTAGTTTGTTTAACAACATAAATGTAGCCATTTTTTTCTCTGGGCGCAGCGTACCGCGCCATGATCCCTAGTTTGTTTTAAGCTGCAACTGTTTGTCATGTATCAATGATTTCACATATAATGCGCACTATGTTAATTTCTATATGACAAATGTTTCTAGTTAACCGGCGCAATGGCAAACCGGCAAACCGGCGCAACGGCGAGGAAGGCGGCGGCGGGGAGTTCCCCATCTCCTCATCGCCTCTCACCGATAATGATGTCGAGGGGATCCAGATCTTTTGCCGCCACCGTCATCCCTGGGCCATGTGGTTTGTCTCCATGCGGATACCGGGTCCCTGAGCATCACCACCGTCGTGCCGGCTGCCACGGCCGTTCAGGGCCTGCGCGCCTCCATTCTCCTGGTCCGCGTCGCTGTTGGTCGTTTATACGCACCCATTTATATACCGCAAGTGGACGGTGTACATTGTAGCTTTTTCCCTCAGAGTATTCCAAGGTTTATATCGAATCCACAGGGATCAGCAAGAGAACCATGTTTAGGGTTTACTATTTCGTCTAACAAATCAATCCTAGCATGAAGTACTTATTGCACATACAAGAGCATGAAAAAGGGTGAAAGATGAGGGTTGTGCCGGTCGGCACAAGGGGTGTGCCGATCGGCACAGGAGCTAAATTGCACGAAAATTGCTTGAATGGCCTAAGGAACCTGATTAGGTCATGGGGTAAGTTAGCCAAGTCTGCTAGTTGAGATCGTAACCAAAAAGCTTAATCAAATAGCATCATAAACGGGATTACTCAATTATTGATAACCGAAGATCGGTAGGTCGAAGCCCCTTTCTGGAATGCCCTGTCACGACCAATTCGCCATAGTCGCTGATCTCTTCCCACTCTACACATCACCTCAAGGATCATCGCGTATGCATTAGCGGCTGTTGAGGTACGGAGGCAACGTGCAAATATGGCGCATTACAAGATCCCAATGCTACCTTAACCACAATGGAGATAGTGAGAGATTGAACCTCTCACCTCTTATTGCCACCACAATTAAGATAACATCTAATACTTAGTCGTCACTAAGCGTAGGAACAAGTGCATGTAAAGACCATAAAATCCAGGCAATCAATAATCAAAACCATTCATCCACATATTCAACCATACTTCAATGATACATAGTGCAAGATACATCACCATCTAGTAGGCCTACCTTGATGGATCACCTCTTTAGCACCAATGGTTCTTGATCAACAACTAGAGAACATGAAGAACAGGGCAAAGCCTCGGTGGCTCTAAACTTACTAGCTGTGTTGCCCCTCTGGCGGCCGATCTCTAACCCTAGGATGTCCCATGGGTTATATATACAGTGGGGAGGCGTTTGGAGGCGAAAAGAAACCAATTCTAAGTCGGTGCCGGTCGGCACCAAGGGTGTGCCGATCGGCACGACTCGTTTCCAGTTCGGACTCGATTTTCCTTTTTCGCAGCTCCGCCTTCCATAGGTCATATCTCCACCGTCCGGAGTCCAAACGAGGCAAACCCGGACTCTATCTCGTAGCCCTCGAAAAGATCTACAACTTTGGTATTCATTGGATCTCCAGATTCGGCCGTCTTGGTTCCCAAATATGCGATGCCAAAATATCTGTCTCCTCTGCGTAGGTTTCCTTGCAGGGCCCATATCTCCTAGCTCCAGAATCCAAACGGGACAATCCATATGTGTTCCGGAAAGCTCTCGACGAGATCTACAACTTTCCTTTACATTAGATTCCCATTAGAGCACGTCTTGAACTTGAGATCCGTGGGACAATACAGTGCTGTTTCTGGACTGCGCGAATTGATCTTTCCTTCCGGATAAACCTTCTAGAAATCCTTAGGCATTGGGCCACGACCTTGGGCTTGCATGTTGGGTTCCATGGACGTCCAGAGGTGTCTTGTAGGTGCCATGGGCTTGTGGGAAGCCCTCCTTGCATGGCGAGTCGGGCTTCATGTCGATACTTCTCATATAAGAGCCATTTTGTCGTCTTTTCACCTGTTTCTGCAATATAGCACTAAAACGACACTACATGTGGAATTCATCAAAGTTAGAGGTAAAACACATGATTATGATGAGAATATGCTACGATGTTGGTGGTTTTGGGCATATAAAATGGGTACTTAGAAACCACCAACAGCTCCCCCATGCTTAAACCTTTGCTCGTCCTCGAGTAAATAAATCACTTTACCCTCTCAAGGAGAGATCAGCGTTGCAGTCATGTCATCTTCACTTGCATTCATCAAAGCACATATATATCCAACCCGCTTTAAGAGTATAGCACAAAAGTTTTATATTGCACCAATTCTACTACTCAAAGATACTAGTGGGGAACATATTATGACTTAGAACCGACCACAATGCTCAAATAAATTAGCTTCGACTCTCAAAGCAGATTACTCCTCAAACTAGGCCATAAGATGATAAAGCTTTTTCAAAAATTCAGTCTCATTCGTCCAAACAAAACACTCTCTTGCAAAGAATCAAAACAACACTCATCTCACAAATCTCACAAGCCAAACAACTAGAAGTGATCCTATCTACAATTATTTAGTGGAAGGCTTTATGTGTAGCTTGTTAGGAAAACAACTAGCAAAACAATGTAACTTAGAATATTGTCAAATCAAGAGAAAGTTCTACTTGGTTTTACAGAGACTTGTCAAAAAGGCCATTGGAATAATATGATGAAAGAGAGGAAAACACACGCTTTAGAAAGGTGGACATGTGCAAATGGCAAAGAATGATCTCAAGACACAAATGAAGTTCTCAAAATCGGATTGCACATGGTTGGAAGGATAGAGTTTCAGCCAATTGAATGCACTTACTTGAATATGATGGTTTTATGCACAATCTTCTATGAAGTCCACTCTTGCAACTTGATATAACACTATAAACAATCTTGATCTTCCATCAACAATCTTTGAAGTCCATTAACTAGTGCTTCGGAATGTAGATGACGATCCACTCCCCCATGCTTAAACGATGCTCGTCCCGAGCATATAGGAAGTGAAAAAAAAAAGGAAAAGCACTAGTTAAACCTTTTATTTCTTCTCCTTGACCGTCTGAAACACATATACTTGATTTCTGGAGATAACAGGGGGCTTTTCGCTGATTTTGTACTTTGTGCCGGTCGGCACGAATTTGTGCCGGTCGGCACAAACCCAACTTTTCTCCGTTTTCGCCTCAAATTGATCCTTTGCGCTTCAGAAAGTCTTCAGAGGTGTTTGGTGATGAAAATCTTCGTCTTGAGCAAGATATCTTGATAATTTGTGCATAAAACCATAGAAATAGTGCAACGGCTCGACGAGAAACTCATATCATAGGTTGTGGACAAGGATTTGGACAACACCAAAAGAAATATGGGTTTACAGGTGGGAATATTCAGCGAAATATGCACACATTTCAGAGTAGAATAGGCAATGCTGAATATGAATAAGGCTAGAAAACAAGTGATAGTTACGCAAACGGAATGGCCAGCTTCTAAGTCTCATACCAAAAGAACACAAACTTGACCCAACTCACCAAATTACATGTTGCAATCTACAGATTTATCATATAGGTGTAGCATATTTGGCATTGGTAGGTATGATCGATGCAAGAGAGCAATATTTGCAAGGATTAGAGACATAAGACGTTATAGTTTTCCAAAAATTAGAAAGGACTCAAGCTATGTTGGAGTTTTCTTTTTAGAGAGCAAAGCATATTGTTATGAAGAACAATTCAATCATATGGGGTCTCTATCAAATCATCTGTCAACAAACACCACCACTAAAGCAAATAGAGTTCGTAGAATTGGTGCTTAGTTCAAGTTCATTAAAATTCAGCGGGGGACAATTATATGCAACGAGTCATACATGCAAGTTCCAACAACAATAGCAACTTTCATCGTATCTCTAGCAAAGTTCCTCATCATAATCATGCATTATTTAGAGTGAAAGCACAAGCACATAGGTGGTGATGATACAAGCCAGCTCCCCTAGATAGAGTAATGACATTTGGTCACCCTAAGGTAGCTATTAGGGATATGTCATTGTCCATTCTATATTCTAAGTGGCAAATTACAAACAACCTCTCGCATGAACAAAACGAAAAGGGCACCACACCATAAAAGAAAGCAAAACCCAAGTTGATACCAAAAGGCAAGAGCAGCGAATGAGAAGAGAATAGGATTAGAGAAGAGAAGGAACTAAGAGATGTTACCGTCCTTTTAGTGAATTGAAGTTCAGAGCGTGCCTCCCCCATGCTTAGAATGTTGCTGAATTGCATGAGAGAAGTTTGACTGTAGGGGGGCGCAACGGAGTGCCGATCGGCACAAGTGGTGCCGGTCGGCACAGGGAGTGGTGCCGATCGGCACAAGAGCCGTGCCGGTCGGCACACTCCATCCTCGACATCGTTTTTGGATTTTCAACTCGATCATCGGCTTGTAGCTGCTGTCCCATTGCTCCCTCTTGTTCATGCGGCTGTTTCTCCTTAATTCCTTCAACTCCCTTCTTGTGAGATCGATTCTTTCATTCCTGCAAAACAATTGAAGCACACATACTACCCCCGAGGTGATGATCGGGAGTAGAGGAATATCTACCAGCTAACAACAACTTCAAAGTTCCACTTGTGTCAATTTGATTCTAGTAGAGAAAAGAAAACAAAATCCTAATGGGTGTACGTGTATGCACAAGTGTGGATGCATGAAGTTAAAACACAATGTTAGCAAGCAAGCAAGACCATAATGTTATTCCACAATTCAGTCTAAACACCACGTTCACACAAAATTGCTAAAAGATCGTGCATCGATGAACACAATCTAGAAACAGAAGGTACTCATTATTTAGTCTTGAAACAATGCTATCAAAGTGAAGAAAATGTTTTATGATATTAGCAACGAACATTAGTGGCGTAGAAGCAACACAAGGGCAATGTTTACACCTAGCTCTAAGCACCATGCTTACAACTAGATTGCTAGCAATCTAAACGAAATTCTTTAACAACCAAAGTCTAAACACCATGTTCATGACTTAGCCATTGCAAAACTCCGCTGGACTAGAAAGATAGCGCATTGAAAAAGAGTAGCAACTAACCAATGCAAATGATGCAGGACATAACAAGGCATATTAACTATCCAGTGTTGTTCAACAAACAAGCATAAACACCACGTTTACACCTAAATTTGCTAGAGAGTGTGTGCACACAAAGCCAATTAAGTGATCGTTGGAGAGTTCAAAGCGAGCTATTATGAGTGGAGAAGTGAAAATGATGCAAGTCAGAGGCTAGTGTGAAATAAATAAAAACGTGTTAAGCGGCATCGATGGAATGCTTAGAAAAGCATTTGGTCATTTGTGCCGATCGGCAATGGAGTCATGCCGATCGGCACAAGGGGTCTTGGCTCTGGTATGTGATGAAAAATGAGTGGTGGAAGGCTTAGGTAGGCTGAAATCAGATGGTTAAATGCATGCAAGCGGAAAAATTATGAAAATACAAAAACAAAGCAAGTGCTCACTTAATGATGCATGCATGCAGTGAATGATTTTTGCAAACAAACACATAATGATGGTGGTCTAAAAAGAAAAAGTTAAACTAGAACAAGTTAGACACAAGTGAATCAATTGAGTTGGGTAAAGCTCACATTAAAGCGAAAACTCTAGGTTGCCCTCCTAGCAGCACTAAACAATCCACACAAAAGACTCAAAAACACGGGTTGCCTCCCGAAAAGCGCTATAGTTATAGTCGAATAGCTAGACTTCTTACATACCTGATTGTCGCGAAGCCATGGTTCTTGGTGTAAGATCCCAATGATATCCATGCAGCTTGTACTATGCAAACTTCGTCGTGGTTGACTCATAGCCCGTCTTTATTGTGTTGCATATTGCTCAATATGTGTAAGTGATATAATGCTCTTGAGTCTTCAATCTTGTTCAACTTCTGATCATTTGCTCACGGGAGAATTGCTCAAGCTATTTTCATTGTTGTCATCTTCGTCTCCTTCCTTAATCCTGCCATTGATAATCTGCAGCTCCTGTTCCTTCTGAATTTCGTGTCACCAACAGAATGAAACAGGTTCTAAAACCTGTACCATAACGTAGGTAGCAAAAATATCTTTCCAACGAGTGCTCATGCAACTCAAACGGATTCCGTATGAAGGACTTATGAGTTTTTTACTCCAAGGCTGCGTGCTGTTTGAAAATCTGACAGCTCGCGCAGCGTCCAATGATTAGCTCATAAATCCTTGTAGAAACATCCAAATCCAGCACCGTTTGATGTGTTGGAAAGAAGACTTGAAGCTCTATCTAGATATAAAAGTTTCATATATTGATCAGCTCGGAGAACTAACGGAAATATCAATGATTTCAGCTTCTTGCTTCGTCTTCCGGAGAATCTTGACGACTTCATCTTTTCAAGCATCGGAGCATGTGTCGGCTTGTCCTATGACTTGTGAATCTTGATCAATGTTGCACCAACAAAGTATGATGATGTAGAGTCGATGCAACTTCTCAAAACTTGCCCATTGATCCACCAAGTTGACGGGAGAAAAATTCCGAAGAAATCTGCCATGTCCTGTTCCAGCCGACAAATTATTTGTGCTTTTCTGCTGCGACCAGGAGGAATTAGAGGCTGAAACCTATGCCATTGTGTCGGGCATCAAATTATCTTTCCAACGAGTACTCGTGCGTCCTCATCGGACTCCGTATGAGGGAGATATGGCCGTTTTTCTGAAGGTATGTCAAGCTGTATCGCGATGAATCCGAATTGAATTCAAACCTTCCAAATATTCAAACTCCGTGTTTGGAACGACTTGAATCCGTGTCAATCATCAAAAGGAAGTCTTCTAACTGTTGGAAACCCAGAGATCACGTGGATATTGGACTTTAATTCCATATTTGACTCAAACTTCCAATCGTTTGCATCTCTCGCGAAATATCCAAACAGCCTGCGCAGCATCTCGTATTTTGGCCATAAATCCTTGTAGGAAGCTCCAAATAATGCGAGACTTGAACCGTTGGAAACTAGACTTGATGCTCTTTCAGAATGTCAAATTTGTAGGCCTTGCAATCGTTTGTACTGACGTGCACACCTCTGGAAAGTCAGCAAACAGAATAATAACTCATGATCAAGAATTTATCCACCATGCCTTCAATGTTATCAATTGAAATCCTCGATCTTCATGGTAAATAGCCCTCAATCTTCTCTTCCATTACCTATTGCTGTAAACAAGCCAAATCTTCGCAGAGCATTAGTTAAAAAAAATTATTGACACACAAGAGCGTACCTCCTCTCGAGCAGTGTGGTGCCGATTGGCATGGGCGTTGCACCGATTGGCACTAGCGAGTCTTTCATGGAGAGGGGCTCCATAGCAGATGATGGGCCACTAACAAAGTTAGCACCTACTGCTATGGAGGTTGTGTGCCTAGCCTTGTACCTGTTTTCAATGGACACACAAACAAAGAAAAACAGGGCATATGCAATAAAAAGATATAGGATTAGTTCGATAAACTAGATAGATCGCCCTAGGTTCGAGTTGCCGATCCCCGGCAACGGCGCCAGAAAAAGCCTTGTTGGTCGTTTATACGCACCCATTTATATACCGCAAGTGGACGGTGTACATTGTAGCTTTTTCCCTCAGAGTATTCCAAGGTTTATATCGAATCCACAGGGATCAGCAAGAGAATCATGTTTAGGGTTTACTATTTCGTCTAACAAATCAATCCTAGCATGAAGTACTTATTGCACATACAAGAGCATGAAAAAGGGTGAAAGATGAGGGTTGTGCCGGTCGGCACAAGGGGTGTGCCGATCGGCACAGGAGCTAAATTGCACGAAAATTGCTTGAATGGCCTAAGGAACCTGATTAGGTCATGGGGTAAGTTAGCCAAGTCTGCTAGTTGAGATCGTAACCAAAAAGCTTAATCAAATAGCATCATAAACGGGATTACTCAATTATTGATAACCGAAGATCGGTAGGTCGAAGCCCCTTTCCGGAATGCCCTGTCACGACCAATTCGCCGTAGTCGCTGACCTCTTCCCACTCTACACATCACCTCAAGGATCATCGCGTATGCATTAGCGGCTGTTGAGGTACGGAGGCAACATGCAAATATGGCGCATTACAAGATCCCAATGCTACCTTAACCACAATGGAGATAGTGAGAGATTGAACCTCTCACCTCTTATTGCCACCACAATTAAGATAACATCTAATACTTAGTCGTCACTAAGCGTAGGAACAAGTGCATGTAAAGACCATAAAATCCAGGCAATCAATAATCAAAACCATTCATCCACATATTCAACCATACTTCAATGATACATAGTGCAAGATACATCACCATCTAGTAGGCCTACCTTGATGGATCACCTCTTTAGCACCAATGGTTCTTGATCAACAACTAGAGAACATGAAGAACGGGGCAAAGCCCCGGTGGCTCTAAACTTACTAGCTGTGTTGTCCCTCTGGCGGCCGATCTCTAACCCTAGGGCGTCCCATAGGTTATATATACAGTGGGGAGGCGTTTGGAGGCGAAAAGAACCAATTCTAAGTCGGTGCCCGTCGGCACCAAGGGTGTGCCGATCGGCACGACTCATTTCCAGTTCGGACTCGATTTTCTTTTTTCGCAGCTCCGCCTTCCATAGGTCATATCTTCACTGTCCGGAGTCCAAACGAGGCAAACTCAGACTCTATCTCGTAGCCCTCGAAAAGATCTACAACTTTGGTATTCATTGGATCTCCAGATTCGGCTGTCTTGGTTCCCAAATATGCGATGCCAAAATATCTGTCTCCTCTGCGCAGGTTTCCTTGCGGGGCCCATATCTCCTAGCTCCAGAATCCAAACGGGACAATCCATATGTGTTCCGGAAAGCTCTCGACGAGATCTACAACTTTCCTTTACATTGGATTCCCATTAGAGCACGTCTTGAACTTAAGATCCGTGGGACAATACAGTGCTGTTTCTGGACTGCGCGAATTGATCTTTCCTTCCGGATAAACCTTCTAGAAATCCTTAGGCATTAGACCACGACCTTGGGCTTGCATGTTGGGTTCCATGGACGTCCAGAGGTGTCTTGTAGGTGCCATGGGCTTGTGGGAAGCCCTCCTTGCATGACGAGTCGGGCTTCATGTCGATACTTCTCATATAAGAGCCATTTTGTCGTCTTTTCACCTGTTTCTGCAATATAGCACTAAAACTACACTACATGTGGAATTCATCAAAGTTAGAGGTAAAACACATGATTATGATGAGAATATGCTACGATGTTGGTGGTTTTGGGCATATAAAATGGGTACTTAGAAACCACCAACAGTCGCCGTGCAGGGCCGCCGCCGCCATCCGGGATCTCGCCTAGCCGTCTGGCCGCAGATCGCGGCACCCGCGTCGTCCAGCCCGGGCTACGCGCCGCCGTGGCCATGAGGCGGCATTGCGGGCACAAGCACTTGCTCGCGGGCCAATCAGCGGCGGTGAGTGTTTACAGCCTGCTGGCATGCGCCTCTCGGCCAAACGAGGCCATGCATGGTGGCACACCTGGGCATGGACTCCGGTGCATGGCAACGAGATCCATCGATTCCTTCACGAGATCTGAGCTCCTCATGCCTGGATCTACGCAGTCAAGATTGGGCAATCAAGTTGCCGTGGTGATAGTGTTGGGATTGTGGCAAAGTGCGGTGGCGGCTATGGTTGCTCATGCCCGCATCAAATCTCCGGTGGTTGCAACCTATCACCTATGTTGACGAATCGATTGGTGGCTTTCACTGGCATAGTGGCTGGTTCCCCTCCCATACTCTGGGGAATTGGATCACAGAGGCATCTATGCTCGTCTTCCTCGCAGCGGTGACATACATCATCTGACGGCATCGGTGGCTGATTCTCCTCCCATACTCTAATATAAGGGACTGGGTCACTCTGGCGATCATCGATCTAGTGACGGCGGCAGAGATCGATGGGTGGCACTAAGGTCTAATTTCTCTCACATACTCTTGGGGATCATATCAAGGTGGCAGCACCCATGGTGACTGATGCTCATTCTCCAGCGATCGACGATCTCGTGATGCGGTTTGAGATGTCACATATTCTTGGACCTCCATTCGTCATAGTATAGTATCGGAGTTCTATTAAGAAGTTGCACCAAGGAGACTATTTTTTGTTTCATCAGTGCAACATTCTGCTTGTCTGATGAGATTCAATATTCTCGATGATTGTATTTAGCTATAACTCTCTTTTTGTAACGCCCTGAAAAAATTTATCCTTAAAATTCGCATATCGAATCGAAACTAAAATCGGAAGCTTTCAAAATGTTTTGAAAATCTTTCTCTCCCTCTTTTTCTTCATCCTCTCGCTTTGGCGCTGCACGTATGCGTGCCGGCCGCCACCTATCACTTTTACCATGCCTTCACTCCTCTGCCTGTCTCGTTGCGTCGAGTCGTCTCGTCACTCGAGTCGTCTCGTCAATCCAAAACCACACGCCAAAGTCATCTTGAGCCATCTCGTCGCGTCTCGTCGTTGTCTCGTCAGTCTAAAACCATACGCCACACCATTGGCCCCGCCGTCTCGTCATTGTCTTTTCTTCCACCCCGTGCACTGGCACAGCACGCATGTTTTCTTTACCTACCTCGGCCCGCGCCTTTAATCTCGCCTACCCGTGCCTTTATTCAGTCTGCCTGAGCCATCCCATCGTCTACACCGCTCAGCAACTACGCGACACACCAACGGGATTTTCTGGTCTGGCCTATTTCTTTCCCTTCTCCATCCTCGCGCGCTAAATTGCCGTCCAGCGCGTTTTTACCTTCACCTACCCAGTGACCGTCATTTATTCCTTCGCATAAGCTGGCACATCGCTCGGCCCCGCACGAGTCATCTCGTCACATTAATTATCTCGAATGACCTGACGACACTATGCACTATGCTTGAGTCGTCTCGTCATCTCAAACCACGTGACGACACTATGCACTATGCTTGAGTCGTCTCGTCGTCTTGAACCTCGCGCCAACACTATGCTTGAGTCGTCTCGTCGTCTTGAGCCTCGTGCCAACACTATGCTTGAGTCGTCTCGTCGCCTTGAACCTCGTGTCAACACTATGCTTGTGTTGTCACATCAATTCATATCCGCACGCCAATGCCGGCCGTGCCCACTTGCTCGCGCACGCCGCATCGCGACGCACCGCCCTGCTCTGCCACGGCCACGCCCCGCACTGCTCGCGCACAGCAGAGACGACCTCCGCACAGCAATCCCAGAACCACACGCGAAGCCGTCGGCCCCGCCATCAATCCTTGCCGGCGAGCTCCTCCATCGCCTCCGGCTATAAATAGCCTCCCCCGCGAACTGGTCCGCCACCGCACTGCCCCAGCCCTGCAGCAGGTGAGCTTCTTCTTCCTCTCTCTGTTTCTCCGCCCAACGGCGTGCCGCCCGTCGATTCCCCCTCCCCGGCGCCACCTAGCCTCGGCCGAGCTGCTGTCAAGCATCCCCAGCACCACCTCCACCTCCGGGCCCTCCCAATCGCCGTCTCCCTCCCTCTCCCGAGCTCCACCCGAGTAGCCATGGCTGCCGCCAACACTCCTCGTCGCAGCCGCCGCTCCCCACCACCAAACCTCAAATCGACACCTCAAATGGATGCACCATAGCTTCCTCCTCCGTTTCCCCCAACTCCTAGCCGTCCTCCCCCTCTTCCCCGTGCCGGATTCGAGCTCCCAGAGCCGCCCATGGCGAGCTGAGTCGAGGAGAACGACTCCCCTGTGTCTGTTCTTCATCCCGTAGCTCATTTGGGCTACCAGATCATCTATCTATCCAATAGCTATTTAGGCCTTAAGCCCATTTACCACCCACGCAGGCCCACACAACCAGCCGGCCTTTCTTGTGAACCAAACGCCACCAGCAGCAGCCCAGCACACGTGCTGTTTTTCATTTCCGAAATTATTTTCGGAATAAACCGACAGCCTCCACTGTAAAATCGATATCTCCACCATCCGAGCTCCGATGACCTGATTCTTCCTCCTAAATTCATCTAAAATCGAGCTCTATCCATTTCTACCAGTTTCATCTTTTATAGAGCTCATCCTCTATTTCGTTTGTATTTATTTGTGTTTGTTTGCTTGTTTGTTTGTGTGCCGGTTTCGCGTACCGTAGCTAACGGAGAGTACGAGTTCGAGGAAGAGGAGGAGCAGGAACCAGGAGCCGGAGACTTCGAGCAGGAACTCCCCGAGGACGTCAACGAAGGCAAGTCACAATCCGTTTTCCCTTTGATCATACTGCTCCTATGTTTTATAAACACAACCCGTAGCAGCCGTTTTATTGCATGAAATGATTACCCTGATGATTGCAAAACCTTTGTGTAGTATGACCAAGACCACTGAGCCTTATATTACCTGTCCTACATGATTCCCTGTTAAACCTAGGATATCCATGTATGACATTATTTACGCATGGATGATTTCCTTGTTATAGAAATGCTTAGGACTGTGTATCACTAAATGCTCTACTTATACTTAGCTTTTGCAAATGTGAAAACCGTGATTGGTGTTGTGTGGTAGTAGTAAGGTTGGGTGATAACTAAAGAAAGATGAATGAATGAACTTGGGTTAGAGCTGAGGTGATCCTGATGATGTTTATGGAAGATTAAGCGTCGCCTCTGTGGTGTGCTTATGACAAGTGATATGGGAGATGAATGCCGCCTCTGTGGTGGGTTCATATATGTGGAGATGATTGCCTTGGCTCGTATAAGGACCGAGTTGCTTGTGACATCCTACCTAGCCGTTTATTCAGTACGACCACACTACCGTGTATGCGGCACGGCTTAGTCTAAACCCCGCCAGCTAGTCTGTTAATCGCCTGGAGGCTGGAGATGCAATGGGAGCCCATGGAGCAGGTGGACGTGCTGCAGACGTGTGCGACCCGGTCGAGGCCTAGATCAGAGGCTAGACCCCTGGACAACTCCCATGGCGATTAGTCGGGACGATGCTGTGATGGGTAATGGCTTTGTGAGTCTTCACACCACCCGCGCAGTGGCTCGTGATGCACTCAGATTGTGGGTACAGCGTACAACCTCTGCAGAGTGTTAAAATCTATTCGAATAGCCGAGTCCACGGTCACGGACATGGCTTTGGTTCGGTCCAAGAACTAGCATGGGATGGGTGCTTATCTCCTTGATGCGTGAGTTGTTTGAGAATAGGTCCGGCCTTCCGCCGAAGGTTGTCGTGGACGGGGTGTCCGGCAACGTAAAACTTGACCAACCCCTTAATATCTTAATTTGATGCTTTTGCTAAAATGCTTTATAAACTGAACCCTTGCATGTGTAAAACTTGCTTTATTGCAATGTTAAACCTGATGGCCTTTACCTTGCTACTGCCAAGTGCATACATTTATCCATTGATGGTAGGGTAAGGGTTGCGACTTGCTGAGTACTTTTGTACTCATTCTTGCTTGCTGATTACAGAGGAAGATCCAGACTTCGTCGACGCCGACGGTGAGGAAGACGATTGAGCTTGGTCTCGTCCGCACCCGAGCTGCCTGTGGCATTAGTCTACCGCTTAGATGCTTCCGCTGGTTGAGGACCTAGATGTTATCATCGGGGTCTGGCTTGTACTGGTTGTTTGTTATCTTTTAATATTCTTGTTGCTTATCGATCGACCCTAGCCAGGTCGCGACTTGTAATATCACCTGTTGTAAGACTTGATTGTACCAGCGACTGATCCAGGGACTGGTATAATAAAGTGTTCTAGCTCCTGGGATAACCGGGGCGCTTCAGGTGGTATCAGAGCCGTGCTTGGCTGTAGGACGTGACCCTAGGCTTGGACGCTAAAATTATTTGCAAAAACTATTTTGGAAAAACTCCTTAGCTCTTTCCCTCTCTTTTGCAAAACTCTTATTTAATCTTTCCTCTACAGATGGAAGAAGATGGATGGGTGACCGACTACTGCTTGGAGACCCCTGGCTTTCCAAAGGTGCTACGTGATGCCATGGTCAGACTTGGCATTATGGAGCCTGCCGAGTATGTCGGAAGGGAATATGAAGAGTTTGGCACTGAGCGCTGTGAAGTCACCATTCACATTGGAGCCAGTGATGACCACCCCGAGATGAAGCCCTGGAACGTGACTACTACTGGGTCCCGATTCCCAGACACCTACCAAGCTGTGGCACGCAAGGCCCTTCGGTACTTGTGCCAGATGTACGAGAGGCCCATCGGTCGCTCGCCAATGAGGTTTTTCCCTCCCATGGAGAGAAACCGCCCCACTTGGCTTGCGAGGATGAGGTCAATTGAAGGCCTGAGAATGGCTGAAAGAGATCCCACAGTGGTTGCTATGACCCGTTATCTGCTCGCCTTGGATGAGCTGTATGACGGAACCGCAGCCAGACTGCGAAGGTGCATCACTCGAGCTGAAGAAGCTGAGACACGAGTTAGGACCCTACGTGTTCAGCTCGCTGAAGCCAAAGCTCGTGAAGCAGAAGCAGAAAGCCGTGCTGTTACCGCCGCAGAAGCCTTGAAGGCAGCAGAAGACCGCTACAACAAGCTAGTTGGCACTGCCTATCTCACTGGGCGTGCCCACTGCAGGACTCTGCATATCCCCGGAGTAGGAGAACGTTCCGTTTTGGATGGGACTCCTATCTGCTCTGCGGGAAGCAACATCAAGAGGAAGTATGCGGAAGACCTCCCTGCACCACCGCCCTCTGCAGCAGGCGGTAAAGAAGAAGTTGAAGAAGAAGAGCCCCTCCCTCTGACCCAGCCTTTTCCAAAGGAGAATGAAGATCGCCTCCCCACTGCTTCGGGTGAAGATTCCCCAGTTAGAGGCCTGGAAGATGCCTCCAACCTCATGGATGCCCAGGACCCCTGAGTGTCTACCAAGATGAAGATCCAATCATCATGGGATGAAGCTACCGGTCCGAGTTCAAGGAAGTGTCTGTGGAAGTCTGTACCCCCGAAGTCTTAGTTTGCCCCTTGTAGTCGCAGTGTAACCGCTAGTAGCTCTTCGCTAGTGTTGTACCCCTGTTGTTTTAGTGAACCTGTGAGTGCTGTTTGTTTGTGTGAATTGCCTGTTGTGTGTGCCAGCGAGGCCCTTGTGCCTTGCGCCCTTTTATAAAAAGAAAAATATAATAACAAAGAGAATTAAATGATAACATGAAGAAGATCTTAGGTTCTTCTCTCATCTTATGCTCTTCCCCCTGGGGAGCACCAGTTCTGTTTGTCAAGAAGAAGGATGGAAGTATGAGGATATGTGTAGACTACAGATCCTTGAATGAAGTGACAATCAAGAACAAGTACCCTTTACCCAGGATTGATGACCTGTTTGAGCAGTTAAAAGGAGCTAAGTACTTCTCCAAGATTGACTTGAGGTCTGGGTATTACCAGCTGAAGATCAGAGAAGCAGATATCCCAAAGACAGCCTTTGTATCCAGATATGGTCAGTATGAGTTCACAGTTATGTCTTTTGGACTAACCAATGCACTTGCATACTTCATGAATCTCATGAACAAGGTGTTTATGGAGGAATTAAATAAGTTTGTCGTTGTCTTCATTGACGACATACTGATCTATTCAAAGAGTGCCGAAGAGCACGAGCAACATCTGAGAGTAATTTTGGAAAAACTCAGAGCCCACAAGTTGTACGCCAAGTTCAGTAAATGTGAGTTTTGGCTTGAGAAAGTTGCCTTCCTTGGCCACATTCTGACAGCAGAAGGAGTTGCTGTAGACCCAGAGAAAGTTGAAGCCGTCACTCATTGGCCTCAGCCAACAAATGTGTCAGAGATCAGAAGCTTTCTTGGATTAGCGGGTTATTACCGCCGATTCATTGAAGGATTTTCCAAGATAGCCAGACCAATGACAGAACTTCTCAGGAAAGGCAAGAAGTTTGAATGGACCCAGTCTTGTGAAAGAAGCTTTCAAGAGTTGAAGAGAAGACTGACAACAGCACCAGTGTTAGTCCTGCCTGACATTCACAGAGATTTTGTCGTCTACTGTGATGCATCAAGACAAGGCTTGGGATGTGTTCTAATGCAAGATGGTAGAGTTGTTGCCTATGCATCAAGGCAATTGAAGACTCATGAGCAGAATTATCCCACTCATGATCTGGAGTTAGCAGCAGTAGTGCATGCCCTCAAGATTTGGAGGCACTACTTAATTGGGAATAAGTGTGAGATCTATACGGATCACAAGAGTTTAAAGTACATCTTTACTCAGCCAGATTTGAATCTGAGGCAACGAAGATGGTTAGAGTTAATCAAGGACTATGATTTGGAAATCCACTACCATCCCGGAAAAGCAAATGTTGTGGCAGATGCCTTAAGCAGAAAAGCCTACTGTAACTACCTCATGACCCACAATGATCACCTGTCGACCGAGATGAAGAAGCTTAATCTGGAGATAGTGCCTCGAGCTTGTGTGAATAATCTAAGTGTGCAACCAACACTGGATGAACAGATCAGACAAGCCCAGCTCAAGGATCAAGAGTTAATGAAGATCCGCAGCCACACTGGAGAAAACAAAGCTCCAAACTTCAGAGTAGATGATAAAGGCACTCTGTGGTATAAAGACAGAATCTGTGTACCACAAGAAGGAAAGTTCCGAGAGATAATCATGGATGAAGCCCACAACTCAGCTTATTCCATCCATCCAGGATCTACCAAGATGTATCTTGATTTAAAGGAAAGGTACTGGTGGAATGGAATGAAGGCAGATATAGCCAAGTTTGTTGCAGAATGTGATGTCTGTCAGAGAGTCAAGGCAGAACACCAGAAGCCGGCAGGATTACTCCAGCCCTTACCAATCCCTGTGTGGAAATGGGATGAAGTCGGCATGGATTTTATAGTTGGTTTTCCTAAAACAAAGAAGGGATATAACCCTGTATGGGTAATAGTGGACCGACTCACCAAGGTCGCTCACTTTATTCCTGTACGAACCAACTATGGAGGAGACAAGTTAGCCTAGTTGTACATTGACAACATAGTAAAGCTACATGGAGTACCAAGCAGAATTGTCTCTGATAGAGATACCTAATTTACCTCAAGGTTTTGGAAAAGCTTACACTCTGCTTTGGGAACTAAGTTGGATTTCAGCACTGCTTATCACCCTCAGACTGATGGCCAGACAGAAAGGATCAATCAAATCGTTGAAGACATGTTGAGAGCCTGTGCATTGACCTATAGCAAAGACTGGGAAAAGAGTCTAGCTTATGCAGAATTCTCATACAACAACAGTTACCAAGCTAGCCTCAAGATGTCGCCTTTTGAAGTGTTATATGGCAGAAAATGCAGAACACCTCTGATGTGGTCAGAAGTTGGAGAACGTTCCCTTACAGGACCATCCATCATTAAGGAGGCAGAAGAAAAAGTTGCAGAAATCAGAGAAAAATTGAAAGAAGCACAGTCTCGTCAGAAGAGTTATTCGGACAAGCGAAGAAGGGATTTAAGTTTCCAAGTGGGAGACCATGTGTACCTTAAAGTTTTCCCAATTAGAGGTACACGTCGTTTCCAAGTCCGTGGCAAGTTAGCACCACGCTACATCGGACCTTACCGAGTGTTAAAGAAGATCGGTACAGTGGCATACAGGATTGAGCTACCACCAGAGTTGGCAGATGTGCACAATGTTTTCCATGTGTCTCAGCTCAAGAAGTGCTTGAGAATCCCTGAAGAGCATGTCTCTGTAGAAACCTTGGACTTGCAAGATGACCTCCGTTATCGGGAAGTGCCGATTAAGATTTTGGATGTAACAACCCGTCAGACCAGAGGATCAACAGTTCGTCTGTACCATGTCCAGTGGAGTCGGCACACAGAGGCAGAAGCCACTTGGGAGCGAGAAGATGCTCTGAGGAAGGAGTATCCCCATCTTTTTGAAGGTGAGCCTGAATCTCGAGGACGAGATTCCTTTAAGGGGGGTAGGTTTGTAACGCCCTGAAAAAAATTATCCTTAAAATTCGCAAATCGAATCGAAACTAAAATCGGAAGCTTTCAAAATGTTTTGAAAATCTTTCTCTCCCTCTTTTTCTTCATCCTCTCGCTTTGGCGCTGCACGTATGCGTGCCGGCCGCCACCTATCACTTTTACCATGCCTTCACTCCTCTGCCTGTCTCGTTGCGTCGAGTCGTCTCGTCACTCGAGTCGTCTCGTCAATCCAAAACCACACGCCAAAGTCATCTTGAGCCATCTCGTCGCGTCTCGTCGTTGTCTCGTCAGTCTAAAACCATACGCCACACCATTAGCCCCGCCGTCTCGTCATTGTCTTTTCTTCCACCCCGTGCACTGGCACAGCACGCATGTTTTTCTTTACCTACCTCGGCCCGCGCCTTTAATCTCGCCTACCCGTGCCTTTATTCAGTCTGCCTGAGCCATCCCATCGTCTACACCGCTCAGCAACTACGCGACACACCAACGGGATTTTCTGGTCTGGCCTATTTCTTTCCCTTCTCCATCCTCGCGCGCTAAATTGCCGTCCAGCGCGTTTTTACCTTCACCTACCCAGTGACCGTCATTTATTCCTTCGCATAAGCTGGCACATCGCTCGGCCCCGCACGAGTCATCTCGTCACATTAATTATCTCGAATGACCTGACGACACTATGCACTATGCTTGAGTCGTCTCGTCATCTCAAACCACGTGACGACACTATGCACTATGCTTGAGTCGTCTCGTCGTCTTGAACCTCGCGCCAACACTATGCTTGAGTCGTCTCGTCGTCTTGAGCCTCGTGCCAACACTATGCTTGAGTCGTCTCGTCGCCTTGAACCTCGTGCCAACACTATGCTTGTGTTGTCACATCAATTCATATCCGCACGCCAATGCCGGCCGTGCCCACTTGCTCGCGCACGCCGCATCGCGACGCACCGCCCTGCTCTGCCACGGCCACGCCCCGCACTGCTCGCGCACAGCAGAGACGACCTCCGCACAGCAATCCCAGAACCACACGCGAAGCCGTCGGCCCCGCCATCAATCCTTGCCGGCGAGCTCCTCCATCGCCTCCGGCTATAAATAGCCTCCCCCGCGAACTGGTCCGCCACCGCACTGCCCCAGCCCTGCAGCAGGTGAGCTTCTTCTTCCTCTCTCTGTTTCTCCGCCCAACGGCGTGCCGCCCGTCGATTCCCCCTCCCCGGCGCCACCTAGCCTCGGCCGAGCTGCTGTCAAGCATCCCCAGCACCACCTCCACCTCCGGGCCCTCCCAATCGCCGTCTCCCTCCCTCTCCCGAGCTCCACCCGAGTAGCCATGGCTGCCGCCAACACTCCTCGTCGCAGCCGCCGCTCCCCACCACCAAACCTCAAATCGACACCTCAAATGGATGCACCATAGCTTCCTCTTCCGTTTCCCCCAACTCCTAGCCGTCCTCCCCCTCTTTCCCGTGCCGGATTCGAGCTCCCAGAGCCGCCCATGGCGAGCTGAGTCGAGGAGAACGACTCCCCTGTGTCTGTTCTTCATCCCGTAGCTCATTTGGGCTACCAGATCATCTATCTAACCAATAGCTATTTAGGCCTTAAGCCCATTTACCACCCACGCAGGCCCACACAACCAGCCGGCCTTTCTTGTGAACCAAACGCCACCAGCAGCAGCCCAGCACACGTGCTGTTTTTCATTTCCGAAATTATTTTCGGAATAAACCGACAGCCTCCACTGTAAAATCCATATCTCCACCATCCGAGCTCCGATTGACCTGATTCTTCCTCCTAAATTCATCTAAAATCGAGCTCTATCCATTTCTACCAGTTTCATCTTTTATAGAGCTCATCCTCTATTTCGTTTGTATTTATTTGTGTTTGTTTGCTTGTTTGTTTGTGTGCCGGTTTCGCGTACCGTAGCTAACGGAGAGTACGAGTTCGAGGAAGAGGAGGAGCAGGAACCAGGAGCCGGAGACTTCGAGCAGGAACTCCCCGAGGACGTCAACGAAGGCAAGTCACAATCCGTTTTCCCTTTGATCATACTGCTCCTATGTTTTATAAACACAACCCGTAGCAGCCGTTTTATTGCATGAAATGATTACCCTGATGATTGCAAAACCTTTGTGTAGTATGACCAAGACCACTGAGCCTTATATTACCTGTCCTACATGATTCCCTGTTAAACCTAGGATATCCATGTATGACATTATTTACGCATGGATGATTTCCTTGTTATAGAAATGCTTAGGACTGTGTATCACTAAATGCTCTACTTATACTTAGCTTTTGCAAATGTGAAAACCGTGATTGGTGTTGTGTGGTAGTAGTAAGGTTGGGTGATAACTAAAGAAAGATGAATGAATGAACTTGGGTTAGAGCTGAGGTGATCCTGATGATGTTTATGGAAGATTAAGCGTCGCCTCTGTGGTGTGCTTATGACAAGTGATATGGGAGATGAATGCCGCCTCTGTGGTGGGTTCATATATGTGGAGATGATTGCCTTGGCTCGTATAAGGACCGAGTTGCTTGTGACATCCTACCTAGCCGTTTATTCAGTACGACCACACTACCGTGTATGCGGCACGGCTTAGTCTAAACCCCGCCAGCTAGTCTGTTAATCGCCTGGAGGCTGGAGATGCAATGGGAGCCCATGGAGCAGGTGGACGTGCTGCAGACGTGTGCGACCCGGTCGAGGCCTAGATCAGAGGCTAGACCCCTGGACAACTCCCATGGCGATTAGTCGGGACGATGCTGTGATGGGTAATGGCTTTGTGAGTCTTCACACCACCCGCGCAGTGGCTCGTGATGCACTCAGATTGTGGGTACAGCGTACAACCTCTGCAGAGTGTTAAAATCTATTCGAATAGCCGAGTCCACGGTCACGGACATGGCTTTGGTTCGGTCCAAGAACTAGCATGGGATGGGTGCTTATCTCCTTGATGCGTGAGTTGTTTGAGAATAGGTCCGGCCTTCCGCCGAAGGTTGTCGTGGACGGGGTGTCCGGCAACGTAAAACTTGACCAACCCCTTAATATCTTAATTTGATGCTTTTGCTAAAATGCTTTATAAACTGAACCCTTGCATGTGTAAAACTTGCTTTATTGCAATGTTAAACCTGATGGCCGTTACCTTGCTACTGCCAAGTGCATACATTATCCATTGATGGTAGGGTAAGGGTTGCGACTTGCTGAGTACTTTTGTACTCATTCTTGCTTGCTGATTACAGAGGAAGATCCAGACTTCGTCGACGCCGACGGTGAGGAAGACGATTGAGCTTGGTCTCGTCCGCACCCGAGCTGCCTGTGGCATTAGTCTACCGCTTAGATGCTTCCGCTGGTTGAGGACCTAGATGTTATCATCGGGGTCTGGCTTGTACTGGTTGTTTGTTATCTTTTAATATTCTTGTTGCTTATCGATCGACCCTAGCCAGGTCGCGACTTGTAATATCACCTGTTGTAAGACTTGATTGTACCAGCGACTGATCCAGGGACTGGTATAATAAAGTGTTCTAGCTCCTGGGATAACCGGGGCGCTTCACTTTTGGGAACCAAGGCTGGGTTTAATATAATCATCCCATTATCTAAAAAAATGTTTCTAGTTAATTAACTAACTTTAGCAACAAGTTGTGCTCGTTGGGAAATTATTCTGTCTCTCCATCATCTTTGCAATATTTACCTCTATCTTATATGCTCTGTCTATTTCTACTTCATTTTTTGTTGTGGGCCATATATATTTGATTGAATCTACAATCTTAAATTCATGCTGGGATGGTGCACTCATGAAAGTTACATGTGACTATAACTAGCTATTTTTTTTGCTAATATTGTTCTACCTTTACATTTTATTTTCCTAATTATTTATTTATGATTATTTACATGACCTTTGTAGTTTGTATAGTGTAGCTTAGAACGGCTAAAGACCAAACATATTTTATACTTGACTGGAAATCATTTCGTAGGAAAAACAAGTGGTTCAGTCCTGCTTTGTAACTCCTTTGGGATAACTCAATCATATTGTAAGGGAGAATTTGTTTTTGTACAATCTCACTAAAACAAATTGAAAGTTCAATTACTTAGGTAGTATGAGAGAAGTTCCGGTGCAACCGGCCCTTCTCGTGTTACCGTGCTACCAAGCACTGTAGCATGAGAAATATGCATCGAAAAATTGCAACAAAAATATGAATGGATAGTGCATGCAACGATCTACAATTCATATTTTTGGTTGAGGTGCAACCGAAGCTCGTACAAGAAGATACAAAAAAGAGAAATCAGGCTGTGAACAGTGCGGGTTGCAACTGTTCATCACACACCCACCACCCGTTACTATTCACAGGCTGATTTCTCTTTTTTGTATCTTTTTTTACGAGCTTCGGTTGCACCTCAACCAAAAATATGAATTGTAGATCGTTGCATGCACTATCCATTCATATTTTTGTTGCAATTTTTCGTTGCATCGTTTTTGTGCTATTCTGAGTGGTAGCACGGTAGCACGGAACCCGCGGTAGCACAGGAACTTTTCCCTAGGTAGTATATTCATTTTTGTAAATCAGAAAAAATGTTGTATAGATATGTTTGAAATTCACTATATATAATCTAATTAGTGAAATGACATGCATGCGGCATGCATGTGATGCAATAATTTGTGCCATTTTATTACCATCATGACAGGACTAAGATTTTTAGGGGTTCTTACTACTACGTAGCCTGATACCAAAAGCCCAAAACTATGCATGTGAGAAAGTACAAGGATGAGGGGCGCGCTTAATCAGTGAGCCTGCTGGTTCTTTGGCAGTACATACTCCCTCCTTTTCTTTTTACTTGACGTTTTAGAGCCGGGCACACATATTAAGGAAAACGAATATCCTCATTTAATAGCACAACACAGGCTGTCGGTGCGGATCCCCTCCTCCCACCCATACGCCCTTTCCCCCAGCGGCGACGACGCCTTCCCCTGGCACACGGCAACGACGGCGAAGCTTCAGCATCTGCTGCTCGGTGAGGCGTTCGAGCAGGTCGTCGGAGGAAGGTGCCGGAGAGGCCAAGGCCCTGGAGGCGCAGCGCGACGACACGGGCATCGTCGGTGCAGCAGGCGAAGCCCGTCGGCGTGCGGAGAGGAGACCCAGTTGATGCGCGCATAGCCGACGCGGCCCACGGCGACGAGGAAGTCGAGCAGCGCCGCCTTGTTCGTGTCTGGCTTGGACGATGCGAGCCAGAGGCGGCGGCATGGTGGTGGATTTGATTCTGAAGCACCGCGACCACCCTGTGTGGCTTCGTCTCCTTCTTCCCCTCCCTGAACAGCAACGATTGCTGCAGCCATGGGCCTGTTCGGCTGGTAAGAACAGCCAGCACGGCTGGTGGCTGCTGGTTGGTCTTCCCTCACAAGCTACAGTACAAACGGAGAAGAAACAGTGCATTTTTTACCAGCCGAACAGGCCCCATGTGACCCCGGCGGCTTCGTCCCCTTCTCCTTCAGCAACCTGCAGCAGAGAATCCACGAAAGGCTCAAAGGCCATGGCCATGGCGCCTAGATCTGAGGAGCTGAACAGCCATGGCACTGGCGCTAAGCTGGGAGAGCGAGGGGAGGAGCAGAGCATGGCTGGAGAGGAGATTGGGGAGGAGCAGAGCCATGGGCATGGAGATCTGGGAGCATGGCGCCGTGCTCCCAGAGCATGGACGAGGAGCAGAGGGGGGAGGGGAAGAATGGTGCTGACCACAGCCTGGGAGGAGATCGGGGAGGTCGCGCACAAAGGATCCCTGTCCGTGTGGTCAGGAGACGGATAGACACCTCAGAAATCCGAGAACGTCAAGTATTTCGGTAAAATTCGAGATGGGCAGGACGTCAACTAAACTGAAAAGGAAGGAGTACTAGTCATAATCAATGCGGTTTGGGCTTCAAGTTTGGGCCGGTGGGATTTGCTTCAGTAAATTTGCAGTGAACAATTGTTTTCATGGGGCTCTTAAATAAAGGTTTTCTCTCAAAAAAAATAAAGGTTTTTCTCTCAAAAAATAAAATAAAGGTTTCTATGAAAGAGTCGCTTGATACATACAGATGGTTTGTGTTGGATGGGTCTTTGCTTTATGCCTTACACTATTTGTCTCATCTATGTCCAGTCCAAAATCATATTGGACATCTTATGCCATATTTAGATTATATTGAAACAGCACAAAAAGAATACAGTTCTAAAACACAGACTGTTCTGTGTAGAACAATGCCAAAGACCAGGAAGGTCACTATACAAGCTTTGAAGCGCATCTCTACTCGTGCATCATGAAAGCACACCACCTCTAGACGACGTTGGCGAGTTCACGAATCGATGCGGCAAGTGCACCAATCGATGCCATATCTGGCCTGTAAACCAAACAAAACAAAAAATTTAAATCGCGTGAGTAATTGCTAGCTATCCGCCGCCCACCAGATCGTGACCACCAAGCGTCAAAGCCACCGAAAGCATTGCATGTGCTGAACTAAGGAATATGTGCTAGCAAGTACTAGCACACTATATTTGCTCACAATAGATTAAGACCAAGATTGTTGCGTAACTGAACAACCACAGGATAGATAACGTACGTACATGGAGAGTGCCTACTTCTTTTGACCCAGATCTCAAGGTAAGCAGTACGAACAAGAAATATTAATAGGGACCCCGCATGATAAACATGACATCTGAAGAAGAGTATAACAGGGGTGTCTGCTTTACACAGCACAGATTATCTTTTGTCCTAACATATATCATGCGTAAGCAGGGCAAAATGTTAAAACTAAATAAATATATGATCAGATACTAACAAAACATTTAGTTGAGTCATTTCAACCTTTTGAAAAGTAGGTTGTGTAACCATTGGGCTTTCAAAACAGTAAAGGCGCTTATAATGTCAACTGCATCGTCAGGACAATACAAATGACTTTTTAAGATATAGCTTTTTTTTCTCGAACACGCAGGAGAGCTGCGTATCTTTGTATTAAAGGGAAAAGAGACGGTCCATACAAAACCCCTCATGCTAGGACCATTGCAAGGGGGGGGGGGGGGGGTGTGAAAAACACACACTTGGTTTAAATAAAAAAATACACCAACAAAAAGACTTGACCCTAGTTACCACGGTTCTTAGTCTTGGCCCAGCAGCCTACCTAGACCTATTTCTCTCAGCCCTTGAGCCCCAGCATACATCCAGAGTTGTGCTTCAAGCTTGAGGTTGCTCAAGGCCATCTGAATATTGGGCGAGGCACCATCAAACACACTGGCATTCCGATGTTCCACAATGTCCAGGCGCCTAAAATAATCAAGGAGTTTAACCCTTTTCGGTGATCCTTTGTCACTCTTTTGCTAGCACATCTCCACCCTGGACGCAAAATCCTTCTCATTGTGTTGAGGGGCCAATTGCTGCAAATTGAGTTCTTTAAACAACTTGTACCAAAATTCTCTTGCAAACACACAACCGAACCAAATATGTTGCACAGTTTCCTCTTCTTGACTACAAAGCACACATTTCTCTCGATGATCTAGACCTCTCTTGGCTAGCTAGTCTGATGTCCAGCACTTGTTCCTTATGGCCAGCCATAGGAACATTTTACAGTTCGGTGGAGCCCAAGATTTCCAAAGACGACGCCATGGCTCAAAGGTTATCGACCCATCGAAAAATAGCTTGTATGCAGATTTAGAGGAGAAAGAACCTGAGCTAACGTGTTTCCAGCAATGGCGGTCCTCCTCACCGGTGAGTGTGATCTCCTCAATTAGATCCCAAAGTATGAGATACTCAATCAGACCGTTGATCGACAAACATCCTTGGATATCTCGTACCCATGTACGGTTTGTAAGGGCCTGCTCCACCGTTCTAGAGTTGATCATACGTTTTGGGATTCTCTCAATTAACTCAGGGGCAATATCAATCAAAGCACATCCATGTAGCCATCTATCCGTCCAAAATAAAGTGTTTCTTCCATTCCCCACCTGAGTTATTATTGATATGGCAAACATGGCTCGGGCATGAGGGTGAGAAGGAATCTCTAAACCGGCCCATGGTCGATCAGATGTTGTCTTTTGCAGCCATAGCCACTTCATTTGAAGTGCCCAACTCATGACCTCCAGATTTCTTATTCCCAAACCCCCAAGATCAATAGGTCTTTGAACTTTCTCCCATGCCACCAAGCAGCAGCCTCCATTTGCATCCCTTCTTCCTTTCCATAAGAATCCCCTTCTAATTTTATCTATAGCCTTGATAAACCATTTTGGAACATTCATCGCTGACAGGATGCAAATTGGTATCGCTGAGAGAACAAACTGAACCAATGCCGCCCTACCAGCCAGATTTAAAAGAGATGCTTTCCAGCCCGGCAATTTGTCGGCAATCTTCTCAATCCAAGCCATCAGATCAGCCTTGCGAAGTTTCTTATGTGATATAGGCAGCCCAAGATAAGTGCAAGGAAATTCTTTAGTGAGGCACTTGAGAGAATTTTCAACCAACTGTGGTACTTGGTCACCACATCGAATCGGGATCACACAGCTCTGAAGATTAGTTTTTAAACCAGATGCCTCACCAAAGCAATCAAGTAATTCCTTAGTCACATGCAGCTCTTCGACCACCGGCCTAATAAAGAGAGCGACGTCGTCTGCGTATACAGAAATACAATGGTTTGCAGCCCGTTGAGAGAGGAATTGCAATAGTCCAACCTCACCCGCCTTTGTGAAAAGTCTATTGAGAACATCCATTACAATTATGAAGAGCATAGGTGATAACAGGTCTCCTTGCCGGAGACCACGTTGACGCATGATGGTATCCCCTGGTTCACCATTCATCAATACTTGAGTGGATGCCGTTGTTGCACCATCTTCGACCAAAACCCAGATGCTCCAATACTTCTAAAAGAAAAGACCAAGAAACCGAGTCGAAGGCTTTAGATATATCAAATATAAGATACAGCTAAATGATTAATAATCAAATATAGGGCATAACCCTAAACCTTCCTCCCTTCATCCATGCTGTCTCCTTTCACAGTTAGGGTCACTGCGCCCTGCCTCAAAATCTATTAATTACATGAAATGGATTAACACGCTGAACCAAAGCCGCGCCTCCCAAGTCCCAAGGGCTCCTTAATTGCATGAATGCGGTGGAAAATCAGTACTAAGTCATAGAATAGTATATCCATGGACAGGAATTGCATATCGCTATGTAAATATAAGCTTTTTTTTTTTGTTGGCCGAGATCTCAATGGGAAGGAATAGGGAACTTGATGTAGATGCAGGCTACCTCAGTGGAGGTAAATTAGGACCGATATGCAGAGTAGAATAAGGAAAGATGGAATTTGTAGATCTCAATGTAATCGGCAGGATCGAAGAGTTTCACAAGCTAGTTTAACAATATGTAGCACGTTTATGCTTCGTCGGATCCCTGACACCAGCGCTATAAATAGTCTCATCCGAGCAGCAGAGACAGCACAACTGCAGAAGCAATTCTTACGACATTATCATCTGTAGCTAGTAGCTTGCTCGCACCTGGAACCATGGTGGCTCAGTACAACGAGATCAACATCCATGGCCTTTACCTATACCACACCCCCTTGGGTCCAAATGCCAACCAATCAACAGTCATAAACCCTGGCAGCCTAGGCAATATGGCCGTTTAACAACTGGACCATATATGATGGACCAGCATCCGATGCTAAGATAGTCGCACGTGCTCAAGGCTTCCATATCCAAGCCGGTAACTGGCACAATTCATTCAGCCTAGTGTTCGAGAATGAAAGGTATATTTATGTTTGATCCGATGCAAAAGTGTGACCTTTTTTTTTTGCGAGGGAGGCACAAGTGTGACTGGTTCATAATAATATTTGTGCATGTATTATATGACTGATGCCAATTAATTGTCCTGTAGACTATGAAAGTGCGCCTAGCGCGGCTCGCCCGAGCGGTCAGCGCCGCTGCTCCGGAGCGTTGCTCCCGTGAGCGCGCGCGACGCGGGTTCGAGCGCGCGGTGGCACCGCGGGTACTGTAGCTCGCTACAGTGCCCGCAACGCACTGTAGCACCGGTAGCTGAGAGATGCTACGCTGCAGTGCGGAGTAAAAAAATCCCCTCGTCCTCCCCAGGCCAAAGCATAGGTAAAGACTCGCGCCGCAGCTCACAACGGCCAGCTGAGTCCCTGTGTATGGATGGGGAGGGGGTTCGGGGGTTTTCTCGGCCTGCGTGAGAAGGCTCTTCTCCTTAAAAAAATGCCGTCGGGGGCGGTTCTTCCCCCGGCAGGTCGAGTTTTTTTAGACTATGAAAGGCAAAGGAGGGGAATTTTCATGGAACTCTTTCATTGTTCTATTATTGGTTGATTTTTTTGACCGTGCTTTTCCATGTGAGATATAGGTACAAGGGGTCTACTCTACAGGTGATGGGAATAGTCGTTGAAAGAGGTGAGTGGGCGATTGTTGGGGGAACCGGAGAGTTCGCTATGGCCACTGGGGTCATCCACAAAAGGTTTCATCAACAAAGAAGTGACGGTAATATAATGGAACTTACTATCCAAGGATTCTGCCCCGTGCTCAATGGCACACTGGTGAGCAATAAAGTACTAAATTTTCTTAAGTATGTCACCACATATAAACCTTTGGCCGACTTACGTTGTTTTTTTGTGCATAAGGGCCAAGCCACATGCATGCAGCAGCATGTCCACAAGATTGGAACATGGGGCGGAAACGGAGGATCAGCTCAGGACATCACTGAGCCACCAAAGCGTTTGCAGAGTATCACCATAAAGAGTGGTCAGGTTATAGATTCGATTTTATTTTCTTACATTGACCAAGCTGGACAGGACCGCACAGCAGGTCCATGGGGTGGCCCCGGTGGTTCTGCTCACACGGTTAGTAGTTTTATTTTACGATCATAACATAGTTGATTAAGTTGATTGTAAAACTCATGGATCACATAAAAAGCGCCAGACATGAATGTAATTGCACATTTTTTTTACAAATATATTGGTAGAGTATCACAAAACTGGAAAAATGAATATTTCCATGGTCTTCTTTTGGTGCAGATCCAGCTTTGCCGCCAATGAAGTTGTGAAGGAAATCTCAGGAACTTACGGAGCATATGATGGCGCAACCGTTATAACCTCATTTAAACTTGTCACGAATGCCCAAACCTTTGGGCCCTGGGCTGTGGAGAAAGGGACTCCTTTCAGTGTCCCCGTGCAGAGCGGCAGTGGCATAGTGGGATTCTTTGCGCGTGCTGGGAAGTACCTTGATGCAATTGGTATCCATGTGAGCCGTGCATGAATAACACCCAGATTTCCAGTGCCAGCATCCTGTTTCAACAATAAGTAACAAATAATGAACTGTGGATCCTCACTTGTGTTTGACAATCTGTAGTATATGTAATCGGTCTCTTCAGTGATCTGTGTCGGTCTTTGCTCCATGTCAGCCTTTCATGTCGAATAATATCTCATTCAGAGATGATCCTTGTTGCAGAAGTGTGTGTGTTGTTATCACTGTACTAATATATATATGTTATTTCCATGAATCAAAGAATTGATGCTTCTTTAATATCTTTTTCCATCGTTCCAGTTTTACGAGATGAACAAAGAGTACTCCGGCATTATTGCCCTTTTACACACCAACAACAAGATGTGGAATATTTCCCTACAGTTTCAAGCAAGTGGCCTACATAACCTTTTAGTAGCTCCATTGAAAATATTTCAACTTTAGTCAAGTAACCATTCCATTTAAGCATCACAGGGATGACTGTTATCCGCAAATGCACCCTTTACTCTAATACAACTTATTACAATTAGACAACCGTGTAAGGCACAACTACATGGCACATCAAGTAGTATGACACTCATTCACTAGCTCCTAATCCGAGAACAACTTGATCCTTTGAATCTTTGGTATCCTTCAAGCTTCATTATCCTTCGAGTCTTTAGTACGCTTTGAATCCTTATGGGGTAGTCTATAAATTATATTTCCCTTGCTTCAATCATAACGACTTCAATTTTGACCCTATCCCCCAACAGTATTAGTAGAGAACTGGCCTGAAATATAGCCCAGGATGCATGATGGCGTCATTCTCTAAGCAAATTCGAACATTCCGTTGGGTATTGCTTCCGTAACAAACCTTTTGAAAGTAACTTTTGCTTCTCTCGGGTTTTTTTTCTCTCCTATTTTTTTCTGCTATATGTTTCTCCTATTTTTCTATTTTCATTTTCAAAAGAGGAAGTTCCAGAAAGAATTCCGGTACTATAGGCGGGGCCATTACCATATATGACATATGGGATGTCCTAACCATCCAACAGCTATTCCATCCCCATTGTCCATTGAGCCTGCTCAGAATAATCCTCCCTTTGCTGGATTATTACCAATATAATCATTAAAAGAGGATAGTTACCACATTGTCCATTTTAGACTATATAAGCTTCTGATAAACTAACATTTTCGGCTAACACATCGCTAACTCTTCGATGTATTTCTTGCTGAAAGTATCCAGATCCCACTGATAACGAGTAGGCCCACTGATAAAATATTTGCTGGATATTATTCCCAAGAGAAAAACATGATGGTGGGCTTCTAGTAAAAAAAATGTACCAAGCGCTTGCAGCCTACGATTTAAAAATTACTAGGAAATCTTCTGGTACTTACCCAATTAGCATTCCGCACACCCCATACTATTTTCAAAATCAACAGAAGCTTTTTTCACAAATGTTCTGGCTATGAAAGACGTAATCTTGCAAATATATGATCATCCTCCAATTTGGATGGCCAATAACTCTTGCATTGTCAATAAATTACTTTTTTTTATATGGATCCACGTTGGTATGATTCCCCAGGACTCGCATATAGTGCATGCATTTGTAAATTAGGACGGAATGATTCCCCAGGACTCGCATACAGTGCATGCATTCGTAAATTAGGACTTATTTGCAGAATATATATTATAACCAAGAAAATTGTAGTTGCATTGTGAGTTGCTTTTGATTCCGGGCTGAGATCTCTATACAAACATCAAACCAAGAACTGTTGGCAAACCAAAGCATGCTATATGCACATCAACTGGTAGTAAGTTATTATGATGAGCATGTTTATTATTTTAGCTGAAGTCTCAGTAGTAGTAAGAAACTTGAGAAGTTTAACGGCTTTCGACTTCTTTTCTGCATTTTTTTTTTCCTCTACTCGAATGCATACATATTTACAAGAACATAAAAGTATTTTTATGTATTGCAGCTAGCCATAGATGACCAGCAAGTCATGGCAGGTGTACTTTTGATTCTTAATCAATGTGATATAACCATTTGTAGATATGGTAATATTCTGAATTAATAATGGTATGATATTTTTGGAGAAGAAATAATGGCATGATTCTTAGTGTGAGGGACAATCAAAAAACACATTAATGTGCGAGATAAAAGAGGATAGTTTGCCACGGCATCAACATGTAAGCATTCCAGTTTGACATGGTTGTACTTCAATCTTTTCTCATTCCTCTTTGGGCCCGTGTTACTGAATCATATAGGCTGGCACTATTGAATAAATAGAAAAGATTAACATGAGTGTGTTATTTATTAATTTGTATACCCAATGCTGACGTACATGGTGAATAAGTATGGATTCTCCTTAATATATGTCACAAAGGTTCAAAAGTACTGTGAATGCACAATCTTCCAAGATCCTGGAGCCTAAGCATATAAAAATATCCAAAATTAGTATATTATTTTTGGACCGATTGTAGCATTGATCATTAGTCCATTCTATTTTTAATAATAATATATTAACTCATTTTAGATTGTCATAAGAAATTAACTCATTTCAAAACTTGTAACCCTTAATTAGAATTACACAGATCAAAATAAATACAGCTCTTTGCCTAAATGCCCATGCTATGGAAGATGTAATCTTGCGAGTAAATGATCATCACCAAGTTGGAGCTCATATTTAAGTTTGGATGTAACCACTTGCCTCGTCTATAGATATGAATTTTCAATTCTTCATATGGATTCACATTCTAAAGTACGATTTGCCAGGACAATGTAGATAGCTAGTGCAGGTGTTAGTAAATTAGGACTTATGTAACAGAGATCTCAATGCAAACAGCAAAACCAAAAAATGTTTGGAAACCAGCACACGCAACATGCAGAACATTTTGGCAATTGGGAGTAAGTTAGGATCCATGTGCATAGTAGGTGATAAGTTCAACCGTGTTTGACATGTGTATTTATCTACATCCTTCATTCTACCTGAGCTACACAAAATATTACACCACTGTTTATGTAATTCATAGCAGCAGATGTTCATCAAGTAGGTCATGAGTTAACTTGGAGCTGATGTAAAATTATCTTAAGTCGCAATTAGTAAAGCAATCATTTTTTATATGGACTAATGTGTTGAATTGATGGTATGGTTCTTGAAGACTACTGCACTTGAATGATTGATGTGTTGAAAAATTAGGAATTATGTGTAGAATAATGTAAAATCTAGTTTTAATATCTTTCTTGTAACTTTTAAATCTATTATTCATTCATATATATAACCAGTTATCATTAGGGCCTAGCCCTCCTGTTCCCTCAGAAAAAGGAGAATTTATTCATTAATCGTTCACTGATTAATCATTTTAGTTTATTTATTGGGATGGGATATCTCCGTGTAGTGAAACCCATGTATCGAGATCCCAATGCAAACAGCAAGACCCAAATATATGTTCACAACCAAAACATTGGCAGTAAATAGTACCAACGTGTGCACTACAGAATAACTGAGGACTGAAAATACATTGTGTATCCTTTTTATTTTGACTGAGATCTGATGTAATAATCTTATCAACAAATCAAGAAAACCACCATAATTTTAACAATATTGTGCATGTTTGTGCTTCATCCTTTCCATCTATTTGTGTTCAATAATAATCATATATTCTAGGTGAGAATATTAAACAATTTATCAGGAATAGCACAAGTGTATTATATGTTCTTGTAAATTTTGAGAACAGCAGAATTCCTGAAATGCTCCCATACTTAATTATAAAACCTGGATTTATTCCCTTCAATATTTCAATGGATGATTATTACTGCAATGCATCACCTGAGCTTCCAGAGAGGAGATCATTTATATGAAAAAAAAATGACTCTATTCTGGTGGGAAGTGTCAACAAGAATTTTGCTTAATGTGCGTTTCCTAGGCAGAAACCCTTAAAGAAACATAATATGGTAGAAAAATACATATCAGGACACTTGAGAGGATTGATGTGTAATTCCTCCTCTTGCACCTTTATCGAAAGGAGTAAATGCGCTGTTGTCCTTACTTTGTAGCCTGGCTGAAGATTTGACTCTTTTTTAGGGTTTGTACCCAACAGCAATTTCATTTCAAAAAGGCAGGGGCAACTATACAATTGTCCCCTATTAAAATGTCTGTTGCATATACTAGATCTATTGATGTGATTTATGGCAAAGGCAGGTAGAGGCAGTGAATATTGGCTTCTTAGAATCACTACTATTCATATGATTAACAAGCTGTAATAATTGCCCAAAACTATGCATAAACTGATTGCCTTAGTAAATTAATTAGGTCTGATATGCAGAATAGGATAGTCAGGGACAAAAAATGTAAATCACGAGGTACAAAGTGGTACTTTGTTTAGGCGAGATCTCAAGGAAAACAGTATGTGAGGAAACCGCCTAATCACGTCACACCTTGCATGTTGCTTTAAATTAGGACGGATGAGCATGAAAAAATTAACCATCACACAAGTTTTCGATGCAGAAGGTTAAATCACATGACATTCTCTTCATGGGAAAATGACAGTGGATCAGGCTATGGCTCGGGTAATCAGATGACAGATGAGGTAATTTCCAATATATAGCACCGTTGAAAAGAAAAATCACAGAGCTGGTTGTGCCTGTTAATTATTTAATTAATCAATATCTCAATGCACAGGTTAGACCAAAAAGATGCAAGGAAAACAGAAGTCAAGAGCATTCACAGTATTTAACAATGCCATGGTTGTGCTTCAATTTCCCTTTTTGTCTTCATATTTGAGCTCATGTTACCGAATTCATGCGAGCAGGCAAAAATATGATTGTTTTGTTTCTTTGTCTACGCTATGAAAACATAAGTAATGAAAAATTCTGGATTCTCTTTAATATAGATTACAAAGGTTGACAAGTAATTAATGTGACTGCACAGCTTGTAACTACTAGAGACACCAGATGTTTTCTTAATGAATACAGAACATTGTCAAGGAAAAAAAATCGAAGAAACTGTCGGCAAGAATACTCCTGCATGCCACCCTTGGAAACAACTCCAGAAGGTACATATAACATTATAGAATATAGTACCCCCATGAAATAAAAATCGTTCCTAGAATCTGTAACCATTCAAATATTTTATGGACAAGTGGCAACTTATAGTTAGCCTAATTGCCGCCCCCCAGGGCTCTATAAATAGAGTCCGTTCCAGCTGCAGAGACAGCACAAGTAATTATCCATCTCAATAGCTAGCTAGCCCTCACCTAGCTCCTGCACCATGGATGCTTTCTGCTCTCTTCAGGTCTCTGAGGTGCAGCGCAAAGAGCTCAACATCCCATGCCTCTACCTGCACCACACCTGCCGGGGCCCAAAGGCCAACCAGGTGTTAAGAATCTAGGCAGTTTTCTAATTAATTTAATCCATAAATTTCCCAATAAGGTGATGGCGATGAACAAACTGAACAGAAAGTCAGGAACGTACCCAGCGAAAGATCATGCCCCGGAGGAGCTGGAAGATCCATTCCCAAGAACCATTGTTCTTGAGTATGTTCGATGTAGTCGATCTTAGTCGATGCAGGACGATGTTCGCAGTGCAGAACCGTCCGGGAAGTAGTCGATCGGAAGGGAGCAGTCGCGTTGTCGCTCCCCAAAAACCTGATCGCCCGCACACCCGGCAGATGTCTCTTGCGGAACGGGGTTTCGGAGGCCTGCTCTCCCAGATTCTGTGCGCGCAGAAATCTGGGACGGAGAAGTCTTCGAAGGCAACAGCGAGCGGAAGTATGGAATGCGAGAGCGAGTAAGCAAACGTTTCAGGCGTATGGAAGGCGCTATATATAGAGACGGAACAGACGCGACGCCTTCGAACGAACAGACGCGACCCTTCGTAAAGAACGAACAGGCGCGACGTCTTCGTAACGAAAAGGCATCGGTTCATCTGAGATGCGCCGTTTCGATATATCAAAACTTCCATAACAGACGGACGGACGCGACGCGCCCGCCACGCCACGCCACGCCTCGCCTCGCCAGCCAGCCAGCCACGCCACGCCTCGCCTCGGCGGCGGCGGCGGCGGCGGCGCGCGCGTGTGTTTCGCACTAGCCTCTCTCAACTTCTCTAGGGGATCAACCGGAAATCCACCTAATAAGTCGAGTCAATTAATGATAGGAATCCCATGTGGGACTAAACCATTATTGCATTAATTATGGGCCTAGACTAAAATAGAATTATTGCTCTATTATGGGCTTAAAGGCCCATAAATCTCAACAATCCCCACCAAGTCTAGAGCTCATAAGGAATGCACTCAAATCATCTTCCTCTCGTTTGATATACCGGTGTTTCGATGGAGACTGTTAAGTTGAACTTCCATCTAGAACAGAGGTTACACCTTATTCACAACTGAGCAATGGACTACGCCTTGAATTGTCAGTTTTGTGCGAAAGAGGTTTTGCCTAAGTCCTTTACCGATACTAGGTTGCCAAAAAAACATCCCCTCTGTTTTGAAGCATATAAGTCAAACTTCTGGCCCATTCATGAGTTTCTAGAGATCCCCACCATCTCATAGACTGTGACTAGCAGTCGAACTCATATAGGTGTGTTCCTTAAAGATATCCTGTAGGACGATATCTTTGCTTCTCATAAGCCACTAGGAACACATTAGGGTTAATAAACCAGCCTACCTTACAGTTCTCTAGGAAAGAAGTACATCTGAGATAGACCAATCAAGGGTCTTTCCTCTCAAGCTGTCACTAGCTTGTTTCAGCATTCTACTTCACGGGATCTCCGATCGCATAGAACAGGTTACCATTATGACAGCCTATCAAGTGGGTCTCAGGCCCATGTCACTCGATGCACTGTTTATCACATTACGTGACAGTCCCTTGGTAAATTGATCTACCAGATTTTTAGACGTATGAACATAGTCCAACGAAATAACTCAGGAGTTTCTCAATTTTCTGACAGATTTTATTCGCCTTTTTACATGCCTTGTCGACTTCATGTTATCCTTCGAACTGTTCACTTTGACTATTACAGTCTGATTGTCACAGTTCATAGAGATAGACGGTATTGGCTTTTCAACCACCGGTAAATCCATAAGGAAATCACGAAGCCACTCGGCCTCAATTCCAGCAGTATCCAATGCTGTAAGTTCTGCCTCCATAGTAGACCTTGTCAAAATAGTCTGCTTGCAGGACTTCCAAGAGACAGCGCCACCTCCAAGTAGAAACACATATCCACTAGTGGCATACATCTCATCAACATCAGATATCCAGTTTGCATCACAATATCCTTCTAGTACTTTAGGGTACCCAGAATAGTGAATGCCATAGCTCATAGTACCTTTAAGATAGCGCATTACTTTGACACAAACCGGCTCAATTTGCTCACAGCAAACGAGATATCAGGCCTTGTAGCACTAGCCAGGTACATAAGCGAACCAATGATTTGGGAATATCTCAATTGATCCTTTGCTATTCTTTGGTTCTTCCTTAATAGCACGCTAGGATCATAAGGCGTGGGAGCAGATTGAATATCGCTATACCCAAAGCGACTCAGGATCTTCTCCACATAGTGAGATTGCAAAAGAGTAATCCCACCATTGCCTTCTCTTTGTAGCTTGATGTTAAGAATAACATCTGCTACTCCCAAATCCTTCATCTCAAAGTTGTTGGACAAAAAGCCCTTGACCTCCTTAATCACATTAAGGTTGGTCCCAAAGATCAGTATGTCATCAACGTATAGACACAGGATGACTCCCTCGCCCCCACCATACCGATAGTACACACATTTGTCGACTTCATTCACAACAAAGCCAGCCGATATCAAAGTCCTTTCGAACTTCTCGTGCTATTGCCTAAGAGCTTGTTTGAGGCCATACAGGGATTTTAACAATTTACACACTAGACTCTTTTGACCTTCTATTACAAACCCATCAGGCTGATCCATATAGATCTCCTCATCTAACTCTCCATAAAGGAAAGCTGTCTTAACATCCATCTGATGGACGAGAAGACCATGTGAGGCTGCCAGGGAAAGTAATACTCGAATCGTGGTCATACGAGCAACAGGTGAGTAGGTGTCGAAATAATCTTCACCCTCTTTTTGTGAATATCCCTTCACCACAAGCCTTGCCTTGTACCTCTCAATCGTACCATCAGGTCTAAGCTTTTTCTTGAACACCTATTTGCATCCTATGGGTTTGCACCCGTAAGGACGCTCGACCAGCTCCCAAGTACCATTAGACATGATTGAATCCATTTCACTCCTTATTGCTTCCTTCCAAAGGTCAGCATCGGGAGATGAAAGTGCCTCTTCAATGGTTCTGGGAGTGTCATCCACGAGGTACACAATAAAGTCATTTCCAAAAGACTTTGCAGTCCTCTGTCTCTTACCCTTACGGGTGACTAGATTGTCATCCTCCTCAGGAATGTGCACAGGGGGTTCCTCATTTTGTGTTATCGGAATGAAATGCTCATGGGGTAATGTAAAATCATGACTAGATGTGCTAGGTGCATTTTTAGAAGGAAATTCACTCTCAAAGAATGTAGCATCTCTGGATTCCAAAATTGTACCGACCAACATGTCAGGTATTCCAGATTTTACTACTAAAAACCTATAACCCACGCTGTTCATAGCATAACCCAGGAAGATACAATCAACAGTTTTAGGTCCAAGTTTGCGCTTCTTATTGATTGGCACATTCACCATAGCCAAACAACCCCAAGTACGCAAATATGAGAGATTTAATCTTTTCTTATGCCATTCCTCGAATGGTGTGATTTCTTTATCCTTTGTGGAAACTCTATTCAGGACATGACATGCTGTCAAGATCGCCTCACCCCACCATTCCTTAGAAAGACCCGCTGTCTCTAACATGGCGTTAACCAAATCAGTTAGAGTTCGGTTCTTTCTCTCAGCAATCCCATTGGATTGAGGTGAGTAAGGCGGTGTCCTCTCATGAATAATACCATGTTCCACGCAGAATTCAGAAAAATCATTAGAAAAGTATTCTCCACCACGGTCAGACCTTAAACGTTTAATCTTCCTCTCTAGTTAGTTTTCTACTTCAGCTTTGGATTTCAGCAGATACACATAGCAATATCTAGTACAATCATCTATGAGAGTCATGAAGTATCTTTTATCACCTCTAGTCAATTCGCCATTCATCTCGCATAGATCGGAATGAACAAGTTCTAATGCCTCTAAGTTCCTCGCCTCCGCAGCCTTGTGAGGCTTGCGAGGTTGCTTAGATTGCACGCAAGCATGGCACTTAGAACTTTTGACCATGTCAAATTTCGGGATTAAATTTAGTTTTGCTAACCGCGTCATACAACCAAAGTTAATGTGACAAAGTCGTGAATGCCAAACATTCGACTCATTCGAAGTAAGAATATTATTCACAACCTTATTACAACAATTGTCAAGTAAAGAAAAGCGAAACAAGCCTCCGCAATCATAGCATTTTCCAACAAATGTTCCATACTTAGAAAGTATACATTTATTAGACTCGAGAACTATTTTATAACCATCTCGACACAATTGAGAGCCACTAACAAGATTCCTTTTGATTGAGGGGACATGCTGCACGTGCTTCAATAGCACCGTCTTTCCCGAAGTAAACTTCAGAATGACCGTACCAACACCAAGAACACGAGCATGTGACCCATTTCCCATCAACAAGTCTCCTGTCACTCCGGCCTGATAAGAAGAAAACAAAGAGATATCAGCACACACATGTACATTAGCCCCAGTATCAATCCACCACTCAGGTGTTTGACAAACAGAAAGGACAATAGGTGTAGAATTACCGTACCCAGAAGTCCCTCCAGTCTCGCTAATGACCACGTTTGCAGATTTCTTCTCCTGCTTAACTTTGCGGTCTGGGCACGCACTTGCCCAATGCTCAGTGCTCCCGCAAACAAAGCAGCCACTTTCTTTGTTCTTTTTCTTCTTAAAAGTGGTTGATTGCTTAGGCTTCTCAGCCCCCTTCTTCTTCTTCTTTGATGAGTTGACCTTTCGCACCATACTGACACTAGAAGGTTCTCCTACGCTCTTTCCACGTATGTCTTTTGCTTTCGCCCTTTCCTCAACATCAAGAGTCCCAATGAGTTCAGACACGCTAAACTCTTGTCTCTTGTGTTTCAGTTGGGTAGCAAAATCCCTCCAAGTAGATGGCAACTTAGCAATAATACCGCCAGCCACAAACTTGTCGGGCAACACACATGGAAACTGTTCGAGTTCTTTTGCCATAGCTTGAATTTCATGAGCTTGTTCAACTACAGAACAGTTCTCAACCATCTTGTAGTCAAAAAGTTGCTCCATGATATACAGTTCACTACCGGCATCAGAAACACCGAACTTAGCGTCCAGAGCATCCCATAGTTCTTTCGCAGAGTTGCATGTGATATATGAATCCTTATACTTATCAGCAAGAGCGCTAATCACGGCGCCTCTGAACAGGTTATCAGCCATATTGAACCGTTCCTCCTCCTCAGGAGTAAACTGTTCTGGCTTACCGTTCGCGGCGTGATAGCAGTTCATTGCTGTAAGCCACAGGACCATCTGAGCACGCCATCTCTTATACAAAGACCCATCAAAAGCGTTTGGTTTCAGTGTAGCAGCAAAACCGCTAACAGAAAAATGCCTAAAATCAGGTTTTTGGATTGTTAAGAATCTAGGCAGTTTTCTAATTAATTTAATCCATAAATTTCCCAACAAGGTGATGGCGATGAACAAACTGAACAGAAAGTCAGGAACGTACCCTGCGGAAGATCCTGCGCCGGAGGCGCTGGAAGATACATTCCCAAGAACCATTGTTCTTGAGTATGTTCGATGTAGTCGATCTTAGTCGATGCAGGACGATGCTCGCAATGCAGAACCGTCCGGGAAGTAGTCGATCGGAAGGGAGCAGTCGCGTTGTCGCTCCCCAAAAACCTGATCGCCCGCACACCCGGCAGATGTCTCTTGCGGAACGGGGTTTCGGGGGCCTGCTCTCCCAGATTCTGTGCGCGCAGAAATCCGTGACGGAGAAGTCTTCGAAGGCAACAGCGAGCGGAAGTATGGAATGCGAGAGCGAGTAAGCGAACGTTTCAGGCGTATGGAAGGCGCTATATATTGAGACGGAACAGACGCGACGCCCTCGCCAGCCAGCCAGCCAGCCAGCCACGCCACGCCACGCCTCGCCTCGGCGGCGGAGGCGGCGCGCGCGCGCGTGTGGTTCGCACTAGCCTCTCTCAACTTCTCTAGGGGATCAACCGGAAATCCACCTAATAAGTCGAGTCAATTAATGATAGGAATCCCATGTGGGACTAAACCATTATTACATTAATTATGGGCCTACACTAAAATAGAATTATTGCTCTATTATGGGCTTAAAGGCCCATAAATCTCAACACCAGGAAACAATCATAAACCCAGCCAAGCTGGGTGAGACAGCCGTTAACAACTGGACCGTTTATGACGGTGCAGGGCCTGCTGCCAAGCTTGTTGCACGGGCACAGGGTCTCCATATCAATGCCGGTAACTGGCACCTTTCCTTCAGCCTGGTGTTCGAGAATGAATGGTATAGTATGGTCCGATCATGCATAAATTTGACTACCGTTCAATTTGTATATGTGAACAATCTATGTGCAGAGTGAAGAAGTAGCTGCTATGAATGATTCAGGATTGATTATTTTTTACCGTAATAATCGAATTGAGATGCAGGTTTAAGGGCTCTACACTGCATTACTGCAAGTGATGGGAGTAGGCAATGAGCAAGGAACTGAGTGGGCAATTGTTGGTGGAACTGGGGAGTTTGCTATGGCAACTGGAGTCATACACAAGAGGGTCCACTATCATGACGGCAACGGGGATGTCTTTGAACTTACTATCAAGGGTTTCTGCCACCTGCCAAAAAACTCAACGGTCAGGACAAGATACAAAAGTTCTTTACAGAGTCATTAGTGCTTCTTTTTCGACTCACTTATTTTTGTTGCAAAACAGGGCGGTTATACCGCTCATACGCAGGAGCATGTCCACAAGATTGGAACGTGGGGTGGAAACGGTGGCTCATCTCAGGATATCACGGAGGCACCAAAGCATCTGGAAAGCATAACCATAAAAAGTGGCCAGGTTGTAGATTCGATCACATTTTCTTACACTGATCAAGCTGGCCAGAAGCACACTGTTGGGCCATGGGGTGGCCCTGGTGGTAGCCCTCACACGGTTAGTGGTGACTCTCTCTTGATAAGCCCCTTCATGTTGGATATGATAACCAGAAGCATTTTATTAAGATCACTGAAAACTTTAGGGGACATCCCAAGCAACCGTTGCTACGAAATGCAAATTTTTGTAGCTGAGTAGAATGATGGGGTTTCACAATAAGTAAAATTGATTACTGGCATGATCCTTTGCAGATCCAGCTTGCCGCCTCTGAATTTGTGAAAGAAATCTCGGGGACGTATGGAACATACGATGGCGCCACTGTTATAACATCATTTAAACTTGTCACCAATGTCCAGACCTTTGGGCCTTGGGCCGTGGAGAAAGGGACCCCTTTCAGCGTTCCCGTGCAGAGCGGCAGTGGCATCGTTGGATTCTTTGCACGTGCCGGGAAGTACCTGGACGCAATTGGTGTCCATGTGACCCTCGTGTGAGGAACATCCAGCTTGTCGGTTTATATTTCGCAAATAATGAAATGGGGATCCTCTCTCTTGTGTTGACGATCTGCCCATAGATGTAATCGGTACCTCAAATGATCTGTGTTGGTCTTTGCTTCATCTCAGCTTTCATGTCGAATAAACATCTCTTTTGGAGATTCTTATCCCACAAGTGTTAGTTGTTATTGTTGTAATAATATATGTTATTTCCATGAATGATCGGATGCTTCTTTAATGAACATCCTGGCTTAATATATTTATTCACCAAGAGATAGCATATAATTTTTTTGCCAAATTTTTGGGGGCAATCAAAAAATATTAGGGTTAATTTTTCTCCCTCCTTAAACATTTCCCCTAAATAGATCTAAAAGCTCTTTTAGTTCGGCCACGTCATTTTTTTTATTTTTAACCTATTTTTAAGTAATATTTTAATAATAACCCGGTCCGAACTAAATTTGCAGATCTAGCCCATTCGGTCGCGGCGAACGACTTGGCGCGACCAAAAGGCTAGTCGCGGCAACTAATTTGGCGCGGCACTTTGCCACGTCAGCTTGACGACCACGTCGGCAACGGCGACCACGAGTCGCGGCGAGTCGTTTGGCGCGACTCAAAGGGCCGTCCCGCCGTCCCGATGGGCGCGACTCAGAAGCCCGTCGCGGCATCCTGTTTGGCGCGACCGGTTGGGACTTTTAAGCCCGCCGCAGCCGCCCGGGCGCGGTCCTCTTCCTTTCTTCCTCCTCGGTCTCTCTTCTCTTCTCCTCTGTTGGACCCCGTCGCCCCAAGGAGAGTTCGTCGAATCCGGCCGCCGTACTTGGTGAATCGACCCGAAATCGCGGGGCTACGCCTCTCCAAGGTAACTCCTCCATCTAGTCCAACTACATTTCCATAGGAATTTGAAATATGACCGGATTGAGGTAGTTAGGGTTTGGCATATTGAAGGATGTGTGAATGCGTGGTGGTATATTATGTACGAATGGAGGTTTATAGGAGGTCATGTATCGTTCGATGGATGGCTTGTAATGTGTGGAATGTATGATTGACGTATAGGATGGATGGGTTGCATGGCATTTTTTAAGACAATGGCAATCGGGTACATAATGTAAGAGCTTCAATGCGGTATATGTAGTTGTATGTAATGCATTTATATGGAGGGAAGTAGATAATCGTTTTCAAAACTTTGTAGATGGACCTTTTTGGTTTTGGCTGGCATGGCATTTCTGAAGAAATAGTAATCGACTAGATAATATAAAGACGAATGAGGTATATATAGTGTAATGTGTTGCAATTATGTGGAGGGTAGTAGTAAATGGATTGTAAAAGTTTGTAGATGGAAAATTGTGTAGGTGGAACGGTGAATTGGAATGATGATTTGGTTTTATGTAGAGTTGTTACCTAACTCTAATTTATAACGTTTTGTAGAGAGATGGCACCTCACCCGCGGTACTGGCTCCTTGACACCGTGTATGATAACAAGCACCGCGCTCACCATCTTGTTGACCTTGGTCAGGTAATAAATTTTTGTTGACACAAAGAATAATGTATATGCTGTTGTAATTGCAATATGCACTATCCGGAGTGTAATTGTATTTCATTGCAGGTGCTGACGCCGTTGCGGTCGCGGACCCACAAGCCTATGCCATGGGATGAGAGCTACGCTCCGTACATACGACGGGCGGGGTTGCTGCCTTTGGCGCGGTTGGTCAATGCAGGATTGCCCCTAATGGACTCACCTGCCCTCACGGCACTTGTGGACCGTTGGAGGCCGGAGACCCACACTTTTCACCTGCCGTGTGGGGAGGTCACGGTGACGTTGCAGGACGTTGCTATGATCTTGGGTCTCCCAATCGATGGACATGCCGTAACAGGAATGGTGCAGCCGGTGGGATGGAGAGACATGGTTGAGGGTGCTTTGGGGCAGAGGCCACCTGAGGCTGATGAGAATGTGAAGGATAGGAAGACGACTGGGGTTAGCTCGGCGTGGCTATTGGAGAACTTCAGCCAGTTGCATGCAGAAGAGGCTGCAGAATTATTGGTTGAGAGGTTTGCTCGTGCTTGGTTGTGGCACTTGATTGGCGGGTTTCTGTTCCCCGACGGTAGTGGAAACACCATATCTTGGATGGTGTTTCCCATTATCGCAGGGCCATGGGAGACTATCGCTACTTACAGTTGGGGTTCGGCAGTGCTTGCGTACCTGTACCGGCAGCTTTGTGACGCGTGTCAGAGGATTGGAAATAGCTCAAGCATTGGAGGCTGTTTGTACTTGCTACAGGTTTGGATGTGGGAACGGTTTCCTATTGGTAGACCTGACCGTGCACCGGCGGAGGTAAAGTTAAATGTTGTTGAAGAGTGTATGTTTATGTATGTTGCTGTTACTAATGAAGTTGATGTGTTAATGCAATGTAGGAGTGGGAATTTGACGACGAAGAGTCTTTGCCAACTGTTGGGTTCATCTGGAAGAATTGCATAAATGTGGTCGGAAATTCAAAAAGACGTTACATGTCGTACATGAACGAGTTCGATGTGTTAACTCAACATCAGGTGAGTTTCTACATCCACAAACAAATTTTCTTTCCTCTTCTTGTTGCAATGTTTGGTAACAACGAATGCACATATTTCGCTGCATCGTTTTGGTTAGGTGGAGTGGCACCCGTATGACCGTGAAGAGATAATGGAAATGAATCTTAGTCCCTTGTGCAAGCGTGATGCTGAGTTTTGGCGGTTGGAGATGCCCATGATTTTTTACTACGCTGTGGAGTGGCACCTCCCCCAACGCGTGATGCGTCAGTTTGACAGGCTGCAAGTTACTAATGTGTCATGCCCCACGACAAATAAAACTCTTCACAAGTATGTTTCGTGGTTAAAGTTTCATTAATTTAGCTGATTCGTAGCCCTATATGACAAATTTACATGTAATGATTTGGTTGGTTCTACAGGGTGGACAGAAGGAAGGAGAGGGGAGCCGTAGACTGGGCGGAGAAGCACCAGCCGTACATTTCTATGTGGGACACACGAGGGCAGCACACCATATGGCCTACCAATGGTCCAGCGCACAGGGCATCCGCATTCAAGGAATACTTGGAATGGTTGCATGAGCACTCTCGCCTGCACCTCCGACCTGCTTTCACTGCTGCCCATATTGCTGATCTACCGGACTCGGGCGACGATGATGACCTCATAGACGAGTACGATGCGGCTACTCGGGTAGGCACCCAGTCCGAGAGAGCGCCGCTTCACAACTACATGGTGCGTAATGTGTCTCGCTGCTATAACAATTTAATGTATCTATGTTTATATTCCCGCTGATTGTTGTATGTGTTTTTGCGTTAAAGGCAACTCAAATGGGCCGGCTTGCAAATGAGGCGGGACATGCCTTGCGCCACCCTCAAGGATCGGCACATGAGTTGGGAGCGCTACGAGCTTTTGCGCAGGTAATCTATGCCTATATTGTGCATTTTGAATTATCTTCTGCAGGCGGTTCAATTAATTAGTGGTAACTTGGGTTGTTTCCTCCTCACAGCGGGTGCGTAGGAGCTGTAGGCGGCTTGCTCTGAAGTTGAACTGCATTGAGCAACATGATATAGCGCAGCAAGAAGGATCGGAGAGAGCTCCGTCACACACGCGGTCCGGCACAAGAACCCCCTCTACATCGACAACACATAGATATGTAACCGGCAGCAGCAGTGGTGCATGTCATGAATCGTCGGAGAGCGAGGATGATGGGGACAACGATTCTTCTTATGATCACCAGGTACCTTCTGAACCTATTTGAAATTAGCAACATATATTGCAAGCTAAGTGATCTTACACATTGTGCAATTTTCGGATATTGTAGGACGTAATAGGGATTTCCCAAATTCCAGATGCACCCGGCTCTTCACAGCCGTCTCCGCGAGGCCCCCAACAACGAAGAAGGAAGGATGTTGAGAGTGCTAATGTCCTTCCCACTGCCCCCGGCCGTCTTAGGAAGAAGAGGAAGCCCTACACACCGGGGTCTTGATTAACCATTTAGGAATTCAGTACTTAGCTATGTAACATAAGTTTGCACCATGTCGTAGGGTTTGTATGACCACGCTAAACATTGTAAAATAAGTTTGTTACTTAGCTATGTAAACTATGTTTCCATGTCTACGCTCAACTATGTTTATTTCTGTTTGACGAGTTGCACTATGTTGGAGTTGTATGATGTGTGAAGCTGCTATGGCCATTTCTTTTCTTTAGGCTGCTCTGGGGGAAAACAAAGAAAGGGTCTGAGAATGTAGTTGTATATGTCAAAGTTGATGATAAGAAGTTCGTCATTGGAAGTCTGTCTACTGACAAGCACCCTCAGATTACTTGCGATCTGGTTTTTGACAAAGATTTCGAGCTTTCTCACAATTCAAAGACTGCTAGCGTCTTCTTGTGTGGCTACGAGACTATGATACCTGATATCTTTGAATATCCTTATGATATGTTTAGTCCTTGTTATTTCTAAGTTACTCATAAGTTTGAAATCTATTATTTGATATCATTCTTTTCCTTAACCAATGTTTTGCTTTATTCACATCTGACTCTGGTGAAGATGAAGGTAAGTCGTGATCTCTATTGTTGCTGAAGTAATATCATTTAAGTGTAACAAAAGCCAACTAAATTTTCTCTGTTTCAGCTGAAGAGCTGGAAACTGATGAAATCCCAGTCAAGAACAGTGTTACTGGTATGCAATATCCGTGATTCGTTGCATTACTTTGATGCTATTGTACAATGTTTTTCCAGGTGTCGCGCCAAGTTGGTTGGCGCGACAAGCCTTTTCCTGTGCTTACTGTAAATGCGAAGTCGCTGGCGCGACTCGTCCAGTAGTCGCGCCAAACATCTTGGCGCGACGAGCGTTTTGCCCGCGCGGTACCAGGAGTCGCGCCAAACGTAATGGCGCGACGAGCGTTTTCCCGACGCGGTACCAGGAGTCGCGCCAAACGTAATGGCGCGACGAGCGTTTTCCCCACGCGGTACCAGGAGTCGCGCCAAACATAATGGCGCGACGAGCGTTTTCCCCACGCGGTACCAGGAGTCGCGCCAAACGTAATGGCGCGACGAGCCTTTTCCCGCGCCGTCGGTACCAGGTGTCGCGGCAAACTGTTTGGCGCGACTGGTACCAGGAGTCGCGCCCATCAGTTTGGCGCGACCGGGCGGTCTCATAAAGCAGAGGAATCTCCGCTCGTCGGTCCCGCGTGCGGTTCTTTCCTTTGTCCTCCGGCCCCTTTGGCGCCCTTTACTTTGTTCCCCCTCCTCGTGGGGTCTTACCGTATGTGCAGACCCCATCACGGGCCTACGACTCTCCAAGGTGACACAGGCATGTTGACCAATTAGATTTGCAAATGTTCTTGTTTCGTGCTGCGTATTGGTAGTTAGGGTTGACATGAATATATCTTATATATTGCATTAATGGTGACGTAATTACTAAATCATGTGAAATTTATGCAGATGGACCGAGTGGTTCGTATATTTTTCGGTGGAACGGTGGATCGGAACGGGGAATTGTTGAACATGTCGGAAGAAGTTATCACATTTGTCAAACCACCCTTGTATAGTGAAGTTGAGACCAGAGCACAGACATTTGTTGGTAGTAAACGTGGTTTGCGATTTCGAGGACGGTTTGATGCTGGTGGAGGTGGTAGAGCTCATTATGTTTTGCTACAGTTGGGTTCGGAGGAAAATTGGTTGCTTTACAAGGAATGTTTGCACGACGCACAAGTTAGAATCGCTGAAGTAATAGTAGATGTTGTTGAACATGATGCAACAAATATAGGAGGTGGTGCTGGTGGTGGTGGTGCTGGTGGTGGTGGTGCTATTGTCCCCGACGGTGAGAACAACGAGGGACATGATGAGGCCGTTCAAGCTCTGAGTCAAGAAGGACCTTCGGCGCATCATCCTCCTTCTCCATTGCTGCCGACAACCATATTCGGTTCCATTGATGCCTCCATCGCGGGGTTTGATGTTGCCGTGGTAAACAACGACTTTGACAATGACACATTTGAGTATGAGGATAGGGAACAAGAAGAAGAGGATACTATTGAACACATAGTAGCTTCCGCATCGGACACCGAGAGCGACCGTGACCACGAGGAGGACCATGTTCATAATGAGGAGGATGGGGTACCGACTGGACCTGAAGATGTCCCACCAGGAGATGGCAGCGGTGCAACTTATGGGGTTGAGACAGCAGGTGAGGATGTCCGAGGAGAGGAAGTTTTGGGAATGAAAGGGCTCCGCCATGAGAGACACCGGGTGGAGAGTACCGTCAATGCGCAGATAAATTGGAGTGCAATATACAGTGAGGAGGATCGACGCGCATTGCGGGCGATGAAAGTTTGTTTACCAAATGCACCACTACATGTGGACGTGACTGCAACGACGAATGCATTAAGTGATAATGCTTTCTTGTTAACGCATGGGAGGCCAGACAGCACAAATCCGTTAATCAAGAAGGGTATGATATTTGATTCTATGGCAGACCTGAAGCTCTTCTTGGAGGACTACGCGGTCCGGCATCACAGGCCGTTCTACGTCTCACACTCCAATAAGGAGGAGAGGTACACAGTCAGGTGTAAGAGGCTGACATGTTCGTGGGGTGTCTGGGCACGTCTAATAAAGGCAGACGGCAAACGTTGGAAGGTGACAAAGGTGAAACAACCTCACACATGCGCGTCTGCACACATTGCTCAGGTCCACTCTCAGTGCACGGCCAGATACCTTGGACTTCGTACCGCGGCACTCGTCTGGGCGGACACCAACATCACTGTTTCGTCCTTGATTGAGGCAATTCATGGGTTCACTGGTTATCGAGTTAAATATAGCAAGGCATGGAGGGCGAAACAATTTGCAATGGCAGAACTATGGGGAGATTGGAAGGAGTCGTACAATAGGGTTGCACGTGTACTAAGTGGAATTGCGCATTTTAATCCCGGGACAAAATATTTCATTGATACCGGAGGCAAGCAATGCAGCGATGGTAATGGATGGATGAAACCGGTTCTTCACCGAGTGTTTTGGTGTTTTCCTCAATGCGTGGAGGCATTTAAACATTGCAGACCCGTAATGAGTGTCGATGCCACATTCTTGACGGGCAAGTATAAGGGGACATTGATGGTTGCTGTTGGGATTGATGCGGAGGATCAATTGATTCCTATTGCGTTTGCTATAACGGAGGGTGAGAACAATGACAGTTGGTCTTGGTTCCTAAGACATGTGCGGCGTCATGTAATTGGGCCAGGGAGACAGGTTTGCATGATATCAGATAGGCACCAAGGTCTTCTGAACGCTGCGAGGGAAGAGCTAGATGGATATCCCCCTCTAGTGCATAGGTGGTGCATGCGTCACTTTGCGGCGAACATTTGGAGGAGGCAGAAAAAAAAGGAAGTTATAAGTGGACTAAAGCTTCTATGCAAAGCGAAGACGGAGAGGACATTTAACAGGAGACTAGAGGATTTGGAAAAGCTTATGAACGAGCGTGCAAAGGATTGGTTGCGGCGACACATGATCGACAAAAGTATGTGGGCGCAAGCGTATGATGATGGCGGCTACCGATACGGCATAATGACCACAAATATCTCTGAGGTCTTCAACAATGTCCTTAAAGGGATAAGAGCAATGCCTGTGGCCGCCATCGTTGAGTTCACATTTCACAAATGTAATTTTTACTTTGTCACCCGGTGGCAGAAGGCCCGAAATGCAATAGATGCGGGTAAGAAATGGGGAGATGGCATGGCTGCCAAACTAGAAGAGGAAGGCAAGGTCTCTACGAATCAAGAAGCACGTTTATTCGATCCAAGGCTTTTTGTGTACGATGTTCGTTCAGTGAGTCATACCGACATGGGTGGTGAGAGGTCCGGCGGCCGTCAATATAGGGTCGAGATAGGTGACACTGTTACATGCACATGCATGACTCCTCAATTGTTTCATTTTCCTTGCTCGCATATCATCACAGCGTGCCGTTCGCGACGTGTGGACTACGAGTCACCTACTTATATGAGTCCTTACTACTCCAAACTTTCCGCTTTAAGAACATGGGAGACAACTTTCGAACCGTGTCTTGATAGCACGCAGTGGCCGGAATATATCGGATTGGACTACGTCCCAGACATTTTGCTCTTGAAGGACAAAAATGGCAGGCGGAAAAAGAAAAGGTTGCGAAACGAGCTCGATGACTCGCAAAAAGGCTACGGCGCCGATATGTATGGATTTGGTGACTTCAATGACGCTCCTACAAAAGTACGTTGCACATTATGTCACGAAGAAGGCCACAGAATTGAGCATCACAAAATGGGTCCGAAGAACAAACCAAGACGTGGGGCTACCACAACTCGTCGGGGATCTGGAAATAATAGGTCTCTTGATGTTGGATCTTCAAGTTCAACGCAGGTAACATATTCATTGGTTCCATAATTGTATTCGTATTAACCCTATTTTACATAATAACGATGTTTCATTTGCACAAAGTTCATGAACTAATTGTACTGTTTTGTAGGTACATGGGCCCCCACCAGCGCTACCCGCTCCTTGACAACGTCTACGATGACATGCACCGAGGCCACACAGTATTGTAATTGAATGACATTGACCCTCCCACGTGGTCTCTTTTTTTTATAAACGGTTTAGAACATTGTTTCATTGTGTGTTGAACCATGTAACATGTGTCATAACTATGCAGAACATGTATTTTGTCACATTCCATGTGGTTGTACTATGGCTGTTTCTATTTTCGTCAACGAATATATAATTCGTCTGGGCATAACAACAGCAAAGTCGGTAGTTGTTGCAGGCTGGGGTTAGCAGGAGTCGCGCCAATCTGTCTGGCGCGACCACGACTTAGAAAATTTTTCCTCCCCGCCGAGCTCCATCTCGTTACTGGAAAGGCGCTCCCTGTGGCGCGACTCCCATCATAGTCGCGCCAAACAGTTTGGCGCGACTATGTAGACAGTCGCGCCCATCGGCCCGGCGCGTCTGCTTTCTATCTACTTAGCCGCCTGCAATCCGGCGAGTCGCACAAAACTTTAGAAATGTCTCGGACCCCAAGCCGCGATATCAGGGAGCAACTTCATCCACTCCTATACCAACAATACCATACACAGATAATAATTGCGGTCCTGCATCGTATCCTAAACCCATTCCGCAATTTCCTCTCGAGACGAAGGATGATTTTCTCCGGACAAATCAAAAACCCGAAGGAACAAATGAGTGTTGGCCTTTATGTTGCCACCATGAAGAATGCGTGCTACAGATGTATGACGGGCCAGATGACGGAGGAAGACGATTCTTCAGATGTCCACGTGGATCGGTAATTACTGTCATCAATCCTCGTTCTTTTCCATACGCTCATTCCTTCCAGTCTAACTAACTAAATGTCTATAGTGTTACGATGATGATGATAACTGTGGCTACACAATGTGGTGTGATCCAAAGCCGGAGGCCGCAACAGCTTTATACATGGATTACCTACAAGCTCGTATTGATGATTTGGAAATAAAGCTTGAAGAGGCTACAAGGACTACTCAACCTTCGTCACACATAGCAACTATTAGCATTCTTGATGGTAGTGCCCACTGTGTATTGATTTGTTCTGCAAATGCCCGTATCACAAGGGTTTGTGATGGTCATAAATTATCACTATGTTCAATAGGCATTGTTGTAAAAGTTTATTTTTGACTTCTATCAAGTAGGGCGGCCGGATTCGAAGAATGTTTCCTTGGGGCGACGGGTCGGACAGCCAAGGGGAAGGAAGAGAGACCGAGGAGGAAGAAAGGAAGAGGAGCAAGTCCCAACCGGTCGCGCCAAACAGGATGCCGCGACGGGCTTCTGAGTCGCGCCCATCGGGACGGCGCGACGGGACTTTGAGTCGCGCCAAACGACTCGCCGCGACTCGTGGTCGCCGTTGCCGACGTGGTCGTCAACGCTGACGTGGCAAAGTGCCGCGCCAAATGAGTTGCCGCGACTAGCCTTTTGGTCGCGCCAAGTCGTTCGCCGCGACCGAATGGGCTAGATCTGCAAATTTAGTTCGGACCGGGTTATTTTAGAATATTACTTAAAAATAGGTTAAAAATAAAAAAGGAGGATTTGGTCTCCATACTCTTCCCATTTTGTAGCTACAAATGGGGGGAATTTAGGGGAACCAAAATATTAGGCGGATTTTGGGGCTTTGTTGGAGGCGTGTTTTGGAATAAATGGGATATGTTAATTTAGGGAAAGTTTATTGATGCCTCTTGGAGATGATCTTAGTCAAATACAACCAAAACCTAAGTAGCAAAGTCCTCAAAGGCTGCATCCTCTAGACTTTTGTGAAATTTCCAATACAAAGAAAGAAATTGATAAGCAAGAGGAGTCATTAGTGCTTCTTTTTCGACTCACTTATTTTTGTTGCAAAACAGGGCGGTTATACCGCTCATACGCAGGAGCATGTCCACAAGATTGGAAGGTGGGGTGGAAACGGTGGCTCATCTCAGGATATCACGGAGGCACCAAAGCATCTGGAAAGCATAACCATAAAAAGTGGCCAGGTTGTAGATTCGATCACATTTTCTTACACTGATCAAGCTGGCCAGAAGCACACTGTTGGGCCATGGGGTGGCCCTCGTGGTAGCCCTCACACGGTTAGTGGTGACTCTCTCTTGATAAGCCCCTTCATGTTGGATATGATAACCAGAAGCATTTTATTAAGATCACTGAAAACTTTAGGGGACATTTATGCTCAAAAAAAACTTTAGGGGACATCCCAAGCAACCATTGCTACGAAATGCAAATTTTTGTAGCTGGGTGGAATGATGGAGTTTCACAGTAAGTAAAATTGATTACTGGCATGATCCTTTTCTGGTGCAGATCCAGCTTGACGCCTCTGAATTTGTGAAAGAAATCTCGGGGACATATGGAACATACGATGGCGCCACTGTTATAACATCATTTAAACTTGTCACCAATGTCCAGACCTTTGGGCCTTGGGCCGTGGAGAAAGGGACCCCTTTCAGCGTTCCCGTGCAGAGCGGCAGTGGCATCGTTGGATTCTTTGCACGTGCCGGGAAGTACCTGGACGCAATTGGTGTCCATGTGACCCTCGTCTGAGGAACATTCAGCTTGTCGGTTTATATTTCGCAAATAATGAAATGGGGATCCTCTCTCTTGTGTTGACGATCTGCCCATAGATGTAATCGGTACCTCAAATGATCTGTGTTGGTCTTTCCTTCATCTCAGCTTTCATGTAGAATAAACATCTCTTTCGGAGATTCTTATCCCACAAGTGTGAGTTGTTATTGTTGTAATAATATATGTTATTTCCATGAATGATCGGATGCTTCTTTAATGAACATCCTGGCTTAATATATTTATTCACCAAGAGATAGCTTATAATTTTTTTGCCAAATTTTTGGGGGCAATCAAAAAATATTAGGGTTAATTTTTCTCCCTCCTTAAACATTTCCCCTAAATAGATCTAAAAGCTCTTTTAGTTCGGCCACGTCAACAGTTTAGGCCACAATAATATTACTTTCCTTGAAAGAAGGAGGATTTGGTCTCTGTACTCTTCCCATTTTGTAGCTACAAATGGGGGGAATTTAGGGGAACCAAAATATTAGGCGGATTTTGGGGCTCTGTTGGAGGCGTGTTTTGGAATAAATGGGATATGTTAATTTAGGGAAAGTTTATTGATGCCTCTTGGAGATGATCTTAGTCAAATACAACCAAAACCTAAGTAGCAAAGTCCTCAAAGGCTGCATCCTCTAGACTTTTGTGAAATTTCCAATACAAAGTTCAGAGTTGTGTAGTAATAAAAAGAAAGAAATTGATAAGCAATAGAAAGCGTACCTTGTGTGGTGACCCAGCAACCCCTCATCATATCATTTTCCAATGCAGTTTTACGAAATCTTTTAGATTCTGCCTCAAAGAAGCACTAGAGTTGGTTTTTTTTCCTAGAAAATTGGCTACCTTTGGGAACTACAGATTACAAGGGTTTTTTTTTTTTTTTTTTTTGCTTTGCAATGGCCATAGAGTCATAATTCCATGGAGTACTAGAAATGCTATGGCTATTCCAAAAGAGTTCCAACACAATCTAATTGAGAAAAAAACGCAAATTATCTTCAAGCAGAATTGGTGCGTTTTGTTGTGTCCTTGCTATCAGGAGAAGCTGGATAGCAGATGGGGATGAGCTGAAGTTCCATTTCCCACCAGCAATCAAGTAGAGAGCCAACTGATCGACGACGAAAGCTTATTCAGTCGTCTTCTGAGATGTTTTAACCAGCTTAGTCGAAGTTGATTATGTTTGCCTTTTTTGTAGCAATCATATGGTAAGCTGCTGTCCCTAAAATGACTGAGCGACGTACATTTCACTTGCTTTTGATATAAGCTTTTTTTTTAGAACGGAATGGGTATCGGTATTCGGTAGAAGCTTTTTCCTGGGGAGAAGAGACGAGGATATCAGACTAGTTACATTCGACATTTGGATGGGCTGCCTGGGCGTGTTTCAAAGTTGGGCCGCATGGGCTGCTGTTTACGTGGGACTGTGACAACAGTGGACTGGGCTGCATTTCGAAGTTGGGCTGTTTTGGGCGCCCGACGGGGCACCCGCAGGTGAGATATGACAATCTACACCAGCACCCGCGCCCGTCGGGTGCGGGACCCGTGGGTGAAACTGCCATCCCTACTCCCTGTACTACCCTCCTTTGCCGATGCATTGGACAACATATTCCGTTCTTGGTGATAAACCACATACCATTCACATTTTATCTCATTCTGAATCCAGCCGGTCACGGCATCCTCATCCTTTATTTGTTACGTTGTGCAGAAAATGCACGTGATCTGAATCGTACATCTCCTTTTTGTCTATTTCATAATGAGTGTCTGCGTATATACTGTGTTTCAAAAAAAAAAAAAAACCTATGTTCCACATCTGCAATTGAACTATCGTCCTGCTCTATCAGTTGTACTCGAGTACTTTGCAAGCATTCTTAACTGTAGTCATCTCATGCTACTACACCACGAAACATTTTTCAGGAGTTCAAGAATCAACCAATTGAATGATCATTGTGCTAACGACATGGTGTATGATCTGGACGACCAGAAACAATTGGATTAAATATCAGGTTGCTCCGACGGTGACAAACTGCAAAATGAAGTTTCTAAACGAGTTATCGCTTCTGTTACACTGAGTGAAAAAAAAAAAAAGGTACTTCCCAGGCAAGAATGACTAGATTCAGTTTTTTAACTCTCGGTGTAGTTTTTATTTTCTTGGAGTCCTCATTTGTACTCTTTCTTTATCAATTAATTAATATATAATCAGTAGAGGCATTGCCCCTCCTATCGAGTAAAATAAAGAATCGACCAAATGTAACAAGTCTAGGCCAAAACTAAATCCGATAATTGGGCTAATTAGTACCGAAAAGGCTCATCAGAAATCAACACAACAGTAAATTGGAGTTTTTGCACTGGGCCGTTTGCATTCCCTTAATATTATGGCTGTAGTGCCTCTCCGTCCGATTAGAGCTATAGCCCAATAAAATAACTCATGTCCATTGAAGGCTATGCTCTTCTATACATCATCCCCTGTCCATTGAAGGCTATAAAAACCCGTCGTCTCGTCGACAGCAAAACAATTCGCACCTCATCCAAGAAGTCTTTTCATTACTCGTTTTAATAGTAGAGTAGAAGTAGTTTTAAAGATCTGGATTCTCCTCCATACATTACAGTGGATTAATCCTATTGGGACTTTTTTGCGGGTAGACGGTTGTGATTAATATACCACCTGTAAAGACTGTAGTAACGAGTGTAGTGTATCCATACTGCAAAAGTTGGAGTGTAGCCACTAAGTAGGAGTACTATTTAGAGTAAAACTATTAGTACGAGGGTAATACGAATAAGAAGACAGAACGACAAGGGCGTGGGATGGCACATAGATTCGTGGTGGCACGAGCAGCGAGGATTTGGTAGCTCCATGAATGGGCGAGGGGGCGAGAATCGGTGGCAACTTGGATGGCACACGGCCGACCTCGGCTAGTGCCACGGGTCCGTGACATCGGTGATATGGGCTTGCCGCTGCGTAGTAGACAGGCTATAGGAGTCGGTCAGTTAATAACATCATCTAATACTAAACTAGTATTATATTAGTAATAGTATTGTGCATACTTCCTCTCCCAGCTCTGGCGCCCAAGGACTCAACCATACTTTAGTATCAAAATCAGCCAGCTTTGCAGCTCAAAGTTCTATAAATAGAGTACCTCCCGACTGCAAAGATAACACAAACAACATCCATCATCTCAAAAGCTAGATACATCGCCTCTCGCCCCGGGATCCATGGTAATATATGAATGTACATAAGTTTTTAGTTACATAATTATGTTTTTTATTTACCAGAGTAATGGATGTACCATCTCTTAACTTCACATCCCTCATACGCAGGAGCATGTCCCCAAGATTTTGGAACGTGGGGTGGAAACGGAGGGACACCTCAGGATATCACAAAGACACCAAAGCGTCTTGAAAGTATCACCATAAAGAGTGGCGAGGTTATAGACTCAATTGCATTTTCTTACACTGATCAAGCTGGCCAGAAGCAAACTGTGCGGGGCCATGGGTTGGTTGTCGAGGTTTTAGAGCCTCGATGTTATTTTTACGGGTGTACGAGAATCAAGAACACGATGGTAACACAGGAGACGAGAGTTTATACAGGTTCAGGCCGCTAAAGGCGTAATACCCTACGTCTTGTGCTAGTGTGATGTACTGCGAGAGAGTTTTCTGTAGGTCTCCTGCCCGCCTTTTATAGTCGGGGTACAGGGTTACATGGATCTAAACCTAGTCGGTTACATAGTAAACAGCCTTGTAGTACAAGTTGATTGATGTTTATCTCCTGGCCGAATGGGCCGACTGACTTTAGGTCCGTCGAGCCACCCGAGCCAAACCGATCCCCTATTACAGGATCACTCGGCCTGGTTGTATCTCGAGTATACCCGAGTATCATATCATCGACACTGGTTCCGGCGGCAGTCCTCACACGGTCATCGGCCTCTTCATGCTCAAGATAACAGCCAGTTTTTTCTTAAGATTACTGCAAAAACACTAGGGTAGCATGTAGACAATAGAGTCGTGGGGTAAAATAACTAGCGAAAATAATTATTGGCATGATTTTCTTTTGATGCAGATCAAACTTGCCGCCTCTGAGGTCGTGAAGGAAATCTCAGGAACATACGCACCGTATCAAGGCCCCATTGTTATAACTTCGCTGAAACTAGTCACAAATGTCCAAACCGTTGGCCCTCTGGGTACTGAGGATGGGACTCCTTTCAGGGTCCCCGTGCAGAGTGGCAGTCAGATCGCAGGATTCTTCGCACGTGGTGGGGTTCACCTTGAAGCAATCGGTGTTTATGTGAGCCGCGTCTGAAGAATATCGAGAGCTTCTGAGCTTTATTTCAGTTTTATGTTTCCCATTGAAATACGAATTCTCGAATAATGAAATGGGGACGGATCCTCTCTTGTGTTGACGATCCGAAACACATGTAAGCTGTACCAGCCGACCAGGAGTTATCCGTGTTGGTTGTTTTATTTCAGTCCTCTCATGTCAAACAAGTATCTCTATCAGACATTATTTCCAAAAACTATTTTAATTGTTATCATCCGGTCTGTTATGTGCATCGTGAACGAAGTCTTTCATTTACTTTTTCTGTTTCAATATTTTATTTACCGTGGACAAAACGTCCAAGATTACTTGACCTTCACTCATGACTTCATTGGCGAAATGCCATTGTAGTCCTACTACGGACCTGCATTCTACAACGTCCTGATATACTTTGTTGTATACTCCCTCCGTTCTAAAATTCTTATAGTTTCAAACAAGAGAAATGAGCTAGAAACGAACTACTATTTTGTGTAACATCAAGATATTTAAAAAAATAAACAGAGGGGGTATGTGTTAGTCCTGTCGGGAGTTACATTAACAGTGTTCATGGATGAGGATTAAACGTACTAATATGAAATACATTGTTCATCCTAGCATAAATTTAGTATATTTTGCAAATAAACTATGTATCAAGGTATAAAGATAAAATTGGAGGTCGCATACATTGTGTGGTGTCCCCGAAACCATTGATTATGTCATTGGTGTCTTAAGGTATAAGTTTTAGTGCTCCTGCTCCTCTACTGTTCATGCACTGTTCATGGGAGCAGGGGGAGCTAAAAGAACAGCTCATTACTATAGTCAACAGCGTGTGAAAACAGCTTCTACTCATGGGCGGAGCTAAAAGGTGGACAGCTTTGAGATCCAGTCCAGCATGTATTTTTAGCAATTAATGTAGCACATGCTACAATAGTTTTTTTTCTTTTTCTTTTTCCTTATTTTTTCTATCATGGCCCACCTAAACCAGCCCAACTAACATTCGACCCACACCCTACGGCTCGGACCTGGCTTCGCCACTGCTTCTACTCCTTGCATGAACTTTTTTTTTTTGATAAGAGGGCTGACCCTCGGTTTTCATTACAAAAACCGTTCCAGCTACAAGGTTCCATTGTTTACATCAAGCAAGGGGTTATGCTGAGACTTACTGCTGCCCCTCAGCCATAACCTCACCAGAATGCCAGCACCATAGAGTGCTCTTGGCCAAGAGAACTACAAATGCTACTACTAAAGGATTGGACTGAAGAAAACTCTAACAAGTTGTCTCACAGCAAAAAAAAAAAAAAAACAGACGACATAAATCTAAGTTTGTGTTCTCCACTTGTCATAAGAACTCCTCCAGATGAAAGTCATCCTGCTGCCAGTGCACTCCTCATCGGCGCCCAGCTTCTCGCACGCCCATAGAAATCCTTAGCCACCGCCCTTAACCTGTCAGCCCCTCGCCGTAGTAGTTCCTGTTCCTCGCTTTTCTGCAACAACGCCCAATAGTCAAGCCAAGCACATACAGTAGTAGTTCCTGTTCCTTGCTTTTCTACAACAACGCCCAATAGTCAAGCCAAGCACATACAGCAAATACTACAGCCGTTGGGTCGGCTAGGCTATTATTTCTAAAACACATGTTATTCCTAGTTTTCCATATACTCCAACAGACTGCTGCCACACCCACTGTCATGAGTTTCTTGCTTTCTCCTTTACCACTTCTTTGCAGCCAACCATTCATAGCATCCTTAATATCAGTGGGGGTGTGTTGCAAATTAAAAGTCCAGGAAATTATGCTCCACAAAAATTTAGCAATAGGACACTTAAAGAACAAAATGCGTGACTGTTTCTGTTGCACCATAGAAGCCACAACATTTATCTCCCTTCCAACCTCTTTTGCCTAGATTATTTTTTGTGAGCACCCTGTCTTTAATTAATAACCACATAAAAAGTTTAACCTTCAGAGGTATTTTCACTTTCCATATAAAACGATGGGGGAACTTAACCTGTTGATACTTTTGTGCTATATAAAAGGAGTGTACAGAAAAGTTTTTGCTCGCAGTTATTTTCACTGGAAGGCCTAAATATTGCAGTGGCAAGCTGCCACTTTTGCAAGTAAATATTCCTTCAAGTTGGTCCCTATTATTCCCCCAAACAGTAGACCTCACTGTTATGAAAATTTATTTTTAGTCCAGACATTTGTTCAAAAAGACAAAGAATAAATTTTAGATTCCTAGCACAACTAAGATCGTTCTGAGAAAGGAAGATTGTATCGTCTGCATATTGTAGAATCGACACCCCTCCCTCTACCAGATGTGGGATTAAACCTTTCACATGACCATGTCTTTGCGCCCTTTCAGTCAGGATTGTTAGGGCATCAGCTACCAAATTAAACAGTAAGGGGGACAGGGGATCACCATTTCTCAGCCCTTTGTGAGTAGTAAAGCAAGGTCCTAGTTGATCATTGACTCTAACTGCCACACGACCACCTCTAACTACAGACATGATCCAATCACACCACTGAGAATTAATTAAAGCCTTTACTGTTAAGAACTTGAAACAGAAAATCCCAATTGACCTTGTCGTACGCTTTTTTAAAATCAATTTTAAACAAAAAACCATCATGTTTTTTCCTCTTGACTTCATGCAGAGTCTCATGTAACACCAAGATTCCCTCCATGATAAACCTATTTTTAATAAAAGCTGTTTGATTTCTAGCTATTAACTTACCTATCACCAAGGTTAACCTATTTGTTAGCAACTTGGTGATGATTTTGTAACTTACATTTAGGAGGCATATTGGCCTGAACTTTTGGATAATATATGCATCCTTTGTCTTAGGTAGCAAGGATATGTCTCCATAGTTCAGCCTTTCAATTGGTAGCTCTCCTTTGTGAAAATCTATCACTAACTTCATAAGATCATACTTGATTACTTCCCAAAAAACTTGGTAAAACTCAATGGGAAAGCCATCAGGTCCAGGGGCCTTATTATGCTCCATCCCAAACACTACCTTATGTAATTTCCCAAAGCTAAAAAGTTCAGTCAGGATTACATTATCCTCTTCAATAACCTTTCCTTGTTCAGGGAATTCCATAGATATATTACTTATTTCCTCTGGGCCAAATAATTTCTTATAAAATTCAGTAATATACTCCCTAAGTTCATTATCCCCTTCTATCTTACCCTCCTCCTAGTCAAGGTATAAAATCTTACTTTTTCTCTTTCTGCTACTAGCCTTAATCTGAAAATATTTAGTATTTGCATCTCCTTCTAGCAAATCCCTTTCTTTGGCTCTTTGCCAAATTATGGTTTCTTCCTCTTTCATTATTTTACTCAACTGTGATTCAAGCTCCAGTTTTGTGCATCTATCTGCACTACTGAGACCTTGAGTTTCACTTTTCCTATCTATACAATCTATATTAGCGAACAGCTCACTTTTCAACTTCTTATATCTACCTTCAACACTTATATTCCAACCTTTCAAAAACTTTCTAAGTCTCCTAATCTTACATTGCCATATATCAATGCTATTTTTTTCTTTCACAGGCAAATTCCAGTTATTTACAACTAAATTAAAGAAATCATCTCTTTGAAACCAGCATAATTCAAACTTAAAAGGTCTAGGACCTTTGTGAGGTGAACCAGTGTCCATCACTAGAGGGGTGTGGTCTGATTCATTCCTCACCAAAGCCTTGACAGTTGCAAAAGGATAGTTTAATTCCCAGCTTGGACTAATCAGAATTCTATCAAGCTTCTCAAAGGTTGGGTTTTCCTAATTATTGGACCAAGTATATTTCCTGCCATTCAGGTCCAACTCTTTAAGATTGTTATGTTCAATAATGGCATTAAATAAAAAGCTTCATTTATTAGTTCCTCCTGGTTTGTTCTTTTCTTTGTCCCATCTAATAATATTAAAATCCCCACCTACAAAGATAGGAACGTCCTGTTTCTGGCATACATGTGACAGATCAGTTAGGAATTTCTCCTTACCATCTGCTTGAGCTGCCCCATAAACTACCACAAGATTCCATTTAAGGTCTAGCTTTTTATCTCTTACTAAAATTCTAACATAATGCTTTTCTGTTTCTACAGCAATAACATCAAAAGACTCTAAGTATACGCCTACTAAAATCCCACCAGATTGGCCTTCCGACTGTGACCAATGCCATTCAAGATTCTTACCACCAGCAGCCTTTTTCAGCCACTCCACAGAGAAATTCTGTTTTCTCGTTTCCTGGAGGCCAACAAAATCAGCCCCTCTTTCAACAATCATTTCTCTGATAAAATTCAGTTTTTCAGGATCTCCAAGACCCCTACAGTTCCATATGACTCCTAATATTTATTAAGATTTTTCTTTGGTCTACCCCTTCTAACTTTGGGTTTCACACTAATCTGTGAATTGCCCTTACCGACTTTCACATCTTTACTTGATGGGGACCCTAAGGATGCATCTATTATGATCTCTTGGGTCTCCTCATCTGATAACAATTCTAGAATTAAACTTTCATCAAACTCCTCTACACAGTTTTCCTCTACAGTTGTTGTGCATTTGTTCTTAATGTTTGAAAAGTAAAGGTTCACTCTGGCTTGCTCCAGAAACTTAATAGCATCTACAGTACTCTCAGCTGATCCATTGTTGAAATTAACTTGTAAATCCTTAGCAATATCAGTTAACACAGAAGTACTAGTATTACAAAATGAAAACATAGGGGTTTGGGTCTCCTTTATGAGTTGCCCACTACCATCCGTAACTTTTGTACTATTTTTGCACCAGTACTAACTAAATCATTTACTGTCATATTCCTATCACTATTTTCTATTATATCCAGAGAAGAAAAACTACTGCTATCACTATCATTATTCCTATTTAATAGAACATCAATAAACGAACGTTTAACTGAACAATCTGGACTACCATTCGTACCTTTTGGTATCTCCAGATTCTTGCTCTTAACTCTCTCCACAGCTTTCTCCAACGAACAATAGAAGGGTATCCTGGTTGTCAGGAGAAGTTGAGCGAGACGACCGAGATGCTGAAGTTGTGTTTCATTTCATTCCATTAGCAATCAAGGAGAGAGGCAATCGAGGGAAGAAGACATCTTGAGTTGCTACTTTACAATACCATGCCACGAAATCCTTTTCAGCGGTGAATCGACCGTACGCAACGATTCTAGCCCATAACGGATATCCCATATTTGGGATTTGTCAGTCCTTCTCCGTCCCAATTCACAGCCGATAATTGGGCTTTGTCAGTCCGGCCCAATGGGATTTTTTATTTAGGCCGTCGTATGCATTTCCCTGCCTGTCGTGGGCTGTAGTGTCGCTCAGTCCGATTATTGAGCCATAAGGCCCATCCAATTAAAATGCATCACTCCTCAATGGGCCGTACATTTCCCTTCCTATTTTTTCTCACTTGATCGCTAAATGTGCCATACTGAGTCATATCTGCTGCACCTCTTGACCTGGTTTTTTTTTATTTTTTTGCCACTAATAATCTGACTCATTTCATACTGCTTATATCCACGAAACAAGACAGCATCGCCACGCCGCTTGATGAATCTGTTGGGCTGTTTTTTTAGCTCTGCTCATGAGTATTCCATCCTAGCTCTGAAACTCGGCGTCAGTCCGTGTCCGGCTGTCCGCAATCAGCGTCGTTAACAATGCCAACAACGAGGCCACCTGTTGGGCTGGCGGTTCCCTCCTTAAACAACCAACAAACCCACATGGCGCGCAGAATGATAAAGATGCCGTTGTTCCATCCCGGAGAACGTGGCACTTATTCCTCACCACCCAACGTTTGAATCCGTAGAAAAATGTTGCAGAAATAATGTGTATAATTTTTTTTCTTTAGTGCCATGGACCTGATTGACCATGAACTCACCCCACGTTTCAAGGTCAAATGGATCGGTCGGCCTCTTAATCCGGATTTAAGAAGCACAGCAGCAACGTGGGCAGCACTAATCTTTGGTACTCGAACCTTAAACGACGAACTGCACCAGGTAGTGCCCCCCATGTTCGTACGGAACGAAGCGCACCCAGAAATTAGGACGAGGATTGATGAGGAACAAATACGTTTGGAAGAATTTTTCCCGAACTGTGCCGTTTTCATTTGTACGAACATTTCTACGTTCCAAAAGGGGCTGGCTGTTACGCGTGTTCATCCTAGCTAATGGTGAGATGAGGCATGGCACAAGTAGTACGACTAGCCACCTTCTCCTCTCAACATTGCAGCTGACAGATCGCAGCAAGCAAGGCACCACATAGTACAGATCTAGCTAGAACCATCTGCAGATCAGCACACAATGCTGGATGTTCTTCGCCAAATGAGGAACGTTGTACTGTTCCAGATCCAGATGAATGCCAAGCAAGCAAAACAGTGACAACATTTCGTCTCCATTTCGTAACACAGCGACCACATTAAGCTCGGACTTTCCGGCACACCAAGAACAGGGCAGGAATCAAAGGACCCATGAATCAAAAGAGTAAGAGTGAGTATGTCCTCATATTAAGCAGCCGTACCGGCACAAATCTGAAATCTCTCAGTACTTTACAAGAACAACACATAGATCCCAGCAACAAACAAATCAATAGCAACAACTAGCACAAGTACACAGTAGTAGGAGTGTTACCACTTCAAAGAACAACAGAAGAGAAGGAGCTTATTTTTCTTGGACTCGGAGACGCCGGATGCCGGAGAAGCGGCGAAAGGCGCGACCTTCGGGGCTCCGGCGGCAGATCCGGCGGCGGCGGAGGCCGAGGGAGGAGGAGGGAGACTGGCGCGGAAGGGAGGGAGCTGCTCAGCCGCGGCAGCGGGTGATGCGGGAGCAGCCGCGGCGGTAGGGGTTGGCCTGCGCGCCGGGGCGGCAGTTGTAGTAGCTGGCGCCGCGGCGGGAGCAGGGCACGTTGTCCCGGCGCAGCGCGCCGTAGCTGATGTAGTTGAACCCGGCAAGCGCGCGGCGGTGGCCCTCCGCCGCGGCGGATTCCAGCTCCTCTTCTTCCTCCTCGGCCATGCACTCGGCCACCGTGCCGCGGCACTCTTTCCTGCCGGCGGCAGAGCCGCCGGAGAGGAAGCCCAGGTCCAGGTGGTCCCCTCCGCCGCTGCTGAGCGCCGAGGCGGACGCGGACGCTACGGCCAGGAGCAGGAGCAGGGCCAGCGCGAGCTTAGCCATGGCGCGGGGCTGCAGCGGCGGCGGTGTTCGACGGAATGCTAGCGGCGGCGGCGGCGGCGGCGAGGAAGAGAGGGAAAGCGCGTTTGGGGAAAAGCGAAGCGGCCTGCGTGCGCTGTCTCGTCTTGTGGCGCTGCGAGCTGTGTGCCTGTGTCTGTCTGTCTCCGTGTGCGCTCGTGAAGAGGGAGGGAGATAAAGAGGAGAGAGGGAAGCGTGTGGAGGTGGCGAGCCGAGCCGAGGACGTGGGCGGTGGCGCACACACCAAACCAGAACGCGGCGCAGACAACGGTGCGGTGCGCGGCAGCGAGGGCATCCGAATTGGGCACAACTGGACACAGCTCATGATGCGGCGGCGGGCGAGAGGAGAGTACAGTCAAAGGACAGCGACATGTGCCTTGGGTTCAGGCCGCGCGTAATGGCGGTGGCGTGGCACCAGGAGCCAGACACCCAGCCCGCTGCCCTAATCATCCAGCCGATTTGATTTGATTAGATTGATTGGCGGGTTGGTTAATTGGTTTGTTGACTACGTTAAGCTGGTTCATACAGGAAGGAAAAGAAAAAGCTTATATCAATGATTGATAAAATTGATAAAAAAGCTGAAACAACCACTCTGTCTGACAATGAGATAAATATGAAACATTATCTCAAGGAAAGGCTCGTCCTCCTATTAAGGGAGGAGGAAATAAAGTGGTATGAAAGAGCGAAGGTTAAACACCTATTAGAGGGTGACGATAACACTCGCTTCTTCCATCTGGTGGCCAATGGCAAACACCGTAAACAACACATCTTCAGACTGGAACAAGAAGATGGGGTCATTGTCGGTGATGACGATTTAAAGTCGTATATCACTAATTACTATAAGAACCTATTTGGTCCGCCAGAAAATACCAACATTTCCCTGGTTGAAAATCGAATAGATGATGTTCCCCAGGTTTCTGATGAAGAAAATAATCTTCTAACCTCCATATTCACGGAGGAAGAGGTTAAGGAGGCAGTTTTTCAAATGGAACACAACAAAGCCCCAGGTCCGGACGAATTTCCTGCAGAATTCTATCAAGTTTTCTGGGAAGTGATAAAGGGAGACTTAATGGCTCTATTTACAGAGTTTCATGAAGAGCGTCTTCCTTTATATAGCCTAAATTTTGGGGTTATTACTTTATTACCCAAGATTAAAGAGGCAAAACAAATCCAACAGTACCGACCAATATGCCTCCTCAATGTCAGCTTTAAAATTTTCACAAAAGTTGGCACAAACAGAACAAATAAAGGGGCAGGCAAGGTGGTGAGACCATCTCAGACCGCCTTCATGCCTGGAAGGAACATCATGGAAGGTGTCGTAATATTACACGAAACTATTCATGAACTTCACACGAAGAAACTTGATGGGGTTGTTTTCAAAATTGATTTTGAAAAAGCCTACGATAAAGTCAAGTGGTCCTTCCTACAACAAACTTTAAGAATGAAAGGTTTCTCACCCAAATGGTGCAGATGGGTTGAGAACTTTGTTGCCGGAGGTAGTGTGGGTATCAAAGTCAATGATGACATTGGACATTACTTTCAGACAAAGAAAGGCCTTCGTCAGGGAGACCCAATGTCACCTATTTTGTTCAATTTCGTAGCAGATATGCTTCCCCTTCTAATTAAGAGGGTGAAACATGATGGACAAATTAAGGGGGTTATCCCACATTTGGTTGAGGATGGGTTATCAATTTTGCAATATGCAGATGATACTATCATCTTCCTAGATCATGACTTGGAACAAGCCAAAAACATGAAACTATTGTTGAGTGTTTTTGAGCAACTTTCAGGTCTCAAGATCAATTTCCATAAGAGCGAAATTTTTTGCTATGGAGCAGCAAAAGAGTTTGAGGACCAATATACTGAACTCTTCGGATGCAATGCTGGTGAATACCCATTCAGATATTTGGGAATACCAATGCATCACAAGAAACTCCGAAATAGTGACTGGAGGGTCATAGAAGAAAGATTTGAGAAAACATTATCTTGCTGGAAAGCTAAACACCTATCTTATGGTGGAAGATTGGTCCTTCTAAACTCGGTACTCAGCAGCCTACCCATGTTTATGATGTCCTTCTTTGAAATTTCCAAAGGAGTGCTTAAAAAACTAGACTATTACAGGTCTAGATTTTACTGGCAAGGAGGTACTGATAAGAAAAAATACCGACTTTCCAAATGGGATATTCTTTGCCGTCCAAAGGATCAAGGTGGTCTAGGAATTGTAGACCTTGAGATCCAAAACAAAAGCCTGCTAAGCAAGTGGATATTCAAATTGCTTAATGAAGATGGGACTTGGCAAACTTTGCTTAGAAATAAGTATCTGAGCTCAAAGACCCTCTCACAAGTAGAGACAAAAAGAAATGATTCGCATTTCTGGAAAGGTCTCATGAAAGTCAAAAATCAAGTGCTAGAATGTGGCTCCTTCAAAATTAATGATGGAACACAGACTAGATTCTGGGAGGACATATGGGCTGCTTCGCAACCTCTCAAAAACATATACCCTAGCCTATATAACATTGCAAATTACCCACATGCTACGGTGAACAATGTTATGAGGACTACGCCGCTACATATATCTTTTAGACGAGCCTTAGTTGGGGATAATCTCACTCATTGGCATAGTCTGGTAGCCAAAATTGTTCATTTCAATTTATCTGATGAGAGAGATACATTTAGTTGGAGTTTGAGTCAGAGTGGACAATTCACTGTCCGATCTATGTATCTATACATGATGAATCTGAGCACTCCTTTCTCTCACAAATTGATTTGGAAATTGAAAATTCCTCTAAATCAAGATTTTTCTTCGGTACCTTCGAAAAGGTGTAATATTAACAAAGGATAATCTTGCAAAACGCAATTGGAGTGGTAGTCAAAAATGTTGTTACTGCAATTGCAATGAAACAATCAAACATCTCTTCTTTGACTGCCAGAATGCGAAAACTATTTGGAGGATCGTTAATATTGCTACCGGTTTACCCCCTCCTTGTTCTATTACCCATATGCTGGGAAATTGGCTAGCAGGGGTTGATCTAAAAGAGAAAAAAACTATACTTGTAGGGGCGGCGGCTCTATGTTGGGCCATCTGGCGTTGTCGAAATGATGTGGTTTTTGATAATGTCAAATATTCCTCCTTTATGCAGGCTGTTTTCAGGGGAACATACTGGCTGCGGTTTTGGGCTTTGCTGCAGCGTGATGAGACAAAGGAGACACTTCGTTCAGCGAGCTTAAATATGGAGATTGTTGCCATGGATATCTTCGCGAAGAGCGGGTGGAAATTTAATAATAGACTTTGTCTTTAATTTGTTTTCCTTTGAGATCAGCCAGGGAGCTGAAAGTTTTGTAATAAGATACACTGAACGCTGTGTGTGGAAACGCAGAGGCGGGAAACAATTTCCATTTTCTAAAAAAAGACTACGTTAAGCTCCGTTTAGGGCTGGGCGCGGTTTACCGAAAAAATGGTTACCGAATTAACCGCACCGAAATACCTAAAGTTTTTTTCTATTTCAGTTAACCGTAATATTTTCGGTTAAGATTTCTAGAAAGTACGGTTAACTGTGACTTTTCGGTTTTAAGTCTTAATTAACCGAACAAACCGATTAACCGAAAATTGTATTTCAGCCCACTAGGCCCATCAGCCAAGCGGTGGCCCAAGTATGTCGACCCACCAAAGCATCCGTCTTCTTGCTTCCTCCATTTTCTCCTCGATCTCCTCCTCCCAGCAGGATGCGCCGCCACCCGCCACCAGCCACAAATCCCACCACATCTTACACTAGCAACAATCAAAATCGGTTTGCCTGTCCAAATTTGTTCTTCCGCTAGTCTCGTTTCGCATTTCAGCCTCGAGGAAGTGATGGGGCAAGGCCAAGACGGCGCCGATGGGGCGAGGTGAGGACAGCGGCAGTGGCGCGAGGCGAGGACGACGGCGGCCGGCGGCAGCGCAAGACGAGGACGGCTGCGGCGGCGAGGATAGCTGGTGGCACCGACGAGTTCTCATCCTTTTGCCTCTGATTTTCTTTTTTGTTTGTTTTATTTGCGGTTAAATTCGGTTTTTCGGTTAATACACCGAATTAACCGAAGCCGAAATTCACAGTTATCGACTTTTTTTTTTTGCTAAATCGGTTGCTATTTCCAATAACCGAAATTCTCTTCGACCGAATTAACCGAACCGAATTACCGGATTAACCGAAGTCCCAGCCCTAGCTCCGTTCAAACATCTCCCTAAGAAACAGCTTATGGTTGATTTGAAGAATAAAGCCGTTCTACAGTTTAAAAAAGCTCACTGATGGCTGCTCGTGTTGTCAAATAGTACACTTGAGTTGTGCTTCTAGGGTTAAACGGTTATACTTCCGCTTCCTTCGTTTACATGAGAATCAGTGATGGGAATAGCTCATAACTGTCCTCTCCTCTCTCTTTTACATGGAGCCCCATCATATCAAGATTACCAACATAAAACCTCAAATCCATACATCGTTCTTATAAAACCCAATATAGTTCTTACAAAAATTCTATTTTCTTCATTATTCTTCCCATTCCTCTTACAAAATGATAATAAATCTTAAAATATATTAAAAACAATTGGTGATGAATTGTAATGTGAACAGTATAAAAACAACCCGATTATTACGTCTCCATGATTCAAAATGGGTATTATGCCTGCCCTAAAATATAGTTGGAATGTGAACATGTAACTCTGCTATTGTCAACCATTATGAAATTTTTGTTAGGGTCAAAGTTCAAAAATGTTTGAACCCTACGAGATGTTACATACAAGGGCGTCGCTTTGGGTATTGCTAAAAATTAATGTTTCAACATGAAAATTTCCATATATTCTGATATATTTGTATACATATGTATCTCACTTTACAATATATTGTATATATGGTGAGTTTTATTACTACAATATATAATAAATCTTTATTGATGATATATCAACCATTGAAGTTATGTCTAAAGACAGGGCTTTGTATATAACAGAATGAATCTCAACTGCATGCGTGTAAAGTTATTAGGAGTCGTATTGAAATTTCTCACTTTTGAATTAGCCAACATATGATGGCTTTGAGGTGGGTTGGCAGCAAGCAGCCATGGCCCCAAGCATGGGTTCTTAGCCTTATAACGTGAACATGAACAACTGATGTGTGCTGAGAAGTATTATCTTACATCCAATATATATTTGTTTGTACGGTGGCTAAGTTCCTGACACATCTGAGCTGATTTTTTCGAGGATCAGCTGGCCGCGTGGGCCATTTGTTTCCTCGCGCATGGCGTTTATTTGCTGCTGGATCATGCTGCATGGTTGCCCCCAGAGCTTTGCATTTACCTTGTCTGCTTTGCCGTGGCATTTTCTTTATATGTAATGGACGGTTGATTTGGCTGGTTCATGTTTGGGGCTCTGCGGCTGTAGGGCTTTGACTTATGTAGGACTATTTGTTATTGATATATAAGTTGTTTCTATAGCAAAATCTGATTGGAACTGGGCCATAACTTAGATGAGGAAACGGTGTTGTTATGGCCGGTATATATTTTTTTAAAAAAAAAAAAAGTTTGCTATGCTTGGATGCCAAAAGCTTCGCTAAATTTGGCCAAAATTCATCTTCATTCAGCCTATGGAGATGGCAAAATTCATGGGCCACTTCATTGAAGTATATGAAGCTAAATAAACCGACATTACTGTCAGCAAGACTCGGATCCAGCGAGCGAGCACATTCATATTTGGTGCAGGATAGCATTAAACTCCCACTTGAGTTGCCATTTTCTTATTTTTTTAAACACTTGAATTGCCTTTTTTTTTTAGGGGAAGTACCAGCCTTTATTGACTTGAATTGCCAATTGCCATGATCAATGGACGAAAGACCAAAATGGGCTGCATAGAGGAGAATTTCTCACAAGTTACGGCCTGCTCTAGACCTGCGAGACCAATAGACCTCCATAGTTGGGCTAAAGCCCAAATAAAAAATTCTTGCTACTTGTGGAAGGCCCCGAGATCAGAATCCCCTCCCATACCCACCCATCAGGCTTGCCATGGCATCCAAGACCCCCGTGTGGCTTCAGGCACATCCGCGGCGTCGCTTCCCGCTTTCCTCGTGGCGTCGCCGGTACGTGACACTGCCACCCCGACCGCCGCCTGGACGCGCCCGATGCTGCCCTACGCCGCCGCAGCCACCAGGCCATCCAGCGACCCTCGCAATTTCGCAATGATCCCCGGTGATCTCCCGCAACCGACGCCTGCTGGATGCTTGCGGCCCTTAATTACGCTCCAGGTAACCAAAATGCTAACCAAATTACATTTTTTTTTTCTATTCCAATCGTGTTCCTCCAGAACACTACCACCTGCCTCCTCCGATCCAATGCAAGGCAACTGATCATCGTTCTTCGTCGGTAGACGACCTGGAAACCGTTTTCGACTACGCTACGGCGAGGAGTACCTGGTGTCGGAGGAGGCCATGTGGCCGATGCACTAGCGGTGGTACTTCTTCTACGGCGTGGAGCGCGGCCACGACGACATGCTCCGGCGGTTCGGGCTCTTAGAGAAGGCGCGCCGTATCCACGAGTTCAACCAGTCTGGCGCGCCGTTCATCAAGAGGCTCAACGTCGTACTCCATCCGGTTTTAAATTGTTAACGTTTGACTATTTTTTGAGTTATATTTGACCATTCATTTTATTCAAAATATTTAAAAATTTATCATAGATTTTGTTATGATTAGTTTCATCACTAAAGGAAATTAAAATATAACTTATAATTTGCGTATTTAAGCTAATATTTTGAATAAGGCGAACAGTCAAACAAAACTCAAAAATAGTCAAACGTCAACAATTTTAAAACCGCAGGAGCGCAAGGGATTCCTTCATCAGTTCGTCGACAGCTTGTGTGATGTGAATTCGGATGTGAAGCTGACGAAACTGACATTAGCGTCAGCAAGGGCTATGATCAATGAATGAGAAAAATGGGCTGCATATAGGTGAATTTCTTACAAGTTGTGGCCCGATCATCGATGGGACGATGGGCTAAAGCCCAAATGAAACTCCACGCAGACTTGCTTCTTGCGGAATGCCTTAGGGATGCGGGCACTGCACACGAGAGGATAACGTTTGTGGTGCCTACCCCTAGAATTGGTGAACTGGTTACAGGTCTGTCTTCTCAATGAAAAACAGAAGCAAATGACTCGGTATTTCAATGCAAAGTTCAGCATAATTGGAAAGCGCACAAGTCCTTCAACTCTTGCTCTGGTCTGATTGTCCTCCTCCAATCCTCCATCCTGAGCCTATCCACCTGGGCTAAGCATAGAGAAGTGCCTCACAGACCTGTTTTCGCCTGATTTTGCTCTGGTCCCATTTTCCTCTTGCTTCGTGCTGGGCAAATTTGCCTCACGGACCCCATGACTTGCTCTGTTTTCGTCTGCTGAACAAAATTGATCTCGATGATATTGATATCTTCCACGAGTTGGGCCACCACTGAGCTTTGTCATCCGCCGTTGAACAATTCTCCGTCCATGATGAGCTTCCGCACGATCTCATTCAGGTGAAGCTCTTTTTTCTTTTTCGTTTTTTTTTTTTTTGAGCAAAGCGCATTCAGGTGAAGCCAATGCACTCGCGCACAAGCTTGCAGTTTTCTTGGCTCAAATCTGCAGCAATTCTCCGTCATTGCTACACCGATGGGCTGAAGCCCAAATGAAAGATCCATGCGACTTCTCGCGGAATGCCTGCCTGGCCCATTACGCAAGGGTTTGCAACAGAATTCTGGATGTGTCCAAAGCTCACAAGAGGACTACCGTCCTGTTCGGCATGGCTGGGCTGGTTACTGTAGCTACAGTACCACTGTAGCTACAGTAACCGCGTATTATTTCGAGATACGGGTATTTAGGTCTATACAGCCACCATCCGCTACAGTAACCAGCCGCTACAGTACCTAATCAGCCGCTACAGTGGTAAAATCTTCTCACAAAACACTATTCAATCAGCTGCTACAGTAGTTTCAGCCGCTTCCATTCACCCCAGCCGAACAGGGGGTACGTCACTCAACCCAAACTTTGGTGTCATCTCTGTTGCTTCTTTCCCTGATAACACCAAAACTGGTGAACTGGTTACAGGTTCATCTCCTCCGAATGAAAAAACAAGAGTTTATGACTCAGCATTTCGATGCAAAAGATCAGCAAAATTGGAGGCAGTACTACTTGAGTTGGTGTGCTGGGTGCCAGTCTACGTACGATGTGCATGGAACGGTGTACCTGACCTGCCATTGTTGCTGAACGCTGCTGATACTGTTGATTGCCACTATTACATTACGAACTGGTGTTTTTTTTTTTTTTTTTTTTTTTTTTTTTTTTTTTTTTTTTGAGTTGGAACCGGTGTTGTTAGCTAAACTACACCTGGTACCTTCCGTTTATAAACAGACTGCCTCATCGAAGACTGTTTATAAACAGACCAATTGAAGAACTGAACTGTCGGTGGTGCTTTGTTTCTCCACATGAGAACTGGGCAAAGTCACAAGGCAAGGCGGTACCTGCCACTAGGAGTTTGTAAATGGGAGCAGTACATAGCTTGTTTTCAGCATTCAGAATAGGGCTTCGACGACGATCTGGCTCTGTATTCAGGACAACCACATCAACCATAGGAATAATTTGTTCCAATTCTTGTGTAGCTGCTGCGTGTGTTAGCCGGGGTACTAATTGGACTGGTAGGCCTTCAGCAAGCATCGAAGCAACCGTTGACAGTGGCCTCACGCTGTGAATGAATAGAGTAGGGAAGAGTTCAGACATGCGTCCACGGTAATCCCAAGCATGCATCGTGCCAGAAGAAAGTTGTGCAGCCATCTCCAAGGTCAACTGATGTGATATCTTGGTATCCGGAGAGCAGGTGCCGGAGTGAGTCCCAATGATCAGCGAAGTGGCAAGATCTCCTTCCATGGAGACGATGTCACCGTTTTCACGCACCCGTGCATGCTGACCATGATGATTTAAAGCCCAACAAATCACAAATCATGAGACTGCTCGTGAAATGCTTCGGTCAGATTGACGCAAGGGTTAGCAACAGATTTCCGGATGTGTACACGGCTCACCAGAGGACTCCGTCACTCAACCCAAACTTTTATGGTGTCATCGTTTGTTTCTCTCCCTACCTCCAAAATTGGTGAACTGGTTACAGTACGTCTTCGCAAACAAATAACTCACTGTTTTGGTGCAAAGTTCAGCAAAATTAATGGAGGGAGCGTTACTTGAGTTGGGGTGCTAGTATAGGTGCCAGGTTTGTGCATGGAACAGTGTACCTGACCTACCATTGTTGCTCGTATTGTTGATTACTGCTATTCGATTACAAACCGGTGTTGTAGGTTAAACTACACCTGGTACTTTATTTCCGTTTGTAAACAGTCTGCCAAATCCGTCCTAGATAACGGTGGGTCAAATTTGGAAATGTGTGTACTTGCCTCTAGCCCTAGCCGCCGCCTCTGAGAAAAACCTACAGCCGCCGCTTCTGATCACCCCTCCCTCTTCCTCTCCGGTCATCCACCAGTGAGAAGAGGGAGTGGGGATCCACCCCCAAGTAGATCTAATAATCTGAGTATAGTTTTTGTCTCTCCTCTCGGCAATCGAAGTGAGGATGGTAAATTATCTTGTGTTAGTTCTCTGTTCATCTCGTTCTTGTAGTTTCTTCCATGAGGATGCGATGGAATATGGGTTTGGTGTCTGTGGTGTCGTCGTCCAGACGAAAGGTGATGACGATCCTATTTGGAATAATGGTACCCGACCCTCTCTTCGTCTCAGCAGTGTTCCATCTGGCACTGATGAAGGGCTTGTGAGAGATATGGTTTCGTTGACGGTTGGCGGCGTGGAAGCAGATCTGGATACTCGGGGCACAGCCCCTCCGATGTTTCTTATGTGTTTGCAAAGATCCGTTCTCCGAGACGGACGAGTACTGCGGTCTTCAAAAGGCTATGTGCGATTGGGGTTTGTTCAGATCTTTATGGTTACGATGGATGAGGTGGAAGAGAAGACGTTGTCAAATTTGATTGTAATTTTCTTTTTTGTCTTTGTCTTCTCTGTATCGAGTCTTGTTTTCTTAATATATTTCAGGTATAAGATGCCTTCGGGCGTCTTTGTCAAAATTTGGAAATGTGTCTCTAGCACAAGTACACTGGGATGACGTGGCAAATTAAGGGAGGTTGCACAAGGTGACTTGGATCACGCATGTAAGTGACAAGCAATTTTCAAATATTAGATTCGAACTAGCACATTGACCATGACATCGATTTGCATATATATATATATATATATGGGAACGTATCAGGTGGAACCAACCTCTCCGTGCAAACTATGGAAACTTCAATCTGAACCACACGATGTTGATCCAAGGGATGCGCTCAGAGGAGGTGGGAGGGGTGATTTACAAGCTCAGGAGAGGTGGAAGGGGTGATTTGCAAAAGCGACTTTGCAAATCACCCCTCCCACCTCCCTTGAACGCCCCCTTGGATCAACATTGTGTGGCTCAGATTGAAGTTTCCATAGTTTGCACGGAGGGGTTGGTTTCCACCCGATACGTTCCCTATATATATATATAAGGATGATGTTATTTCTTGACGAAAAGAGGCAGGTGCCTACCAATTCATTAAGAAAGCAGGTGGTCCAAGTTATGCTCCTGTGTTAACCACGGATCAAGTACAAAACCATAAAAATTTTATTTTATCTGAATCATTTCTCGGAGTGGCCAAGGCTTGACAACTGTACAATTTATAGTTTGTCAAGATATATATGATCCATGGTTGAGAACTTGAGATCGTCTTAGCCAGCAGGCTATACAAGTTATTGTGTAAGTACAAATCATCTAATAATCACCTGAAGTAATTGATAATAACTCATATAAGTTTCTTGGATATGTTAGGTGAACCTTATGGGTACTCGATGGTTCTTGCATTGTTTCCCATTTTCAAGACATGTGACAAAGATCTTACAAAGGCCAAAACTTGAACATTCAGCTGCTGTTTTTTGGATATGAAAAATGTACACAATAGACGTATAGAATGAGACGGTTCCAGTCTTCCAGATATTCATGGTTGACCACGTATGTTGGATTCTCATTTCTGTTCACGGTTTTGCATTCAACTGAAATTGCATTGACATATTTCCACATGACACAATTTATTTGATAACCAGATGCAAAGAAATTCTTTTAACAAGGCGATGCTATGGAGTCATGCACGTCATTTTTTTTTAACTACCAATGCATTCAACCGCTCAATCCCTTGAAGTATATGCCAATGAACAAGTCCACATGGGCATGGCCACTGCATGGGTTACAGTCTTACAGAGAGACTCCACTTGTTAAACCTGGAGGAAGTACTCCCTCCGTTTTTAAAATATTGACGTTACTCAGTTTAAAATTGAACTATGCAATGTGCACATTTTGAGAATGGAGGGAGTATTTATCAATTTTTTTTTTCGATTATACAGTACAACTCAGACAGTCACAAATATTTTAAATAGAATACACATACAAAGGCTTTCCTAGTAATGTACTTGCCGAAATATTTCTAGGGCCATATTTCCAGACAGGCATCCCCAAAATGATTTGTATATAGGATTCCTGTTTTCAGAACCGATATTATTTTTTTCCCTGGAATATAAATCCAAGTATCTCCACGTTGAAGGTTAAGTGGCCGAACGATGCAATTAATCATTTGTCCACGGTGACAGCCAAAACACGAGCCAGCCCACCAGGGACAGGGAGAACAAGAAATAAAATACAGATCAGAGGGTTGTTATTCAAACATGGTTCAAAGGTCTTTGGTTCAACTTTACCAGGACAGACCAGCATGGCAAGCAAACTCTGAATTCAGATTTGAAAATTGAGCAACTGTAGCGCGCAGTAGGTGACCATTGACAAAGCGCAAAGGCCAGGTTGTTTGCGTTTCTCGAGCACGAGCCGGACCACATTCGGCCGGCGCAACAAAACAGCAGCAAACACAACAAATGTAGTTCCGAAACTCAGCCAAATAATTTTTGCTTCTTTTCCGATGACCATATACCACCTTCAGTTTTTAATTGATGATGTTAGAAAAACGGAGTATACTACAGGAGCTTTCAACATTCACTAAATTTTAGATTGGGCAGCTTGTGGGTAAAAGTTGAATTGGGTAGGTTGGACCTCCTCGATCAGTCCTCACTATGGAGAATTGCTTCATGTTTGGAATCTAAACCAATAAAGAACCAGTTAGGAGAAAAATTAGTTTTACCTTGCCAGCCTATGTACCCTGCCATCTAAACCGTCCTGCTATATTGTGGGCCCAAAATCTAACGCGCCAAATCGCTTCATCCATCCCCGGCGTAACACTGCCCTCTCCTCCCCTCCCCTTTACGTTAAAACTTTCATTACAGTAACGCTCCAAAAAAAGTTTTTTCTCACCGATAGAATGCTCTACTCACCCGCCGATCTCATTCCTTTATTTACGCTTGATTATTTCCTTCGATTTCCTTCCTTCCACCTCTCCAGTCTTCCGCCAAGATCTCTCCTTGTCCTTCCTCTTGAAGGAGGATGGCCGCGCCGCCCGTGCGCTCCCCGTGCCCCACATCGTCTCCCCGGCCGTGGTGCGCACACGCGGACGCTTCGCCGGCCGCAGCCCCTCCTTCCTCGCCTCCAGCCGCGACAGCTTCGACTCCCTCCCCGACGTCGGCAAGAGATGGTGCTCGGGGATGACGGAAAGTAAGATTAATGTTGCAAAAATCAAATGTTTCTGCTCTTGATCCCACAGATTTCATTCGATTCGCTTATTGCTTTCTCTTTTAATCCCATGGATTAGGGAGAGAATGATCCACGGGAAACTTAAATCTTTTATTGATGCTATCAGAGAAGAAAATTGATATTTATCTGCACTGGTTTGCATCGCAGGAGAAGCTTTACGTGGTGCCGTGGTGGTAAGATCAATTAAAATGATTTTGTTGAGAATTTGACCTGAAGGTGACTGTTCATTGGAGATCGAAGGTTAGGGGGATTCTATTCTCTTTCTTTTCTGGATAAGTTTTCCTTGTTTTTGTACGATTTTTAAGCTACCTAAATGGTGTCGCTCATTTGATCATCATCAACACCTCTTTAGGTGGACTCAGATTCATCGTTTTTGGATGGCGGTATTCAGTATGCACGTAGGAGATAATCTTACACAGATGCCTCAATGTGTGCAGTTCATTGTAATTAATCACTGGGGTGCTCTGTTGGTCTTCACCTTGTTGTTGCCCAAGAAGGTCGCACCACCACAACAGTATGAGAAGTTGTTCACAGTGGGATAGAATTAATGATCGATCTGGCGCCTTCACTCCTTCTGGGAGACCATTACATGCATGTGGTAAATGCTGCATCACATCCATTGCCAGCGAATTATTTACCTTAACTAATCACTGAATTGCGCCTGATTGCGTAAGTGCTTATTTCAGTCTTGGCTCTCTGGGTTTGACATGTGTCCTTGTATGTTGTATTATCTTTCGCAGTCATGTGGAATATGTTCCATAAAAAAAAGAATAAATATTAATTTAGGCACATATTGTTTATTTGGCAATTAGAATGGATGCCTCTTATATACCACTAGCTTGTGATCAACCACAAAGCTACATCCTTCCTGGATGTGCCTAATCTGCTTTTATCTTTATATTGGATCACTAACTGACAGTGACTCTTCTACAGTTGTCTTCTGATGGGAAAACAATAGAATCTGAGGCTGCACATGGGACTGTCTCGATATTTTCAGGCCACATTAAGGAGGAGACGAGTACAAACAATATTGCCTCCATATTTGCTTGGACTCGTGGACTAGAACACAGGTACTGCCTCCATATTTCATTTTAAATGATGAATTTGCTATGGACTTAGAAGGCATATTAGAATCATGTTTCATTTTTTTTTTTTTTGCTTACCAGCTTGTGTGCCTTCTAACATTACCCATGTATGTTTAGGGGAAAGGTGGATAAAATTTAAAGGCTCCTGGATTTCCCAAGGGAACAGAGCCGAGGAGTGCGAGGAGGAGGAAGCAGCTCCCTCCTTGGGGCAGTGAGGTAGGGCCAGTTACCAACGTTTTCCTCCAGGGATGAGCCCAAGATTTACAATGATAATGAGAGTAATTGCAGATTGATTGAGGTGTCTTTCAGGGAAAACAAATAAACATGCTTTATTAGTTTTGATTCTAATGGAATTGCTCCTTTTATTTTAAATGACTTATTATTGCTGTTTTTTCTTTTTTTAACTAAAACTCCAAAGTATGACAGGTTGTGTACAAATTCAATGCACACATGTTCACAAAAAAATATTCATAGAGTAAAAATTCTCCATAGATTAGCATTCAAAAAGTGCGAGACTTTGATATATTAACATTCCCCTATAATTGATTTTTTGTTCAAAAAGTGCTTCAAATGCTTAGTTATTTGATCATTCCGATCAAGACATTTTTGTTGCATTAGATTATGGTTGTATGAACTTCACATAATTTTTTTCTTATTTGACAATCTGATACATAAACTTACTTTTTTTTCAAAGAAAGTGGCTGGTATGGAAACCTGGATGGATATCTGCATATGGAGTGTAGACAGATATGAATTAGTTTATTTGTTGTGCCATAAGTCAAAAAACAAAAAGACAACAGTCTTGGGTCATGTGTTCTGAATTTTGAGAAAACAAAACTGGAAGTTGGTACTTATAACAAATTTGAGTTGTGAGTTTACGTGTCATTGGATATCTAGCAATACTAATGTGGAGCTACTGATTTTCAGGTGGAATGTATTAAGATGCTATCACAACAATCGTCGAATTTATGCTATCAGCACCCACTTCGTTGTTGGTTCCTTCGGAGTTGAAGGGTGGCACCGTATGGCGCACCAAAGGTCAATGATCAGCACAGCTTTCCATGGGAACCTGGAGGGAGTCCCTGCAATTCAGTGTTGCCTGTGCTCCAATTCAGTGTTGCCTGTGCCTGGCCACAACACTTCTGCAAATTTAAAGTCGTTGTTTCAGAAGCTTTGTTGGTTGAGGTTTCGCTTCGAGAAATGTCTACTCATTCTGTGCGGAGTTTTTTTGAAAGTGGTTTGTTATCTCTATATTAGTCTTTATCAAATATGTGTACACATTCATGTCATTGGATTATTTTTGAAGTAAAAAACAATAACCCTATGGTTTCAGAACAAATTTGTTCCTAAAACCATTCAGGCATGTTTCTGAAGTAAAAAACAAATATAATAAGTACTCTTTCAACCATGCAAGTTTGCAACAGACAACAAAGTAAACCGTGTCAGTCGCATATTTTACAAAACAGGAGGTCGTGGTCATGCTTTTAGTAAGGTTTTCATTTATTTATTTTTGCATGAAAGGAAAAGGAATCTACGTATCTTTGTTGTTTATTTCAGGTGATAAATATTCTGTGAAGGCAGGAAGGGCCATCGGATTGAGGAGTCTGCTGTTTTTTTTTTCTTGTTTACATTTTAGATTGTAAGGATGGTCCAGTAAGTGCCATGTATTTTGTAACAATGACGCTAACAAATGGAACTTTTGGCACCTCGTTTACCATCTTACTTTAAATATATGTTATGATTGGATAATTATATTGTTGCTTATGGTGTCTCAATAATGTTTTCCTTTTTGTTGAAGGACATATATTCATTTTTTCCTTGATTACAGATGGTTACTAAATAATATGTGGTAATAATATTTGTTAGTTAATGACTACTGGTATATGCGTGTATTATATAATTATTGATTTACGAAAATGAATCAAAAGATCTCATTATTTATTTTGTCTTGCATCTTATAAAAAGATGATTAATAAGCCATTGAATGAATAATATACTCTTAATTCTTAATAATATCAATATACACTTAAATTTTTGTGAGTGTTTAACAAATGTGTCACCATCATATATATTTTTGGGGCTTAATTAAAGTTTTCTATCAACTTAAAAAATAAATTAAGAGCTACCTTTTAAACATCTTGTTCAGTTTTTTAGACACGTGCGTGGCGCACGTGCATTTTTACTAGTGACATAAAAAAGAGGACTTGTGACTGTCTAGATTCTAATGATGGAAATTAGGCTTTCTAATTATGTCATCATCTTTTCTAAGCTTTCTAATAGTATATCGCAATTTCTAGTTAGACACCCTTCGATTTGAATCGTACGTCTCATATTGATCTTACCTTCATATAAGAGTCCTAACCCTAGTCTCGGTCCCTCGCACTCCCACCAGCGCCGCAACCTCTCAGTCTTCCTAATCCTCTGCACTATTCGCAACCTTGCCATCTCCATGCCCGCCGCCTCCGCCTCCGCCTCCTCCGCCTCTAATCCTCGAAATCCACACCACTCTGTGCTTGCCCTCCTCCAAGATGTCCCCTTCCCTCATCCTCTTGTTCTGCCGTGGATTCAGATTGGATGTTGCTTCTCGATTCCACACTAACCCCTCGGAGGGATGCATGTCTCTCCCATGCCATCCCATCAATCTGTCAAACTCCTATCACCATGACGGACGGCGCCATAGACACCTCGTTGGTCCGGCAAACGTGATTCCGATCCGTGATCTAAGCATATAGCCCCTAGATCCCCACATCGATAATTCCTCAAACTCTTACCTAACCCTAACCCTAACATCAGAATCCCTGAATTTCGTTGATGACGGAGAAGATGGTTGGAGCATAAATTTCCTCGTCGATCATAAGGTTAGAAATCCCTCATATTTTTGTCAAGATTATTTTATTAGATAAATAGCATATATGACCTCGGGTAGCTATAGGTTGTAGGCATGTGGCGGTCAAATTTCCTCAATTAGAATCGCAAATTGCAATAGGTGAGAAAATTTCCTTGTGCGTTGATAGATACGTCTACGGTGAACTTAGGGCATGTTTGGTGTGGCTTCTCCAAGGGCTTCTGCTCCTCAATGTGGTACTATTCGTATACTTTTGTCAAGTGTAACGAAGAGTCATTCTGCACCGTAGCAGAGTCAGAAGAAAAAATAAAATGGGAGTTATATTTTTGGGCTCTCAGGACGACTCCTCCACAATAGCTACAGTGCATAAGCTGCACATAGAGGAGCCGCACCAAAGAGACCCTTAAAAACCACGGCGTGAAAACAAATCAACCATGCTCTTTCTTAGATAAATTGAGGAATACAGAGAGATAAACTTGAATGTATTTGGTGAAATTCATAGTGTGAATTAGCTGTAAGCTGCAAAATACCTTATCTAGGAAAGCTCATGGTAGAAGGTACTTGTAGCATTGCTGTGCTTGTGTTATTGAACAAAGGAAAAAAAAAGGAAAGAACAACGATAACAACAAACAATAAAGGATTCATATACACGTGGAATACTCGCCGTATTTACAGGCTGCAAAATACGTATGTGATACCTTTAAAAGCGGTGTCAAATCCGTCCCCAATTCCAAGAAGGGCACACCAAATCTCGAAAGATTCCCCAAAGCTGACCCTCCAGAAAACCAAGAAATCTCACTCGCTTCTGCCCCTTCTCTCTCCTCCCTCCCCTCGCCGCCATGGCCGGCCGCCTCCTCCTCCCTCTCCTCCTTCTCCTGCTCATCCTCCCCTCGCCGGCTCCGGCAGGCGCGTCGCCGCGAGAAGCCGCGTCGGGGGAATTTCGGCAGTGTCCGAGGTTGGAGGACGGGCTGCCGCCGTTCGCCGGCGCGCTCCGGCGGACCTGCCGCGTCTCCGCCGAGGGGTACCCGGCCGAGGAGGTGCGTTTATCTCCCAGCTCAATTTCGGTGCGGTGCTGGGGTTGGTTGGGTAGAAAGATTCGTTCTTTTGGGGAGTCACTGGGTGAATCGGGTGGTTTAGGCGGATCTCTCTCGGGCACGCGAAAATTTTTCAGCTGAAATTTCGATGCTGATGCCTTATGATTCATGTCCTGTTCGTACTACTTCCTGATGCTTTCTCTGAACCGCGTTTTTGATGGATTCTCCTAGCTAATCTTGGGTAGAGAATTTCATGTTTTTGAATTTCTGCTGAGACGATTAATTTTTAGGTTTTGTTTGGTAATTTTCGTACTTTCTTTTCGTTGAATTTACTTCCCTTAGGGGATTACCCGTTTTTTGTTTATGTTTCAATTAACATTATTGTTAGTCAACGCAAGAGCAACACTATGATGCGTAACTTACGCTCTTGCTTTCGTGAAGTTTTTTCATTCATGTTTGCGGAATCTGCATTCCCTTATGCTCCTAGTCCTTCAAATGTTTATTCGTCATGACATTCTTATTTTGATTTGTTTTGCATATTTGATTGGTTAAGGTACCAACTTTGGAACAAACATTAGCATCCAGTTTCCTATACTTAGCTTATGATGTGTATGATCTTAGTTTTCATTTAAGTGAATGGTGTATATTACTTATGGTTAATCAATAACTAATTTAGTTATCGAGCAGTGATGCTGCCATGGAGATGCTGACATGGAGAGATGTATTTACTGTATTTTCTGCTTCAGTGGAACTTTATCAGTTATGACTTAGACAAAACTTAGCTCTGTATTCAGGTTTGGGCTAGGGGCATAAATGTGGCAAAGGCTAAGGGAGTATATCTGATAAATATGGTGAAGCGGCACTAAGTTGTAATGTACTGATAGTTGAATACTGAAAATACGATACTTTGGAGAAAATTCATGGTAGTTTTGCACCTTCAGTATGTTGTGTTCTATTGATTACTTGTAAAGGAGCATGTCAAACGATCTTGTAGCTTTTGCTTTGTTGCTTTTAATTTATTGCGTAACACTTGCTGGCTCAGCTTTGCTCTATGATGTTTAATGTGAAGCTTATTTTGGATTTATTCTTTTCCAGATAAATGGTGAACAACTTCTCAGGGTGTTGGGTGGCAAGGAAGAGTACACTGCTGTCCTGTTCTATGCATCCTGGTGCCCCTTCTCTCAAAAAATGAGACCCATCTTTGATGATCTGAGCTCAATGTTTCCTCAGATCAAGCACGTGGCTGTTGAAGAATCCAATGTCATGCCTGCGTAAGAACCGGATATGCTATACTAGTTTTATCTTTAGTGGGTAATAATATAGCCAAGGGTGTTAACTGAAATCTCCCATTGTTTGCAGCATATTATCGAGATACGGTGTTCGTAGCCTACCTTCTGTAATCATAGCTCATGGATCATATGCTTTCTGGCCGCTTGGTTCTAAAGATCTTGGTTCACTGATCAATTTTTACAATGCTGTAACAGGTATGTACCGCTTGCTGTTTCTTTTGTGGTTGCAGTCATGCATTGTATGATGTGATAAAACGGAAGTGGATATGCATGGTTTTCATATCAAACACTAGTCATGTTGCATCCCTATATGATCTGGGATGTTGAGGTCCGTCACCAAGGACTGCTTTTAACTTTAAAGAAAGAAAAATCATGCATGACTGCTTGGATGCAAGCTCACTTGTTCTAAATATACAACTGAAAAGAAGAGAACAATTTTGTGGATAAAGTTAATTAACCTGACATGTATTGTTGTATTTATCATCATATTACATTAATTTTGTTACTTGCAGCATTTGTTACTGGTCAAACAAGATTTGAAACTTTGAAAATGTTTGCAGAAAAGCAGAAAAAAAGGTGTTGTTAGTTTACTTACGCAAGAGTTGGTTTGATGCAGGTCAAGAACCAGTTGCATATATTGGTCCGCGGAAGTGGAGCACAGCTCAAAGCACACACTATGCTAAATTTTGGACTAGCTCAATTCGTGAAACAGTGAAGAACGAACCCTATCTTGCATTCAGTATCATGTTTATCTGCTTGAGGATATTCCTGTTCTTCCAAAAATTCTTCACTGTCATCAAAGGCTTCTGGATGCAATACTTTCGGCACATCAACCTTGGAGTCATTGCCAAATTGACCCAGCTGCTTGAGTGCATGCCTCATGTCGTGGATGTTAGCAAGATTTGGAGCAAGTGGAGGCTCATGGTTGGACTTAAGAACGCTAAGGTCTGGGCATCCTCTCTAACTTCAGTGTCACTGGGTGGGCAATCTTCTCCCCGAGCTGCTGTTCTGGATTGATGGACTCAGAGTTTTGAGAGAGCATGCCGATTCGTCGTACCGTACTGGATGTAGTAGCTCCTGTAACTTACATGAGCATGTAGAGATTAAGATCTCTGCTCAGACAGATACATCTTGTTTGTAGCATGTAAATCTTAGGGATACTGTTGAGCCTCTGTAAATCACCAATGTAACATTAGAGTCCTGAGTGCCGCTGTCAAAAGATGCTTTGTCTAGCTTTTAGCGGAGAAGACATAGCATAAGCCTCTTTTCTCTCGTATAGTACAGCGTCAAATGTGCGATTTAATCATGTAATCTGCAAATGAAAGCTTTTAACATCAGCTTCTGATGTCTTCAGTCATCAGTGTTGAAGAAATCTCTTCATTTGCTTGCATGGCATCCAATAGAAAGGTAAAAATATTTTGGTTAAAAAAATAAAAAGGCAATATAAATCAGCAAGAACTCTACCAGAACATAGAAAAGGATAAAAAAAAGTCATTTTCCGTAATGCTTTGATTGACATATTGACCACTCCTGTCATCTACAAAGGAGTGCTAGAAAGTGTGCCCTCACGAAACAGGAACGATAATAACAGGTGATACAAAATTACAGACGGAACTGAGTACAAACTAACAACAGCTATGCACCTTCACGAATCAAAATGTGCCCAACTCCTCATGTCAGGATATCGACTAAGATGGCCGCCTTATTGATCAGTTCTCACCGAGTGTGTACCGGACAAACCTCCGCACCTTGATGTTCTCCCCAAGGGTGGCAATCATCTCCTTCACAAGATCCTTCACTGTCTTGCTGTCATCCTTGATAAAAGGCTGCTCCAGGAGGGCCATCACTCCTAGCCTCTTCGCTATCCGCCCTTCAACGATCTTCTCCCTGATGTTCTCAGGTTTGGACTGCAGATCCTCCCTCTGCATCTCAAGCTCCTTCTCCTTGCTGACAACACTCTCTGGGATGTCCTCCACTGAGACATACTCAACCTGTGGACATGCAACCACTTGCATGGCAAGGTCGTTAACCAGTTCCTTGAACTTCTCATTGCGAGCCACAAAGTCAGTCTCAGAGTTGATTTCAATCATGCATCCGATGCGGTTATCGTGGATATAGGAGCCAATCAGACCTTCAGCAGCTAGGCGAGAAGATTTCTTGTCTGCAGAAGAGAGGCCCTTCTTCCTAAGGAATTCTTGGGCCTTCTGGATGTCACCACCAGTCTCAGCCAGAGCTTTCTTGCAGTCCATCATGCCAGCACCAGTTTCATCTCGGAGTTGCTTTACCAATGCGGCTGAAACCGCCACAGCTGGCTTCCTGCAATCATGTTGTGTGTCAAATAAAATGGTGTGAACTCTAGAAAGGGAAATGCAGGAAATCAATTAAGTTGGAAACGCCTAAATATGTCGATGCACAAGTTATGCACAACCATAAACGTAAACAAACACAGGCATTATGAGGAATGAGGAAAGGGAGTTTACTTCTCAGCAGGTTCTGTCGTTTCAGCAGGCTTATCATCCTTCGGAGGAGCAGATGGTGGTGCCTTTGCTGCGGTCTGCGCTGCAACCTCAGCGGCAAAATCCTGGCTTTTCTTCTCCAATCCTTCACCAAGGTTGTACCGGACAAATCTCTTGACCTTCATGTTCTCTCCTATTGTGGCTATAGTTTGCTTCACCCATTCACTTACTGTCACCTTGTCATTCTTGATGAATGGTTGTTCAAATAACGCAAACTCTCCAAGCCTCTTCTTTACACGTCCTTCAACGATCTTAGACCGGATCTGCTCAGGCTTTGACAACAGATCCTCCCTCTGCATCTCCAACTCAGTCTCCTTCTTCGCAACCTCCTCAGGAACGTCATCGATAGAGATGTAACTCACTTGAGGGCAAGCAGCAATTTGCATGGCTAGATCATCTACTAACTCTTTGAAGACATCACCACGGGATACAAAGTCAGTCTCACAATTTACTTCGAGGAGAACCCCAATTCTGCTATCATGTATGTAAGAACCAATTCTTCCCTCGGCAGTTGCTCTGCCAGCCCTCTTGTCAGCGGCAGCCAATCCTTTCTTCCGAAGAAATTCTTGCGCTTTCTCAATGTCACCCCCTGATTCTGCAAGAGCCTTTTTGCAGTCCATCATGCCTGCTCCAGTTGCCTCACGCAATTGCTTGACAAGGACAGGAGAAACAGTGGCTGCTCAAGCAGAAAAGACCATCAAAAACTTCCTAGTGTTGTTCTAGCAATAGTTTGGCAACAAATTACGGTATGCAATGAAATTTTGCTAAGAAAATCTATGGTAAAGCATGTCCATTAAAAAAGGAACAGCAATATTATAAGAAATGAAAATTCAAATACAAGAATTAGTTTACACCACATCAATAAACAAGTATCCGGACTATATTCCAATATCCCACTGTAATTGGCCACGGTTGCAGGAGTTGCAACAAGGAAGTCAGTCTTGTTTGATAACATTGCTAGACAAGTAACATCTAGTTTAATTTAGAAAATAGTTCGAGGAAAGTAAGTAGTTGATATTTCTCTTTCTAACAAGCAAACATTTTGCAAAATGTGGAAAGATGCTTTGCACCAAAGAATACAGTAGTAGATGAGGTGGAATTGAACCATTTATGATCTTTTAAAACCAGAGAATAACAAAGATGAACATAATTAATATGACACATCTGCAAAAGTGACAGACTGAACCAGTCGCTTCAACAGTTTACTTGCAATCTATTCTAGCTCCCCTATTCTAATTAGGCAGAATTGCTTCTTCAAGAGGCTTTTGCAGAGAACGTGTGGCATATCAGATTATTGCATGTCTAAGCCTTTAGGGGATAATGTCACTGACTCACTGGTAAAATGACTACCGACCTGTAGTGGTGCTTGCTTGTTCCACTCCAGCAGTAGCAACCTCTGCACCAGTTTCCTCACTCGGGACTGCTGCAGCCTCAGCTACTGCGATTGCTTCTTTCTCCACACTACCATTGGTTGCATCATCCACTGACCCGCTACTTGCAGTCACAGGAACCTCTTCCGCTGCCGATGATTCTTCAGGCTCAGTAGGTTTAGCCTCAGTTTCTGAAACTGAAGACACACTAATGCTATCTGCAGCCCCATTGGAGGATATTTCTGACACAGATGTGACCTCTTTGCCCTCAGGTTCGGTAGCAGAAACTGAACTATCAGATTCAACTGATTCAATCTCTGCAGTTGGACTATCAGTCTCAAGTGATTTGGCAGCTGCCTGTGCTTGTGGCACATTTGTCTTTTCCCTCTGATCCAAGAATGCAGAGATCTCCTTATTCCTACGGAAAGCTAACTCAAATGCATTGGTTCCTCTGGACCAATCCCTCTTAAGCTCTGTGTTTAGCTCTTTCAAATCGTCTTCGTCATCTTCAACGCCTTTCATCGTCAAAGTGGCCTGACCTTGAGCTACACTCAATACTTTAACCCTTATCTGTTTACCAACTTCCATTGCAGATTGCCCGATGAGGGTAAACAATGCCACAGCTTCCTCTTCCCTGGGAAGAAAACCTTCGCTCCCATCAGGGAGGGCAACAAATGTCCCTGATCTATTTGTACTCTTTACAGTGCCAGTCATGGATTGCCCCGGTACATATTTTGACTCGCTAAACCCCTTGGCTTCCTGTTTTCCCTTTGTTTGCCTTGGTGAGCTTCTGGTTGCAGTTGAGGTGTCACTCCGCCCACCACTTGCAGCCTTAGGTGTTTCCTTTTGCGGCTTGATATAATCACCACCTTCCCGCATTGTCAGAGAGATGCGCCCTGTTTCCTTATTTGCTTCAAGTAATCTGACTGTCACCTCTTGTCCAACAGTGAAGAGGGAAGATATGTCTTTGACAAACCCATCACTCACTCGGGAGATATGAACAAGGCCCTCCGTGAAAGCTCCAATGTCAACAAACACTCCAAATGGTTTGATAGACCTAACCTTCCCAGTGAAAGATGCACCAGGAACTAGATCCTCCTCATTCAGTGCAGGCATCTCACTCGTCCGTATGTTACGCCCTGATTTGGGAGCAGCAGAAGCTTGGTCCGTGCTAGCCTCAGCCTGCTCACCTGCTTGAACAGTGCCAGGTGCAGCCTCAGAGTTTTCATCGGAAGCTTCTCCTGAGGGGGATGAATTCTGATCCTCTACAGTGACATCAGTCCCTACAGTTGCTGCTGACAAGGTTCTTGGCCTCTGGGCAGGGGACCAGCTTCTTCTTTTGTAAACACTGATCAAGTGAAATGCTGTTTGTGGCTGCAGCAATCTTTGAGATGATGGTGAAACTATTCTGGAGTACCTTGCTGAACCATTGAATCTTCTTATCTGAATTTCTCGGCTGGTCCTGAAACTGCCAAGGTGAAACAGGCTGATATTGCCCACGGAGCACTGAATCACAGGTGTCATTGGGAATGAGGTATCCAGCACCTATATCAGAATCTTGATTCCTTCAGAACCCTGTTAACAATAGATCGTTTAGACAAAAAAAAAAAAAAAAGCAAGGACGTCTGAATGTCACTGAATTGGGTGAGAAAGAAACACTTGAGAGGAATGCCAATGGGGTACACTCGAAAGGAACTTAAAAATCAATATGCAGGACTCGGAGTTAAGGAAACACTCGAAGCACAAAACATCGTAAACAGTTTAGCCCACCGCAAAGAGTAACGTTTCAGGCAAAGTAAGCCGGGTCATTACAGAACAAGTATGCTCTACCCAACAACTAACCGGGCATCACTTCCACAATATAGCCTATTAAACTAATGCTGGAAATCGTTTACATGGCATTCGAGTAAAACAAAACTAGAAAAGTAATTAAGCGCCTATAAATCTAAAACAGCCTAAAGCAATACAACTAAAATATTAGTGAATTCGGATATTTCCTAGCCCAGGCGTTTCCTTCTTTTTTTTTTGCTTCCCACAAACAGTAACTTGCAGCATCCTCATAAATTGAACAAACAAAAGCAGACAACTCCTCCATCTGGAACACTGCTAAAACTCTCTCGCAGCAACACCGCCGCCGATGACAGCGGCGCAGCAAACAGCGCAGGGTTTCCTCCACCCCACCCCCCCCCCCCCCCCCCCCCCCCCCCCCCCGAGCTCGAAGCTGCTGCCAGGGCCAAGAACGAGGCAACCGAAATGGACGTGAAGCCACTGCAGCCGAAGCGCAGAAAGGTTGGAGCGAGAGCTAGGGGTCGGGAGGTCTCCCTCTGCTTGCACAAAAGGCTACTACTGAGGAAAGGAACCTCTCTCTCAGCCGCGCCGTGACTCTCTTCCGGAACCGGCGACGCGCAACCTCCTCCTACTGAACGGGACAAGGCACAGGCATATCCACAAACAAGTGTCGCGCGCGGCGGAGTGAGGAGGAGGAGGAGAGCGGACGGACGGACGTCACCTTGCCGCGGCATCCGCGGGGGATGGGATGCACGCTGTCCCCGACCGTCGCCTGCCGAGGAGTGAGGGAGAAGGGCAGGGGAGGAGGATGTCACGAGGGAAGGAGAGCGGGAGCGGATTAGCCGAGTGGCTTTATAGCCTTATCGCGAAACGGGCCAGGCAGGCAGCCAGGGGAAGAAGAGGCCTTCCACTCCATCATCAGGCAGAGGCTGTGGATGAATGGATGGATGGGATCGGTTGCCAGAGTCGACTCGTTTCGTGTCCCAACGCCGGCTTGGTGAAAATGAGGGGAAATAACGCACGGTTTATTATAACTACATTTTTCTGCGGCCTTTCCTAAGAAAATGCCAAAATCTTACCTTCAAAACTTGGGGCGGCACAGGTCCAAAATTTTTTTGGCGTGGCACAGTCAAGACTTCAATAACCAGACTGGAGCTTATATATCTTTCTATATCTAAAACGCGTGCCGTTCTCTGAGCTGTGATTGGCTGGTTCAGTTCCACCGTTGATACGCCGATGAACGATTCCTATTTCTCCAGCGTGCTTTCCCAGAAGCTTCGATACCTTTCCTGTCTACGCGCCATCTTCCCGGCGAGGTCGCGCCCCAATCCGGCGCAATGCTCTGCCCCCTCGAGCATGCCCCAGCTGCCCCACTCCGTCGAGCATACCCTGCCCCAGCCACCTCGCACCGTCGATGACACCCTGCCCCGTCGATCAGCGCTGCCCGCCCCATCTGCATTTTTACGGCGACTTCGACGAGGCCGTCGGGGTGGGGAGGTCAGCGATGTGAGGCCGCATTAGCATAGAGAATCCCACAAGGCGTCCTCACCAACCGCGCCACCTCCCCCTCCGCTGCGTCTCTACGCCTGGCGCGCGGTCGCCGGCCTCTGCACTCCAGCTTGTTGCCGCCCCCGCCCTCCAGCGCTTGCGGCCGCCAAAATAGTCGAACACTGCAATATCCAAAGCGACAGGGAGGGCGGTTCCGTGTTCTGAGATCACCAACCCGTCGACCAGGCCCATCTCCTCCTCAGCAAGCTCACCGTCGTCGGCTTCTTCGCCACCTTCATCACCAACGACACCACCGCATCACCTCTCGCCTGACCGCCTCATCATACGGTCACCGTCGCAGTCCCCACCCCTCTGCAGCTCTCACGACAAACTGTTGTGCCATGACCACTACATGCAAGGTATTCGACAGAATGCCAGCCTGTAGGACCTCACACATTAAACGTCCATGGCCTCTTCCTCGCTTTTGTAGAGGCAAATGCATTGCCAGTGCACCATATAAGTGCATTGAATCGATGTGGCAAATAGCCTTTGCCAGTGCAGAACACAACATTGCTATGAATCATAAACGGAGACAAGGGAGCAGCCATGATGGCAACCAAAAAATGTGAAGTGTGCTTTGGCATTCCTTGCGTTGTTAGGAAATATGCAACCGGTTGGCCACTCCCACACACCACAGCATCCAACTAAATTTCCACAAAAAGGTGCTTCTCCTCATTCTGTACAATAAACGCATAATGTTTACATTTTTATTTGGATTATACTGATAGATGTACGGTGTGTATTTCATCGCAAAAAAAGAGAGAGAGAGAAAGATGTAAGGTGTATTGTGTCATTCTCTTTATTCTTTCACGTAAATAGAAACAGATTGCCATGGATGGTATGTCTGTAGGCACACTATCAAGCTCGGGTTATTACAAAGCTGAAGTCCCCTTCAAGTAGTTATCTCTTTCCATATGTTGTGATAGAGGACCACCATCAGCTGCTTCGACGGCTACTTTTTTATTGAACAATTGCTTTCAGAAGTGAAAATATTTAGTTGGTCCTAGAGGCTGTTGAATGTGTGTATACTTCAAGTCATTCATGGACAGAAATCAGGAAATATAGTAGTTCAGGGAATTCAACCTTTTCATGTCAACTACCTCTCTATAAGAATATATGAGAATTATTCATTACTACTTCAGCTGCCTGGATTGTTGAATATATCATTGAAAAATCAAAGAAAAGGCATAGCCACTAAATAGCGTTCATAATCATATTAACATTACATTGTTTAGGGGTTTAAAATTCAAACATTAAGTGGCAAACTCCCGATGAAAGTTATTTGGATTCAATACACTGCTGGCCATATTGTAGTGCTTCCTTAATTGTTATTATTTGTCTGAATATTACTGCAACAAACATAATAAAGCATCAGTCCTGGTCTGCTATGCTATTGCAATAAAATTACAACTGGATTTTCTACCATGATTATGGTATTTTACTCTGGTAGAATTATCTAAATTGAAATGCTCTTACAGCATATATTATCTTGAAATCATAATGATAGTAGGATGATATAAAGTGAAATGTTCTTATAACGCATATCATCTTGAAATGATAATGAATACTGCTCAATGGCACACATGAAAATTACAATGATCATAATACAAGAACAATAAAACCTTGGTTCATGACGATTTCTGGCAAGATAATATCCTGATGGAATCTATATGCTAGACTTATTATGAGGTTTCTGCAACAACTTCTTCCTTGTTTATTTTATGTCCAAACAAATTAAATCATATAAAATAGCAGCATAACCCTTTTGTTTTCCAATTCCACCAGTGTTTTGCATGAAGTTTTTCATCTCTGATGAATTTCTCTACTCCATACTGAAATGTTCATCATCCTATTTTCAAAGCTTTATCTACTTGGCCCTACCATACTGCTGCCATTCTAAGTACACTTCTATGTCTTCAGTACAAGGTTGGTATATATTCTGATGCATTGAAATCAAATATTGTGTTAGTGCTTTCTACTTCCTTTATTTCTTATACAAAATAAATTGTGTATTTCAGTTTGCTACATTCCATGGACTTGGCATAGTTTCATTCTTTTTGTACCACTGGTGTATTCCATACGATACAGCTTTCGTTTTTTCCAAGAAAATAAAGGGTGATTTCTAAAAACACCAGATCCATTCAGCATCTATTCTGTTTTATTTAGTGAAACATTAGCCATGTCAAAATGCTAAAATCTCACACATGAATTCATCTTAAAGCCATATTAAAGTGAGTATCATTACATAATCTAAAATGTTAAGCATCCATGACTAAATTACTTCCAAAGTATTCAAAAGAATTCTCAATCTTTAGCTGCTTCTGACGATAAAAAAATCCTAAATTTGTGATATATGTTTTTCATGATATGTATGATATATGTGATCAAAACAAGGGTACCAACTGGGGTCTATTGAAATACCAATGTACGCGCGGCAACGCCGCGCGAGTTTTCTAGTATATAGCTATATTCAACTGCTAAGCTCAGGTGCTGAAAGCTGACAAGTTGACAACTAACAAGTTCATAACAATTTCAGACTTTCGGAGGACATCGCAAGCGCAACCAGCGTTTGAGAAGACTACTCTACTACTGAACAGCGCCACAAAAACGGTGTGGGCTCGTTTCTTGTACAGGAAACTAAAATACGGTGTGCTCTTGAAATTTCTACGCCGGAGCCTCGAGAGAGGAGAGGCTCCATCTGACCGTTTCCGTTTCAGTTTTTCCCTGCTTTGATTTATTCGTCGCTCGCGCTCCCTTCCTTGGTAGCTTCATCAGCGGCACCATCTTCGGCAGTCGCTTCCTGCAGCAAGCTGAACATTAGGAAACCAACAGCTACGAAAACAGGGAACTGAACCGTCATATGAGCATGCAAGAACTCTGCCATAACACAATGTGTGGAATGTTCGTTCAAAAGAGGACAATCTCCAAATCCAGTTGACATAGTGTACTTTTCATTGAACCAAAAGATGAAAAGTTACTTATCTGCCTTCTCACTAAAATTCTTCCATTTTGTTAACAAATATAATCCAAGGGTGATTGGATGAGTTCTTTTTTTTTTTTTCCTTTTCTCAGAAAATATTTATACTATCTTAAAATTTAGAGTTGGTGGTGATGGTCAATCTGCCATCACCATACCATTTCTCTTATTTTCGTACCACTGACACTGAATAAATGCAAGTGTTGAATGTACATTTACTACTTGTTTTGTTACTTAATTTCACGGTACATCCTATGTCCCATTTAGAAATTTTGATTTCTTGTGCCGTAGGTAAAGACCGGGTCCATGTATGACCTAATTCTTCAAGGCAGGACACATTTGATCCTTCAGAATTTTCATACCACAGCCTCTAAACTTAGCAAAAACAACAGAGACAATGCATGCACTCCCTCTCTTAACAGACAATGCATATCTTTCAGTTAAGACATCCAGTTCGGAGTTTGCATAGATCGTGCCACATTTAGGGAATAAAGATCATGCTGGAACTGGAAAAGTACTCACCAAACAGCATTTTTTTTCTTAAGTTCTAAACTTCCAAAAAAAAAGTACCACTCAATGCTAGTTTGTTCTAATCATACATGTACTCCGTAATTAGTAATTAATACTTACCGTATTGTCCTCCTTGGCATCTTTGCCTCCTTCATGATTCTCAGAAGAATCATCCAGCTGAAAAAGAAAAAAGAACAAAAACATAGGTCAGGCAACTTTTACCACAGAAAAGAAAGGCATTAAAGTCAATGTAGAGCATTGGCAACTACCTAAACCAGCCATTGTGCAAGGAGAAGTAAATTCAGCTACAAAGCTACTTACTTTCAAGTTCCCTAAGTCTGCAGACAAGCCCTTCTCCTCTCCACTTCCTTTGCTCCCATCATCTTCAGTAGCATCTTGAAGCTGAAATGAACAGATTTAAGAGAAAGTTCTCATACAGGAAAAATTACACGAACATGAATGCAGAAGGGCAATTACCCCCAAACTCTTTAAGCTAAGTGTGACATCTTCCTGCTGCTTCTTAAGGGTGGTCCTCAGCTCTTGGAAGTCCTGGAAAGGAAAAGGGGAGGAAAGTTTTGTAAAAATAACTAGCACTGGAAATGAACATCAAATTTGTTCCAGATGCACGAGTGATTCTTACTGAGCGTAGCTGTTCTATTTCGTTGTTGAGTACACTTTTGATATCAGAGAGTTCCTGCAAGAAAGTCAACATGGTCAATAAAATGGCATTGAGCCTGCTATAAATATTCTATGGCACTAGCGAACACTTCTTGTTAGGATTGGCATGGTTATACTTTCTGGTGATTTCTATATAAGAAATTGAGAACTTGACATAGAGTCAGTGATCCTGCTTTCATTGCAACACAATTCGGAAGTCTGGAAAAAACACTCTTGGTAGGCAATACTTTAACTTTTGCAACCAGTTGACCTTAACAGTACCACCAAAACAGGAAACTGATTGCTGCAGGTATTTTTTGTTCTTTGAGGCAACGCTCTTCCCTACTGAAAGATTCATAGCCAACAAAAATGACTATATAACAGGCCTTTAATTTCCTTAAACATCTCAATCGGGGTTGTCACTTTATCTCTCATAATTCACAAACTAAATATTTACGCAAAACAGTTGTAACCTAAACAAAAGATAAGCGCTCACTGTAATAACTAAAGATCAACCAATATTGTGAAAAAGCAAGTATGGATGCAATAATAATGTGGACACTATAAGAAAATACATTGGTAGAAACAAATAAAACAGATGCCATCATTGTGAAGTGCAAATAAACTCACAATTTTGTACTTATTCACTTGAGTATCTAAATTGCTCCTCCAACTCTGCAAATCCTGAAATAAGGTAGAATAACATATATTAGGTTAACTGTTCTCTTGCAGTACACCCAAATATTCCAATGAAAGTGAAACAGTAAAAGGATTAGGGAAGGGAAAAAGCTCAAGCATTTCAACATTTAAAGAAAAAAGGAGGATAGCCCACTGATGCTACAGTTGTGAAACATATCTCTGATGCAACCTTCTCAAATTAAGGCACTACAAGTAAACGTATTAACGAAGTTATCTATTTTTACCTATTTCTATGAAAATAACCTCCTTAAGGTCGGTTACTAAAGCAGAACAATCAGATATGCAAATACATCAGAAGATTAATATGTACATACAGATTCCATGAGAGCTTATTCAAAGCACCTACAACTCATGCAGATTGAGATTCCCAGGAGCACACATTCATCAGCAAATTAACTAAAAAACATTAAACAGAGTAAAATTTAACAAGTTAGCAAAGTTATAACTCATAACACACCTCCTTGAGTCCACGGAGTCTCCCTAAAAGCTCCGATTGTGATTGGTTCAGTTCCTGCTCCAAGAAACATGCAAGTTAATTTTGGAGATCAAAAAATTACTTCCAATAGGATCTGTTCAAAATAACAAACTCAAAGAATACAACTACTCTAGACAAAAGAAGATCATCAAACAAAGAGGATTCAGGGCACACATGGAAATCTATGTATAAAATACAGCCTGATGAGTGATAACTACTTAATCATAACATTTTGCAATTGCTGATCTAGTAAGTTGGCAGTGCTACTTCACAACTCTTTTAAGAATGAGAGAATAGTGCATCAGAGTCATATTATTTAGCAAACTCCAGGAATAATCGGTGGCCAACACGTGAAACTCACTCAGGTACGAGATAAGAAAAGTGGCCAAGTTCGGAAAATACATGGCTTGTGCAATGCCGTACATAGAAAATGGTTCATGTTCAGACCCAAATTTTGTTGAGGTTGGTCCTGGAACTGCAATTTGTAGATTTGGTACTTGGGCTCTGATGTTTAATGCCTTTAATACCATGTCACTTGGTACGAGATCAACATCATTTACCAAGTTGGGGATTGTGTGACAATGATGGATGTTTGGGGTAACTTCTAAATAGCACTTGAGCGTTGGGGAAAAGAGGAATAAGGCATGTACTACTAGTCTACTAAGTATCTGACCACAGTAATAACTCAATTAAGTACCTCCTAAACAGACATACTAAACGTTCACTTCCACTAGCCGCTAATAACCTCCGCAAATTTACAGAGATCGCAGATATTATCGTGCGCAAAAATCCTAGCCCACGACAAACTATAAACAGAGGTAACATTTCAAAGAGTAAACCCAAAGGGCGTGAAGGGCCGATCCTCACCGAGATCTTCTCCCCCACGGGCAGCAGCTCCTCCTTCCTCTGCGACCCCAAAACACAAAACTAAGTTACGACAAAAAGGAATCAAAAAAGCCCTCGACCAAAACAGGGGGATCGAGCTCGCAGGTACCGTGCTCGCCGCCTGAGACGGGGAGCTCTCCGCGGATGCCGCCTCCTCGACGGCGGCGGCGGCGGGTGGAGCGGCCGGCGAGGATGCGGCGTCGGGGTCAGACATCGCGGAGAGCGGGTCCGCGGCGCGGCGGCTGATAGGGTTAGGGTTTCGCGGAGCGGGGCGAGAGCAGGGGGCGTGGTGCGCGAGAGAGAGGGGAGATTTGAAATTGAAATGGGAGAAGGGTCGAGACTCGAGAGAACCAGACGGAGGTGGGTGACGGTGAAGAGCAAACCGCAACGGGAACTCGGGGAGCGTGCCCAGGGCGGACCGTTAATCGTGGCCGTCCGATCCCGTTGAGGGTCCGTGACGACGCTCCTCGTGCTGCGGCTTCTGGAGGATCTGTAATTCTGTATCCAAACAGCCAAAAAAAAAGAGTTCTAAAAAAAGAAAGAGGAAAACAACGGTAGTGTGAACCATATTTTTAGATTTTTTCCGACTACACAATATAACTCAGACACGCACAACACACGCACATTCACCCTTTATGAACGTAGATACGCAGATCTTACCTCTATGAGTATCTTCGAAGACAGAGCCGCAAATCCTCAAGATTGACGAAGTCGCCACTGGCGCCTCCCGCTGAAAGCACAACGCCGTTAAATTCTAGAATATTCGCTCTCACAAGGAGTCGAACTCAGAACTTCATGTTACTAAAACTCCTGTAACCACTAGGCTATTAGCTCTTTCGCCATTTTGAGTTTTTTTTTAATTGGGCATGTGAAAGAGCATCCCCTATGGCTTCAATTTTTTTCTTTTTTTCTTTTTGCGGTGGGCTTCAATTTGTTTTTGGATCCCTTGCATCAGAATGATTAAAGTGGTTTTGAGATAGAAAAAAAAAAGAGGATGGTGGTACAGAGGATTAATTTAACCATGTCTCTTTGGTTTTATTTTCCATTCCTTTTGCACATATACTTTAATAGATTTATTATTGGCCAGTTTGCTCGGCTTCAGCCAGCTATGGCTGCCCAACATTATTCATTTCTTGTAGAGCGAAGCAAAATTTTCTCTCACGTGTTAAACTAAAGTGGAAGCCCGGAGAAACGACACCTTTTCTTCACTCTCTCCCAGGAGCCATTTCCACATGAACAGTAGAGAAGTGGGAGCACATTGGAGTTCTTTTTTCACATTATGTGATTGCATGAAGAATAGATTGCTTAAGCTTTGTGCTTACAAAGCTTATATAGTTAAACACTGGCAGCATAGAGTTGATACAAACAAAGACCTTTGTACTCTATTCCTTCTTAAATTATTGTAACAGTTAATTTTTTAAGTTATGTTTGATCATTCGTTTTATTTTTTTAAAAAAAATTAGAAATTAGCATTTATTTGTCATCGTTTATTTCATCACTAAAGAAAATTGAAACATTACTTATAAGTTTGCATATTTGAACTTATATTTTGAATAGGACAAATGGTCAAATGTCACTCAAAAATTCAATGGCAACAACAATTTAAGAACGGAGAGAGTATATTATATATAACACGGCTATAATTTTAGGCCTTCTTATGAAAACACACCAAAAAAAAGGTACTCTAGTGAGATGTAACAAAGAAATTCATCGCAGACTAATAAAGGTAATACTGGTAATTAACATCTTTCTATTTTTGTACAAAGTGAGAAACGAAAACCACAAAAAAAATAATCATCTGTAGCAGTATATATCCCTATCCATTTAAAAAGATCCTTAATTAGCACACGTTTTCAGCCATACAGTCGATCACGCCGTCCTTGGCAGATCGAACCTATATCATGCATGGAAACCAAAAATCTTGTCGTCGCCGTTGATCCATCATCCTCATCAGAAGTTCTCCTTGTGGAAGACGAACTTGGTGTCGGTCTTGTGGGAGAAGTCCTGCGAGAGGCGGCGGAGCTCGGGGGTGACCTTCTGGTCGCCGCAGTAGAAGACGCCGACGCGCCGCCCTTGGTGCGCGCACGCCACCCGCTTGAACACCTCCCGCCAGTCGGGCCGCGCGAAGTGCGTCTTCACCCGCGTGCCGGAGACCACGTCGACGCCGCTCTTGGCGTGGTGCAGCGCCTGCAGCATGACGAGCATCGCCGACCGCGCGTCGCCCTCCTCGTACACGGACGTGCAGTGGTTGTGGAGCTCCACCACGTCGCCGCCGGCGTCGCGCTCCGCCACCTCGTTCATCACGCCCCGGAACCACTCGAAGGAGCCTTCCTCCCGCGTGCACCAGTAGAAGTACACCCGCCGCGTCATGAACCCGGTTGATGGTGATGGGGAGGAGGAAGGGGATTCGATGTCGGAGATGTGGTTGAGGACGTCCTTGACGATGCTGATGAGCGGGGTGGCGCCGATGCCGAGGCCGATGAGGAGGAGCACGTCGTACTTGCCGTAGTCCTGCGCCGGCGCGCCGTAGGGCCCGTCGATCAGGAGCTTCGGGAGCCGGGCGTTCTGCGGCGGCGGCGGCGCCATGCCCGCGGGGGAGGTGACGAGGTCGGCGCGGAGGAGGCCGCTCTGGCCGGCGGCCGGCGGGCGGCAGACCTGCGAGAAGAGGGCGCGGAAGGACGAGGTCCAGTCGCCGCGGCACCGGATGTGCATGCTCAGGTAGGCGTCGCCCGGCGCCGACGTGATGGTGAAAGGGTGCCTGCACCATGAGGAATCATCATGAACGTGTCAACTCGTCGTTCAGTGTTCGTCACCCGTCGCGCGCTGGGAATAATGGCGGTCGGTGCTGCGGCAGGGGTCGCCGGCAATGGCTTTGCTAGCTTGCTTACCACTCGAACGGCGAGACCTCGGCGCAGTTGACGTAGATGTACTGCCCGCTCTTGTACTTGAACCCCGGCGGCTTGCTCATGTGGATGGCGATCACGTTCCCCGGGTACAGCGCAACCTTTAATTTGCACATCAATTTTCGGATTTCAGTTTTCAGGAGCTAAAATGCAGAATTCAGTGTACCTACATACTGAGGATTCATCAAAAATCAAAGAAGCTGTGATGTGAGTCTAGTTTATTAAGACTTGTACCTTCTCGATCCTGACGGTGGTGAGGCCATGCGACCTCAGCACACGGAGGATGCGCTCGCCGGCGTACAGCAGCAGGGGAATGGCAAGGTACATCCATGTCTGCAATGGCAAATTCCATTGATTTTGTCAAAGAAACAATCAACCTGACCTCAAATCTTACTGTGCATTGCTGAACTGAAATTTCAGGCTCACCGTCTGCTTGTACCACGTCCGGTTGATGTAGAGGCACACGCCGTGCACGACGAACGCGACGTACACGATGACAAACAGGTGGTGCGAGTACCAGAACATGTTGAACCCGCTGAGCCGGCGCAGCGGGTTGGCCTCGCTGAGCTTGCCCCTCCGGAACCACGGGTGCGCCAGCGTGTACGCCACCGCCATCAGCACCACCATGATCACGCCGGTGACGCCCTCCACGCCCTTCACGAACCACCAGTAGTTCGGGATCCTCCGCTGCCCGAAGTACGCCTTCATCGGCTCGTACGCGGCGTCCGTCGCGTGCAGCAGCCGCGGGAAGTCGCACGTCAGATGCGTCACCGCGTGCAGCGCGACGCCGACGGCCACCCCGCCGGCGACCACCTTGTGGAAGTTGATGTTGTCGTTGAACGGCACGGCGGCGCCGAGCCTGGTCCGCGACCGGAGCCATGTGATGGTGTTCCGGCAGACGGGGAGCAGGATCACGGCCATGTTGAACTTGGTCGTCTCGGCGCCGCCCTTGGCGACGCAGACGCAGTACCCCATCACCTCAAACGTTGGATGGCGGCGATAGGCCGCGAACTTCCAGGCGAAGAGCGCGGCGTTGAGGGAGAGCCACAGGGACATCACCCACACGCGCTTCCAGTTGTCCTCCAGGAAGTAGCGGAGCCGCCGGGCGGCGCGGCGGAACGGGTTGCGGTCGCGCGTCGGCGCCAGCTTCTGGCTGATCAGCTGGCTCATGTTGTTGGAAGAGCGCTGTGTTACAAGCGTAGTTTGTGTCGTCTGGGATGGAGGTTGGAGAAGCAGGGACTCCAGGGTGGCGATCTGTGTAGTGTACAACGACGTTTGCAGAGAGATAGAGAGGTTCATCAGTACTTCAGTTCTGTGTGAGGTTTGTTTCCATGAACAATGGAGGGTAGAGTGTGAAATAATCACCTCGATGTAGCCGAGGTTGTCGGGGTCGAGCTCCTCCATGATCAGCGCGGTGTACTCGTCCACGCGTTCCAGGATCTTGGACAGCTTGTTCGCAGAGGCGGTCAGAGTGAGGACCTGGATGTGCGACAAGTTCAGAGGAACAGAACATTCAGTGTCTCGAGTAAATTGAGCTGATCGTCAAGTAATGCATTGCTAGTTTGTTTCTAATGATCCGTTTCATTCATTAATTCCTAAGTACTGTACCTCTTTGAGCTCCTCTTCGGTGATTTGACCATCTGCATTCTTGTCGACCCTGTAACAAATTCAGAGCACCAAGCAGAGTTAGACTGACATCAAACGATTTTCAAACCTTCCTTGCTAGCAATGCGAGATTCTCAATGTAAAATTTAGGGTGCATTTCTGAGTTCCAAATTTTGGATGCACTTGACATCAAATTTTGAAGGTTATCTCGATTGAACTGAACACATACATGTCAAAGAACGTCTGGAGCTTGGCATCGAAGCCCGGATCGGAGAGCTGCTCCCAGAACTCGCGGACCTGGTCCTTGGTCAGCACCAGAGCCGTGATCCTCCGTCGCCGCGCGAGCGCGTCGAAGATCTGCGCCGCAAACTCCTCGGATCCAACCATTCCTACAGCATTTTTTGCACAACCAAAAAATTCAGAACAATAGCACAGTAATAAAAACTTCAGAACACGTTCGGTCACTTCCTAAAACTCAGACAAATTTTCTTTCGCCAAACGGTCCGAGAGTTTGAGCGAAATGCAGCGGGGCATGGCTCACCGATGCACTGGCCGAACCGCGACCGGATGAGGAAGCCGTCGACGGCGAGCTTGTGGAACCGCTTCTCCACCTCCGGCCACCCCTCCGTGACGGCGGCCTGGTTGAGGAACTGGAGCCCCCGGAGCGCGCGCGCGGCGCCGGTCATGCTCCGGTCCAGCCGCCGCCGGTCGCCGCCGTGGACCGACGCCCCCGGCGCGCGCGCCGTCTGCTTCCACGACGCGATGCGCCGCAGCTCGGCCTTGAGCTTCGACGACAGGCCGCCGGGTCCCGGCTGCGGCTGCGTCCGCGGCAGCAGCGCCGCCTCCTGCAGGTCGCCGCCGGCGCCGACGCTCTTGACGCTGCGGACGGCCACGGCGGCGTCGCCGCCGACGTCGAGCGTCACCTCCACGTACTCGTTCTCGTCCTTGAACCGCGTGCTCCGGCGGCTCCCGCCCTTGCCGTCCGCCGCGGCCGCCGGCGGTGGCCCGACGCCGCCGCCGTTCTCCGCCTGCAGGCCCGACATGCTCGTCCGACTTCACTGCAATGCCGCATCACGAGAGTGAGAAACAGGCCAGGAACTAACTCATGGATCAAGACACGCTTGATTGGTGGTACAGCATAACAAAGATTCAGGAAGTCATGAACAGTGAACACCGTTCTTTCACACTTCTCTTTCCTTCAGATGTTCAAACAGCAACAAAAAAACAAAAGGCAAAGGATTGTCAAAACAAACACAAAGTCTCAAACAGCAAAGTCACTACATGCAGTGAAAACCGTTATGAGAGAACCGTACATAGGATGCAAAGTTGAAAACCGAACTGAAATCAGCAAGCAAGTGAAGACTTTCATGGCTGCAATTCTGAAAATGGCAAGATTTGAGCAATGTGTCTCTCACCTCGAGCACTCCTCTCTGCTTCTCTGCAAAGCTGCCAAGAATGTGGTCCAAAGATCTCCGAATCAGCTCCAAGAAGTCGATGGAAGAATGTTGCGAGTTTTGAGCCAAGAAACCCAAGAATGTGCAGGATATATAGGACTAGAAGTGGTTAGCAGACTTCGTTGGGGAAACCGGGAACCAAGAATCTGGTTTCAACTTTCAAAGCAGTGTCCAGCTAGCTGCTACTCCTACCATGGAGTATTAAGCTAGAGTATCGACAAGTAGATCCATTTTCTTTAGTGTTTAAAAAAACCCTAAAGATTTGTGTTGGCTTTGGTGAGAGAGGCGGGCACGAGTCAAGGGAAGGGACAGCTGCAGAGCAGGATGGCGGCGACGCGAGGTGGCAAAAATTCAGGGGGCGCCCCCAAGATGGCGGTGCCGCAATCCGGCAGCTCCAAATGGGGACCTTCAAAACCAGTGAAGCTGTGTTCCAATACTAGTATTGTCATGTGGGGTACCCTGCACCTCTGAACCTAGGATAAGAATCGTGTGATCTTGGGAAATTCTCCTGTGCGTACTGTACTTTGTTGTTCTTATAATCCTATATATATTCTTATTTATGGCTCGTTTGGATTTGAGAAAAAAAAATTTCTTTCTTGCGTTTGTCCTGTGAACTGTTTCCTGTGAATATCTGTGCGATTCCTGTGAAATTCTTTCGTTCCAAAGGAGGCCTTAGGTCGCCACTACTTAGGAACTGGAACGCTCCCTGGCGCCAAGAAAAAATATATAGTTTTGCCATTTTGCATGCATATTACCGGTCTTTATTTGATTTATTTATTCCTATTTCAGGTTAAAATAAAATAAATGAATATTCTAATATGTGTGGAATTGTTGAACACGATTAATTTAAATATAAAATGGGTTCTTTTGGAACAAACCGCGTGGTCAGCGCACTAGTATACCCTAAGCGCCGAAAGGCGAACAAAAAAAAGGTGTTCGGCGCACGGAGTCTAAACTTTAGAGGGTTTTTCCAATGAATATTGTGATTACAAATAAAGTTTAATTACAAAACTAATTTCAGGACTCCGCTCGAAATCGCGAGACGAATCTAATGAGGGTAATTAAGGCGTAATTAGACGATGGTTACTGTAGCATCACTGTAGCAAAACATAGATTAATTAGGCTCATTAGATTCGTCTCGTGATTTAGAGGAGGGGTCGTGACATAGGTTTTGTCATTAAATTAATAAAAATATGTTTAAATAGTAAGATTCTCTTTGATGTGACGGGTGTTAAAGTTTAGAGGGGGTGTGCCGAACGCCCCCAAAGTTGGACATTTTACTCTGTCTCAGACTCTCAGCCACTACAATCATTACTCTGCATCCAAAACACCACCGGAAAGGGAGGGTTAAATAAGGAGCAAATTCCCTCTATGGCCCTAAAAATAATGAGGCTTCTTTCTATGGCCCTTTTTCAATCCAAGTTCCCTGTACGGCCCGATTTTGAGTTTTGATTCCCTACATGGCCTTTCTGTCAATTAGGACCACTAACGGTGTTAAATGAAGGAGAAAAAGACCGTTTTACCCCTGGACGGAATAAACTCAATATTTTTTTTGAATTTTGTATTTTCCTGCGAACAATTATTTCCTGGTGTAATTGTATTAATGATTTATAAATCTGGGGTTTATTTAAATTTATTTTTACTCAAATTTGAGAAAGAAGGAAAGTTGAGTATTATTTATAAATCATTAATACAATTACACCAGGAAATAATTATTCGCAGTACTCAACTTTCCTTCTTTCTCAAATTTTGAGTAAAAATAAATTTAAATAAACCCCAGATTTATAAATCATTAATACAATTACACCAGGAAATAATTATTCGCAGGAAAATACAAAATTCTACTCAACTTTCCTTCTTTCTCAAATTTGAGTAAAAATAAATTTAAATAAACCCCAGATTTATAAATCATTAATACAATTACACCAGGAAATAATTATTCGCAGGAAAATACAAAATTCGAAAAAATATTGAGTTTATTCCGTCCAGGGGTAAAACGGTCTTTTTCTCCTTCATTTAACACCGTTAGTGGTCCTAATTGACGGAAAGGCCATGTAGGGAATCAAAACTCGAAATCGGGCCTTACAGGGAACTTGGATTGAAAAAGGGCCATAAAAGAAAGCCTCATTATTTTTAGGGCCATAGAGGGAATTTGCTCTTAAATAAGCTGGCTACTCCGTGCAAGTGCCATGCACGGTCGTTGAGCTCCGTGTATAAAATAAAGAAACACAACAAGGCAACGGCCGAATGCGGAAAACCGGCAGCTGCATCTCCTGGTTTCGAGTTCGAGAGCCGTCAACCTTACACCCACCCACCCCCAACGCCATGGTTTCGTTCTGCTCCTTGTTTTCGGTCTTCACAGCCGCGTGGCAATCTCAAGCTGGGAGACAGACAGACAGACAGACTATGGTTCTGTTTCCAACTTCCATCATCACCCCGGCTGTGTCAAGTCAAGAGGTAGAGGTGTCCCAAAAATAAAGTCAAAGACGTAGTAAAAAGTACTAACCTGAATGTGGGCCTGAAGCTCACGAGGGCCCACATGTCAGTGAGGCAGGGGAACACCTTTTGTTACAGCGAGCTTTCGGTTACTACTGGAGTACCTCAACAAGGCCGGAAACTCTAGTACGTGTGTAGTACTATGCACGGGTTATGCTTATATAAAAATAACTTTTGCTTTGATTATTTTAACAAAATAGTTTATCTACTTATTATGGATTATTTGGCTTATCAGTCATGCTGTTTGGCAAAACTGCTTATTCAGAGAGTGAGCCGCAAAGAGCTATTTTTTCTAGCTTATGCAGAACGGCTTATCTTAGTTCAAACTGCAGAACGGCTTATTCTTCAAATAAGCCATAAGCTGTTTCTCAAGGAGATGTTTGACAAGGCTTTTGCTTTTTTCACCATAAATTAGCTAATAAGTCACGCAAAAAGCCTTTGTCAAACACACCCTGATTCGTAGTACTAGAGTATGTTAATTGTGATTTGTGAACATTTTTCCAACCTCCAAGGCGTGAGAGGGATCGAGGCGCGCCACCTCCTTGGAACGGATTGACAATTAAAAAAAAAAGAAACTCTACTAGCTATGGAAGTATGGAAGCATGGATGCTCCATCGTCTGCCAAGGTCTCGTGCGTGGGCAGATTGGTCCGTCCGCAGGAGCTTATCAAACACCGGGGGCGCCTGGTGTTCGTTTGTTTCGTCCTGTTCAACGTGTGTCTTGTACCATATGGTACACATGTTCTTCTTCTTCGTCAAAACTCAAGACCGGATGGATGACGAGCCGTCGCATCTTGTCGCGTCTCCCTCTGCACATCGTCTTTGTCTAAACGCGCGGTTAGGAAGGGCACGCTCGCTCTAGCTAATGATTGCGCTGCGCTACTCGATCAATTGACGTTAGAGCCGTAAGCCATTTTCGTCTTACAATCAATACTTTATGTGCACGCTAATTAACCATCCTGGTAGCGCGTTATCGATCGGCTGATCATGAAATACTTGCTAATGTTGTTTCGATTCGACCATTAGCCAGTACTGTACGGTTGCGTTGTTGGTTGTGAGTGCAAATGGCCTATCAGCTGGAGAATCATATTCTGCGAACAACCTACTCTTTTTTGTGTCAAAAATACTATCGTTTTGATGTTGTCCTAAGTCAAATATTTTAAATTTTGACTGTAAATAATTTTTTATGTGTTAGATTTAGAAATATAAAAATGACTTGTGTAGATTTGTGTTGAAATATAATTTCATAAAAATATATTTTATCTATATTTTATAAATATTTTATATTAAAAAGTATTAATCAAAGCTATGGTTTAAAAACTACTCACTCCGTCCCAAAATAGTTGTCACTGGACATCATGTTTGACTCTTTGTCTTACTAGTAAAAATGCACGTGCGCCACGCACGTGTCCGACAAAATGAAACCATTTGGCAGGACTCTTCACAAAAATCTAAATAATATGAAGCACCATGTGCCTATCATTAAAAATACACTTCTGACACATTGGAGCAATATGAAATCATCAAAATTTCTCGATGAACCAATCCAATCTTTGATTCTTGACAAACATAAAAGATTAAATCATTCTCCATGCAGCTTGAAGATTTCTGGGAGTACAAACATTAACTTTGCATTATGATTTAAAAATTTACGGGAAAAATTTAAAAGAAAATGACAAGTCCCTAAAAAAAGGTTGTCATGAAATTTAGACCATTCATCTCAAATTATCGACAACATCAACTTTTTAATTTTGTTTTAGGAAACAAGAAGAGACTTCCCCTACTGATTATATATTAAAAGTTAGGACCAAACAAAGTATATTATAAAGTGACAGAAGAAAAAGGAAAAGAAAAAAGGAAATTATGTTACAGAAGCTATGCATGTTTAAATTCCTGTTGCCCTATGGAAAACCATGGTGAATTCAGGTATGAACATTCTGCTTGCAAGCGTCAACCTTGTACTTAATCAACAACTTCACGGTCTGCAGGGAACCAACTTGATCATAATCTGATTGGCACCATCCTGCACATTGGCAGAATTAACTCAAGAACCAACTTAAGAGAAATTCTCAGAATTATATTTGACAAGTTGCATTCTAGTATATGAAGGATCCTCCAGTTTTTCATTTTCATGTCACCATGGATGGTTTCTTTAGTGTTTCAATTTATACTTTGTCTCCTATAACGGAAGCGAATACATTATGATAGAATGGTAATTGATAATTCCATAGCAAAATATTTTACACCATCAGTATATTTAGATGGTTTTGCACCAAATTGGATATTGTTTCCTTTCAGTTATTATATACTAAAAGCCTAGTGCATGGAATAGAAAATTGCCTTTCAATGAAAGCTTAATTTCCACATATTGATTCCAGCAGGGATGGCCTAGCTTCGTTTGGATTATTTAATTGGTTTTATGCTAACAAGACAAGAAGAGGAAATGACTGATCTAGTACTGCTGCCTTCCTCAGGGAACAAACATAACAGGGCCACACAATAATTTTTATTCGTGTAATTTTACACTAAATGGTTGGTATGAGTACCCTGATATATAGCATGGATAAAAAAAAACTACTGGACCATTTAGCAGATCGAAAAATTATTGTGTGGCCTCTAAAATTGACGATAGGATTCAGATGTTCAGATTTCTCTCAACTCACTAAACATTTGAAATAGGCAAGCAATATTTGGTATGGGCAGATAAGCATAAAAATCTTCAAAGATTGTTATAATTTATTACTTGAACATAGATGGAGTAGAGGAGACAAGAAAAAACAAGCACCTTGTTCATATGGCACTCGGCTCAAATCCAGATGAGTCTAATACCTCAACTCTTGTGTGTCTCCTGTCCATGCGAATCCAATACCAGCAATTCTGAGTGGCTCTGCAATCCAGATCAAGTCCAAATATATTTTTGGAAGTTGAAAATGTCTATAATGTATAAGTAGATGTAGGGACGGGACTCAAATGTACAATGCAAAAGGAATAAATACTATAATGTTCCATTAAAGTTTGCATGTTTCTCATTTCTCCATACAATTGACTGCAGATCCAAAAATTACACACGAAGATCTAATGTTGGCTTGTATCTTACTAAAAAAAAATCTTTCAAGAAAATAAAACAGATCAGTGTGAGTGGTACTGTTATACCTTATTTAGTTTTCTGATGGAAGACACTGGCCTGGTGGATCTTTATCGAGAGGATTGAGCAGAATTTATATCCGCTCCACATGAACAAATTAAAAGGGTAAAGGTGATAATCAATGGTTGATATACAGGTGGGTAGATTCTGGCAGGTTAAAAGTGTATTTCTCCCAACTGGTTCTTTAAGGGTTTAGAAGAAATAGCTATTTTTTTAGTGTCCATTGCAATTGATGATACCTTATTATAGATGAGCCTAAAAAATAATTAAAAAAATTATTACATTCAAGGGGGAAGGACTTGGATGTTGTACTCCAGGATTAGAGATGTCAGCCGTCAACACTATGGATCAGCAGTTACATGTTCAGAGTGATGACGCTGTCGACCATGGCAATGCTGATAGTTTTTTTTTGCATGTGCTCTGACCCCATCGTCTATGCCTAATCTATGTCAAATATTGATTTAGTTACAAAGTAAATGATTAAATATAAGGTACATCAATGTAATATGGCAATCTTAGTTCCCTCAAAACAAACATGGCAACCTTGTTATAGTTTCTAATTATTTTTTTCATCTAACAACTCGGATCAGAATTAGAGCTTAGCTCTTATTCATACTTTACTAAACGACAGATTTTTGCACCTACATCGAAGAAGCTAATTAAGAATTTGCACTATTGACCTTATGCAGCAGGCATGGTCAGACTACACCAGGAATTATAGTTCACGATGAGGCATTTTGCTGTAAAAAGGTGGTATGCCAAACAAATGCTAAAGTACCGATTCAGAAAATGATGAATATCATTTTGTATGACAAACTATAATAGCAATCTGAAACAAGAAACCTGAGCACTCAATACATTCACCGGCCTCTTTTTGCATGCTTCTTTGATGTGGTAACTTTACGTGCTTGGAGAAGTTTTTGCTGACAAATATCCAACAGAAAGAGTACAAAAACAAATCAGAGTTTAGGATTATTAGGTACAAAAATTTAAATACCTGGACAAATTTTGCTAGTAGCTGTACAAAACTGACAGGAGTTGGGAAAAAAAAATAACAAAATTAAAGAAATGGCTGACCAACTGGAAGGTTGTATCCCTATGCACGCATTATTGTCTATTGATTCAAGTTGCTTCCATATGCATGAAACCCTTCGCATCCATATATTCTGATCAGAACTATAAGCTGCTGTTGAAATGTGATAAATAAATTAAAAAATAAAAAAAACTGAGGCATGTAATGCATTCTGAAAACATACGTAGGCTAAGCCTTGCAAGACGTGAACCAATGAACAAAAAGACAACCTGCGAGGAAAACATCAGGCTTCTCGAGGTCCTTTGGGGGCTCACAAAGTCAGTGCAGCCAAATTTTTTGGCTTAAAGGTGGACAAGTTTATATTTCAGTACACAGTGCCATCAAAGGTCGATACCAAAGCGTCATTTTTTCAATAAATACATACATCATCAAAGAAAATTAAACTGAGCATTACATTTCAAACCATATGAACTATACAATGCATTGTGAAAACCTGTAGAGTATATACTAAAATCCCAACGACATGTGGCAAATCCGAAAGCAAATGGCATAGCTAGAGAAAGAGGATATTCCTAGATTATTTAGAGCGTTGGTGTTGTCCGCTTGCAGCTGTAATACTTTGCATAAATTCCTAGCGAGAGATCATCTAGGTATACCAAGAGCATGGCCTTATAATATCAGACTGAATAGAAAAAAAAAATGTGCTTACTACATGTTTCGCTAGCTGGACATTTCACCAAACAGTTCAAAGGCGTGGTGGTAAACAGAGAAGAAGGTTAACAAGATCATTAGAGACAACAATTAGTTTTAGCCATCATTATCAATTGTAACTTACGCACACTGAGATGCAGTCTAACAAGTTATGCAGGAATGGAGAGAAGAAAATTGGAAAATAGCATTTATCTTCGCTAAAAACATGACGTAGCAGAATCAATATTGCTTGCCCATAATTCCTACACCACATTGATTCTACAGGGTGCGTACCGGAGCTGCGCGAGTGGGAGTTTAACTCACCTCGATTACTCGGGAGGAAGAGAGTTGAGCCACGGAATGTCGCTGCGTCGTTGTAGGCCTCGCCACGATGGTGGTGGGTGACTGCAGCTCTTGTTCCCGCCCTTCTTTCCCCCGCCGCCGCCGCCCTTGCACCCCACGCTGGGGACCCCCGCCACCCTCGTCAGAGCGTCAGTTCTTCACCCTCACGCGGCAACAGGTCGCGGCCATGGAAACTTTAACCATAGAAGACCGCAGGAAAACAAACGATGAAAAGGTCAGCAGGGTAACCAAAGACAATGAGGGTGTAGGAGATCCGAATCGCTCACCATCTCTCGCCGTGGAGGATGATCATGAGGAGGGTGCTACGGCCGCACGGCGCGAGGACATCTTGATCTGGGGCTCCGGGGCGGCGGGGTCGCAATCTCGTGACGGCTTGAAGGGTCGGGGCTCAGCGACGAAGCTTTCTGAGCATGGACGGACTGGCCCTTCAGATCTCGCCACCTCTACGCCCGAGCAGGTCGCCGCCCTGTCAAGAGCAGCAAGCCATTGCCGCACGCCGCTCCATGCCGCCGTCGCTGGCCGCCTCGCCACGCATCACTCACCATTGCCGTTGCAGCGCTGCGCAGCCATTGCTTGTCGCTCCGCGCCGCGCTTCACCTTGCACCTTGAATCCATCTTCATGCGTCGCAATGTCAAAGGCATGAACCTTCCAAATGATCTTTTTGTGCCGGGCAGTAATTGGAAATAAAATTCCTGTAAACAAGGAATGAAATAATCACAGGCCAACGTGATTTACCTATGCGAAGGAATCTTCTTAATTCTGGGCACTAATTGCATTCAAAGTTCGTGTAAACCAGAAAAGAAATAAAGTGGCAGGATGTGAAGGGAGGTGGGTAATGCCGGTGGCTAGCCTGGCGTGGGTGGAAAAAAAATTAGGATGGTCATCGCAAATGAACTAATTTGGACATTTGTCCATGTCCAATGTCCACCCTAGCGCGGGCCCAGGCTCAGCATAGCAGGGTCTGATGGTAGATATTAAAGATGACCTTTTAGATCAATGGCTAATATACAAGTGGGTACAATCTGGTAGGTATAAAGTGTATTTCTCTCAACTGGTTCTTTAAGGGTTTAGATTCAAAAAAATTATTTAAATATAAAATAAATATGTCATGATTAAAATATATTCAATAATAAAACAAATTGTAAAAAAAATAAAATTTGCGCAAAAAATTTGAATAAGACGAGCAGTTAAAAAAGTCAACAGCGACATTTATTTTGAGACAGAGAGAGTATGTCAATATAAACTACAGTTTTTTGACACTGAAAGAAGTACTGTATATCCCGTACATGCATGTTCATCGCCCATCATGCAAGGATCGAACATCGATCGGCCGCCAAAGCAAGTTGCAAAACAAGTTGCTGCTCTCTCCTGTTCTGTTCCTGAGCGCCGCGGCCGCGGTCCACCCGAAGAAACAACGTACGCCGCCGCCACCTCCGTGCATGCACGACGCGTGGCGAGGTCAGCAGGGAGGGCCTTGACTACAGGCGGGCCCGCCCGCCAGGGAGGGTGTTCCGGCAACTTTTCTTTATTTTTTTCTTTTTTACTGGAAAAACTTTTCTTTTTCCGTACGAACGTGTAGCTTTCCCTTGTTTTGGGCCTTCGGGAGTGTGCTACAGCATCTGTCAGATCGTGCTCGAGATTCCAACATCGTCCATGGCGGTCAGCAGCTTTCGGTCGGTTTTGGCACTCGTGCGTGCCACGTGTGCGTGAGAGAGAAGGGGGGGTGGGGGGGGGGGGGGGCAGCAAAAGACTCCTCGAACTAAAGATAATTTCTGCAACTTTACCGTTAATGGGCCGTGATTCATGCGTGGCCACGTGATTTTTCTTTTTGAGTATGGCATGGCCGCATGATGGCCACTGGCTTCCAAGCAACCTTGGAGCAAATCAAATGCTTCAGGCGTTTCCCTATGGCCAGTTCCGTAGTCAAGTAGTAGTACTCAAGTTCCCTTGTTCGAATATCTTAATCTGGATTTTTTTGAGCTATGAGTAATCAGGAAGCAGCACGGATCGTGGTGCCTCCCATGCACCTATCTGCACGTTACGCTCAAACTATTGGAAGGGCGAACCTCTCCAAGCAGGCAGCAATGTCCGGGGCCATGCAAGTTACCGTAGAACAATGCACGGCTTGCAAGGAGAGCAAAGTCCAATTAGGAAACATCCATCAAATGCCAGATTGGCTGCTAATTAATACTTGCTACACGAGGTAGCCATCCGCCTTTGTACTTGCCCTTACAAATCTCTGCCATGCAATGTATTCGAAATTTGTAGTAGTGAATTTCGTATTTGGCTACCAGGTTGACAATGTTTAAGGGTTTTAAAAATTTTATAGTACTCCCTCCATCCTTTAATACAGGGCGTTTTAGAGTTCGGAATTTTTCCCTAGATATAGGGTGTTTTAGGGCCTGATTGGTTGCCCGGATATGAGCGAACCAGGCCGGCGGGATGCAAGATTGCTTTGATTGGTTGCCTGTCTCTACAGCTGGGCCTGTCCCGCCGGATGCAGAAGGAAGCGTCGGGCCAGGCTCCCGGGAAACGAAAATGGAATCCGTTTCTCCAGAGCCTGGCTCGTCGCATGCGGGCGCGCGCGCATTGTTGCATCAGCTGAGAGATGAGTGATGCAAGCAGTAGGCCAACCAATCAATTTCTTTGCACATCCTGGCCATATGCAACCAAAGAACCAATCATGACCACCTTGCATGCGATGTGCCTGGCTCCTAAGGGCCTGGCTCCCATGTGCGAGACAGGCTCGACTCATACGCCAACCAATCAGGCCCTTACAGATAGGTGGATAGATAGAGGTAAAATGAGGGGTATGGTAGTCTTTTAACACATTGACTATTTTGATGTTTGAATGTTAGAAAGCTCTATATTTAAGACGGAGGAAGTATTTGGCTATCATGTAAGGGTGAAAAAAATGGTAAAAAATAAAAACAAGGATGCGCATCCGGGGAATCGAACCCCGGTCAGTACCGTGGGAGGGTACTATGATACCACTACACCAGATGCGCTGCTTGTGTCGTGTCCTTAAAATTACTTCTCTGAAGCAATGGTTTTGTTTTACGCTCTTACCGTGCACGCGATATCTCGAGCACGGAAAGGAATTTATGGAGCTCACCCGCTCTGTCTGACAACGAACCACACGCCATTTGAAGGAGCAACAATTATCTTCACATCGGCAAGTACAGCCATCAGCTCGGAATGTCAAAGGAGCTGAGACAAGTTGAGAGTTCAGTACGATCGAAAAAAGTCCTTGATGTGCCGTACATATTCATGTGGAAAAAGAAGAAGAAAGAGAGAGCGTATGTGTGACGCGCTATTTTCGGCGGCAAATCTGGAACAGACGTTTACTCCTGTGGAACAAATGTTCAACAAGAAGGCTACCAATTACACAATAATACAAATACCATGTTACCAAATACAGAAAGCTTCTTTTAAGGTAGCGTTCGGATGAGGGCTCTAAAGAGCCCTCTAAAGTTCTACCCTCTAAAGTAAAAAGAATCTTGCTATTTAGAGGTACTAAATAAAATTTATTTGCAAAACCTTTTTGCAGACGGGCGTTATTTTTCGAGACGAATCTAACGAGCCTAATTAATCAATGTTTTGACACAGTGATGCTACAGTAACCATCGTCTAATCGCCGCTTAATTACCCTCATTGCGTTCGTCTCGCGAAATAGAGGGGGTCCTGGACTTAGTTTTGTGATTTGACTTGGTTTAGTACACATAAATCGTGCCGGAAGTATTGATGTGACATGCTACAGTGCATAATAGCCCTATTATTCCTATCCAAATACAGAACGCTACCTTTAAGCTTGTTCTTAAAATTCCACAGTACCCAAAATCCGAACAAACTGAATGTTTATCGATGGCTCCTGAACAGTTCAACTGTGGGTAGGTGCATGGAGAGTAATAAGATGCTGCGAAACAGAGCAGTTTGGGAACATCACGCAAAAAAATATCCACATGTCAAATTTGTGTCAGAATAGGACCCAAACAGCCAGGGTTATCACGGGCATTCCTTCCTCCCTGAGAAGCATATCCTGTTCAAAAGTTCAGTTATGTACAATCGAGAGAAGACGCAGAAAGACATCTATCAACTACACTGCTCTTGACAGAAAGGAAGAGAAACCAGCCTGCTCCATATTGATCTGGCATATGTGATGCTCACGCAGGAATAATCATCAACTTCTTTGAACTGCCCATGTCATATTCACTCCAACAGACATCTAATTGTCTCCAAAGACTAAAATAAATGACAAGATTACTCAATACTTTACTAAGATATGGTATATCCAGAGCTCAGAGGTGATTATCTGCATTAGACTCCTATTCATCAGGCGTTTGGAATAGGCTAGTGATTTTTTTTACAAGTTCCAGTGTATTATCTTCCCATTGTGCATCTTACTACCAGGGAACATAAATTACTTTCAGGTGCTGATCCTAACTTGCTACTACAGTACTAATGTTCAGAACTTGTGGGCATTCTTTTCCTGAGGTAGCACGTTTGGATTGGTTCATCAGTTTGGGTTTAAGCAGTTAAATTGTCAGGCAGGCTCAGAAGAGTCATAGTAAGAGCATGGGCACACAATAAGGCAGAATGGTGTTAGCTGTTGCTTTTGACTAACTGTGCCATGGCCAAACATGTTGCAACCATTATAAGGACAATTCTACTGCTTCCCTCGAAGAAGGAATAAACAACGAGCAGTTTCATAGACAATTAAAAGAACAGCTACATGCTTCTTTTCTTAAAAGGAAGGAGAAGGTCATAGCGCAGCTAAAGAATATGTAATGCTACTACTACTGATGGTCCGGTCAACAGCAGTAACAGCAATTGATCAGGCCAACAGCAATAGCTCAAGAATTTTGCAACCAGCACAAGGATAACTCTAGTAATTCGAATAATTCTCTTGGTAACTATAAGGCCCCAATACAGTCACACTAATTGCATCACTCTTATTATTGGTTGACGAACACAAACTGCAGCAGTACCTAAAAGAACGAGGCGCAATTCACCAGCTCAACAGTGTTGCCTCAAGAATCCGCCTTCGACATCGCCTCCATCCTTCCGGCGAGGAGCTTCTCGACATACTTACCCAGTATATCCGCCTCCAGGTTCACCTTGTCCCCAACCTTCTTGGTGGGCAGCACGATGTTGTCCTGCGTGTAGCGGACGAGCATGAAGTCAAACCAGCCGGCCTCCTCGTCGACGTTGCAGACGGTGAGGCTGGTGCCGTCGACGGCGACGAAGCCCTTGGGCACGAGCAGGCGGAGGATCTCGGGCGGCGCGCGCACGGTGACCCAGAGCGAGTCGCCGTCGGGCCGGAAGGCCGCGATCTCGCCGGTGCCGTCGACGTGACCCTGCACGAAGTGCCCGCCCATGCGGGACGCCGGCGTGAGCGCGCGCTCGAGGTTGACGCCGTCGCCCGGGGCGCGCGCGCCCAGCGACGTCCGGCGGAGCGTCTCCGGCGCGACGCCGAAGGTGAGCGTGGACGCGACGGGGTCGATGGCCGCCACGGTGAGGCAGGTGCCGTCGACGGCCACGCTGTCGCCGAGCTGTGTCCCCGCGAGGAGGTTCTTGGACTCGACCTCCAGGTCAAGCCCCGGAGCATCGCCGCCGCCGCCGCCGGAGGGGGAGGAAGGCGCCAGCGGTGGGCCGAGGCGGCGCACGCGGCCGACCTCCTCGACGATGCCGGTGAAGAGGGACCGCACCGGGACGTGGGAAGAGACGGAGGAGAGGCTCTTGGGGACGGGGGAGAGGGAGAAGCGCGGCGGCGGGAGGCGCAGCCGCGGGGAGGTCGCCCCCCGGGAGGCGAACGGGAGCGTGGTGGGGCCGGAGTACGTGGGGATGAGGCCGCCGCGGCGAAGGAGCAGGTGCGGGTGGCGGACGGCGGCGACCGGCGGCGACATGGCGAGTTCGATGAGATTGATTCCGGCTGTTGGGGCTTGCTCGGGATGGGGTTGGTTGGTTTTCGTTTGTTGCCCCAATGCTAAATCATGCTAGTAGTACCGATATCTAATGCTAAATCAGTCTATAATACCCCTAGACTGCTAATAGACACATGTATTCATTTTACACCCACTTTCATCATTTTTATATGAATTCATCTGGTAAACAATTATAAATAGAGAAATGAGAGTTCACCTAATGCTTTTAATAAAACAATCATGGGCCCACATAACCACCGGCCATCATCACTCCTTGCTCCTTAGGCCAGTCTCAGTAGGGTTTGAGGAGTTTCATAAGCATTAAAGCACATGCCACATCAGCAGTTTTATGAGGAGAGAGAAGGTAGAGTTTTATAAGAATAGAGATAAGTTTCATCTTAATGAAACGCAGTTGGCTCGTTTATCAAAATTTTAGTTTTGATAGTAGTACAATAAAATCTTGCATTGAGGATGACATTATCTTCTTCCCCGTCCATATTCTTTTTCTTCCTACCCTATCTGTTCTACCCAATCTCTCTTTCCTCTCGATCTCCCCCTCTCTCCTCTACCCAATCGCTCAGTACAGGAGCACGGTGCCGCCCAGGCCTCTTTCTCTCCTCCTAAGAGAGGGAAGCGAGAGGGCTTGCGAGCTCTAGCCGGCCACTGCTCGTCGATGCTCCAACCACGCCACCCGCCCGCGCGACCTTCACCAGAATGCCGTCGTCGCCTATGCCTCCCGCGGCGGCGCCGCTCACCCGCGCCACCAAGCGTCCCGCGTCCCTCTCCTTCCGCGCCGCCGTGCCCAGGCCTCCCACGCCGACGCGCCACTCCGGGCCTCCCGTGACGCTGCGTCCAGTCGGGGGCAATTTCGGATGCCGCTGACGTAGAGGGAGAGGAAGCCGACGAAGCTGCCTTTCGGGTGCTCCCCGCTTTGCCTCCTTTTCGTGGCTGGCTTCGCCCGGAAATTTCGGAGAAGCGGCTGTGGGAATAGCGCGTTTGGCGTAATTGTTGGCGAAGCCGCGCACGAAGCCGGAGCATAAGTTCGGCCAAACAGGACCTAAATGGGAGCCCCACTTATTGAGGAGGGGCTCTCTCTTCATTCTAGCTAGGGTCCTAATTTTTATCATCTACTCCAACAGTAGCTCCTTTCCGTCGACCCTTATTTAGATGGAACCTACCTGTCATCCTCTCAGCTTCTTTTTATTTATCTTCCACGCCCGTTCCTCTCTCTTCTATCTCTTCCTCCTGCTCCATGCTCACCGAGACCTACCCGTCCTGATTTTTATTTATCTGCCACCCCCGCTCCCCGGCGCCTCTGGCCTCTCCGTCCCCGCTCCCCACTCCCCGCCGCCCTCGCTCCCGCTGGCCGTGCTCTCTCTCTCTCTCTCTCTCTCTCTCTCTGGCCGTGCTCTCTCTCTGGCGGCGGCCGCGCCGGCCCACCCCGCTCCCTTGGCCGCGCCGGCCCACCCCGCTCCCTCGGCCCACCCCGCAGGTCGAATCCAATTTCACCGAAGGCATATTTCCATCCAATTTCACCGAAGGCGTACGTACCCGCACAGCACAGGACCAAACGCTTTACGCTCTGATGACCTAGCCTGTCGCCCGGGCCCCACGAGTCAGCCAGTCAGGGACGCGAGGTTTAGCTGAGCTCTTCAATCCCCGCGCCGCCGGCGAGAGAAAGCGAAGGGAGATCTGCTGCCTGCGGCCATGTCGACGCCGGCGCCGGAGAAGGGGGTCGTCGCGAAGGAGGATGGGAAGGAGGAGGAGCAGGTGGTGAACCCGTGGGAGGTGTCCGCGGGGAAGGGCGGCATCGACTACGACAAGCTGGTGGACCAGTTCGGGTGCCAGCGCATCGACGCCGCGCTCGTCGACCGCGTCGCCCGCATCACCGCCTCCCCGCCGCACCGCTTCCTCCGCCGCGGCCTCTTCTTCGCCCACAGGTACGGAAACAATCCGAGCTTTCTCATTGTTTATTATTTTGATTTGAGTGCGCGAAGGAGTTGGATGGTCGAGTTTTTGATGATTTTCGGTGCAGGGATTTGAGCGAGTTGCTGGACCTGTACGAGAGGGGCGAGAAGTTCTACCTGTACACGGGGAGGGGGCCCTCGTCGGAGGCTCTGCACCTCGGTCACCTTATCCCCTTCATGTTCACCAAGTAAGGGTTGCTTCCAAAGCCACAGCTCTGTTATTCTGATTGAATATTGGTTCGATGTGTTGTTAGACTGGACAATGCTGTAGAATTGAGTGGTATTTTTGCTGAAACAATCCACATGGGCTCTGCTCTGTCTTCGATTGCCATTATCTGGGATGTTAGAACATTCTTTAACTCCTGAAAAGCTCGCTGAGGCTATTTAGCCTCACAATCACAGGAACTAGCAGATACCGATATGTTGTATTCAATGCTGTCTATCTCTTGATGTGGTTACTACCCTAGAAAGCTTTGTGTTCTTTATAAATCTCGCATCTGATATAGTGAGTGACCAATTGCTGAAACAATCCACATTGGATCTGTTGTGCATTGCTGAAGTCATTTAACCTCACATTCAGAGCAAGAATCAGATTTCAACATGTTGCATTCAATATTGTCTATTTCTTCATGTCGTTTCTACACTAGAAAGTTATGCATTCTTTGATAAACCTTGTATATGGTACTGTTCTGATGTCTTGAATGACAAATTTAACAACTTTGACTAACCATCAGAACCATTCTTCAGATATTTGCAGGATGTGTTCAAAGTACCTCTAGTAATACAGCTTACTGACGACGAGAAGTTCTTCTGGAAGAACTTGACTGTTGAGGAATGTGAAAGGCTTGCCCGTGAAAATGCAAAAGACATAATAGCATGCGGGTTCGATGTTCAAAGAACTTTCATTTTTACCGATTTCGGTTTTGTTGGAGGGTAAGATTTGCTCTTCTTAATCCTGAGTAACGATTAACCCTTTGAATGAACCTTAGTTTATAATCTATACAAACTGATTATCCTCTGTCCTTTTCTTGCAGCAAGTTCTATGTAAACATGGCTAAAATTGCCAGATGTGTCACATATAATAAGGTTAGAACTGTTCAAGCAAGAATAATGTTTTGGACACTAGAGAGATTGATCATTCACTTTCAGTTATCTTGACTACTATCTTTTACTTGAGCAACAGGCTGTAGGGATTTTTGGATTCAGTCCTGAGGATCACATAGGAAAGGTTAGCTTTCCTCCAGTGCAGGCTGCTCCATCGTTCTCTTCTTCATTTCCCCATCTATTCGGTGACAATGATCAACTGCGGTGTCTCATCCCATGTGCAATAGACCAGGTACGGGCACATCTTTCGTATGATGATTTCGATGGTACATCATCTGTAGTTGCATTGCATATCTTCTTGCTAGTCTGCCTGCGAAATATTTGGAACTATTTAGGTTCTTGGTTATTACAGCACCAAATTTGAATTTTGTCCCGCTGATATGATATATTTCCATTTATATATTCAATAAGATTCATGAAAAGATATATTTTTTTTCCTTTTAAGATACCAAAATGTTGCTGCATATGTGTGTTTGCAAGTTGGAGCATACCTGATTTGTTTTGTATTCATGCAGGATCCTTATTTTAGGATGACTCGTGATGTTGCTCCGAGACTTGGTTATCAGAAACCATCACTGATCGAATCAAGATTTTTTCCTGCTCTTCAGGCATGTATTCATTCCTTTTGGAAGCGCATACATTAAAACTGATATAAAGCTCAGGCCCAGTGACCCGAATTCTAGCTAATTTGTGGCCCCAATTCTAGCTAATTTAATTTCCTCAGAATTTGTTTTAAAGATTTTCAGAGTACCTAATGTGGGTTGCGTTATTTATCTTTTATAGGGTGAGAACACGAAAATGTCGGCCAGCGACCCGAATTCTGCAATATACGTGACAGATAGTCCTAAAGAAATAAAGAATAAGGTTTGTCCAAAACTTTTGAACTGGAAAACAATGTTCATCCTACAGTTGCATGTTGTGAGGAACTTTCAAATTCTTGATGTGCTTATAAATTATCTCCATCGTTCTCCAGATCAATAGATATGCCTTCTCGGGTGGCCAGGACTCGGTAGAGCTCCACAGAAAACTTGGAGCTAACATTGATGTAAGCTACTTACCTATTATCTTCTAGCACTTAGTGAATACCAAATTTGTGCAGGCAGCAAAGTTTTCCCCTCTTCTCTAACAACCTATACTGTTAACCATTTTAAGTCCCATCATGCTATATGTTGTAAGATATTTTCATTTCAATAGTCTACTTGCAGTATTCCTGTTGTACATTTCTTTAGTAACCTGGAGTCAGTTGGTTCATCATTGTGATTTTCAGGTGGATGTCCCGATCAAGTATCTAAACTTTTTCCTTGAAGATGATGATGAGCTTGAGCGAATAAAGACGGTATTATTACAAATATCACATACAATAAACTAAGATGATTCTTATCGGAAATCATTTTTTAATTTTGATTTTGAAACTTAACACCAGGAATACAAGGAAGGTAGGATGCTGACTGGTGAAGTGAAGCAGAGACTTATAGCGGTTCTATCTGAGCTGGTTGCCCGACATCAAAGAGCTCGAGCTCAAGTGACTGAGGAGGTACATAATTTATCAGATCGATCATGTTATATTCGAAAGGACTATGAGGGCTCACAATTGGGTTATTGCGCCGTGATAAATAATCTCTATTGAGCCTTCACATATGTCACGATTCTTACGTATTATTTGCACATAGATGCACCGAAAGCTCATCAAGAGCACCCTTAGGCAAACATTAAACACATTATGTCTATGTCCGATGTTCATCAATATTTGATTTCCTGCACCGCTTGAACAATTTCTTTTCTGTTGCAGATGGTTGATGCATTCATGGCGGTTAGGCCTCTTCCCAATATGTTTGGCTGAGCGTCCTGACTAGAGGGAAATTTGTTGCATGGAAGAACTTAAGAAAATTTGTAGAACTGTGGGATGAGCTTTTCATCCAAATTCCATTATACTTTCTAGGTTAATGTGGACCTGGCCACCATCCTGTGTGGTGGCCACTTGATATTGCAAAATTAATATATCATTGCTTTGAGTCAAGTTATGTTGGAAAGACTATCAATGTATTTCTTGAGTTTTTTTTTTCCTGTTAAAGTTCAGAATTTGACGTCTGCTTGAAGCGGTAGACACCTGAAAGAAAACTACTGTGAATTGGGTCATGTTATGTTGGAAATCAGAAGTTGAATGTAATCAATTGTTCAGCCTGTATACGAGTGAGTTGACGGGATTGGGTGTGTGTGGCGTGTGTTGTACCGGGTTCTCGTCCCGTTTTCTTCTTAATATAATGAAGCGCAGGTCTCCTGCGTTTTCAAGAAAAAAGAGTTGACGGGATTGGGAATTGGACGGAGGTATTGATAATGCCGTGGAGGTGTTTTTTTTTTTTTTTTTTGAGAAGTAATAACGCCGTGGAGTGCCTCAGCCACGGCAACCGAAGAACAGCCCACCCGACGGGAGTATTTTCTTCGATGACTTAGAAATGAATCTCAGCAGCCTTTATAACTCAGGCGCTGGCTAACTTAGCTGACAAAGTGCAACAAAGCAAACTAATCCTCCAGCGAAATCCTTAGCACGCCACCGTTCGTCCTTGCCACTTTTAGGAACGTCCGGTTCCTTGGCGCGCCGCTGTTGTACTTCTGGCCGATGAACGCGTCCACAACAGCTACAATCCCAATCTACTAGCCATATCAACACGTACCTAAGTTTCCCGGCCTCCACCCAATAGCTGTCTTCTTGCGCTCAAAAAAAATATATAAAAAAAATAACTGTCTTCTTTATCAGCGCACAGTTACCCCTGCTGCCTGGTTTCCCTTCGACAGATGCCCACCCTTCGACAAACCAATCCATACACGGGAAACTTATCCTCCGGTTTGCAATAAACAAACTTAAAGAAACAAATCAATATAACGCCATGGTCAGAAATCAGACAAGGTACAAGCAAGTGTAACTCGGGTCCTGTAGGCATGAGATTCCTTCACTCTGAAGTTCTTTGCACAGTTTTTTTCCAATATTGTTCTGAAATATCGTCCAAGAACTAATATTTCGTCACCTTAAAAAGTGAGAAGACAAAAAAAAAATTAACGAATATGCCTCTATAGAAGTGTTCTATGTTCAGTTCTCCACCATCAGACGCTATCCATTCCATCTCCAGAAGCCCCCGCCACGGGCCGACTGGTTGCTACTCGAGGCTGCGTCTTCGGATGCGTTATCTATTTCACGACGAAGCAATTCAAACTCATACTCTAGCGCATTCATCTTCTGTAGTCGTTCTCGAAGTTCAGAAATTTCATTCTGTCCATTGGGCAAAGGGAGAATTTATTGTTAGTTCAATTCCAAGGGTAGTCCAAAATCAGTTACATGAATAAACTTTGAACTGTAATAGTGTAATCACTTTTAGGTCATACCACTTGTTAACAGATACTAAAGACCAAGTATTATAAAGGTTCAAAATGCATGTCCCTCTCATTACTTTTCTAGAATAGCCATTTTTTCTTCTACATGAAAAAAGACAAGGGACTGGTTAAAGTAGGTGGCTAATAATATGTCCTAACTGATTATCAGTCATCAATAATATTTTTTTAGGGCATCAGTCATCAATAATAGGATTTGCTCACTCGACCTTAAGATGTATTAAAACTTTCATAACATGATGTGAGAAGTCAAAAATGTAAAGCACTATATCCTAAGATGAACAAATCTCCAAGTAATCGAGGATCCTTCCCATTTTTTCCCCTACCTCAAGCTTGGAAACCCTTGCTCCTTCAACAGAAAGTTGATCTCGGACTAAGTCAAGTTCCTGCATAACAGAGATCAGAACAGAAATATTAAACTTGATCATTAAGAGCCAAAAAAGAAAGGAGGTACATTTATCTGATATGGATTTTGTGACTTCTAGCAGTGGAGCCTTTAAATATCTCATCTTAAAATGAGTAATCACAAGAGAATTCTTCCAATTATTTTCTCCAGATATTATGCATAAGTGGATGCATCGCTTCAGCACGATGGAAGCACAAGGACAAAGTATTGACATTTTGAGCAATTCGGTAAATGCCATGTAGCTTGCCTTAACAAGTTCCACATTTTTGCCCTCCACATCAGCCAGTTCCTGCTTCAGTTGGAGCCTTTGCAGCCTCTCTTGGTTAAGCCTGTCTTCTACCTTCTCCCTTTCACCCTTAACTGCTTGCAACAAGGTTTTGCTGATATCTGTTCCATTGCTACGCTGAAAGTGATAGATAAAGCATAGATCATGAATGAACGGGACACGCAAATCACCCAGCAATTGTGCTCATGTCTTATGAACAGAAAAATAAACAAAACCAAAACGATGAATTAAAGTTAACCTGTTCATCTTGAAGCTCCTCAATTTCAAATATCATTTTCCTGCTATCAGATGCTGCCACAGATATGGGAGTACTGCCATTTGTCTCATGTTCTTTTATTTGCTGAGATGGGGCAATTGGCCTGACACTTGGCTTGAGAATGTAAACCTGAACCAAAAGGACGACTAAGATAAATTTAAGGATATATCAGAGAGCTTATGGAGAAGCATACCTCATTGCTATAGCGTCCACTGTATCCTCCAAATGACACCAGAAAATTTTCTCCGTTGATTGTACAACGTACTAAACTTGAGCCCTGTGGTAAAGAACCTCCGGACATCAGTAATAGCTTAAGTCCATAGAAAACAAAGGGGCGTATTTAATGAATACTATGTATCTATGATTGTTTGCTGCATGAACTTCACTTCTATGGTATCCTAAATTTTCATATATAATTTTGCAAAAGATCCTAGGCCCAAACAACCTTAGGCCCATTCGCACATTCTCCCTTCACGTAAAAGGGTCTAGGCTTATAAGTTGGTCAAACTCAACCTAAAACTCGGCCCTGGGGAATTGACCTCCACCCGCGGTATTCATATAAGAAGAAAGCACTCTCACAGAGGCTGAGAAAACCCCCGAACCCCCCTCCCACCCTTACACAGGACCCGCTCCCCAGGTGAGTCTGTGCCGGGGCAAAGCACCGTTGCCCAGCTGGGCGGGGTTTCCTACCATGCTTTGGGAATTGGGAGAGGCTTATAGGTTGGTCAAACTCAACCTAGTTAAGCAAGGTGGGACTAAGCTTTCCCACAGCCCCATGTGCACACACAATACGCTGCCCTTGGGCCAAATCCCTTACTGGGCCAGATGCGACAAAGTACTTTAGTGAACTTGATTGAACTTTGTGATCGAGAAGTTCTTTTTCCCCTCTTCAATCCCGGATACTAAAGAACATCCAAGTGGAGTGGTGACTAGTGAGTATGCAAAACATACACCCTGTCATGCAAAATGAAGAATCTCTTTTATAGTTTACAAGGACAAAATACCAGCATAAACTAGTTCACCTCACTTGTCGGGGGTCCACGGCCTTCAAGATTAGCAACAACTGACCAGACATACGTAGACATGTTAAGTACAAGAGTATCCGAGACACCTGCAGTGGGTTAGCATGTATGAGCAGGGACCTTTTTATGATCTTTTTTAGAAAGCAAAGTGAAAAGTAAAAATAGATGATAGCAAGTTGTATTCAACGGGGCATGCCTGAACCAGGAAAATGGATAGTACACAAAAGTAGGCACATTTGTGTCCTAAATCATAACGCGAAATGCTCATCAGATATTTCAACCTTTACCTTTCTTATTATTGCCACCCCCAGTAATGAACCAGTACTCTCCAACCGTTACACCTGCATGCCCTGCTCTTGGGTCTGGAGCAATACCTTGCTGCTCTGGCCTTGACCATTCCATCTGTAACAACCGAGTGATTGATTTTTATTTCCATAAGGAGTAAATGCCAGTTTAAGAATATTTTTAAAAAAGAATCAATTCTCACCGTCTGCATGTCAAGGAGATGTAGGTCACTGAAACATGTAGAATGTGAACCCCCACCAAATATCAAAAGATACCGCTCTGCGTAGCAAGCAGCAGCATGATCTGACCTTGGAGAAGGAGGAGTGCCACTGGAGAGAAAGGGTATAATTTTAAAACGGTCAGATATTGATCCTGCACCTCAAACAAGATCAAATTAATGCAGTTTACCAAAAGTTTCATCTCATGCTCTAGACCAGCAATAAGTTTATAAGTACCATTTTCATGCAGTTTATGACAAGTTTCATCAGATCAAGTTAGGTCTTCCACATGAATATGAAGAACCAGGTTCAAAATGAACAGAAAGGCTGAGAATACCCTTCTAATAAGAAAAATTCAACCCCTTTACCTAAACAATTTGTAACATTACTTGACCAACTAAAAGCAAACTTTCTTCATAGAACTTACGTGGTTTCAAATTCATCCCAAGTCATGGTCTCGAGATCAAGAATGTGCAGGTCATTCAATAGAGATCTCCCATCACCTTCACCGCCAAACACGACTAAAGTGTCACCAACAAGAGTCACTGATTGACCACCACGTGAACTCTAAAGAAAAGGGAGAGAAATGTCAAAAAAGACTTAAATTCAAATTAAGAAACCTTGAGTAATATGTATGAAGATTTTTCAAAGATTTTTAATATAGACAAAGCAATCATACCGGAGGTTTTCCATAGGTACGTAAGGTTGACCAAGTGCATGTTTGTGGATCAAATTCCATTACTGTTGTGGAAATGTCACATAAGAAATTGGAACTAATAAGTGAGAAATGAATTGGAAAAAAAAAATCAGCCTAACCACTAAGACTTTCTGTTCGTTCCCTGCTATGACCAGCAAGACATAGGATCTTATTTCCTAATGAAATCTGCAAGATAATAAAGCCAGAAAAAATTGCATTATAAAGTTAAGAAGCAATCTTATTGGGAAAAGGCCAGTTTCACAAGAGTTGAGTGTAACAAGTGTGTGCAGATTACCAGTGAATGACCAGCACATGCAGCAACTGAATCTGTTTCAGCTGATTCTGAATGTCCTGAACGTGATTGAGCTTCCAGCTTTGACCATGACAAGCTTTTGAAGTCCAGAACCTTTGATCAAAGTTAGATTCAGTGTTAAAAATTTTGCCGTTGTCAACCAATTAGTTGCCAGCTGAGGATTTGAAAGAATTATACATCTCAATCCAAGGTGGCAGTGAGAATTCCTATCAGCAAATGCAAATGCTGACAATATAACAGTGCAGGAACAAACAATTGAAAAAGAAAACCATGATCTCTCAAGTGTAACTTACCTGAATGTCACCAAGGTAACGGCCATTGTAGTTTCCTCCAAAGACATACATCTTCTGCTGAACAACAGCAGCTCCATGCTGAAAGCATAGCCACAGACAATATGTCAGAACATCATGAAGAAAACATTAGCCACAAAAGGCGACCTTAGCAGTGAACAAAACCAAAGAGAACCTTATAGCGGGGTTTCGGAAGCTGTCCAGACACCGAGAGCGGCACCCACTGGTCATAAGCACTTATGGAGCATAACCCTTCCATGCTAACTTCCTTGTCCTGAACATCAACCCTCTTCCCGTTCTCTGCCACGACGGCTTTAGATTCCTCGGAGGCAATGCCATTGGGTCCAGCTGATCCAACAGGCATTGGTCCTTTTACAGCCTGATAACCAGATAAGGATCACGCAATCAGAGATTCCATTACATCAAGTTATAAAGCGGTCACAATCACATATTGAAATAGCCGTGGACTCCTAGCAGTAGGCAGTAGCAGCAGCAGAAATATTGCAGTAATTGTGCAGCGCAATGCCACGGCCTACCAAATTCCATTGCAACGCTACCGAACTAGTAAGCAAGCGACAGCCGACCTCTGCCATTTTTTTTCCTAAAAAAAATGATGATAGTATACTAACTAAGGTGCTAGCTGCAAGAGAGCAAGACGCATCTAGCTGCCCACTCTGCTCCGCAGATGATCCGCAGTACAAGCAACCTTTCCGAAAGCAAAGCTTCCTCTAATTTGATCTTGGTGATTAGCACGGGAATCACCGATCGACGAAGAAGCGACCGCAACGAAGGAAACATATGGGGGCGAGGGATTCCAAGCTGACGGAACCAAGCTAAAGCATCGTCACGAGGGACTCACCGCCATCTCGCCGCCCGCCGCGCAGCGAGATCGTAGGTCTCGGTTGCCGAGGAGAGGAACCAGAGACCGGGGAGAAAGGGTTTCTAGAAGATTCTGGATCCAGAGGAGGAGGGCTGGGGCTGAGGATTCTAGAAGAGTTCAAGATCTGGCGGCAGTGGCGGTGCGGCTGCGCGCCGGCGACCCGCGAAAATGGGTGGGAGACGACTTCGGGAGGCGTGCTCCGAGATTCGTGCAGATGCTTACCCTTGCATACAAGACTCGTGCAGATGCTTACCCTTGCATACAAGACTCGTGAGTCTTCGGAATTCAGGTTGCATATGATGGAAGCAAATGAAGCACCTTGAACAAAAAGCTAAAATTGAGCAAGGAACCAGCATTCCTCTCAAAATCGTAATTCTGATTTGATCCACAAGCATATCCGGATATAAAAGAGAAGAAAAAGGTAATAAAAGAAACTATAAGCTTTGTATGCTAGACTTTTCTCAAGTATTGATCAGACCATACGCATGACAAGCCCTACCGGGCGAAGCTGTCATCATCTTTATTCATGAAGAAAACGCATGCATCTCCGATTTCCATCATCATCATTCACACTCATCTCAACAGCAGGAGGAACAACAACAAAGAAACCTAAGAAAGACTCTGAAACTTGTCTCTCTGGTGGTTACTCTAGTTGGAAACATGCATGAAGACCGCAAGGTTACTCAGGCTCCTTTTTGACGCCTTCATCCTGTGGCAGTGACACGAACTGCACAATGTTTTGGACAATGGAGGCTTCGACTCTAAACTTCGAGGCAATGTCGTCTACACTCATCGGGCCGTCATGGCTATTAGACTTTCCTTGGTAGAGTTGGATAATCTCCTGAATGCGCTGCACATTCAGAGCTCCGTCAGGTAGCTGCCTGCTCCCACTTGGCCCAGGTTCAGATTTCGATGTTCTGACCTTTGGAAGCGGCCTGTCGTATCGCTGTACAATGGAAGCCTGCAACATTGGAACCTCTGTTAGGAATTAGCTTGCAATGAGTGTTTTGGGAAGGTGGAGAACAAACTACTTCATACAACTATCATATTGTTTAATTCAACATTCGCAGGCCAATGTAGGCTGCTGCTATTTTTATTTTTATTTTTTTGATAAAGGGTATATATTACTATGAACGAAGACCCAATACATGTGGGACCACAAAAGGGGCCCTTGGAAACGTGGCATTGGAACAACGCACGCAGAAGACACGTCAACGCACACGCGTCAAACACAAGCACGCAACCCTGACGTGGGTAGCTTCAGCCTCTGACCAGAAGGCTGCTGCCATTTATTTTGTTTACCATGTAACTATTCCCGAAAAGAATGCTATATGTAATTCTAAGGAGAAAAAAAGAAGATTCACAAGTACAATGGCCAGAAACATTCCTCCCTCCCACATCTCTTTTAGCAACAAAGACATTATTATTGGAATTAGAAGACTTACTTCACCCATTTCTGGTTTTCCTCCAGGCTTAGTAGTGATTCTCCCAACCATGTGCTTAAGCATCTCATCATAACTTGGATCACGTTCCTCAAGTACGCCATGAGCATTTTTTATTGGTGTTCTAACATCTGCATAACAATTAAAAAATTTACAGACAGGTAAATAGGTATACATGACCATGATAACCTGACTTCAGAAAGTCTAATCATACTTCAGAGGATCCTAATGAAAGCTTGTGAAGAGTATTTCGTTTGTAGTTAATAGCATAGAATCATGCCATACTATGTACAGAGACTCGATCTAGAGAAGCAAGGAACCTTTTTTATAACAAACAGACAAACAACTTTTGGGTGCGAAGGTTTAGCTATTAGAAGTATGCATATCCAATTAAGAGCCAGATGAGATTACTTGACATTTTCTTCAAATCAGCAGCATACACAAAAGTTATGTCAGATACCAGAAGAGGACCTAACACCACGCCAAATTTTATGTTCTTGACTACAAGCTAGTTTTGCAACAGAGGCTATGCCTAGGAAATAGGTGTTTAATACCTCTTACAACACTGCTTGTTCAAAGCAGAATAAACAGTAAGGAGTTTTGATAAGATACACGCCACACCTGTCTACTCTGAATTCATTTTTTTTCTCCAATACGCAGGAGACCTGCATATCTTTGTATTAAGAGAGAGAAAACCGGTCCCTTACAAACTGCACCACCTCACTCCGAACCGAGCCGTGAGGGGCTGAAATTAATCTACTACTTTGAATTCTTAAGTGCTCTTTCTAGATTCCTTTCTTCTATGTCACATTGAAATCAGTGACCAGTCCCACACTTAGCAAGTTAGCATGATTTTGCAATTAACCTGCTTGCAACCCAGGGTACAGCACATATTGCTGTTGCGCAATAGAAGAGCCAATCGCCTTTACTATAGACATGGATATGCACCTTATAATATAGGCTGTAGTGACCTTAGAAGATCGAATAACAATGGATTTGTATTTGTGGGGAATTCAACGCAGAGTTCGAAATTAGTAAACCCTAGTTGACCCATGGTATTAAAATTGAACTACAGATCACAGAGTGCCGCAGTGTCCTTTACAGAGGATCGTGTAGTTTGGGGAAAGAGACCACCTTTCCAAACTAGAACCTTATGGGGGTCCAAACCCTATTACTCAATCAAATAAAACAATGATTCTTAATTTTGGGCATTTGTGGCCTTGTGTGTGATAAACCCAGTCCAACACTGTGCCCTAGAAGTAACCCGGATCATGGTTGTAGAGAGGTGGTGTCCTTTTTACAAAGCAATGTTTTTACTAACCTGAAATGTCACTGCAACAGAAATCAAGAAATGTTTTAACTAACCTGAAAAGTCACTGCAACAGAAATCAAACAATGAAACCCTAATAGGGATTTGTGGATTTGTGGGTAGAAAAACCTGGCAAAACACATTCTTGTAACCTGATCCAAATCACCAACACAGAAAGACATCCAATTATGTGACATATAAAATGACGAACAAACTGCTTCACCAGTTTCCCAAGGAACATTTACACCCATACCCCATGACAGACTGAGATCTAAATAAGCACGAACTGGCCAGAAAAAAAAAAGGGTTCTATTTTGAGTAGACATCCCATGTATCAAGACTTTCTTGCCTTCATAAGCAGTGTTTGTGTAAAAGTCTGACCAAAGTTAGCTATAACCTGCAGGACAGGGCTGCAGTTAACTCAACAAAATTCAGGTGGACTGGGTCATCTTAGATTCAGCATGTCTCATCCCACTACGATTGAAAGGCCTTGACCCAAGGACCCTAACAAGACAGAACTAGCTTATAAATCAATGACCAATCCCAGCTCAATTGAGCAGGAAGCCAGAGCATCACACTCAATTTCCTCAATCCACAACCAGCATTCCACCTAGAGCTAAACTAAGGACGTGAAGAGGCGCCACTGCACCAGTCAACACGAGCAGAGCTACATCCGAGAACGAACCAATGTGACAACAGCATGCGCGAGTCCACTGGTCCGGCGCCGTCGGTCGATCCAACGACGTGGAGAGCTAGCTACAAGGGAGCGCCAAGGGGAGCGGAACCAGGACTTACCGCCATTGGATGGCGCGTCGAGCCGGTCCTGCGGCGCGCCGCCAGCGGCCGGCGGCGGCGGCCGCGGCCGCGGCGGGGGCGGGGGAGGAGGCCTCGCCGGTGGCGCGGGCGGGGGGTGAGGGGGCCTCACGCGACCCGAGGCGCGGCGGAGAGCCTGGCCCATGCGCCTCCTTCTGGTCCGCCGCGGCTGTCGTCGCCGGCGGCGGCGGGAGAGGGGGAAGAGGGAGCGACGGGCGGCGGGTTGCGTGGACGCCGCCGCGTGTGCGAAGGTTCGGTCGGTGGGTTTTAGGCGCGACGTGTTCGTTTTTGGGCCCGTATCGATGGCATCTACCAGTTCGTGAGTCGTGACATGCGAAAAATAGTGAAATGTTTCGTATTACTAGTACCAATGCATGTGCGTCACGCACGTGATCAAAAATATACATCACATGGCAGGACTTTTATAGCATAAATTGAAATTCTAATTTTATACATGGGGCTAAATTGAATTTCCAATTTCATACATGAACAAGGTGCACATGTATGAATTATGACCAGACATCATTGTTGTTCACCAAACACATCGACAGCAAGACGATGAGAAGCTAGATGGCGAAGACTAAAATTTTTCCCAAGCATTTTCATGATCAAACGAACAAATCAAGACATGTCTCAGCATACAAACTCCAGCTACTGATATTACATTCAATTTATCCAGGAAGATATTATCGTAAAACCATCGAGGAAAAACAATTTCATTGGAGTCAAATATATTGCGTAATAACTTATACCTTAACCTGAACCTAGAGATAAAATATATTAGACAAATAATATGCTAACTTGCAAGCCCTACATAATGTTGCCAGCATTTTCAGAAAAAGAAAACATGTCACATGCTATGCAATTGCATGAATCATGACCATATATTGTTTTACAACCGGCACAGAACATTGCTTCCACAAACTTTTCTGATTTAAGATTCCAAGATGGTAAATATATACGAGTGGCTGACATATGTTTACATTGACAAGAATCGTATTCCATTACATTCACCATAAGAGAAATATTACTGGTCTCGTACATCGATCCCTCTCCAGAAAACCTTAGATGCAGGTGTCCTAGTTAGCGATCATCACCCCAGTGGCCCATTGCTGCAAGACAATACCACGCGTATGCCCAAATTAAATCAAGAGTTTTTGGCTGCGTAAGAAAAATAACCCAAGTCAGTGAACTCAAATAACTCATTCTACAAGAGAATAAATTTGTTGACTGAAAAAACGGCATTGGAAGCTTGAATCTTCTCAACCAGTTATGAGCTTCTAACTTTGAAAACAAAAGAAAGGATTTTGTAGAAGCATCAGCCCTCATGAAACCTTGTCCAGGCAGTCCTTAAAACATACACATCTGAGAGGTGAATATCATTATTGCTATCATATTAAAAATTACAAAATTGTTTCAGGTTTCCATCTGAGAGGTGAATATCATTGTAGAACCGATGAGTGCATTTTAAGGGATTTAGAAAGTTTCAGTTTGTTAGTCATACAGTCAATGTAACATACAGGAGCATAGAAACAGTGAAGGCCTACAGCACACTTAAGCATTCCAGAAGGTACCGTGGCCGGGAATGTTTTCTTCCTCGGGGCGCATGGCATCAATTAGTAGCAAAATTCAGTTCCATGCCAATTTGGAACCTTGATTTAGTGGCCAGATGCATGAAAAGTAAAAGAAAATGTCAGATTGTATATGTAACAGTGATACTGTAGTTCAAGATGATACATGTTCAGAGACTAATAGAAAACAACCCATGCCAAGTTCAAAGCATCACAACATGGAAGACAGTCGCATCATCACAGGCCTTCCTTCAACAGTAGGAATGTAACCAAAGTCACAGCAAGAAGAAGAAGACATCGCATTCTCAGAGGTTTCAGCTGCACTCAAAAAATCTTGTAATGAATTTAAAAGAAAAATAATATACTCAACCAGACTGGTCATTGAATGGCCAGAGAGCAACTTCTGGATTTCCACTTAAGTGTATTTCGTTCCAAACCAAGTTTCCTAAACATAGCTCAAGAAGCCAAGTTACTCTCATCTGCTGGATGAAGAAAATCACTAAATATGATGCTCTTACTATTAGCAATCGAATAGAGTATTTTACGTTTTAGAGAATGTCATCTCAGCTACATGCGACTGCTCAATGCAAATTTTCGACACCATGCGCCAAATCAGGGAAAATGGTACTCGAATAGAAAATAGAGGTGAAGCCAATTAATTCTCACCTTTTGGTTGAGCCTCTTCAAATTGGATGAAGAAAATCACTAAATACGATGCTCTTACTATTAGCAACTGAATAGAGAATTCACGTTTCAGAGAATGTCATCTCAGCTAGAATGCGACTGCTCAATGTTGACACCATGTGCCAAATCAGGGAAAACGGTACTTGAACAGGAAACAGAGGTATTCATTACCGGATGAGCTCAATTCCTTGCTCCTCTTGCAAACAGAGGTATGATCACCTCAGTCTCTGGTATAATTCTTATAAACATCAATTTTTCCATCTGGCAATGTTGAAACAAATCCTTAAAGACAAAAGATTCACAGTTGTCAAGGTGTAATCGATCCAATATGAGAAGAAAAATTTACATGTATGCATACACAATGCACGAGCGATGCAAGCACATAACGAAAAGAGAAATAATAGAAAATAAAATGGTTCTTATTATACTAATGCATTTGCGGTTCAGCACTTACATAAGTTTCTCGGGAGCAAAGGACACTTCGCGGTCTCAAGATCCTGACACTAAGGGATAATGTTGACATTAAAGAACTATTTGTTACTATTAAATGATAAAACAGGTCCGATATCGATATGGCGATATGGATCAACTGTTACATCAACACTGTGGGAGGTGTAATAGTGAAAAAAAACAAATTACTATTAATACCAGTCATGTGTGCTCTTTAAGTGAATTTTCATAATTGGCATGCGCACCATGAAAATATAAAAAAAATTGTTCAGTTAAAAAGAAATGCATACAAACTATAACTGTCACGTGCTGGCACCTTGCATAGCAACCAAATCTGATACACTGATATGATAATTTTGATTTATGTGAAGATATGTCCTTGCTATTGTAAATGAAATTCCTGACTTTACCTGCTCGATCATGACCAAAAACAAAAATGTCATCTCAACAGTAAATGGACATCAAATTATCCGGAAATGTCATCTCAACAGTATTTTGTAAAATAATGTGATAGAGGTACAAACAGTATTTTTTTTTTGTCCAGTTGATATGTAACCTTGATCGTTTCATGATTTCGTCCCTGTTTGTTGCCGTCTGTACCTCCAGGCCCAGCATCGTCATCAGCAGAAGAGCAGCACCTGACACAGGCGACAAAAAAACGTGAAGTGATCAGACGAAAAGCGACGCTAGGAGCACGGAATTCCTACCGGGCTCGAGCAGGGTGATGAAGGGATTCGAGCGCGACAGACGGGAGGCGGGATGCATAATTGCATATGCCAGACGGTGTAGAAGCTCCCAGGGCAGCGCTTCCGCGGCTCCGCCACCTGCTCCGGACTGAGGTGCTCCTCCTCCTCCCTCCACTCTCGTCGCTCACTCTGACAACACCATCAGTGAAGCACCCGCTTGCCCATTCTGTTCTGCCCGCGTCTACGCCTGGGCTGTCCCTGGCGAGACTGACGGCGACCGTGTCCAACGCCAGAGTGCACCATTCATTTTGTCTCCAATTGATCGTGGCAGGGGGGGGGGGGTGGATCTGGAGACGGGGATGGGGGATAGCGGTGTGCATACCAGCTGGTCGCCGGCGAAGATGCCGCCGACGGTGACGATAGCTGCTCGCCGTCGGCGTCGCTGCCCTACCCGCGCAGCCGCAGCCGCTCACCATCGTTGTCGTCCACCACGACAGATCGCGGGTCGGGGACGCGGGACGCGACGCGAGGCTGGAGGAGGCCTGGCGAAGTGTGGTGGCGCTCGATCGGGCACTCGAGAACCCACCTGTGCTTCCTCTTGCCGTCCTTGCGATGGAGAATAGCGTGTATATCACCCAAGCGATCTTGACGCCCAGGTTGATGATCTTGACGTGGAGTACTCCTCCATCCCTACCTCGTTGTGGCTGCAGTTTCGATTTGGAATAGTGTATCGTACTCGTGATTTGGTAACAAAAACTTATGTGGTGATGTCTATTTCAAATTAACATCTAGGAATGCGAAAAATAGTGAAATATTCCGTATTACAAGAATAGTGTATCATACTCGTGGTTTGGTAACAAAAACTTATGGGGAGATATATATTTCAAGTCAAATGAAAATTGATTAATGTTTATAGGGGTGAGCGTGCATGCGTTGTGGGTGTCTGAGTTGTACTGTGTAATTCGAAAAAAAATTGACTAATTTCGGGTTGACATTGTAACATCTATGAATAACCAGTGCAACAAACAAAGATAATTGGAAAAAAAAAATGTTGCAACATGAGAAAAATGCAATATCTACAACATTTTAGAGCCATTTACGATGTAGGATCAATTATGAAGCCGTTAAGATCCCCCCCCCCCCCCCCCCCCCACCCACCCACCCCAAAAAAAAGGGAAATAATACTTAGAAATGTTAGTCAGTAGCATATTTATTCATTTGGACTTAAATTCCAATGTCAAAATCATTCCTCATAGGCCTTGGGATCCATGTTGGATTTTAGGTTACAAGATAATTTAATCTTGTAGGTTTTTGTTCTAGTCCAAAATAAGAACAACTCGAAGAGATACCTTTAATAGACGCACAGCTCCAAAATACGTGGATTCTAGTGTCAATGGATTGAATTGTCCAGTACTTGAGTCGTTGCACATTGTAGTTTATTTCAAGAAACAAATAATCTATTGGTGAAGCGTGAAAATGTGAGGTAGAAAAAAAATAATCTATTGGTGAAGCGTGAAAATGTGAGGTATGAGCTAGGAGCTTAGCAAGTATCTATAGATACATACAGGGAGTAAGAAGAAATAATACAGCGACCATAGTACATGGTAAGAGTATCGTGAGCCCACAACATATTTTCAATGCTAAATTTTGGACTAGATCTTAAAGGCGTTCCAAATATTTTCACAAAAAGAAAAAAAAATGAAGCTAAGTTTGACCGGTTTTGCGAACCCTGCAAAGCAATCTGATAGCTCATCATGCCTTTCCCAGGTTGCAAAGTTCCATTTGAAGAAAATTCTGAATTGGGGGTGGAGAAGCAGCATTAGAAAAGCTTGGAGATCTCACAACATGTGGCGAAATAATTTGTTTCGCTAGCTGTGACTGATTCTTTTGCATGTTTGTAATGTTGCTCTATTAATAAATTCTGTAGGTGAAAGGGGTCTTGGCCTAGTGGTTAAGACATCCGAGTAACACCTCTCAGGTCCTGAGTTCGACTTCCCGTGAGAGCGAATTTTCAAGGATTTAACGGCATTTGTGCTTTCAGTGGTAGGCGACGCTCCCGTCGATAGCGAGGCGCCAGTGGTGACTTCGTATCTCTAGATTTGCCGGCTCAGTCTTCGAAGATGCTCATAGGGGTAGGGTTTGCGTACGTGTGTTCATAGGGGTGAGTGTGCGTGCGTTGTGAGTGTCTGAATTGTACTGTGTAATCTCAAAAAAAATAAATTCTGTAGAGTGGCTCTTATGTGACGGTATTGGCGTAACTGTGAGTGCCGAATATACAATACTAGTGTCAGGACTGTAGGTTTTCATCTGATCAGCATTTAAAGCTATAGTCAGCTGCTCCGGGCCTCCAGCCTTCTGTTTGAGTTTATGGAGTTCTTGAGATCAGCTTCAGTTTTACTGCAAGGTGGTTAGGTCCAGCTCGTTTACCCAACGAACTGGCTCGTTTAACTTAGCTTGGCTCGGCTTGTTAAAACTGGCTCATTTTGGCTCGCAAGCTGGATATTAAACTGGTTGACAAAAATGTATGATGTTATACCTAAATCTCGAGGACTAAGATGCGAATTATTTTTGTTGTGCTTAAAATAAAGATGAACGTTGCACATTAGGATTTATGACCTCGACACTACAACATCGATGTCCTATTTATTCAATAATCTAGGGCATCCATGTTGTGGTGTCGAGGTGGGTAATTTACCAAAGAGGTCGACTCCTTCCCTGAATAGGAGGACCTCCACAAGTACAAATAGTGAGTCACCCTAATGTTTTCATCACCGGTTTATTCTGGATAAAAAAGAAGAGGCTTCATCCTACATCTATGTCTTTTTGTCTTGTCTACTTGTGATTGTTCTTCCTCGTTAGCAACGCGACTCTACTCGGAATTTCTGTTTCTCAATAGTTTAGACGCATCTAAGCGGCAGACGATAGCCTACCGTGCAGCTTACCCCCTGGTCGGTTCATTAAATGGTTGACCCAGTTATACCGTCAAAGACAGAAAAAAAAAGATGAGACGGAACGGTGCTACACGGTCAAAACGCCGTTCATTCTGTCAAAAAAAAAACGCCGTTCACGCTCGACTACTCGCGCGTTTAGGATTTTTTTTTTGATCCAAACCGGTATCTGCATTTATGAAGTAAGGAAATACAAACACAAATACAGACCGGTACACATAAGCGAGCTAGAAACACACAGAACCCATATAGAAACGAAAATTACAACTAGGTCCTTGAGGACCTGCGTAGAAACGAGCTCCGCCTCCGCTGGGGGAACAAAAGCTTCGACACGGCCTCGACCTTCCAGGCCACCGTCGAAACCAAGAAGCAGCAGCTAGGAGCACCACCTGTACTTAGGAGTCTCCACTGCAAAGCTTTGAAGAGGAGAGCCGCAATAGAAAGCAATAGCAGAAAGGACAACGGCCGGTGTAAGCTTCATGACCATTGGAGTTAGGGAAACCCCAAGGTATGAATGTTTTGGTGATAGAATGAGAACCATGAATGTGACTAACACTCTTTGTGAGATCTTATAGGTCACATATGAAGAAAGCTCCGTCCGTTGGTGGTGAACGCCAACACACCATGAACTTAAATGACAAGGATGATTGGTTGCCTTCATCTACACAAGAACGGACTTGATGGAGTCGCGGAGAAGATATGGATCAAGGCTAAGGACATGCTAGATCCAAGCGAGTGTTGCTTGGTTAGATGTTAGCTTGAGTCCATAGGAAAAACCGGACTATCAAGAGGGTTCGAGGTGGTTCTCTTAGTACACACTAGTTATAGAGATCATTGGATGCATGGTGAGTCTCTCAGGGGCTAGGGTGGCAGAAGAGAGTTGAAGGAACCAAGAAGTTCAAGTTTGGAAGAAGAAGATCAAGAAGAAGATCGAAGCTGCGAAGTCAGAAGAGACCGGACGGTACGGTCATGGGGACCGTACAATACGGTCTACAGAGGAAATCCAGACAGAGGAGCTCAGGTTTCTGGAAGTTGAAGAATAGAGACCGGACAGTTGACCGGACAGTACGGTCCTAGGTACCGGACAGTACGGTCTCTGTTGGTGCTTTCTAGGGACTCATTTTATGTGACAAATAAGGTGTTTTTAATACCTTATTACGTCATTATTGCTAAGAATTAACCCCCATTATTATATATATATGCGTAGTTTCTGTGTATTCGGAAGATTTGCAGGAAACAGGTGAAAATTAAGAGACTACGAGTAAAGAGCTGCCGGAGGCCCGAAGAACGAGGAAATTGGAGTCCGTGCCGGTCGGCACGGCCTGTGTGCCGACCGGCACCATGGAGGTCGGGCCCCAAACTTGAAGCCCACTTGGAGAATATGAAGCCCAGAAGAAATATCAGAGTCGGAGTCGGTGGAATCCAGCCCACAACCGAAAGAGACTATAAAGAGGAGATCTTGGTCGCGAAGTAAAAGGGGAGAGACAGACATACAGAGGTTTTGACCTAGGTTGAAGGTTGTGGCGGCGAAGACGGCGATCACCGATCATCACCACCAAAAAGGAAGACTGTGCCGACCGGCACACCGCCGTGCCGATCGGCACCTGTGGGGCCACGCCAAAATCCTGCGTCTTACTGTACCCATGTTCATGTGTTGCAGTATGATGCGTGAGTAGATCTCATATTCTCTCCGTGGCGAGGGAAATCTGGTTATGTAACTCTCACGCTTACAATACTCTTTTGATGTGTTCAGTCTATGTGATGCTTTGAACTCGTATCCGATCAATACGTGTTTATTACATAGTGCAAGAAACCAGTGGGGAGCTATTAGTACCTTGTCGTGACAGGATCGGGGCGAACGAAACCACCATGTCTTGTAGAATACTAAACCTATCAATTGAACCATGACCTGAGTTGCATGCCAGTACCCCAAACCATAGGAGAGAATCCTTTTCATAACCTTGATACAACCGCAGGCCTTTCATCTCTAGCTGTTAACCACCCTTTCCACACACACCTTTGCCATATTAATTTAGTAGTTTAAATAATAGTTTAAGTCCCGCTTGTTCTCTGTGGTTCGATATTAAACCTTGGAATACTCTAAGGGAAAAAGTGCTACAACTGTACACCGTCCTCTTGCGGTATATAAGTGGGTGCGTACAAACGACCAACAGTCTCTATTGGAGTGTTCTAGACAGAGAAGCTGAAGTTTCTGGAAGTTGAAGAATGAAGACCGGACAGTTGACCGGACAATACGGTCAGGGACCGGACAGTACGGTCTTACAGGAGAAGAGCAACAGAGAAGGAGAAGTTTCTGTTGGCTGAAGAAGAAGTGGAGACCGGACAGTACGGTCCTAGGGACCGTACAATACGGTCTGCTTTGAGAAGAGGAGCAGCACTCCCTGGAAGCCGGTCTGGTGAAGACCGGACAATACGGTCAGAATGGAGACCGGACAGTACGGTCTATTGTACGGTCATCACGCAGACTGGGCAGTTTTGGACAACGGCTAGTTTGAGGTTGGAGGCCTATATATAGTCGGTTGTTTACCTCTTTAAGGTGCTCTTGGACCCAGGAAAGAGGGGAGGTGCTGCCAAGAAGCCAAGAGCAAGAGAGAGAAGCACTTGTGAAGGATTTGGAGTGATTCTAGTGCCTGAGAGAGTAGCAATTGCATCCACTTGATCTCTAGGCTAGTGTGGGCTTGAGAGAGTCATCTAGGGCTGTTACTCTTGGTCTATGGCAAGGCCTAGACCGGTTAGGCGACGGTGTTGAGCTGTCCAAGGAGATTGTGGAAGTCGACACAAGTTTGTACACGGTCTTGAAGCTTCCCGTGCGAAAGAAGCATCACTAGTGGAGCGCCCTTTGGCACGCATCAAGTGCGGAGCCTTACCTCCGGAAGAGTACCCGGGATCGAGCCCGGCGGGACGTGCCCGCGACTTCACTCAAAGGGTGAAGTGTGCTCTAGGAGGGATCGCCATCGAGCGGAGGGACGGGGTCGAGACTCCGGCGGGAGTGACCCAACGTGGAGTAGGGGAAGGCGCCATCCTTCCGAGACCACGGGAAAACATCATGAGCATTCTCTATCCCTTCTCCTTTACTACTCGCATTTACTTATCGCACTATATATGATTGCTTGTAGTACTTGAGTTGTGCTCTTATCTTGCTTGTGTGTTTACCTTGGTACCTACTAGCTTCACTAGGTTTGCTTGTTTGCCTTGGTCGTGTGCTTACTTGTTATAGCCTATCTAGTAGCTCTAGGGACTCTACTTAGTGTGCCTAGTATCTTGGTTGCCTTGTCTCTAGTTATCTTGTTACCTTGCCTTGCCTAGCTTAACTCTTCCGCTATCTATCTATCATGTGCTAGGTTACTAGTGTGGTGTGATTGTGTTATCTATATGCACTAGCTATATAGGTTAAGGATACTCCTTAGTGTGCTTTACCTTGTTACTAGAATCACTCGCTAGGAGTTGCTTGGGTGTAAATGTTTGGAAATAGATTCTAGAATGCACCGATTCACCCCCCTCTCGGTCACACGATCCTTACAAGTGGTATCAGAGCCAAGTGCTCATTATTAGGGCTTTACCGCCTTGAGTCGTGACCGGGATTGCGTGTGGGAAAATGGAGTCCACTCATGATGACGTTTCTAACACTTCTATCGCCTCTACCTTGATTGAGCCTTATGATTGTGTGCTTAATGGTACTTCCTACTATGATGTGCGTGATGAGTATGATGAGCTTGTTTTGAATGATAATGAGGATATCACTAACTTCGCATCTCGCTTGTATGTTCTTGCTAGGAAACTCATGTCAAGAGGCTATCCATCTATTATGCACAAGCATGTTATGAAGAAGCTTATCCGATCTCTACCACTCTCGCGGTTTGGTATTCTTGCTTTTGCTCGAGTGGATGAGTTTGTGAACATGCCCTATGATGAGGTGGTTGCTATTCTCTCCTCCCTTGAGGAGGATATCAAGAAGGGCAAGGATATCTCTCATGCAAGTGAAGATCAACACATTGAAGCTCAACCTCTACCTCAAGCTCAATCATCATCTCGTGTTGGTGAAGGTTCTTCTTCTCGGGATCAAGAGGATGGATATATCAAGCTATGTGATGAGTTGGACCACATCTCTATGATGCCGAATGAAGATCTTGTTGAGTTTGCTCTTCGGATGGATTCACTCATCAAGAGGATAAATGAGAACAAGCTTTGGATAGTCACCAAGGAAGAGGGACTCAAGAGGTTTCTTGAAGCTTTGCCAAAGGATAAGTATGGTGATCACATTGAGTTTGAGAGCTTTGAGCTTGAGTCATACTCTATTGAAGAAGCTATTGAGGTCATTACAAGAAGAAGAACTCGCTCTATGCTCTCTAACACATTCAAGACCCCAAGTGATGATGAGGATGAAGATGATGAGACCAAGATTCTCACTTGTGATGATGACTATTCAAGTGCTAGTGATGTTGAGCCGGAGCCTATCAAGGAATATCACATGAAGAGAGAAATCTTGCCATCCCTCTTTGAAGACTACTACATCTTGTATGAACCGGATCTTGCCGGTCGGGCTCACTACCTCCTCTACAACATGTATGATGAATACTACAAGAGAGATGAGGAGTCTTGGCTTGATTGTTGGAAGAGACTTCTTGTTTTGGTGGCTAGAGTGAACTCTTTTGAAGGAGAAGACAAGATTAGTGATGAGCACGCTATTCACACGGTGATCTCTATGCTACCATACAATAGGAAGCTTCACATTCTAAATGATCTCAATGATGATATTAGTGGGATGACTCTCAAGGGGATTATCTTGATGGCACTATCTTATGAGAACCAAATCTACAACATTCTTGAGTACTTCAATGCTAGTGGAAATGTGGGAAGGTTTCAAGGTCTCCCTCTTGGAACTCATGTCGTACACATGGGTGTTGATCGGACCATGTGGAGACACAATGGAGTCACCAAGGCAATGATTGACGCCTTGGATGCATTGGACTTGGACTTTCTCAATGGTGTTCCTATGGCCTACATCAATAGCATCAAAAGCATGAAAGAGGTAGATAACATGTCAATTGATTCTTTTGATACTAACCCTCCTCTTTGCTTGATGGCTACTTCCAAGGTGAACTACAAGATTGGTGGCAAACATTGGGTGTTGGATAGTGGGTGCACTCAACACATGACCGGTACTTCATCCATCTTCACCAACTTGGAAGAAAATGAAGATCATGACAAGGTCACATTTGGGGACAACTCCAAGCACAAGGTGAGAGGTCTTGGTAAGGTGGCTATCTCAAATGACCTCTCTATCTCTAATGTATTGCTTGTTGAGTCTCTAAACTTCAATCTTCTATCCGTTGCTCAAATATGTGATCTTGGCTTTTCTTGTAACTTTGATACTAATGGGTGGTTCTTCATAATGATGCTATGGGTCTCACTATCAAGGGTTTTCGTCATAATAATTTATATGTTGTTGATTTTGAGACTAACATTGTTGCCCCTAGCACTTGTCTCTTCACTAAGTCCGCTCTAGGTTGGCTATGGCATCGAAGGCTTGCTCACATTGGTATGGGTCAACTCAAGCATGTAATGAAGAACAAGCTAGTGAGAGGAGTCAAGGATGTCACCTTTGAGAAGGACAAGCTATGTAGTGCATGCCAAGCCGGAAAGCAAGTGGCTTCACCTCATCCATCCAAGAATTTCTTGTCAACTTCAAGACCTCTTGAGCTCCTACACATTGATCTCTTCGGGCCTACAACTTATGTGAGCATTGGTGGGAATCTCTATTGCTTGGTGGTAGTGGACGACTACTCAAGATATACTTGGGATATTCACAAAGTTTGCTAGAAGAGTACAAAATGAGTACGGACATCACATCAAGAAGATTCGGAGTGATAATAGGACGGAGTTCAAAAACTCTATCATTGAAGACTATTGTGATGAGATTGGCATAAAGCATGAGTTCTCGGCTACATACACTCCTCAACAAAATGGTGTTGTTGAGAGGAAGAACAAGACACTTATCACTCTTGCTCGTGCTATGCTTGATGAGTACAACACTCCGGAGAAGTTTTGGGCGGAAGCTATCAACACGGCATGCTACACCTCCAACCGGATCTATCCTCATAAGTTGCTAAACAAGACTCCATATGAAGTGATTGTTGGGAGAAGACCGAATGTTGCCTACTTCCGAGTGTTTGGTTGCAAGTGCTACATCTACAAGAAGAGGGAAAGACTTGGCAGGTTCGAGAAGAGGACCGATGTGGGCATTCTTGTCGGTTACTCGGGCTCGGCCAAGGCTTATCGGGTTTACAACACCTCTACCGGCTTTGTTGAAGAAACCTATGATGTGCAATTTGATGAGTCTCACGGGTCTCAAGAAGGCCCTCCTTCTTCTCATATTGTAGGTGATGAACCCGTGGAGGAAGCTTTGGAGAACATGCCTATTGGTGAAGTTATTCCTCGTGAAGATGAACCTCCGACACCTCCTCCAACAACTTCATCAAGTGGACCTTCTACGAGCACATCTCAAGAGAATCCAAGCTCTCCCTCAAGTGAACAACATCAAGCACCTTCAAATGAACCGCAACAAGCATCTTCGAGTCAAGCTACTCCAAATGAACCGCAACAAGCGCCATCAAGTCTACCTCATGCATCTACGAGCCAAGCGTCACCGAGCAATCAAGAACAAGCACAATCTACTTCAACTCAAGATGATGGCTCGGGTTCACCTCTTCGACAACAAGACACTCACATCTCTAGGGAGCAAGCCGCAAGAGATGCGCAAGACACTTCGCCGGCTCCTCCTCCTCCTCGACAAGAACCTTCAAGGAAGCACAAACCCATTGCTCGGGATCATTCACGTGATCTCATCATTAGGAGTCCTTCTCAAGGGATAAAGACTAGGAGAAATCAATATAAACCTAATTATGTTGATGAAGCTAACATTGTTGAGAATTTCTCTTTTGTCTCTACCCTAGAGCCGAAGACGATCGAGGAAGCCTTGAAAGATCACAAGTGGGTGCTATCCATGCAAGAGGAGCTCAACAACTTCAAGAGGAATGATGTTGGAAGTTGGTGAAGCGGCCCAAGCGATCCAATGTCATTGGCGCTAAGTGGGTCTTCAAGAACAAGCAAGATGAGAAGGGAGCAATCGTGAGGAACAAGGCAAGACTTGTGGCGAAGGGCTACTCTCAAGTTGAAGGCGTCGATTTTAACGAGACTTTCGCCCCCGTCGCTCGTCTTGAGGCTATAAGAACACTTCTTGCTTATGCTTCTCATTTTGATTTTAAACTTCACCAAATGGATGTGAAAAGTGCATTTCTCAATGGACTAATCAATGAAGAAGTTTATGTAGAGCAACCTCCCGGCTTCGAGGACCCCGAGCATCCGGACCATGTGTACAAGCTCAAGAAGGCTCTCTACGGACTCAAACAAGCACCAAGAGCATGGTATGAACGACTTCGAGATCATCTCATCACCAAGGGCTACAAGATCGGTAGTATCGACAACACTCTCTTTACTAAGCATATTGGTGATGATCTCTTTGTTTGTCAAATCTATGTTGATGATATCATCTATGGCTCCACTAACGAAATCTATAATGTGAGTTCCGTGCTCTTATGAAGAAAGAGTTTGAGATGTCCATGATAGGTGAACTTCATGTCTTCCTCGGTTTTCAAGTCAAGCAAATGAAGGAGGGCACGTTCATCTACCAAGAGAAGTACACTCGAGATCTTCTTAAGAGGTTCGGCATGGAAGACTCCAAGTCCTACGACACACCTATGGCTACAAGTGTCCCTCTTGATGCGGATGTAAAAGGTATACCGGTGGATCCTAAACTCTATCGTTCTATGATTGGTTCACTTCTTTACCTTACCGCATCTAGACCGGATATCATGTTTAGTGTGTGCCTTTGTGCTCGTTATCAAGCTAACCCCAAGGAGTCCCATATGAGTGCCGTGAAAAGAATTCTTAGGTACATCAAGAGCACTCCTACAATGGGCCTATGGTATCCAAAAGGCTCGGACTTTGGACTTGTTGGCTATGCGGACTCGGACTTCGCCGGATGCAAAGTGAGTAGAAAGAGTACCTCCGGTGGATGCCAATTTCTTGGACAATCACTCATCTCATGGAGTTCCAAGAAACAAAATTGTGTGGCTATCTCTACGGCGGAGGCGGAATATTTGGCGGCCGGTGCTTATTGTGCTCAACTCTTATACATGAAGCAAACCCTATTGGACTATGGATTATCTTATGGGCAAGTACCTCTCTATTGTGATAGCGAAAGTGCTATCAATATGGCTCTCAACAAGGGTGATCACGGCCATACCAAGCACATTGAAGTCAAGCATCACTTCATTCGAGATCATGTGGCCAAGAAGGATATTGAATTGATTGGTGTTCGGACTCATGAACAATTGGCGGACATCTTCACCAAGCCACTTGACAAGAAGACCTTTTGTAAGCTCCGGGGAGAACTTAATGTTCTCGACCTCTCCGACTTCACTTGATATCCTTGAGCTTACATTTGTATATATGTATATATACTTTGCTTGTTTTTGTTTGTGTTGTTTTTGTGTGTTCTTCTTGTTTTTGTAGGACCGACGACTAACCTCTTTGAGATAGCAATGAGCATGGGTTAAGCTTGGGATTGGTGGCACTTGGCTCCCGAGGCTTTGAAGAATGGCTCGTTATGATCAAGCTCATGGAGGGCTCAAACTTGTTGTTGGTAACTTCGCTCTTAGCTTTCTCTTGTTTTACCCTTATAGCATCATGCATTGTACACTTATCATTCCTTGCATTCGCATCATGCATCTTGCATAAGTGTCTCGGCGCCGAGCATCCATCTAGGGGGAGTTGCTTATTCACAATATGAGTATATGACCTCCTATGATAAATTTATAGCAATGCTATATGAGCTTCATGCCCATTGAACCATGATTTTTGAGCTCCAAGGTTAAATCCACTTGCGCGGCTCAAAGTCTATGGGTTCATACATTTCCATCATCATCAACTAACCCCTATGTACTTCAAGACAATATTCTTTTGAGGATGTGTGTAGGGATACTTGGTGAGGAGATGGAGAATTTCGGATCAAGGGGGAGCTTCACGCCAAATCAAGTAACTCATTTTCCCACTCGTCTCATACATTTACACTAACCTTTCTTCCTTGGTAGTTTTTTTTGAGTGATAGACGCCAAGGGGGAGAAGGTTTTGGGCTTAATGATCGAGCAACTTGAGGAGAAGAGTTATGATGGAGAAGAGTACGGGGAAGAAGAGTTCGGACTTACAATGAGTTGGAAGATGTCACCTCAAGGGGGAGTTTGTACAAGAGAAGATCAAGTGATCAAGACGATCGATCTTCGCACAATATTGAGGTGATGAAGAAGAAGCAATGCCGTCTCAAGGGGGAGTGTGTGCGAATGAAGATCAAGTGATCAAGATGATCGATCTTTACACAATCTTGAGATTGGTGCACTTGTCAAGGGGGAGCGGAATTCTACAAAGTAAGTATGAAGGTAAACCCCTTGCAACATTTGCTTGTCATAGCTCCATGTGTTTTTTTTCACTTGTGATATGAGTTTTTGCTCTAACTTGTGACTTCTTTTGAGCTATGACTTGCCTCGACCTAATCAACAAGGTAACTATTTCTCTATCATATACTTGTTGTTTAGTGTCTTGATCGAGTTGCGCTTTTATCTTGGCTTTTTTCATTACATTCTTTATCTTCTCGATCATTTTTATCATGGTTGTCATCCATCACCAAAAAAGGGAGAGATTGTAAGCTTCATGACCATTGGAGCTAGGGAAACCCCAAGGTATGAATGTTTTGGCGATAGGATGAGAACCATGAATGTGACTAACACTCTTTGTGAGATCTTATAGGTCACATATGAAGAAAGCTCCGTCCGTTGGTGGTGAACGTCAAACACACCATGAACTTAAATGACAAGGATGATTGGTTGCCTTCATCTACACAAGAACGGACTTGATGGAGTCGCGGAGAAGATATGGATCAAGGCTAAGGACATGCTAGATCCAAGCGAGTGTTGCTTGGTTAGATGTTAGCTTGAGTCCATAGGAAAAACCGGACTATCAAGAGGGTTCGAGGTGGTTCTCTTAGTACACACTAGTTATAGAGATCATTGGATGCATGGTGAGTCTCTCAGGGGCTAGGGTGGCAGAAGAGAGTTGAAGGAACCAAAAAGTTCAAGTTTGGAAGAAGAAGATCAAGAAGAAGATCGAAGCTGCGAAGTCAGAAGAGACCGGACAGTACGGTCATGGAGACCGTACAATACGGTCTACAGAGGAAATCCAGACAGAGGAGCTCAGGTTTCTGGAAGTTGAAGAATAGAGACCGGACAGTACGGTCCTAGGGACCGGACAGTACGGTCTCTATTGGAGTGTTCCAGACAGAGAAGCTGAAGTTTCTGGAAGTTGAAGAATGAAGACCGGACAGTTGACCGGACAATACGGTCAGGGACCGGATAGTACGGTCTTACAGGAGAAGAGCAACAGAGAAGGAGAAGTTTCTGTTGGCTGAAGAAGAAGTGGAGACCGGACAGTACGGTCCTAGGGACCGTACAATACGGTCTGCTTTGAGAAGAGGAGCAGCACTCCCTGGAAGCCGGTCTGGTGAAGACCGGACAATACGGTCAGAATGGAGACCGGATAGTACGGTCTATTGTACGGTCATCACGCAGACTGGGCAGTTTTGGACAACGGCTAGTTTGAGGTTGGAGGCCTATATATAGTCGGTTGTTTACCTCTTTGAGGTGCTCTTGGACCCAGGAAAGTGGGGAGGTGCTGCCAACAAGCCAAGAGCAAGAGAGAGAAGCACTTGTGAAGGATTTGGAGTGATTCTAATGCTTGAGAGAGTAGCAATTGCATCCACTTGATCTCTAGGCTAGTGTGGGCTTGAGAGAGTCATCTAGGGCTGTTACTCTTGGCCTATGGCAAGGCCTAGACCGGTTAGGCGTCGGTGTTGAGCTGTCCAAGAAGTTTGTGGAAGTCGACACAAGTTTGTACACGGTCTTGGAGCTTCCCGTGCGAAAGAAGCATCACTAGTGGAGCGCCCTTTGGCACGCATCAAGTGCGGAGCCTTACCTCCGGAAGAGTACCCGAGATCAAGCCCGGCGGGACGTGCCCGCGACTTCACTCGGAAGGTGAAGTGTGCTCTAGGAGGGATCGCCATCGAGCGGAGGGACGGGGTCGAGACTCCGGCGGGAGTGACCCAACGTGGAGTAGGGGAAGGCGCCATCCTTCCGAGACCACGGGAAAACATCATGAGCATTCTCTATCCCTTCTCCTTTACTACTCGCATTTACTTATCGCACTTCATATGATTGCTTGTAGTACTTGAGTTGTGCTCTTATCTTGCTTGTGTGTTTACCTTGGTACCTACTAGCTTCACTAGGTTTGCTTGTTTGCCTTGGTCGTGTGCTTACTTGTTATAGCCTATCTAGTAGCTCTAAGGACTCTACTTAGTGTGCCTAGTATCTTGGTTGCCTTGTCTCTAGTTATCTTGTTACCTTGCCTTGCCTAGCTTAAGTCTTCCGCTATCTATCTATCTTGTGCTAGGTTGCTAGTGTGGTGTGATTGTGTTATCTATATGCACTAGCTATATAGGTTAAGGATACTCCTTAGTGTGCTTTACCTTGTTACTAGAATCACTCGCTAGGAGTTGCTTGGGTGTAAGTGTTTGGAAATAGATTCTAGAGTGCACCGATTCACACCCCCCCCCCCCCCTCTCGGTCACACGATCCTTACAGCCGGGCACCCCCAACTGAATCAGGCCAGCTCGCCGGAGACCGACAAACGGAGCAGCCAAAACCAGCCTCCAAACAGCCAGCTAAACCAGCTGGACCGCCGCACGACGCCATCAAACATCACCAAGATGCCGAATAGCGCCATGAGCCTCCTCCAAGAAAGGAGCCGAACACGCCGGACCCCAACTCCACAAGCTCGTCGCCGGTGTCGGAGGAGAACGCCGTCAAGACGGGGGAGAGCTCGGAAGACCTTATTCCGAAGAAAGCAGGGCTCGTTTGGTTGTTGCCTGGCGCAACCTGCCTAGCCCAGGCAACTGATCTGAGCCCCAGGCACTCAAAATGAGCGCATGGGATTGCTACCTGGCCAGGCAACTGCCTGCCAAGGTCTGAAGCAAACAGGCCCGCAATGCCTCCGCCGCCTCGATGCCACCACCAGAAACCTAACCCTAACCCTAATAGAGTAGGCACCCAAACTACCAGCCGGCGAGAGCGCAACGGTCTCCCGCACCTCGCAATGGGCCGAAGGCGGCCGTCGGAGGCGAGGGAGACCGATGGCTCCGCCGGCAGAGACGCCTACTCGCCTTTTCGCCTCTCTCAGCTGTTAGCAGACGAGTGGCTTCGAGAGAGGACGATAGATCTGGTAGGCCTCACACGTTTAGGATTTGACGGGATGAGCGGGCGCTAAAATTGAGCGAGAGCGAGAGATGGGCATGTTTGGCGGGCCCGGCAAGGAAAATTTTGGCTCAAAGACCAGGGCTAGAGTTGGCGTCTCGTCGTTTCAATCGCGCGCACACCGCTGTAAAGAATTAGGCCTAATTCCACAATTATTCTTGGTGGTCCTTGAGACTTATCTAGCAAGGATAGGCTTTTAACCAAATTGTGTTCATCACACTAATTTAGAGAACACAAGCATGCTTATGCATAATGAAAATATGGTGTGGGCCTAACCAAGACTGCATATTTGCAGCCCCTACATATTATGCAGTATGGTTCAGCTCTGTTTTCTATCTTTTAAGTAATGAAACTACTACTAGTCCTAATTCTCATACTTTACTGCAGGTACTAGTAGTTTGCTCATGTGTACATGAGAAGAAACCATGGCGAGAAGCTAGATATATTTTATTTTATTTTACATGAGGATCGATGCAAGCACCTGAATAGAATTACTTATTCTATAGGGAATTCTAAATAAGAACAGAGGAAGACAGAGATTTAGAAAGCTATATTTATGCCAACACTAGCAGGAAAATATGTTAGAACCCTGTTCGCCTGGCCCGCGATCACTGGAGTCGAGATCGAACCCCAGAAAACAAACGCACGCGATCACAATGGACAGCCCGTATCGTCGTCGTCCAACCCAGGCGCTGTCAAGCCCGTGGCGTCGTCGTCTCCAGGCTGCAGCTGTCTGCTTCAAGCATGCCTGCCGCCACCCCTCAAGGCACTGCTGTTCCATTTCCTCATACGGCAATGTCAAATTTATCTAGTCGTGCTTGAATGCTTGATAGCTAAAGGACATGAGCTCTGATTTGGATGTTTGAATGTTTATTTAGCTCTGATTTGAGAGCGTGTCATGAGCTCTGATTGCTGCTACTTGCGGATATCAAAGGATTCAAGCTCAATTTATAACTCTTTATCCCTTGAAAAATTTGGCACTCATACATATATAACTTCCTTTTAGTATGCTACAATACAAAAACAGTTTAACAGCTTAGACAGCGTCTAAGACCCTGTTTGTTTGAGCTGGAGTTTTTGACATTTTAGAAAAGCTGGCTGTTAGATAGTTGAAAAACTGACTGTTTGGATTTTAATTGTTGACTTTTGTAGTATATTTTTAGCTTTTCTGCACACCAAAAGCCAGAAAAGCAGCTCTGAGTGAGCTTTTCAGCTTTTAGTTCATTTCATCATAAACTAGCTTTTCAACATTTCAAAAGCCAACTTTTCATAACATTGTTTGTTTCAGCTTTTTTGGCTTTTTTTAGTAGAAAAGTCAGCAGAAGCTGAAACAGACAGGTCCTAAACTCCATATATAAACAGCCTAAATGCTAAACGAGGCCCAACCGGCCGTCTAGCGCTTACTGTTTACAAAAAAGATTGGAGATTCATCCTTCCCTCACTCACGCGAGCCTGAAAGTGTTGATCATGGAACTATCTATACACAAGACGTCTTACAGTTATCAGCTTGTAGATCGGCCCAATAGCTCATTAAATTTGAACAACCCAACCCAAATCAGAGCGTCAACATTTCGAAACAGTATAATCAATATTTATGTAGTTCTATTTCAACATTTTTTAAAATGAAATCGATAATTTTTAAAAAATATTGGCTAGTAACAAAAAATTGTTGGCATGGTACAAATTTTAAATTTCAAAATATTTTAAAAAATATTTATATTAGATATCATTTTATAAAAATAATTATAACAAACACTTAAGTCAAACAAATTCGAAAATAAACTTACGATTTAGGAAAAAAATGCATTTGAAGTTTAAAATCTGTTTCTTTTCCTCCCACTCAATCAGAGTGTGCACATGCTAGTGTCCGACCCTTTCCACTTCCTCTTTCACGGACGTTTATGTGTGAAGCACGAATATCTTAAACAGTGGGCTATCCAACAAATCCCGTCGGATGTCTTACATGTAGGTTTGGGACAAATTTATTTGTGAAGAACTTTATTTGTGATTTTTTTCAACTTTTTAACTTTGCGATTTTACTTCTAGTTTTTTAACCTGAAGCCAAATTTTCCCTTTAAATTGAAAAACTAAAAATAAAATCGCAAAATTAAAAAATTAAGAATAAAATTACAATTAAAGTTCAGAGAATTTGCCCGTTTTGCCGTGATCATGTCCTGCGGAAAGGCCCTCGAATCTTCAAAAGTCGAAACCCTAGATCGGACCCAATCCCATCCTTCAGACCGCAATGGCCTCCAGGGCCGCCGCCGCCGCCGCTCGTTCGGTCGCCGCCGCCAACATCCAAAGCTTCGCTCGTCGCTGTCCTCGACCCGTGTTCGCTGCTCACGCCGTCCCCACCGCCGTCTGGACGCGCCCGCCTCTCTCCTACCCCGCCGCCGGATCACCACTACGGCGCGGCCTGGCAACAGTCACCGAAGACAATCCTCCCAGATGCGAGCGCATGCCTTGGTTCGACCCCGAGGCTCCAGGTACCCAAACCTTCGCGATCCTTCTCGAACGCACGCATCTCACCAGCGCGGCAGCGCAGGGCAATTTACAATTGGACTCTTTCCGATCGAGTTCATCATAAACACAGTCCAATTTAATTAAATTTCACCATGACCCAGTTGCCGGCTTCGACTACGGCGAGAAGGACCTGGCGTCGGAGGAGGCCATGTGGGCGATGTACGAGCGGTGGTGCGCCTACCACGAGGTGCAGCGCAGCCGCGACGACATGCTCCGGCGGTTCGGGCTCTTCAAGGAGAGGGCGCGCCGCATCCACGAGTTCAACCAGTCTGGCGCGTCCTTCACCATGGGGCTCAACATCTTCGGTGACCAGACGGCGGAGGAGCGCGCCAAGACCCTTCGTGGCGGACGTTGTCGTGACTGAAGCTCACTGCCAATGATCTTTTCTTTTTTTTTTATGAGAAGACCGATGCCAATAATAACCTTAATTATGTGGATAAGTAGCATCTGGTACTGCTTTGCTTTGGTCAGCATTTTTCAATGTAGGTATGATCACAATATGCAATGTTTTTAGATCAGTTAACAGTGAGCCGCTTCAGAGAGAGAAAAAAAAAATGCTCCTTGCTGTTTCCTTCTATCGTGTACAGGAGTAGTAGATTAGCAGTTGCAATTGAAAAGAGTCTTATACTACAGTTTAATTTTGAAGATTTGATGTGGTCAGCCTTGCTTTACCACTTTGCGTAGTCTGTTTTTTTCCATGATTATATTTGTGCCGAGACATGCATTCTAGTGCAGTACATAATGCTTGTTGCATATGCATGATATAAAGGTTATAATACTACATTGCTATATATATGGGCAGCGATATTGTTAGCGGATTCATGATGCATACTGATCATGAGTTGGGCGCAGGAGGAGGTTTAACCATATTTTGTTTGGCAAACAAGCTCCATTCCCTAATTCATCTTGATTCTGATACTGGAGACATTGTTCCCTATTTGGCTTGGTGTGCTTATTCTGGAGACATTGTTCCCTATTTGGCTTGGTGTGCTTATTCTGGAGACATTGTTAGCGGATTCATGATGCATACTGATCATGAGTTGGGCGCAGGAGGAGGTTTAACCATATTTTGTTTGGCAAACAAGCTCCATTCCCTAATTCATCTTGATTCTGATACTGGAGACATTGTTCCCTATTTGGCTTGGTGTGCTTATTCTGGAGACATTGTTCCCTATTTGGCTTGGTGTGTTTATTCTGGAGACATTGTTCCCTATTTGGCTTGGTGTGTTTCTTCCCCCCCCCCCCCCCCCCCCCCCTTTTTTTTTTCAGCAACTGTCTCAGCTTTACGTTTGACCTCCCTTGACAATTCAACCTCCCCACCAGATGCAATTCATGGACAGAAATGGAGATAAAATGAATTCCAGCACAGTGGTACGGTGGGTCAACCAACATATTCCGTCCAATTCTTGCGATAGGCTAGAAATTGTACATAGAACTATGCCTAGTAACAGCTTTAGGGCTCCTTTTAATATGTTTTAGCATATTGGTCTAAATATTTTTTTGGATAATTCTGCTATTGCATTCCTAACACTCGTAATCTCCAAGGTGAGTTTATAGTTTACTGGTTCGGATAAGGGAGTTCATGAGGGGTAAATATTGTGATTACACAGGTGAGTCATGAACTCATGGTGGTTGTTGGTAGCAAGCTAGCAGAAGCGGCTGTAAGCCATTTTCTTAGAGAGGGAACTGTCATATACTTTGGGGAGTTGAATTATCGCGGAGTTACAAGGGAAATGTAATTGTGTGCTTGATGAACTGATGATTACCTGACACAGTTTGGTTGATAATAGCTGTTTAGATTGATTGGAAAAAGGTTCAGCTCTTTTTCTTGAAAGAAAAAGAAACATAACAGATTAAAAGATAAGCATCCCCATTAATGATTATGAAATTGTGTAAGCTTTCCGGTTCGTGGAACCTTGTACGCTTAACTAGACATTGAAGGCGATGCAGGTATCTGAATTTTGTAAACCATGATACAATACGAACGCATAATTTTTTTTTGCGAGGGATACGATACGAACCCATATGGCACGTGCTTTTTGTCTAGAATTCATTTGTATATTCTGCAACAAGAACTATGATTTGGGCTATTTTTTTAAAATATTACTAGTGCTTTTCACTGATAGTTGCCTGGATAGAAGCCTTCTGTGAAGTGTTCAGTGACTGACCTGTTAGTTAAGAGTTTATCGGTGTACTGATACATGGCTAAAGATCCGTTAGAAACCTGTGTGATGCCATTGTGAAGTATGTGGCCTGGACCTGTGAGGATGAAAGGGGCTTTCACGCTAAAGCACTCAGAAGCTGCGCTCTGCCGGAATAACAGAATAGTGTTGTCGGATTTTGCTTATTATGTTGAAGAGCAATTTATCTGCAGAAGAAGGATCCACGTTGCTGTTACTTAGTAGTATTGTGTTCTGGTGAACCTGGCATATAAGAAATTTAATTACTCGTCAGTCATGGTGTTGCTGTTACTTAGTAGTATTGTTTGGTGAACCTGGAATGTAAGAATTTTAATTACTCGTCAGTCATGATCTTATGGAAGCTTTTGTTAGCTCATTCCGTGAAATTTTCATGTTAAACTGTCAAAGGGGTAAGTCTTTTTTTTTCAAACTTTGTTACTGTATATAACAAAACAATGGAAGCAAAAATGCTACGGCAAAAAAAAAAAAAAAAAAAAAAGCTTCCAATTGCCTTTTTTTTTTTGGGAGCGGCGAATTGCCTTTGCAAAGGTCTCGTTTAAGCTTCATGCGGTTGAAGCTGTTCGTGGACTGCACAATTTGCGAAGGAAACAAAGCATATTACTGCGTGGAATTTTATAGGGCTGGTGAACTTATTTTCCTTGTTTAATTGAGACAGATAGTTAATTAAAGATCAAAAGTGCAAGACAAAGATGCCACATAATAAACAAATTCTTATGGCTCTCAAAAAGGAGAGAATAAACAAATTCTTGGCAATTGCTGAACTGAGACCATACAAACAATCTATTTAAAAAGAAAAAACTTAATGAAACAACATAAAAATAGCTTACGGAAATAACATAAAAAGAGAATTTTAGCTTAACTTTCTCTAAACTTGTACTCCCTCGGTTCTCTAATAGTTACGTTGGTTAGTTCAACTAATATCAGAGAACGGAGGGATGGCTTGCTTACTCCGACCATAACGAATTATAACCTTTAGAATACACAAAGGTAGGTAGAATGAAAACAAGCGTAAAAACAAATACACTACTACAGTTACAATCAAATGTGCTTTGTGAGGATGTGATGAACTTTTAATAGCTTTTTCTTTGAACTCAAGCTTCTAATTGTTTGCGAAAGGGCATGTAGCCTAGTGGTTACAAAAGCCTCAGTAGCACTTGAGGTCCTGGTAGGGTTTGCGTATGTGCGTTCATAGAAGTGAGTGTGCGTGCGTTGTGAGCTTCTGAGTTGTACTGTGTAATAAAAAAAAGCTTCTAATTGTTAAAAAAAGCCCAAGAAAATAATAAAAAAAGGGAACCCAGGTGCCACGTCATCTCGCTAAGCAAATCAAGCAAGCAAAGCGTTAATCCCCCGTGACCGTCGTCTCCACCCAGCCCAGCCTGCCCCCGACTCGCCTACGCCGCATCAAGCTCCGTCCGATCTCTTCCTCCCCCGCCGCATCAAGCCCCGCAACACCCAACCCCCCCCCCCCCCCCCCCCCCCCCCCCCCCCCCAACCCGCGCGCTCCGATCTCAGCCGCCTCCGCCGTCGCAGCGATCCCTCCCCGCCCGTATCCGTCGAGAGCTCGAGCTTCATCCTGAGCCGCAGGAGATCCTCCCCCTACCCTGCGCCTTCCCTTGCTCCGCCCCCCTCAGCCCCGGTAGGGCGCGTGCGCTGCGGCGGTGCGATCCATGGACTCCCGGTCCATCAACTTCCGCGGCATCGCCGGGAGCGCCGGCAACATCATGCAGGTGCGCCCCCTCCCTCACTCGAACTGAATCCCGCCCCGTCCGAGCCGGGGCGCCTCCGCCCTGACGCAGAGTCGCTGCTGGGCGTCGAGTGCATCCGCTAGTCTTGAGTTTCTACGCAGAGTGATCTGTGCTAGTGGCGGCTATTGTAGCGTGCCTCGATGCGAGTAGTTGGTGGTGATCCAGGCGGTTCCATGTTTACTCGCTACCACGCGGTTTGACAAGGTTTTGGTGTGCCTTCTTCGCAGGGAATGGGGAAATTCGTTTTCGGCAATGAGAGGTCCGAATCCAAGGAAGATAGGTGGGTTATTGGCTTCTCTGCTGCTCTAATCCGACTGTCTTTACCCCCATAAAACTAGAATTGGTCAGTGTACATACAGCAACTAATCGTCTCATTGTGCTCTACTGGTGCAGCTATGTTGAGAGATACCTTGACCGGATAAGCAACGGAACCATACCCGATGACCGGCGGTCTGCCATGACCGAGCTGCAGGCGCTCGTGGCGGAGAGCCGCTCAGCACAGATGTCGTTCGGAGCAATGGGTATACCTTGTTCTCATTTTTTCCCAAAGATTTGATATTTTTTTCTGCAGCTGTGTATGTGTGACTGGCACTTGATACAGTTACTGCTTATCTACAAAAATAGGTTTTCCTGTCCTCCTCAATGTCCTGAAAGATGACCGCGAGGATGTGGAGCTTGTGAGAGGCGCCCTCGAGACTCTTGTGGGAGCATTGACGCTCATTGAGACGACACAGGGGCCGAAAACTGAGGTTCAGCCTGCGTCGGTGAACTCTGATCTGCTCTCTAGAGAAACTGAGAATATTTCTCTTCTCTTGAGCTTATTGGTGAGCACGCATCTTTTCCTTGAAAGTTGAATTCATGTGACATCGTCACCTTTTACATGTTTCCTGCGTCCTGACCTGGTACCCCTCCTATTTGGATTGAAGTCAGAGGAAGACTTTTATGTGAGGTACTATACAATCCAGCTTTTGACAGCTCTACTTACAAATTCGCTGAAAAGGTGCCCAGTAAGTCATTTTTGTCCTGTTGAGATGCCATGACTGCATTAGAATCCCATGTGACTTCATTTCTTTCCTTATTTCAGATTGCAGGAGGCAATTCTATTAATTCCTCGTGGTATAACAGTCCTAATGGACATGCTTATGGATCGTGAGGTCTCACCATTACTACCCATCCATCCACCTGACACACACACTTTTTCTTCTCACTTTCTCTGAAGATCACTTGCTATCCATGACATTCAAAAAGTCTAATGTTGGTGGAAAGCATATGTAGTGATACGTGCGAAATATTTTGAGCACCTGGAAAAGGAGTTTTTATAATTGTTTCCTAGAATGACTTGCCAAATGTATGCTATACAACTAATTTGGTCTGGACCATCGTTCATCATTTTCTGAAATGTGACCCACACATTAGTAATTACCAGTAATCCTGAGCGATACGATTACTCCTTGGGTACCTAATGATATCACAGGGTTCATGCGGGTAATATCTTAAACATGATAATACCACTGCTCTAATTCTGAACAATGCTATTACTTGTTGGGTACCTAATTATACCAGACTCCATTATGTTAGCATCTCAATAGATGCAATGGTGATGCCATAGTATTTTCTATTATTTTTGGCTGTTTAGATCCCAGATTCTATTCTTATTTTGTTACTTACGTGCTTGCCTATTTTTGTTACATCTTGCAGGTCATAAGGAATGAAGCACTCTTGCTTCTTACATATCTAACCCGGGACGCAGAGGTTGAGCTTTTCTAATATTCATTGTTCTTTTTTTTATAAATAAATAAACTGGTTCCATTTTCTCAACACGCTCTATAATAAATGAATTGAGTATCAATTTTCTTTGTTGTAGGAAATCCAAAAAATTGTTGTATTTGAGGGCGTATTTGAGAAGATATTTAGCATTATCAGAGAGGAGGGATATTCTGATGGAGGTGTGGTTGTTCAGGTTATTATCTGGGATTTCCAAAGATTTGAAACTAGATTAAAACTTTGCTTATTCAGTTTCCATTAAAGGTTGTTCCGCTAATATGTTCTTTCCTTTGAGCAGGATTGCCTTGAACTGCTAAATAATTTGATTCGGCACAATGCGTCCAATCAGGTTTTCAACATTCTTTCTGTACATCCTTTTGAAGTGGTAACATGCCAGCTTTTTCTTTGACGCTACTTGTATACTTCATGCCAACAATCAGATGCTTTTGAAAGAGACAATGGGCTTCGACCCATTGATATCGATCCTAAAGATTAGGCGAGGCAGCGCTTTCAATTTTACACAACAAAAGGTATTCTACTCCCCATTTAACCATTTATTCTCCCTGATAGATTATCTGGAAATATCTTCTTAGTTTGCGTTAGCCACATTTTACTCAAATTATAAACTGTCTCTCTTTAGACAGTAAATCTTCTTGGTGCTTTAGATACTGTTGAATTGCTTTTGATGGGGGGCCCGTCTGGTGAACAAGGTAAAGATGCTAACAAGATCGCCAATCAAACTGCATTGGCTCAGGTATTCTTTTCCCCTTCAGTTTGTTTATTGTATTGTACTGCCTTAGTACCTTACAATGTGGAACTAAGCTTCATATGTGTCTCCCAAAAACTAGAAAAATATTCTGGACCATCTTCTGTTGTTGGGTGTTGAGAGTCAATGGGCCCCTGTTGCTCTCCGCTGTATGGTAAGTCCCTTTGGACTATCCGCCACTACATACCATCAATAGTTTTACTTAGTTCCTATGTTTTTCCTAACTTCTTGTGAAATACTGATACCTTGTTTGGTACGGACCACAAATTATTTTCTAGGCATTGCGATGTATTGGCAATTTGGTGTTAAGAAATCCTCAGAATCTTGATTCTCTCGCGAGAAAGCAAGTGGGAGAAGAGCCTCATGTTCAGCCTGCATTAAATGCCATCTTGTCTATAATCTTGCGGACCTCAGTAGCACAGGAATTTGTTGCTGCTGATTATGTCTTCAAGTGTTTCTGTGAGGTGTTTGTTCTTCTGATGTTCTGGCTTCTTTAATCATGTCTAAACTAGCAAGTACTAAAAATATTAAAAAACTGTGGTGGAAAGTAAAAGCCTAGAATAAAATTCATAATGTGCCAGAACTCCAATGAAGACTTCTGTTTCCTTGTTAGTACTTCAGTAAAATTTGTTCAATATTTGAAGAATTTTTGCTTCCAAACTCTTTATCTATTAAACTATTGACTTTGATATCCTCTACAGCTCCCAAGATCACACCATCCACTCACAGATGACAAACACACAATTTTTGTGGCACTGCACACAAACACCCTTTTCCACTAATTCACCATTTCAACACATTGGTTACACTGACTTACACATTGTAAACACTTGCTCACACGATTTTTTTGGCACTGCACACCAACACCCTTATCCACTAATTCACCATAGTTCAGCACAAACTTGTGTTTCTGTATGAAAGTGCATAACAAGTTGTAATTTGATATTTGTGGAACAGAGAAATCCCAGTGGCCAGGCATTATTAGCATCAACTATTGCTCCACATCCAAACCAAGGAGCCACAAATGGTGCTACTAGCGACATGCCCTTTGGAAGGTTAGTATCTTGGTGTAAATATCTTGCTATACTGCTACTTCACTCATGTTGCACTGTGGCTCGTGGCAAATTTATGTGGTTCATTCTAGTATCAAATTCATTGTTTGTTGAATTGCACTATTGACTTGTGTTGTTATTGTAATGGCAGCATACTTCTGCAGGCTCTGATTTCAAGTGATGTTAATGGAGATATGGAGGTAATGACTTGTAAGCCCAATGTAGTCCACTTTTACAGAATATTTCTGCATGGTTTTTGCCTAACTGTGCTGGATCGAAGTGTTCTCTGACATTCCATCTTAAATATGCAGGCATGTTGCAGGGCATCTAGCGTTCTTTCTCACATAATCAAGGACAACTTGCAGTGCAAGGATCGTGTATGTGCTTTTCATTGTCATTGTCTTTAGAAACTTAGCCTAGCTTTGTTGGTTTAGGGTGTGGATATATTCCTAGTAGACCACCAATCTTTCAGTCCTCTTTGACACTAATTATGGTGCCTACTTCTTATTTATAATGACACCTACTTCCTCCTAAGTTAGTCGAGCAGTATTTGCAGTGTCTTCATGACATGCATATCCAACTGCTAAAAATTGAGTATTATGACTCGACTACTGTTGTTTAATACTTTAAAAAGGTGCTATTTGACCATACTGAGCATGATGTTGTACGAGCATTGTGCATAGGGCCAATGGCATGCTTTCTTACTTTTGTTGGAGTTTCTGGATCAGTCGATTATGATGCTATGATCCTTCTTTTTCGAGAAAATGCTATGAATCCTATTAATCATGATTTTACCGTTGATTAATCCTGTTGTTTTCCTTTCTCTTATGTTATTGTTGGGCTTCTGCACCTGGTTTTGCTAGTTGTGTGGCTACTATGGTATCTCATCTGCATATTTGATTTATATCCCCACTGCCTTTTTGCCTGTTTGGATAGAACTGTTTCCAATAACATTTTCTCTTTTTTTCTTTCAGGTATTGCAAATTCAGCTTGAGACACCTGCGCCATCCTTGGGGCGCACTGAGCCACTCCTTCATCGGATTGTTACATGTTTGTCTGTTGCAGCTTCAACAGAGGGAGAAAATGATCAAAACACTCAACTAGAAGAATCATATATTCAGCCTGTTATTTTACGGCTACTCATCACTTGGCTTGTGGATTGTTCAAATGCTGTCAATTGCCTTTTGGAATCAGCAGTACATATGAACTACATAATAGAGCTTGCTTCAAGTAAACGTTATACGGCTTGTGTTCGTGGATTGGCTGCTGTTGTTCTGGGCGCCTGTGTCCTATACAATGCTAGCCGTGAGAAGGGCCTTGACGCCTTTGCCGTTGCAGATGCTATAAGTCAAAAGATTGGCCTCACTACATACTTTTTGAGGTTCGATGAATTGCGGAAAAGCTTGGCTCATCCGTCGCTGGGGCAGCAGCACCGCAAGCAGCTTTCCCGGTCAAGTGCAAATAGCATGTCGGATTTTCAAGAGATTGAAGAGGAAGAAACAAACAAAGGCGACCCACATCCTGTCCTCTCAGAAATATTTGATTCACAATTCATTAATTTCCTCAGTAAGCTTGAGGCTGACATTAGAGAGAACATAATGGATATATTTAGTAGAACAAAAACTGCAACTGCAATTCTGCCTCCTGAGTTGGAGCAGAAGAATGGGGAGGTTGATGGAGAGTATGTCAGGCGTTTGAAGTCATTTGTAGAAAAGCAGTGCAATGAGATGCAGGTTAGTTTCCACTTATTGCCCTCTCATGAAAACGTTGACCATCTGTTGGATTACTTTAAAGTTTCCAAGATAAGTAGCAATTTCATCTTGTCCATTGCCTGAGACAACTGTTTTGATCCAATGTAAAGATTCTGCCGCCAAACATTACATATCTTTTGGCATGATCTCACTAGCAAACTGATTATTTTTATAATTAGGTTATTCATTTTGTTAGCCCTTTACAAACAGTTGTACAGTCAACCATTTTTATTCACCAGCAATGATATTTGGTTGTAGTCGCTACAGAACATTACTGAAGGATTCTGTTTCAAGTTAAGTGGATAACTGGCTACTTCATTGGGCATTGGTGTAACCAAAAATAGGCTGATTCCTGCATACTCAGTGCTCAGTACAGTCAGAAATTTAAAATGCTTTTCTCTTTTCAGAGGATATTTTAGGCAACACTAGCATGGCTGTCTGTAGGGTATGAACCACATATTAGTAGTACTATCCCAGTGTAAATTACAATTTGTCTCCTAGTTCCTAGGTAACTTGTTGCTGGGTGGTTCTAGTTGTTTTCAGGACACTGCTCTGACAAAGAAAGAACCAACAATAATACTGTTAAATGCATTTTTTTCAGGACTTGCTGGCTCGAAACGCAATGTTAGCTGAAGAGTTAGTGAGAACTGGTGGTGGTAACACTGCAGATACTTCCCAGAAACCAAGCAGTGGCCGAGAAAGGGTCCAACTTGAAGCCCTCAGACAAGAACTTGAGGGAGCGAAACGGCAGCTAGAGGCACTCAAAGCTGAAAAATCTCAGAGTGAAGCAGAAGCTACCAACCAGCGAAACCTTGCTGTAAAACTGGAGTCTGATCTCAAGAGCTTGTCAGACGCGTACAACAGTCTGGAGCAGGCCAACTACCGCTTAGATACCGAGGTGAAAACCTTGCGGCAGGGAGGCAATATGCCCTATCCTGACTTGGAGGCGATAAAGGCACAAGCTAAGGAAGAGGCGGAGAAGGACAGCGAGGCGGAGCTGAATGACCTACTCGTCTGTCTTGGTCAGGAACAGACAAAGGTTGAGAAGCTTAGTGCAAGGTTGGCTGAGCTTGGCGAAGATGTGGATACCCTGCTGCAAGGCATCGGTGATGACACTGCCATACCAGATGATGACGATGATGAAGATGATGAAGAGTAATGTGTTTCTTTATTAACGTGGTTATCTCCCAGTGTAATCCGCCCTTGTGTTGGGTCATGTTGTGATGGCAAATGTACAGTGGATAATGGTTAGAAAATACATTTTTAAAGTTATTTGTAGATGATGAAACTGAACTGATGACCTGGCTCCTGATTGAATTTGGTCCTCTGTCTAAACTATTTTTATTATCACAATTAGGTCCCTCCAGTTTTTAATTGATGACATTTGGGCAATACTTTTAGTTCATTTTTGAACTTAAAAAAAGCTATTCTAACGACATCAATTAAAAACCAGAGTAGTCGTTATGCATGGTTTGTGTTATAGACTGGTCTTGTATTTGCAAATAAGAGCACCTAATAGCGCACATCATTTTCTGAGGCTAACTTCAACCTTTTTCTTGCCACTTTTTCAAAGGTAGTACTAATTTAAATATGTGTACCTGAGTTATTGTGATCAAAAAACGCAAACTCAAACACTACCTAATACCTCGTAAAACATAGTACTGCTATAAGTTTAAAAGATCAAACAAACCCTTGTGCCAACCAGTTAATTTCATATGTCTGTACAAGTTACAGTTCAATATCAACACTCCTGAGAAATTGATTTACAAAGCAGTGCTACAAACTCTTCACAATTGCAGTCCAGCAATCGAAATATACTTCCCCTAATTTGCTCTACAGGTTATGGGTGTTGTTTTGTGGGCGTTCTTGATCTTCCCTCCAGAGTTTGCAGCCTTTGCTTGAGATGGAACACTTCAACCTGGCGACAGGCATGGGAAGGTGTCAGCTATCAACAGTGCCAGGTTTGTGTGTTTAAGTTGCACGATGTGGACACTAGGTGCACAATTAACGGTTAAGTGAAAAATGATCAGAAATAATGGCTGCACAATTTTTTATGCATTAAGAATTAGAGCTGCAGTAGCACACATGCATTAAAACACCGTGGATGAAGTTCATGGCATCCATAAACACTGAATGGGTGACTTTGGGGATGCTGAACATTACTAAAGATACGCCATGACATTTTAGCACAGTACGTTTCCCCAGTTATAAGTCAAATAGGTTCCGAATACCTGGAGCTGGAATGCGCGTGATTGTTCTCCAGCTAAAACCCTGCGAGTGGAATGTAGCTCCTACAAGAACAAACCTAATTCAGTACAAAACACAATTAAAGCACCAAATATTAAAAGTAAATATTTAGGACTCTTGCCTTCTGGGTCTCATCAGTGACGGCCTTCAAGAATGCCACTTCACGCTCCAGGCGCACATTATCAGCATGGACTGTGTTCGAGAGGTTGTTCGACTCTTCCTGTGCCAACTCCAAGCCTGCAATCTTCTCTTTCAGCATTTCGGCTTCCTTATCCTTACTGGCAAGCATCTTCTCCAGCTGTTCCCTACTGTGAATGACTGAAGATAAGCTCTTCTCTAGCTGTTCTTTGCTTGCCAGAGTGGTTGCAAGATGATCTTCAAGCAACGCGTTTCGTCTGATCAAGTCTGCTATCTTTGTGTTGTATAGCTGGCTCTGGCTTATGTCTGAAGAGCATCTAGCTATTCTTCTCGGATTCGAGCCTCCAGTCACAGAATTTTCGACCTTTCCATCTAAAATTCTGGCCATGCCAATTTGAATAGCAGCTTCTGTCCTTGTGCTACGATGCTCTTGCAGCTGTAAGAAACTATCTGTTATGCAGTGAAACAAAGAACATGTTCGTTCAGTGACTTGTGGGGTGAATACTTACAGTGCTTTCTTGACATGAAGAGTCATCAGCGTCGTTTTCGTATCTATCATCATTGACTGGTTTCTGCAGTTTTTGAGCTAAGCTGCACTCTTCGATTTGATGCTGCTGCCCATGTAGTGAAGTACACAAGTTTGTCTGCTTCAACAATGATTCCGAGAGGGATTCAGGTGGGTGTTCTATCACAGAAGTGAGACTGTGCCTCGCCACAGAACCGTTGGAGTACAAGGGGGCACATTTATTGAGATGATCAGCAAGCTCCTTGTTGCTTGGAGAATACTCGTACAGTACTCGGTCTACATCTGGGGCAGACCGCCAGCTAAAAGAACGCTCATTTTGTAGTACCACTAATACTTCAACCTGAATAGGGTTATACAGTTAGTGAGACATCAACGCCTTTTTCAGAACCTTGATACAATGATTTAAGTTTTTGTTCAAAATGAAAATCAGATCTTTAGCAGTGACACAAGAATACACACTTGTGTACAGTTTGATTACTTCACCTTGTTGCATGGTTCTTTTTTATTCCCTCCAAAAGCAACAAGAGCAATCTTGTCCCTGCGGTAGAAAGGAACCATGCTGAAACCCTGCAAGAGTAGTTGCTTTTGCTTGTTGGTTAATCAGATGAAAATAAAAATGGGAAGTAGCAAGAGTGTGAGACACTATTCACTAAAAAAAAAAGAAGAGTGTGGGAAAATAGAACAGCACTTTGCGTAATGCTCATGATAATAACCGAATGCTTTTGAACAACTACTCTGTTTTGATGAATAACGTTTGCTTTCACTACTTTAGTGTCTGCTTAATTGAATATTTGAATAATACCAAATCAAAATGGAACAAGGAAGGGTAAAAACCAGTTGAACTTACTTTCTTTGTAGTGATTGATGAATTCGGCGGTACTACACAAACACTCCATTTAGATTGTAAAACATCAAAAACCCACGTTTCAACATGTCCTGGAATTTAACTCTGTGTTAGAAGTTGCAGAAGAATAAGGGATCACCCTAATAATACCTGTCCTTTTCGTATAATAAATAAAACAATCAATTTATCTTACAAATGCTATATCCATAAGTGCAGAGCTTGAGACATACGTTTTTTCTTGCTTGCGCCGCCAGCTATGTACCATTTAGTTCCACACAGAGCTCCACTGCAACCTGCTCGAGGTGATGGATGAGGACCATGGGTCTTCACTCTTGACCACACCATCTGTTAGGATGAGAAACTTGTAAGTAACCTGCCACGTGCAAAACCTACCTAGAAATACTGAACTTCCTAAAACTTACCGTCTCAAAATCTAAAGAATACATGTCATTAAGGGTCTTGGATTTTGAGTGTCCTCCGAAAACCAAAAGGAACCTGTCATCATACAGTGTAGCGACATGATTTGATCTTGGAGATGGTCCAGCGCCTCTACAACAACGAGCTTTAATCAGAACCAAGAATGAACATTAGTATTTTAAAAAAGACAATATATTCAGGTGCATTTAGTTGAGGACTGTTGAGAGTTGGAAAGAAAGATAGATCATTAGCACAATCTCAAAGTCCAGTAACCAAATAAGTTGAAAAAGTTTATGTAGAGGCTCATGATTCTTCAGAAGGATGACTTACTTATAGTTCAATGGAAGCCATGTTGATGACTTCAGATCGAACATGTGCAGATCATGCCGTTTCTTTCCTTTTGTGTCCTCACCGCCAAAAAGTATCAGTGTCGCACCAGCTCTGACCACTGCGTGGCCGCTTCGGGCTGCCTTAACTCAGCACCACAAGACAATTCTTTCAATTCACTATTTGTGTTTGCCGATGAAGAGACCTCAATAGACAAAAAAAAAAAAACTTACAGGGATATCACCCTTGGCTTCCACAAGATACCAAAGCTCTGTCTCTGTATTGAAAGTCCACACTGAAGCACAAACAGACTGAATGATCATTACCTAGTAGAGGCAGACAGCAAATAATTGGTAGTGTTTTGAAGAAATGTAGAATCTGCAAACCTGATAAACGATCTGAAGGTGGTTCTGTTTTGCCTCCGACGAGAATGACATTGTTGCCCCATGGAACCTGTGTAGCAAAACAAGCAAGCTAATTACTTTAACATGTCACATGTATATATATTTATTCAAATACCGGAAAGAATGCACAAAATATATCATTGATAACAATCTTTGCTTTCTTTGCATCGCATAATCTTGGCCGTTTTCCAACCTATACTACCTTGAGTTCCTGGACTGTACTATTTATTTGTACAAGTCAAGGTTTATCATATCATCCGGTGCATGATTCTCAGCAAGGCATAAGATACTGTTATTCTCATATTTTTAACTTAGATAGTGCGAACAACATGACAGCAATGATTTACAAGAATTATACCAGACAATGACCTTTGCAGGCTGGCAACTTCGTAGAACGTCCACTAGGCGATGGGCGAACTTTAGATGCTGTAGAATCCCAGGTAAGCTTCTCTAAATTCAGTATCTGGTTAATAAGAAAATGAAAACCATAAAGTTAACCGATGAATAGCAAGATACTGCTCAGTAAAGAGGTCCTAATCCAAACAGCAACAGAAAAAAGAAAATCACACTACCTTTGTATCATCTAATAAGGTATGACCAGAATCACCACCAAATACTACCATTTTGCTACCGACAATGGCCGCAGCATGCTGTTTAACAAAAATTGCAAATGAGGTAATTAGATAAGTAGAAACTTTGTCACAATTTATGAATAATTCTAGATGTATTTTTGGTAGATTACATAGAAACGAGGAGTAGGTTTGTCTCCTTCGGTGGGCAACACTCCCCAATTTTCTGAGATGTTGAAAGCACGACTGTCAAGATCAAAAGTATCAGAGGAGCAGCGGTAGGAAAGGTCATCTGCACGTCCGCTCACTGATGTCGTAACCGCATCATCCCGCTGACACAAAAAACAAAACATGAGCTAACAATCAAGGTGTGCCCAAGCTATACAGAGGTCACTAGAGACGATCGCATCAGGTGCAAAGGCTCACACTGGGAAGGCTGAGGTGCTTCGCAGGCCGAGCATGACTGCTAGAGCCGTTCAAGAGATCACTGGGGTGTTCCTTCAACCTGTAAACAATAAGAAAACAAATTCTCAGGATGAAAATAGTAATCTACACAAACGAGAGAGCAACCAAGGCAAATGTCCAAATAGCATTGATCAGAACGAAAGTTGCAACAAGGAATTTCGACTTTGATTGAATGCAATAGCCAAAAAAGAAAAAAAATCAACTGCCAAAATTCAGATGATGCACTGATGTTCAAGACGAAGGAACCAAGATTGTCATGAACAAAGCTACTGAATCGGGGGCAAATTTCACCTCCCGAGCTTTGTTCGGCGCCGCGAGAAACCGAACATATTGGTAGCTGCGCTTTCTGTTCAACTGTGCTTACAGCCAAGCCACCGGGCAGCACATCAGCATCTAACCTGCAAACAAGCCAATGCAGCAGCGGAAAAGAAAATCAGTTTGAGAGGAAAAAAAAAGGTACAGGGGGTTGGTGAGCAGCATGGCTAACAAATCATGGCCAATAATTAGGGAGCAAAGACCAAGAAGAGGATACTGATCCTGGCAGATTATTTTTCTCCCAAATGCCGCGAAAAACGAGGAGTTGGTGAAAGAGTAACGTCGTAAATGATGGGACAAGAAGCAGCGATGCTTGTTTAGGAGAAAGGAAGATCAATAATTAACCGAGTCCAAGAAAGGCAACGACGCGTCGTTGTTGGACTCCAAGAAGCCGCATTTGCCAACGAAATCACATACTAGGACGCAGAACGAACGCAGAGAGAATTAAACCGATAAATCAGTCCGTCGAACCAAGTCGCCAAAACTGTCACTCCGGATCGTGAGACCAGGAGGAACCGGCAAGCGCCAGAAATCCCGGGGGAGAAAGCATCGAAAGGACAAGATGAGCGATCCGAGGAAAGAAGAGCACCTGTTGGGTGTGGTGTGAGTCGGTCACGAGCAGGGAGCAGAGAGAGAGAGAGAGGAGAGCGCGGCCGCCGCCGCAGCCGCCAAATCTGCGATGAAAACGATGGACTACTACGCCTGAAGCAGAGAGGGGTGGCTTTCAGGTCAGGATGATTCAGCCACACCCCCACCCACCAGGGAGGGATTCCAAGGTGCGGCGCTGCACCGCTCTTGGCTTGGCTGGCATGCGCGGCGTGCGTGGTCCGAGGAGAGAGAAGCAGCTGCGTGCGATAGAGAGAGAAAGGGAAGCTGCCTGCAGAGAGGCTGCAGAAAGGTTGCGAAAAGGTAGCAGTGCGATCTACAGCGGCGGTTGCAGAACGGGCGGCCTTTTCGTCCTCCTTGACAGGGGAGAGAAGAGAACAGTCAGTCACTCTTTCTTCACTCACTCATGCTTCTCACTGTTTTACAGAGCAAAGCATTTGCACCATTCTTTGTGATTCTTTCCTTTTCTCCTTTGAGCGTAGCGAATCCACTCTGAATATAGAAAATCTTTGCCGCACCCGTCGGTTCCTTCTTTTATTGCCACCGTTCCGAAATTAAATGAAGTCAATCAATACGGAAACATCATCAACCGCGCATGTCTGTTACATGTCGTGGTACTACTAGCATGAACTTGTTGGTCAAATTTGCACAAAGAGGCTGTCTCGGTCGTAAAATCAATATAAAATTAAATTAACTACACTAACATTGATTCATTGCTCCCACATCAAACTCGTTTTGCTATGTACTTTTTTTGCGGGTACTTGATAATGTTCTTTAGCTGAACTTTTGAGCTAACTTTGTTCTCTGGTCATGGCTTGTTTGAGATGGAGACGAGAATGGGAAGTTGGGAACGGCGTTTTCCGTGAGGATCCTGGAGCGTAGCAAGCCGACAGCCGCAATCAATCTTATCTGAGCAAGCATACAGTCATGCAGTTGTACCAACCATATGCATACACCCCCGGGATCTTCTGCTCAGTCGATACCAGAATGGCATCCTCTGGCTCCTGCTGAGAAATTCCATGAAGGGTACAATAGATATAGAGTGAGTTGCTGTGTAATCAAGCACCCTCTAAGTGTAACATAAACTACTTGTATACTTATAGGTACTAGTAGATTGTCTACTTTATTATCCGTAGATGACATAGCAACGTGTTACATACAACTATCTTCTAGACTACTAACTACCACAGAAGATCCACAAGCCTAATGTCATGCATGGGCGTCAGCCGCCCAGCGTGACAAGGCACAGTACCACTGTAACCGAGGACCCAAAATAATTAACTTGGCATGTGCCAACGATGATTGCACACCGTCGATGGAAGGATCCAACGGCTCAAATAAGTCACTTGGTTGGCTGATGGATCACAAACTGTTGTTGCTTGTGGGCTGGGCTACTAGCTTACATAGGTGTCTGCTTGGCTCATCTGGATCTGGGCATGGGCCACCGATGCACGCAATTAGAACCTTTGCTTCAGTTGCGTGACTTGCGTCTCCCTCTCTCTCTCTCTCTCTCTCTCTCTCTCTCTCTCTCTCTTCTCTCTCTCTCTCTCTCTCTCTCTCTCTCTCTCTCTCGTGTCACATTCACAGACTACCAACTCACATGCATGGTCTCAAAGTTTAGGTAGTGGGTCAATTGGCTGCATGTTACTTGAGATTTTGTATGCACCGACTTCCTTCTTTTTGGCATTTTAGTTTGGACCACTTCACTTGCTTGGGTAGAAGGTTCTTATTCTTCATGAACGACTGAGATTGTCATGGAGTGTGTTGGTTTGTATATTGCCACTGCACGCCATGTGGATGTTTACATGTGTCCCAGAAGTTTTCATGCATGTTTTGGTCACGATGAAATAAGAAAATGCGGTGAATCAATTCATTGCACTGTATTCCAATAGTGAAATGGCTTGTTTTAATGATGATAACGTTTTATAGAAGATGCACTTTCTAGCATTTTTGAATGAGGCACTTATCCTATGTGTCTAGTGATAACAGAAATAAAAAGCCGTAAGGAGAAAAGCAGAATTTTCTTTATGCATACCACAACCATCGTAGTATTGTTTTAATCTCAAATATTGTTTGATTGAAAGATAAAATGAATGGTGAAAATTGGTATTCGGCCCTCTCAATTGGGCCGTTGCATCGCATTATTATCTTCTTGACTGGGCCTGGTTACTGGGCCTATAATGCCAGGCCTCTAAGAAATGACAATAGGATGCTCGGCCAACCAAAATGAGAAGTCAGCCTGTAGAATTGATCTTCTTTACTATAACTCTTTTGTCTCTAAAAAAAATACTATAATTCTTTTGAGGTGCCAATAAGAAGCGAATGACCCTTCATGAGAATAAAAAAAAGGTGGGAGATTTTATAGCGCATCCTTATAATTAACTTATAGAGAAAGTATTCTTTCATTTGCCACTGCTATGTACTATTATATTTTTCCTCCTCTTTTTCCCTCCTGCCAGGTCAACATGTTTTGACATTTACTCCCTCCATTTTTGTTTGTTGTCGACTTGTCGTCAAGACAAGAAGGCAGAGTCGGTACAACACTTTTTAGACACCATAGGAAGTTCAAACGAAATCAGGATGAAAAAAAGAAAGAAGGAAAGGTAGGTTCAATTTGAACAAATCTTTACCCTAGATTGTGGGGATTATGAATTCCACAACACATTGGTCGTGTGTTTTTTTTTATATTGTTCATCATAGTTTAACCTAATTTTACTTTATGGTACTTTTTTTTGAATTTCTCCTTTTTTCTGGTGCTTACCTCTTGATATATATATCTTTCAAATCGTTTGAGTTTTGTTTAAATTCGTTTGTATTTTCCTTGATAGATAATGTTCTTGAACTTACTGAAGCGCGAAAGGAAAATATATAGGAAGGGAATATACAGAGGAGTGCTAGAAAGAAAGAAGTGTCATTTTAGTGACATAAGGGAAACCTTGTATTGAACACACAAGAAGGATCAAGTGACTGAAATGTTTAAAAGAAGTGGTAGTACTGTTCGTGAAAGGGAATGGGAAGTTGAAACTTTTCAACAAGCTAGCACAAGTTGGCGGCATTTACTTTCAGAATTCCTTTGCCCCCCTTGCAAAAAGAATTGTGCTTGCTAATTTTATCTCTAGAGTAATAATTTTAGATTAAAAATCTCAAATATCATGTTTTTCAGGGAAAAAAAAGGTATATACGACCCAACTTCACACAGCCAAGAACAGTAAGAGGTAGCTCAAAATTCATTTCTCATTGGGAAAAACTGGAAAGGGAAGGTTACAGCCCGTTTACACTGAAAGACACCGACTGTGCCCACTCTTCGCCCCTTCCTGCCCTGCTAGATTACACTAGCGGCAAAACAAAACTTCTCACATTTATTCTGACCTACTGGCCGATCACCGAGTCCTATCCCAGCCGTCCTTTTAGGATCAGACGGTCTAGGTAAGTACCTCATTTGCGGACACTCTATAGTCCATATCCATGCACGCAATAGGTACATGAATGTGCGTACTACGTAGCTCTTTAGTTTAGGCACCAGCTGCAATTAGATAGTTTCATGCATGCCAGCCGCAAAATTGGTATATAAACCCAACTAAATTAAGGGTGTGTTGTGTGTGAGTGATTATATTGCGTCGTCGTCATCGATGGATGGATGGATGGTTAGGAACCTAGGATGGACTCAGAGATCAGAGCCACATGGCTCCTGCGCCCTTGAGCATAGGCACAAGCTTGCCGGCGAGGTGCAGCGACATGACACGGTCGGTGGAGCCGACGAGCTTGCCGCCGATGAAGACGGCGGGGACCGGCGGCGAGCGGCCGAGGCGGCGGGCGAGCTCCCGCTCCATGTCGCGTCCCCATGGGTCCTTGTCGAGCTCGTGCACCGCCGCGCTCACGGCGAGGTCGGAGAAGAGGCTCTCCACCGTGTGGCTCATCGAGCACTGGCTCGTCGTGAAGATCACCACCGCCTTCTCCGTCGACAGCTTCGCCAACCTGTCCGCCATCGCCGAGTTTTCTTTTGGTGTCTAACAAATGGATCGAGGTAGCTTGTGAGCTATGCTAGAGAGGTAGGCAGATATGGCTGTTTTGTTGCTGACTTGAAGTGTTTGTGTGGTTTGCCAACTGCAGGGTGTGAGGCTCTTTTATAGTGTTCTTCCGATAGAAGCCAGATGAGGAGAATAGTGCGTGTTTGAGAGAGAGAGAGAGAGAGAGAGAGAGAGAGAGAGAGAGAGAGAGAGAGAGAGAGAGAGAGAGAGAGAGAGAGAGAGAGAGAGAGAGCATAAGAATCTTGGACATGTGGATAGCACGCCAAAATGAGCAGTGCTATTCCACTTAGCTTCTTTTCTCACTTACAATTTGGGATTTTTTAAATAGTTATTTGGATAAGTTATTTCTTTTTATGTTACATTATTTTGGCGTCGCTGAGTTGAGTTGTTAACTTGGGTTTTATCCTTTGGATCCATTCTACTCGCACAATCCGATTGTTTTGCGAATAGTTTCTTGCGGTTTTAACTGGCAAGAAATTACAGATAATTAAGCCATGCAGTCAATTCAGCACTGATGTTAGTGTATTTCTTGATTTTCAAAACGCAAAAATTGGTACCATGAGTAGGTTTTGCATTCATGCTGCCTTGGTATCAGCCCTATCCTTCATTACCACATGATCAATCTTCAATGGAACACATGTATAGGCATATACACGTAGTATTTTCCATGCATGTATGTGTCCATGTCCATTTGATAAAAAGTTGCTTGCAGACCTTCATAGTAGATAATGTTTAAAACATCTTTGAATGGGGCCTAGCAAGATATGTGGGGAATATTGGGATATATTTTATGCCTACCACTGCAACAAAAAAAAAATGGATTCGATCCCACAGTTATGATAAGGTTTGAATCTAACGTTTCTTTTTCAAGACCAGGGGCCAACGCGGGTGCGCCCGGGTGGCCAGAGCCAGCAGGCTCCGGGAGCGTCAGCTCCTGTCGGCCCCGGTTCGACGCCCCGCCGCGGCACCTGCGCGTGGTACTGTAGCTCGCATATTTCTGGTATAAAAATAATGGAGGATAGATATGCATTCATGTGTGTTTGTACACCAAGTATCATGAAATGTATTGTGGCTTTCCAAAGTTCGAATCTCTAATGCTTGTTGAGGTCTTTGCATTTTTTATTTTATTTTTACTTGTGACATATCTATTTGAACTTTAGACATCAAAGGGACGCCATCCACTTTTTATAGTGTATGTAACAAACAAATTCATGCAAAACATATTACACAGGCCATGCAAGGGATAGCAAAGAGATGGCATCGACGGCATGTTATACCGTGTATGTGGACATATTATATTTAAATTTACTCGCCCTTAAATATAGGTGTACATAATTGCCTCATCTATCATTAGTCTAAATGGTACGGATTTAACATACAATTTAGTAAAACTTGGAATCTCATTTATTAGATAAAAAATTGATCCATGTATAATTCCCCTAGATTGAGTAACTTTGAGTTGTTTGTCTTCAATGTACTACTCCCTCCGTTCATTTTTAGGGGCGCATGTGCCCATGGCACAAAGACCAAGTAGCATTGGCCTCACATAACACAGTCGTTTCAACAATCAATCCTTGACATAATGACGCATCGTTTGCGCCGTAGCAGTGGCCGGATGTAGCGAATTGCAGGCGGGCATCGCGTCATGGGCCCGCTTGCCAGCGTCTTCTCTGCATGCCGTAGCCTCGCGCAATATACAGGTTCGGAAACAAATCGTTTTTGTTTGATTCCCCGGCAACGGAGCATGCACCAGACTTAAGTTTTTTTTTTTTTGAGATTACACAGTACAACTCAGACAGTCACAACGCACGCACACTCACCCCTATGAACACACGTACGCAAACCCTACCCCTATGAGCATCTTCGAAGACTGAGCCGGCAAATCTAGAGATACGAAGTCACCACTGGCGCCTCGCTGTCGACGGGAGCGTCGCCTACCACTGAAAGAACAAATGCCGTTAAATCCTTGAAAATTCGCTCCCACAGGGAGTCGAACCCAGGACCTGAGAGGTGCTACTCGGATGTCTTAACCACTAGGCCAAGACTCCTTTCACATGCACCAGACTTAAGTACGCACTGGGGCATGCGACGGGGCCAACAGCCAACCCGAGGAGCCCAACGCAAATGCGCCCACGAAATATAGATTTTTTCATTTCACGAATGCGTCCCTAAACATGAACAGAGGGAGTAGGTTGGATTCATTTTGGTTTAGTTTTCCGAACGTATTAACAATATATGAAAAACTAGAACTCATGACGATGATCACTGATAGTGATATCAACTGAGAAGCGGACACATCAAATTGTTTGTAGACTTACGTAGCATCAATCAACAATTGGGTGCATGTACCACTTTGCCATCGTACCTGTGATAAACGAGTTGTTGCATGCGCAAGCATGGAATTGATTTAGATTCTCCAGGAAGAGGAAAGAAAAGCAAAGGCATAGAAAAAGTCAAAACTAAAGTGATTCCACATATGGAGAACAAGACCCACCTAGCTACCATACAAGAATTTGAGCTCGCATAGCTCACAATGTGGCACACAACAAACCACACATTTTGCTTGGTTTGCTCTCATCTACAAATCCCGCCGTACATGGTTTGGGAATCTAGAAACTAAAGCATTGATGCAGATGAAAAAGATAAAAGTAGTCACCAAGTAGCTAGAGGCATCTCTCTCTCCCTCTCTCTCTCTCTCTCTCTTCTCTCTCTCTCTCTCTCTCTCATCACTATTACCTCATGGGATGCCGCGATCCGAGGCCGACTGAAATATATTATCCCTTATATGGACGCATGAATGTCTATCTCCTTTATATCTATCTGTCACTCGCTACATCTATCCGGTTACAAGTTGCATATGTATCCGTGTGTGTGTGTGTGTATATGCAGCTTTTCCCCCCTTTTTTCTAGTACATATCTAAAACTTGCATATATCACACATGAGAAGGTTAAATGCTATTTATTATTTAGCAACACATATAAATTTTTACGTCCGTTGAAGGAAGTGGCTCAAATCTAATAGATTCTTATCTATGTTTCTTCAGATGGTGGAGTTATCAGTTTTCTGAATTGATGTCAAACGGTTATCACGGACCATGGATCGTCATGCTTATGATTCTTAGTTAGTGGGCTTATTAATTATTAACTATGGACCAAGAGAGATCTTTCTTTTGCACTTTAGTTCCATTTGTGGCAAGTACTTTGAACCTAGCTTCTATGCATGCATGCGATTAGATAACCGAAACCAGGGAATAAAACAATATATCTGTATGCATTCATTAACTAATGATTTGAAGGTTTAGAATCAAGAATGACATAAAAATTGCTTTTCCGCTCTTTCTTCAGAATAATACTTTCGTGAATTTAATATGTTCCAGTTGACTTTGACAGATACACACACACACACACACACACACACACACACACACACACACACACACACACACACACGCACACACACACGGCTATTGGGAAAAGAAGAATTATATTGCTTAACTCTTTTCAATGAATAATTTCAGGTGTCGTTTTTGCAATTAAAACCATGTTCAATGCATGTTTGCATAGCAAAAACATACATAGCTACCTGTACTGGTTGATGAACCACATGCATTAATTGGAGATTAAGATTATCTGGTGTAGAGCAGTTGTGAAAACTTTAATTCTTAGTTTGCTTATGTTGTTATTTACCTAAAGCTTTAGTAAGCAAACAAGTAAACTATATATATATTTCAACGCACCTGAAAAATAACAATTGTACCTTGGAAATTTTCACTGTAGTGCAATGATGTACAGTACGTTCTCCTGCAAACCAAGGAAAAGGCATTCCGACCATATCTTATCTAATATATATGCAATTCGTGAAGCAATCTATGCACATATCACTTGGAACTCCATTTTGCGAGAGTGGTGTCGGTTCATTTTTCATTCCATCGACACACTAAATAAAGATACATTAATTCTATACTCTCAGCCGTGTACCACCAAATTAAACAAACATTTCCAGTCACCTGAGTCATCCTCGATCAGCATTGGAGATACAAGGTGATCGAGGCATTCAACATAGTACGTGCGCCATCATTAGTTTATATGGCACACAACAAAATAAAATTGAGATGCAAGACCTAAAGACATCGTTACATCTGACCAGCATAATCAAATGCACGAACGAAGATCACCATAATAAAAGGTATACTTATATGGTAACTCTCATTCTCATACATATAATTAATTCATATAAGCCCGTAGCGAAAGGGCAACCGAAGACCGAACAGTACATGCTATTGATCAGCCTTATTTCTGTCAAAACTCTGAAGAACAGGACTGGAAAAACCTGCCCTCTTGACACACACACACACCCTTCTTACTCTCTTTATTTTACCCACATACATATGCAAATGCATGCAAGTAGAGGCATGCACTCACGCATTCCATGCTTAGGTGTACGTAGCTTGCATTGACGGCTGCTCCGGCGTCTACAGCCAGAGCGCGCCGGCTTTCTTGAGCATTGGCACGAGCTCGCCGGCGAGGTGCAGCGACATGACCCTTTTGGTGCCGCCGACGAGCCTGCCGCCGACGAAGAGTGCCGGCACGGCCGGCGTCCCGCCGCCGAGCATCGTGAGCAGCGCGGCCTCCATGTCTTTGCCCCGGGCGTCGCTGTCCAGCTCGTGCACCAGCGCGTTCACGCCCAGGTCAGCCATCAGCTGCGTCATCGTGTGGCACATGCAGCAGGAGCTCAGCGTGAACACCACCACGGCACGCTCCGACGCAATCTTCATCACACGGTCAGCCATTTCTTTCAGTCACCTCCTCTTGGTTAGTTGCCCGGATCGATCGATCTCCAAGCAAAGGCTCACTAGCTATCTAGATTTCCTCTTTAATTTCTCTCTTTATCTCTCGATCGAGCTCTGTCAAGCAGCTGTGTTTTTTGCACGTGGCTAGATGAGTGTGTAGGAATGGATGCTTTGGGAGCTCAGGGGTGGCTGCCTTTTATAGAGTTGGTAAGCTTAGGAATTCCTTAGTGGGTCCCGGCTCGATCAAGTGCAATGAAAACACGCACGAGAGCTAGCTACTGAGGATGAGTGAGCTAATCTGGGTGTTTCTGGAAAAAAATATATATGACAAAATGATCCAATTCAAGAATCTACAAGTTGGTAGCATGTTGGGCTGGCTAGACACAAGACGATGCCTGACATATTCGTTATCCCATGTGTGTAGATTTGGATCCAAAAAGGCCCCGTGAGTTGCCCTATATATGCATGTGCATGGGATAACGATAGATGCATGTTTTGACAATATAGGGCCCAAGGAATATGTATTGGAATGTTTTGTTGTGCACTCGCATTGCGTGTACTGTGTATGCATGTTTGAATAGATATTAATTGGAACGTTTTCAATGTTGATCTCTACTGAGAATAATCTCACTTGTGCCCACGTACGTATTCGTGTATATGCACCATTTGCTTCTTAGACTAATTGATGTATCACAGTCATCAAAGAAAAGACCAAGACAATCCAACATCAGTGAACGGTAACACACAAAACATGGTAGAGAGAAGAATGCAGGTACAATGTTGGTGGTTCCACTTGGTACTAATCCAATGATATTGAAATATATACTATGCTTCTTTTATTTTCCAGGAATGAAAGTATGGTGTAGTCCTATTAATCTTGCATTTTGCATGTAAAATAAGTATCCTCAAATTAATTGGGAAGGATCAAATTAAACTAAGTTTCCATGCGGGATCGAACCTACGTACTCTTGCAGTACAATTTGAGCATTCATTGTTTCAGGTGAACCTTGACAAATTAGGAGTCTCCTTGAATCAAATAAATCTAGCTAGAACTGGACCCTAGTTTCTGTTATTTTCTACTTGCAGTAAATAAATAAATATATGCACGAAATTTAATCTAATAATTAAAGGACTCATTTCGGATAGGGGAATTGGAATATTGACACAATCAACTCCAGATGTGCCTAGCTAGTTCTATCTATGGCTATCCAATGGATTGAAAGTAAGCACACAACCAAGATTCTGCAAAGATAGATTGAGCCAGAGCATTTTATGTGTCTGCACCTTTATTTCCTCCATTGTATATATGCAATAAATATTTATAATACAAGTATCAATTGTTTGATTTAATAAATCTACTAGCAAAATAACTGTATAGAACTGAAGTGACAGAAGAATCTGTTGACACGAATTGGATTATGTGGCTACTATTTGCTTCAAGAGTGCCAAAGCCATCAGTGCAATGTGCAAATCACACGTGCCGGTCAGATATAGCTTGAATTTTTTCTTCTCGAGGGGGTCAGATAGATTGATGTGTGGACTCATAATAAATCATATCAGATAATAGTCTCCTTTCTGATATCTCTTCAAGCATAGGGTATGCTTTGTACTCGCTGCATGTTAGTGGATAGATGCCATTCTAGAGTGCCCGTGATAGATCAGTCTCTCTAAAGGTAACATTGGCCAGTAGCACCTGCAAAATTATGTAATAAGCGGTAAGAATGCGAAAGGATTTTTCAAAAGGATAGTTTCAGCCAGCTCCTTCCTATGTTAATGTCATTTATTCAATCTTTCACATATTTTATTACGTTACCTCAAAACTTCTAACAATATATTTGAACTTTTAGTAACATCTAGTGCGGAGTTAATTAGGTCTGAATTTCCAGTCCCCATGGTAACAGATTGGTTACTGCTCGGAACATTTGGGAAAGTATATTATCGCTGGGATTGGATCCCTGCGATACCTCGGACAGCCTTCCGAATTGACAAATGACATGTGAATAATAGTGCTAGAGCACGTATAATAGCGGTGCAGACTGGATAGTGATGGCTGGAATCCATAGCAGCAGCCAAAGATAGAGTAGTACTGGACGTGAATACCTGATTGGATTCACCTCAAACTGGAATCTTACCTAGGAAAACTATTTCGGAAAATTTCGGAGGTCACCGATAAACATGAAGTTTCGGGAATTTCGGAATTTCGACGAACTTGATTGACATGATTCACAAGATATCAAATCTATGAAACATCACGATTGGATACATAAACAAGACAATTTGCACTCATTAAGGTCAAGAATAATATGGCACTGTTCATTCGATTTCATTTCCAACCGACGAAATATCGGATATTTCGGTGAAATTTCACCGAATTCCTAGAATCTTACCAACTGCTGTGTGATAATATTATCCTGAAGTCAATCAGAAATCAATTCCACCGCCAAAGAACTCCAAGGAAGATTGGTCCTCCATTTACATCTACTTGTTACGCAAGCGAAGCTGGCATGGTAGTAACAAAAATCGCCATACTACAATCAACAGGTAGAATATGTTCATGGTAATTGAAAAAGAACATCGTGCTGGACTGGTGAACATTTCCCCGTTCCAAACCGGGGTGTACATTCCACTTTTTTTTTTGTCTCGAAATATGCTCCATCAGGATGCCTAACTTTTAGTGCATAAACCAAGAGATACATCTATGGATGGCAGCCTACAAACTAATATTTGGATGTTTAAGTTATTTTTATTGAAATTGTTGTGGTGAAGTTTCCTTCATTCTCCACCTGTCAAATGTCACAGGCCATAGTGGATGCTATGCTAGATGCCTACCTCAGCCTGAAAATTAAATGCTACAGATGCGGCAACTCTACAGAGATGCGTCAGTCAGACTCAGAGCATGAACGGTACTGACAACGATGAGGAATAATACAGTACTATGCTATAGCTACGGCCAATGCTTCGTCATACATACGACACATGGAAGCTATTCCAAATAGCTGATCAGACCGGTTTCGAAGGAACCAGGGATGAATCGCCAATGGTTTCAGAATAGCATCCAAATAGCCAGCACTGACCGACCTTATCTGTGGCATGGAATCTGACCAAGTGGCTGCCCGCGGCGTTTCGCAGCAGATTGAGCTGCTTCTGGTTCGTAAACCAGTCTGACCTTATCAGATATGAGGCGCCGCGATGCCGCGATCGGAGAGGATGCAATCTTGTCTTTTCCGTATTCTCACCCAATCCTTCCCTACAACTTAAACTCTTTTATTAACAACTGAATCCAGGAAGTTTAGAGAAGTTGCTATATCTAACATGTATGTGTATGACGCTGCAGGCATCTGAAGGAAGTGAGGTGTTATATTATATTTTCTAATTTTTGCTTCCATTTTTTTTACATGACGCCAACCATCCGGCACAAACACGGAAGAATGGCTATTCGGGCAGAGATATGATTATTCCCCATATCTAAGCTTGAGATTCTCACCTGGAAAATGCACTTTGCAGTGGCAGGTTACAAAGAGCGGCAGCATGACAGAAGTGGGAATCATTTTGCAGCTTTTTTTAATCTGTTAATTGTCAATTTACATGTCATTTGGATGTTCTTATGGGTGTCAAAGTTTCTATTAAATTAATGTGATGGTTAGTGACAAAGTAGAAGATTGTCTTAGTTTAAGGAAAGTTGTCTTACTGTTTACTTATGCTGTAGCTTGGTATTATGCGCTTATTACAAAGTAGAAGATTGTCTTAGCATAAGGGAAGCAGAACAACTTTTCTTAAGATTGTCTTAGTATAAGGAAAGTAGACATTCTCTGAGACCTTTATTCTTTTCAGGCTCCAATAAGATGTGGTTGATTGTATAGCACACATACTTAATAGAAAAAGTACATTAAACTTAATTTAAAGGAGCAACTATCTATGATTACTGTTTTTTCTCCAGCTCCCATCTACAAGAAAATCACAGACAATTCCAGATGAATATATTTGGAGCTACGCAAAAACCATAAAACATATACCATAAACATAAGAAAAACAAGGATCACTTATCCATGATCAGGGATGTATACATAAATTTTGAACATCCATTGGCTTCAGGTGACGTACCAAAATAATGCCCAATATGAAAATGAAATTTTTATATTTTGTTCGGAAGCATTCCTAATGTTTTGAAGTTGATATGATATATTAATAAAGATTTTGTGAGTTTTTTTATATCATAATCTTTCTCTAAGATAAGCATTCTTTTGAATTATACTGGATGATGCAACAATTTTGACATGATTAATTGGAGTGCTGAAGCGCAGTGTGGTAAAAAGGGACCTCATATGTAAAAGAAAGAATGCAATTCTTTTAGCGCCAAAAGGAAAAGAAATTCTAACTTTTTTGTCATTTTTTTCTCTAACTATGGTTGGGTGTTTATGATTTTAATTTTCCACATATGTTAGCACACAAACACTAACGATTGTAAACACTGTCCAAATGAGAAAGTACGTGAAAGAAAAGAAAAACAAGAAAGGAATGGGAACAAAAGCATTGAATTCGCATAGTCAATATACGAGCACATGACGTCTATTTGACTCAAACTCCACGCTCCCATCCTTGTTTTTAGTTTCGTTAGCAGTAATAAATATTTACACTTTCAAATTTCCTTTTCAGACCATAAAGATATATATCTTTCAGAATCCAAGAAGAACAACAAACAAAAGTGGTAGCTCAAATTCATATCTCGTTGGACACTAGAAAAGGCAGGTTACAGGTCCGTTTACAATCAAAGATACGGACTGGTCATTCCTCGCCTTTGTCATGCCTGCTAGGTTGCACTAGCGGGAAAACAAATAATCTCGTATGGTTACTATTGTTAGGAAGTCTCTATGCAAGCCTTCCCTTTGTGATCGAATATACGGTCTAGATAGCTAGGTACCTCATATTTGTGAGACTCAACCGTGACTCTATGCCTTAATTTAGGGACCTCATATGTATACTAATTAGTTGTATGCATGCAAGATGCAACTTATACATATATAAACTCGGCAAAATTAGGAGTGTGAGTGCGTGACTAGTGTCTTCGTCCTTGTCGGATGCAAGGATGCTGGAAGGATTCAGAGCCATTTGGCACCAGCACTCTTGAGCATGGGCTCGAGCTCGCCGTCGAGGTGCAGCGACATGACCCGGTCGGTGGAGCCGACGAGCTTGCCGCCGATGAAGACGGCCGGGACCGGCGGCGAGCGGCCGAGGCGGCGGGCGAGCTCCCGCTCCATGTCGCGGCCCCGGGGGTCCTTGTCCAGCTCGTGCACCGCCGCGCACACGCCGAGGTCGAAGAAGAGGCTCGCCACCGTGTAGCACATCGGGCACTGGCTCGTCGTGAAGATCACCACCGCCTTCTCCGTCGACAGCTTCGCCACCCTGTCCGCCATCGCCGCCTTCTTGTTTCGTACCTAAAGCGATTGATCTATCTAGCTAGCTGCTTTTGTGAGTTGAAGTCTTGGAGTGCTTGTGGTTGTGTGGATTGCGAATGCAGGCAGAGAGGCCTTTTATAGTGTTCATCCGATAGAGGAAAATCGAGAGAGAGAGAGAGAGAGCATAAGAATCTTCGACGTGTTCTTTGCACGCTCAAAATGGACAGTAGGCATAATCGATCTGTCTCTGTCATGAATTTAGTTAGGATTACTTCTCAATTTTCTTTTAGTAAGATAACTCATTTTACATTATCTGTTAATGCTAAATTCACATTAAGATACTTTGACTTGAAATGTGAAAAATGCATACCATGAGATGGGTCGTGGTCTCACTAGTAATTAACCACATCTTTCAAAAAAAAAATTTGCTCTCTTTAGATTTTCTATCTTGCTTTCGTCCCAAAATATATAAAAATTTTCATCTATGAGATAATCACTTTTTCATCTGAGAAAAGATCGGATTAATCAGTTGGATATTACTATACAAGGATCGGATTCTGATCATATCAACTAACCATGTATCTTAATTATATAAACTGTTACATCATGTATCTGCACCGAAAAATGTGTGCAGGTGTAGTTTCCATTCATTAAATGTGTCCACGTCCATTTGATAAAGTGGCTAGGACACTTTCGTACTGATTACATTTAAAAATAAATTTAATGGGGTCTGTTAAGATATATGAGGAATATAGGGATATATATATACCTTTTATGCCTGGAGTACTACAGAAAAATATGGAACCCTTAAAGCATGAAAGATCCCCATGTTTGTGATAAGGTTTGAATCTAGCTTTTCTTTTTCCATACCAGGGCCACATATGACAGCATAATGAATGGTAATGTATGTCGCCCTGGTGTGGAAAATTTACCATTACCAATCCCCTGAGATGACATTCCCTCTTAATCATTCCCTTGAGATGGAAAATATTATATATGACTCCCTCCATTACAAAATGTCATACGTGCACATAAATCAAAATTCAAACTTCTTAAGATGGGTGCACAGTCAAGAAAGAGAGATAGAAATTGAGATGTATTGGGATGCGAGAATGACAATTAAATTGAAAAAACTGAGTGAGTGTAGGATGACAAGTAATATCGGACAGAGGGAGTAATTTAAGCATCACCTTTCATATTGAAATGGAGGGAATAATGGTAACTTCTGCATTACAAATACAAAGATTAATTTTAAAATTCTTGATATCCAAGTATATATAGATGAAGCTACTGTAAATTTAACAAAGAAGAAACTCTGATTTAAACGTAAAATGAAGGGTGTCTTCCAGCAAAAACTTTACATGTAGTATATAACACATGCTTATGTACAAGCCAACTATCATTGAAAGTATATATTCCTCCGTTTTCCAAATTTGGACCGTGTCTCATGTTTCATAGCATCAAAGGCCACAATGAATTTCTCGACAAAAAACAACCAATACATATGTCGATTAACATGTCGCTATATATTTAGCCATCTAACTTAATTTATGCCCTCATTGTAATTCAGTAAACAAGAATTTAATTATTCTTAATTAACCTAAATTAGTATGACTGGTATAAAAAACAAGTTCCAATCCCTTATATGCCAATACTGTAACACCGAGAACAGGGCTTTTGTTTGTGTTTAGTATCATGGAGTTGGATTCATTTTGGTTTGGTACTCGGAACAGGTAGAACATTTAGTTCATATGTAAAATATATGTACCGTCATACTCCATATAGTGCCTACACATATTAAACAAATGGCAAAAAGTAAAAACCAGGGAGGTGATCATTGATACCAATATCCACACAAAAGTAGAGGACATGGAATCGATCGTACATGCGCGTAACACGACACAACACAATCGGGTATATATGCCCCTTCACCTTCACTACCCTCGATGATCGAGTCGTCGCATGTGAGCATAGAATCAACTTAGACTCCACAAGAAAATAAAATAAAATAAAGGGAAAATATAACTACAAAAGTCAAAAAACAAAAGTGATTCCACAAGAGAGGATATCACCCCCAACCTACAGTTGTTTCTCACAATGTGGCAGCCAACAAGCCACCACTTTGCCTGGATATCTCTCATCACATCATTCTGGTTTTGGAATCCAGAAAAAAAAATAAAGACATGGATGCAAATGATAATGATAAAGTCACCAAGTAGCTAGAGGCATCTCTCTCTCTCTCTCTCTCTCTCTCTCTCTCTCTCTCTCTCTCTCTCTCCCCACTATTAGCTCACAAGGATAGCGAGCAGTATAGTGGATGTGATGCTGCCATCCGAAACCGATCTCAATATATTATCCCATATGTTCATGTTGATTGTCTTTATGTCCATCTGTCACAAGGATTTATCCAATTAATTACTAATTGCATGTATATCTATCCTTGTGTGTGCTTGCAAAATCACACAGGAGGTTAATTTTTGCAACTTGCATATAAAGTTTATGTCCAGACAGCTCTCATCCAATTATGCAACTGCCCTAATTAATCTAATAATCAGTAGCTATATTAAAGAAACATTACATTTGTTCTACAATGCAGATTTGTATTATTTTTGTTTAGTTACCCAAATTTGTCGGGACTATTATTTTGTTAAAATTACATTAGGCCATATATATGTGAAAATGAGTACATATCTTAGTGTTGCCGTACGCCATTTATCGTATCATACTTAATTATGTCTGCCTAATGGGCATAATAGTTCAGCTGATTCTTTGCGAATTCTGATCCAACATATATATGAGAGAGAGATCCATTTGTGGGATGTACTTTCCACATATGTGATTAATGAAAGAGAACAAGGGAATAGAGACTATGCATCTGTATATTGGCTAATGACTTAATAGGAGACTCAAGAACTTAATTAACAGGTGTTACTTTTCCCTTCCTTAGTTTTGACTTTATCACTTTTTACTTCATATTATAGTGCTTTCATCAATGTAATTTGTTCGGTTCGACTTTGATTGAAACATGTTATTTTTCTTTACGAGGGGATTGTGGTAGGAGCATGACTATATGTTTTAATTATTTCCTATTTAACTGGTCTACACATGCTACAGTTCATAATTATTTGGCACTTTTCCTAAAAAAAAAAACTTGGCACTCTGGTATCTGGTAAAACAAGTGTTCACGAATTGAAATGTTCATGCAATTTTCAAGTAATAAATTGTATTCGATGTCCTCACGTATTGATGAACCACATCAATTGGCGATTATGAGAACTGGAATATTTGCGCTTAATATTTTTAAATAATAAGGGAAATTTGCAGTTCCATGTAACTCCGAAACAACCCCATCGACTGATATATATTACAACCATATCTATCCTTGAGACACAACATTTAATTTCTTTTTTCACGACGTGCACTTCTCTGGCATATGTCGACCTATAATAAATAGTCAAACATATCTGTTATGTAGTTCATGAAGCAATGCACTCATGTGCTACGCTAAAAAGTCAAAAATTACTCTTCGTGAATCGTGAGCGTTGCTCCACCTGAACTAACCCTGCTCGTTTTCAGTCAATTTTCACTCATAGACAGTCATTGAGCTGGTGTATCGACAGGGCTGTAAATTGGTGAGTTCAACCAAATGCACTCGTTTTCCAAAACGAGCTCTTAGTTTTGAAAACTAGTTCATTTGGCTGAACTAAAGAGGGTCGAAAGTGACCTAAGTGTCACCGTTTTACACCCCTAGTATATATACCACCAAATTGGGGAGTCCGATATCTGTCACCAAGGAAGGAATGAAATAACCACATTTTCTTCCGACAGCATGCCAGCAGGCGTGCGTCGTGCTCACAGAAACTGAAATGGATATACTGAATGTATTAACAAAGATCATCACTTGTACGTATATGACCGAGTGTGTGAGTAGAACACGATCAACTTACAAATCCTGTATGCAAAACTCTCATCAACACAAAAACTTTAATTAGGTGGCACCTGATCCTCTGGCAAAAGAAAAAACACAAGAACCACAGCGAGAGAGGATGATCAAACAGAGTAAATCCAGGCAACACTAGAAATACTCATAAACTCATACTGAAAATATTTATTAACTCTCATACATGTATAAATTCGTAAGCCCATGGAAAAAGGGCGATCGATGATCAGTACACTTACGCACTGCGGCGACGTTAGACCAAAAACAAAAAAGAAAAAACAAGGCAAAATTGCATAGGCCATTTCCCTCGCTCACTAGCTACACACGGCTAGCAAGCCATTTTGCCTAACTTATTCTTGTCAGAACTCTGAAGAACAGGACTGGAAAAACCTGCCTTCTTGATTGACACACACAAACCCTTTATTTTCCGGTACGTGGGTCTCGATCGACGAATGGTGGATCTCTACAACCAGAGCGCGCCGGCTCTCTGGAGCATGGGCTTGAGCTCGCCGGCGAGGTGGAGCGACATGATCTTGTTGGTGCCGCCGACGAGCCGGCCGCCGATGAAGACGGCGGGCACGGCGGGGCCCCGGCCGCCGCCGAGCATCTTCAGCAGCGCGCGCTCCATGTCCTTGCCCCTGGGCTCGCGGTCCAGCTCGACCACCAGCGCGTTCACGCCCATGTCCGCCATTAGCTTCGTCACCGTGTGGCACATGCAGCAGGAGCTCAGTGTGAACACCACCACGGCGCGCTCCGACGCAATCATCATCACACGGTCAGCCATTTCTTATTTTCAGTCACCTACTCTTGGCTATATATCGCTCGAATCGATCGATCTTCTCCTAAGTAAACTCTCCCTAGATCTCTCTGATCTCTCTCTGAAGCTAATTCTCTTTCTAGCTTCTTTCTCTAGCTGATCTGTCAAGCAAGCTTCTAACTGTGTTTTGCACGTAGATGATGAGTGTTGTGTAGGGGATGGTTTGGGAGCACAGGGCAGGCTGCCTTTTATAGACTTGGAAAAGGTAGCTAGAGGGTTTCCTTAACGGGTCCGGGCTGGTCCACTGCAGGTAAGAACAAGGCAGTGTACTTTCAGACAGGCCAGTACGACCTCTGGCCTGTGAATATGATGAGGGAGCTGATCGATCTGGGTGTTTCTGGAAAAAAAAACAAAAATGTTCCAATTCAGGAATATGCAAGCTGGTATGGCAAGTTGATTGGGCTAGCTAGACACAGGACCATACCATACATGACATATACCATTTGACTTTAAAAGATATATTAAAATAATCACAGGGTACCGGGTATGTAGATTTGGGTCCGAAAAGCTCCGTCGGTTTGCTGAAAAAGGATGGTTGTGCTATGTATGCATGCATGTGAGATCAGAGGTGATTGGATAATGCATCGGCCTGTCTTTTCAAATATATGTAGGGCCCAAGAATGTTTTAGTAGGGTTGACCTACAAATTAAAGAACCGCATATGTATGCATATCGCCTATGAGCGTGCACTGATCGACTTCCTCTCTGCATTTTTAGTAAAAGATTAACAGGATTTACTGGTATTTGAATGCTACTAGTTTTTAAGTTTGTTTTCACCAAGCTGAACTAGCTCGCGTCAACCAGCAAGCAAGCCGTTGCTGTGTCTCTTTTCTTTTCCTGTCCTTTGCTATGGGATTATAGAGTTGGTAGTTTTCATAGTTTTTTTTAGAGCCATCAGGCAAATTTATCGACTTTTGTCAAAATATTGGCTCTGCTAGTAGGGGGTCGGTTTCTCCAGCGGCATTAAGTTTTTTTTTTTTTGAGCCTGCCCCAGCGGCATTAAGTAATAAGATCAGAACCGGCCGCAATGCAATTGGATAGAGTCTATTCACCAGCAACCTAGCCAACAGGCCCAACACTAGAAGAAGGGTAAAGCAGAAGGTGAGTATGCTGTATGCCACTTTGATTTTATCCGAAATATTCCATGGCCATTGATAAAAATATCTGATCTGAGCCGAAAACTCCATTTTTTTAAAAAAGAAGAAGAAAGCATTGATCTATGCTCTGTAACAGTTTCTTTTTCAAGAAAAAACTTCATATATTCCTGTTAACTAAAATATAAAAACTGAAATTTGAAAGATGCAGATCATTACCTATGTGGGTTCAGGACCTAATTTGAAGAATGTATGACCTCCAATGGTTGAGCTTTGCTTTAATTGACTTTGAAAGATATATTAAAATAATCAGGGTACCGGGTATATGTAGATTTGGATCCGAAAAGCTCAATAGTACTTTGCCCGTCGGTTTGCTGAAAAAGGATGGTTGTGCTGTTCATGCATGTGAGATCAGAGGTGATTGGATAATGCATTGGCCAGTCTTTTCAAATATATAGGGCCCAAGTGTCAGACCCCATTTCTGAAATCTGCTGTGCATCCTGTATCAGTCCTAGATCAGTAGCTGATACGCACAAGAACACAGATATGATGATCAAAAGCATACTTCGAATAAGTAAATAAGTATAGTACCTGATATAAGACCTTTAGTGGCGGTACGACAAGGATTCAAAACCATCCAAGTCCATCCGACCGACTAACGGTGAAGCAGACAGCGGAAAATATGGCCCAACACCACAAGCAGGCTTGAGGAGCAGAACCGAAAACCAACACGTCGTCGACTTCTACGAAGTCTTCTCCTGCCTAAACCAACAATCGCAAACGCGTGAGTACATAAGGTACTCAACAAGCCCTAACACAAGGGGTAAATGTATGCAGGGATATAACCAAGGTTTAGGCTAGGGTTTATCATATCGGCGAAAAGCCATCTTTATGCAGGGTTGTTTAGAAAGCAAAGCAGTTTGCAGACTACAATCAAGATTATTATACTTGGTATTTAGTGGGGTTGTTTGGCCCTGGGGGAGATGCAATCCATCCCGCCAGTTCCCAAGTTTTAATGCTGGCTGGAAACCAGCGCACGGCTCAACACCGGTGTATTCCAAAAACACGCCAAGGAGTAACACACACCGTTATACTAATCTTGTGTGGCCAAAGCTTTCGCGTCGTCCATTGCCGTGGAACGCGGCTATCTAGATAGATTATACACTCTGCAGAGGTTGTACACGATTCCCCATAAGGTACACCTGTCCTCCCTGATATCGCAGTTTGGACAGGCATACTGAGGTCCCGTACCTACTTGGTGTCACCGGCATCCACCCACGGAAATTCATCCAACCAGGGGCTTCATCATATCATATCATATAGAAAGGCCTGAAAAGTATCCACATGCCGGACCCGCTTCCCACTTGTCCACGAGTCTTCTCTTGGCTTCCGCTGCAACTCCTGCCTCCGAGTGGGATACCGGGTGAACACTATAGTAGGGTGTGGTTCCAAATCTTGCCCATACAAGACTTGTGGCTGTACGAAGGGTGCTAGGCCAGGTGGCACAGGAACCGGTCCTTATACGACCGAAGCAGGCATCTTCAATAGCTATCCTCACAGAGGAATCGCGTCCCAGAGATAGCCCTCCCCACTGAGGACTACCTCGCCTGCTCCTGCCAAGATATCCCCACTATAGGGTTGCACAAGTCACTAATTACCATCCCACATTATCATATTCACAACACACACCACCAAGCACTCACACATTTAACACTAAAAAGCATGTATAGCAAGATTAAATTAAGTACACATGAGTAACAGTCCTAAGCAGCATAGCATTCCAACTAATCATTAAATAATTAACGATGTTGGTCCCTAAGTCTAACAATGGAAGCAGGGTGATCAATAACAAGGCATGGCAATCAACAAGCATTAGGACATACTAAGCATTTAAACATCATGCATACTTTATTTATAATCTAGGCTCTAAGTAGGTAATTTGTAAACATAGGATCAATCATGATCAAAGGAGGGTTAGGACTTGCCTTCACCAAAGTCTTCTTCTTCTAAGTCCTCGTAATCCGGATCCTCAGCTTCTTCCTCGTAAGCTTGATTATCTAGCGATTAAAGGTAAAAAAAAAAACGACAAATAAATCTACCGCTCAAACAATTAATTAAACAAGCATTAAACCAAATAAAATCCAAATAAAGATCAATGAGGAAGTTTCTGATGTCATTGGATAGATCATGAATTTAGATGAATTTTGGCGAAAGAATCGCCAAAATTGGAGTTAGAACGAATAAGATATGAATTTTGGAAGTTCGCGGAATTAAAATGAAATATGATTAAGCTTGATTCATTAAGTATGGGCAAAACTTAATTAATCTGGGGTGATTAAGTATTGGAAGATGATTAGAAAATAATCTAGTATTTTTATAGAATTTATGGGATTTTTCTGATATTGGAAAAGTGCTCGAAAAAGAATCTGTGTACGTTTGCTGTGTGGACTTAGCAATTTCAGATCGTATGTGTGGCTGACAGATGGGCCCGGGGGGCCGGATGCACTATGTTGTACTGTGTCGTGGACTCGGTCCACGTGAGCTGCGGACCAAGGTGCACGTGAGGGTGGTGCACGGTGCACCGGGTGCACCACGCATGCGGGAGGACCGGCTCGTGTGGGGCCCGCTGGCCGACGTGGCGTGCCATGTCGGAAGGCGACGACGGCGCGGTCAAACGGCGGCCGGAAACAGGGGAGCGCGGCGGCGCGTCGCCGGAATCCACGCCGGCGGCGGCTGCGGTGGTCGGAACGCAACGAGAAGCACGTCTACGTGCTCTACGCGCGACGGCGAAGCCGTCTGGGGGTGATGTCGTCGACAAGGTCGACGGGAGCGGCGGCGCGTGCTCGTTGGAGTTCGGCGGCGCGGCGGTGCGCGGGGTGAAAACGCACGTGTGCGTGCTCGTGCTCGAAACCGTGCGGTCGTGAGGGCTCGGAGTGCGACGGCGAAGCGTCCAGTGGGGCGCGTCGACGTGAACGGCGGCCGTGGAGACGACGCGAGCTCGCCGGACTTGGACGGCGCGTCGATGTGTGATGAAGAACACGTGCGCGTGCGGTTAAGCTCGGGTTCGTGCTGCCGTGGAGGTGCGCGGGTGTGCGCTGAGTGTGGCGCGCACCTCGACTCGGCCGGGCATGGCCGGAAAGCTCGCCGGCGACGAGGTCGCACGGCGGCGGAGGTGCTCGGTGCGGGTGCGCGTGCGTGGGAGAAGGAAGAACAAGAAGTAGCGCAGAAGGGGGAGAAGGGAATGGCGAGGCTCACGGTGGGGTCGACGCGGCTGGAGGGGAAGCAGAAGGTCGACGCCGACGATGAGCGGCCGCCGGAATCCCTAGCCCACCGAGAACTCCATGCTCCGCGCCTTCGCTGCAAAAACGAGAGGCGAGAAGGGGTTAGCTGGAGCTCGGTGATGCTAGAGGAAGGAGAAAGAGAAGGTGGGGCTCCACTGTTGGTTCGTCGGGGCTGCCGAAGGAGAAGGAGACGCCGGTGGCCGGTGGGGAAAAGTGAGATTGGTGGCGCTCGGGTGAGAATTGGGATGATTTTGCTCGTGCGAGGGAAGAGGGATAGCGAGGCGAAGCTTGCCGGCTTTTATAGGCGGCCGAGAAAGTTGAGGCGGAGCGGTTGGCGCCGGTCAAGCGCCGGTCGCCGAAATTCAATGGCGACGCGATGGCGCGCCAGAGCGAGGACGACGCCCACGCGCGTGATGACGGGCGCGCGGGACATCCACAGCGGCGGCGAAGGGACTGGACGGGGCAGGCGCTCACGCGGTGCTGACGTTGAGGCATGGCGGCTCGCCGGAGTTGGTGAGGTCGCCGGTCAAGGGGCGTGGGCACGCGCTGCCGAGGCGACGGGGCGATGGGACGAGGCGGGACGTGGTGACGGAGGCGCTGCGTGTGCACATGTGGCTCTTGCGGCGGCGGTGTAGCTTGACGCGACGAGACGGCGCCGGCCGGCAAGGCGGCATGGGCGGCGCTGGCGGCGTCAGGAGGAGGGAGACGACATCGCCGGCCCACGCGTCAGCGAGAGAGAGGAGAGGAGGGCTGGGCGAGCTGGGCCGGGAGAAGCTGGGCCGCGGGGAAAGGGAAGGAAGGGAAGGAGGTTGGGCCGGCCAGGGAAAAGAGGAAGGGGCGGCCCGAGAGAAAAGATTTGGTTTAATCTTTTCACAGGATTTTGACAGGATACAAATTTGAATGGATTTCAAATTTGAAAAAAAAGATCAAAACCAAAAGAACACGTAAATAAAAACAAGAAAATCCAAATATGCTTATGATGGGGTTTGATGCACATTTAAAATTAAAAAATTCGAATTTGGCATGGATTTCACCTCTAGTTTGATTGAATTTGTTTGAATTCGAAAAATTCAAATTTTTAGTGGTTTTTATATTATGGAAAAACACAGGGTGTTACATCCTTGCTGGCTGCTGCCTATCTCGCGTCAGCCAGCAAGCAAGCCGTGCTGTCTCTTTTTTCTTTTTTCCTATCCTTTGCTATAGGATTGTTAACACACCCTTATTCCTCTTGTTGGTAGTTTTCAAAGTTTCTTTGCAGAGCCATCAGTCAAATTTATCGACTTCATCTTGTCAAAATATTCCTGTTAGTCTATTCACCAGCAACCTGGCCAACACTAGAAGAAGGGTAAGGCAGAAGGTGAGTATGTTGTATGCCACTTTGATTTTATCAGAATTTTCCATGGCCATTGATAACTTTATCTGATCTGAGCTCAAACTTCCATTTTTAAAAAGAAGAAAGCATTGATCTATCCTCTGCAACATTTTTTTCAAGAGAAACAAAACTTCATATATTCCTGTTAACTAAAATATAAAATTGGAAATTTGAAAGACGCAGATAATTACCTATGTGGGCTCAGGACCTAATTTGAAGAATGTATGACCTTTATGGTCGAGCACTGAGTGTTTAATTGTTTATTTCGCTATCCAGATATATAGAACTGAACCCTGATTTATGCTATTAATTACTAGCTGGGAACAATAACTAACTATATGCCTGAAAATAAATCTAATAATAATGAACCATTTGGAACACTTTAATTTGAATATATATATGTCAATATCTTGTCAATTCGAGATGTTCCTACTAGCTAGTTCTAGCCGCTGCCATCCAATAGATAGATTCTTCAGAGATGTAGACTCAACTAGGCCATTATTTCGTACGGCAGTTTATTCATAAAACACAATTAGTATTGATCACTTAAGAATAAATCAATCCATAAGTCCATCAAAAAATTAATGGAAGGAAATGAAAGAAAGAATCTGTTGATATGATTTGGTTGTCTTTAGCTACCCGGCCAGTAGGCATCTCGTTATGGCAGCGGTGTAGAGGCCACCTGTGAAATGTGTAAATCACATGTGCTTGTCGGATGATATAGACCGATTGGGTGGATCAGTTGATCCCAGAAGATAGATCAGAATATATAAACCGGATCAGGTAATCTCTTAATTTTGTGCAGATGCCATTCAACCTAGAATTGTCAGAGATCCGCAAATTTGGCTTGTTAATTTGCACAATTACTGGCTGGTTCTACCTAACAATGGCATACATGGTTGTCACATGGATATATATTATAGACTATGTAAATGCCCATATTTCTTCATCCGGCTCGAGCAAGAATGAAAGAAATAAGAACGTGGAGACCAGCCAAAATGATTAATTTGAATTCCAATTAATCATTGAAGAAATGAAAAAGGGATTAAACAAAAATAAAAATGCAAGTAGAGGGATACAACCAAGATATATTTGAAAGCATTTTCTAAAAGTTTCTCTGAGCATGGTTAATGCCTTAAGGGTCACAATTTTGATCGAGCCCTTTTTCCGGAAAGTGGGGCCTCTGTGATTTGAACCTGAGTTGCCATACCACAGAAGCTTTTCCCATGTGATAAATGAAACATGTGAATTGAAGAGTACCAGAGAACAGAAAACTGCAGTGCCGGTTGTATTGCGAGGACTATAATCCATAGCAGCAAGGACAATGTACTCGACATGCCTACGTGAGCGTTCTTCAATAATATAAAAATAAAATATAAAAGCTCCATCTGTAGAACTCATTCTCGAACTTATATCAGATGCTCAATCTGATGGGATAATAAGTTAAATTGGAATCTCACCACCTCAATTATATTCCGAAGTCAATTGAAAACTGGTTTCACCAGGAAAACCAAAGACATATATTAGTTCTCGTTTTACATCTCTTTGGCTACGCAAGTGGAGCTGGCAATCTGCTTGCGTAAATCCCCCCCAGACAAACCTCAGTAGGATGAGTTCCCACAGATTGATACCGCACAACCTTTACTCAGACTAGAAACAGTAGTAGCGGCGAAGTTCTGCCGCATTCTCCACCTGTCATAGCTAAGGTGCATGCCCACCTCAGCTGAAAAAATACCACAGAAAATGTGCCTGTCATAGCATGAACGGTGCAGATAGTGAAAGGGAATACAATTATGGTACGGCCAATGCTTCGTCATACGACACATGGAACCAATTCTGACCAGCTGAACAAGCTGGTTTCGAAGGAAACAGGGACCAATCCCCTCAGGTTTCAGAATAGCATCCAAATAGCCAGCACTGACCGGCCTTATCTGCGAGGCACGGAATCTGACCAACTTGCCTGCGGCTATTCTCAGCAGATTGAGCTTGCCTGCGGCTATTCTCAGCAGATTGAGCTTGCCTGCGGCTATTCTCAGCAGATTGAGCTGGTTCTGCTTTGTATACCAGGCTGACCTTATCAGATATGAGGCGTTGCGATGCCACAATCCGACGGTGCAATCTTTGCCTTTTCATATCCTCAATGAATCCTTACCTACAAAACTCTTCTATAGCTAAAGCTAGGAAGGTTAGAACAAAAGATGCTGCAGCACAGTCGCCACCTACCTGTATGATGCTGCAGGCATCAGAAGAAAGTCAGATATTATCTAATCTTTTCTCCCTTTTTTCATTTTTTTTTAGACATGACGCAAACATCCAGCACAAGCACGGAAGAAGGGATATTTGGATAGAGACATCATTATCCCCTATATTGCCTTGATAGTTCTCACCTGGAAAAGAAAGGAAGGAGAGAGAAAAAGCTAGTGTGCTGTAGAGCAATCTCCATTGCTCCAGAATCCTTTGATTCTTCTCGGGTTGCTTAGTTCTTGACTCCCCAACTCCTCAAGGGTCACTCGTGGCTCCTGCAAGAAGGACGTTAGCATTCGCGGGTCATGCAAGATTGATATTAGTTTAGCCCTTATCAGGCTGAACCTTATTTTGCGCCATTTCAAGTAAAGAAACTTACTAAGTGAAAATAATTACAGCTCATTCATTATCAGTTGAAGGTGCTGCAACTTGTTAAACTATTAACAGATACAAGTTTTAATCAGAATGATTTCCCCAGAGATGAAACGTTGAATACAGCAAGTCAGCAATGTTGACGTGTGAGGGTGCATTTCAACCTAGTGCTAGGAAAACTATTTCGGAAATAAAAAAATTTCGGAGGTCACCGATAAACATGACATATCGGGAATTTCAGAAATTTCGACGAACAAAATTTGAATTTTTCAAAAAGTTTTGACATGATTTCACAACATATTGCCTCAAATCTATAAAACATCACGATTGCATACATAAACAACACAATTTAGACTCATGAAGGTGGTCAAGAACAAAATTGCATTGGTACTGTTCATTTCGAATTTCTTTCGGACCTCACCGGAAAAGGTGAAATATCGGATATTTCGGTGAAATTTCGCCGAAATTTTTTTCCTAGACCTAGTGCATATGATTCTTTACCATGTGCTTCACAAGACCTAACCTATATGTCTACACAGTTGCCATATGCCTTAAAGTTCATGATGTGCTGACACCTACGAGGATCTTATGCCTTGGTCTGTGCTATCCCATCTGTGCAAGTGGTCTAGTACCTATGAAGGTCAATCTTCCACGGGCATGAGAAAAAAAAAAACCTCCTTAGCTCAAACCAAAACCAGACCAGCTTTAGTGCGAACAGATCCTAACATATCAAAACCTTTCCATTTTGGAAATTTTAAAAATCCAAATTGAACAAGACAATTGGCACTAGTTTGTCTATGACTGTATCCTACCTACAAGTTGAGATCTACTATGACTCTATCACTCTTTCATCTTCACCTTCAGAGAATCCTCTTTTGATGAGCTGTGTTGATTTGGATGCTTCTACCTTTCCTTTGTTCTTTCAAGATGCACAATGTTTCCGGTGAAAAAAACATGATATTTTCAGAGCCACATGATCAAGGACTACATATGTCAATCTTCAAATGCATATCTAAAACAGAAGCGTGTGTCGGCAAGGATAGGATGAAAGGCACAGGGAACATGGAGATGCCTATACAACAATAACCAGAGACAAAACAGAAGCATTTCAAATCAATGAAACTTAATAGAGTGGCCTTCCAGATATGATTTGTACTTGAACTAAGGAACCAAAATTTTTAGAATTTACACAGCTATTTGCACAGAGTTGTCTTTCCCTTGTTAGTGGCATGCATGGTGGCACTAGAACTGTGTACAGTGAATGAAAACGGAGAATAAATGAAAGATTGAACTATCGTTGACACTGAGAGGAGGATCGGTACGTACCAGTGACTTTGATGGATTGATTCCGTGACGAATTGTACACAGCGATGCGTCGGCAGGATGATGGTCCCCTCAGCATCTAGCATGTTGCTGTACGTCAAAGTAGCGAGCGATACATCATCCTGCCAAAAGATCCTCTAGCATCAACGTGCGGCGTGGCGCCACAGTAATCGACGTGGAGACTGGTCCATGTTTGTTGTCTTCATCCGTATATATACCACTCCTTTGAAAAGCACATAATTAAAGGATAGGCAACACGGTGAGAGATACGGTTTTTTGTAGAAAAGATATGCACGATGTAGGGATGAAAGCAAAAACGGCATTTATCGAATAACCGAGGCTCGTTTTCGACTTCTTCCGACTGTAGTAGTTGGAAATGAAATACCGAAAAAATGAAAACAAAAGTGGAAGTATTTGGTGGAAACAAAACTGAAAATGATTTTAGACTTTACAGATCGTTTCCGACAATTTCCATTTTAGACCGGAAATTACCGCAAATATGTTATCGTTTTATGTTAGTCTAGCCAACTAAATATTTATTATATTTTAAATAGACAATAAATGATGATGTTGCTACTTATATTTTTTACATTTTAATTTGAAACATCTCTTTTCAAATGTTTCGTGTCTTTTATGATAAATTTATAGCTAGTTTAAGTACCAATAATATATTCACAGTTGATATTTTTATACATAATGTGGTACAGCTAATACACGACTGTGATTTGTATTACCGATAATTAATATCGATTTTCGATCGATACCGCATATTTCTGTCGTGATAATTCCATTTTCGATATTCCCGTAATACCGACGACGTATTTGTTTCCGCCAGTACCGCTACCGGTTTCGCTATCGAGAAAAGAAATGAAACTGAACACGATATAGCCTTCTTCCGCCCCTTTCCCGACCGCTTTCATCCCTAGTATGTACGGAATGCTGGATGCAATATTATATTTGCATGCGTCTTGCAAGTTGGGTGGTTCTCTTAACATATATGCTGCCCTTTCAATATTCCACTTACTGTGCGAAGAGAGGTAAAGTAACCATCGAGCACAGCGATGCTACAGAATAAGCACCTCATCTAAGAAAAAAAAATGGCTTTTCTTGTGCGAAGCACTACACTAGCATACAGCCTAATTCAGCCGAGCTGAAACAAACACCAAAGAAGTGGGGACACAATTGAGAAACCATGTTTGGTGTGGTGTGTGACTAGGTTTATGGCATGAACTAGTAAACTTCTGTCACATGTAAGGCCTCTTCTGTGGGTGATGTCATTTTGGTACCCCATCGGAGATAAGAACTGTGGTGACAATTTCCGGATCCATTCTAATTCAGCAGGCTACAACCTGGGCACAGGACATCAACAGCAATCCCCAAGAAAAAAAAAACCTTTTCAATGGCTGACATTTTTACGCATGGGGCATATATACGTGAACAGGAATCCATCAAGAAAACGATTCATCGATCAGGGAACAGGGCGCATGTGCGCAAATCCGCAAACAGCAAGCGTGCACTCCCCAATCGATTTCCTCCTCCTGGGCAAAACAAAACCATCGTCTAGCCTCGGTGCGGTGAAGGAGTGGCCAGCGGAGCGGCAAATGAAACCGGCAGTTAATTACGCATGGCATCATCGGTTGGACGCACTGCTGCCGTCGTCGTGGGAATGAGTGTGGTGAGAGGTTCGAAGTGGGGGGGAGCCCGGTTTGGGATCTCCCCAGTGAAGTTGCCCGGTCGTAGTAGCATGCGAACGAACCAACAAACATAGAACGGCGGGATCAGGCGCACGTACCGTGGAGGCGAAAGCCTCGAGCATGCGGCGGCGGAGCCCGTCGGAGACGAGCGGCGGCGGTGGAGCGCGCAGAGCAGAGAATTGCTAGGCGGCGGTGGTGCCTGAGTGAGGACGACAGCAGCGGAAGATCGAAGCTGTCCGTCTCCGAATGAACGGTGATCGTCCATCGGAGAGTTGACCGCTCCGGTCAACGGAACTTGCACCGCTGACTGGACACGAGTTTCTTCTTCTTCTTTGGATTTGTGCAGACCCAAGCACCAATGTACCCCACGGAAGCTTTCTTCTTCTTCTTTTTCTTCTTCTTCTTTTGGCGAGGAACCATAATACTATACACGTCCGTCTGAACCATAACAGTCTTTATGCTCGAAACTACTCTAAAATGCTTCACGCTCCAATCCAAAAGATAATAATCCAAGCTGACGCTTGAGAAAAGAAAATGTTCGGCAACAACTATACTACTCAAAATTTTGATATCACTAGTACTAGCACATGGATTGCATGAGGACGGGAGAGCTTCAACTCATCGATGTTTTCATCTTGTTTATATGTCTTTAGGTTTGCTTTCTTTTTTGTTTTTTTGCAAGTGATAAGAGGAGAAAGCGGCGCATCGTTGCACCAGATTCCGGCGGCAAACAGAGCAGCCTGGATATTTTGTTATTCTTAATGGCCTGTTCGGCACGATGTTTTGTAGCTGTTTTACACTTTTACCGTAGCGGCTGCTGAAGAAATAACTGCGAACACTGTAGCAGCTGCTGAAGAAAATAACTGCGAACACTGCTGCTGTTAAGTAGCAGGCTTGGCGAACAAACTGAATGATTTTTCATCCCAGTCTCAGACCGTCAGACGTTTCTCCTACTCTGTGCGAAAATTCGATTTCTGTTTCATCCAGAGCCGTGTGAGTTTGGGCCGGACTGGACAGTAGAAAACCACACGCCGAATAGCCAGCGGGGCGCTTGTGGTCGACCCTGTCGCAAAGTGTATAAGCAGATATCTTGAAAGTTCCCCCCTAAAGAAAAAAAAAAGATATCTTGAAAGTTCGAAACGATTTTGACACAGATTTGATGGTAGTGACAGTACATAACAAGTAGATTTGGATACCAGAAAAGCTACCCTATATTTTCTATGGATGATCTCTTTCAAGTTCAATTGGTAGAGAGCATGAACATCAATCATTCATCCATTCATTCTAGTATTAGTAAGCACGAAACCAAGGCAGAACAGTTCAGCACAAGCACAAAACAACAGAAAAGCAAGGCTAATCATGTTTCCTAAATCGATAACCGATTACATTTATCAAGATTTGGATCCTGATTCCTGAACAACATGGTGGGTTTCACCCACGGTGATACAGTCACAGCTGCGGTCAAGGTATAAAAGATGGCAACACTGACCGCCTAGATAGAGGGAGGCAGTAATGTGGTAGCTGAAATTTCTGATAGCAGATGAAGATCCAATGAATTGATTGAATCTTGACAAATTGGTGGGCAAGACGGCTGCGCGTCGAGGCACACATCGGAACAATGCCCCTCCTTTTCTGTATGGTCCTGGCATTTGTTTTGTATATCAGGTGTACACCGGACTACCGGAGTGATGAATTCTCTACAGGTTGTTGTTGTCTGAAGAGTCTGTTGTCGGTGAACTGCTTCCTGATGAATCTGCAGGCCGCGATGTTGATCGAGTGTTGTACGAGTTGCAGTGGCTGCACTTGTGGCCAATCACATGGAAGTTCACTTCTGAGACTTTGTTGCAGTCATTGCAAAGCACCCAAATCTGCACATTTTAGCATAAGGAGAAAAGCAATACTTAGATGAATAGCATGACAATAGTATCGTCAGATCTCCAATGATTAGACTAAACAAATATAATAGGTAGGAGTACGATAATATAAGGTAGCTTCCTCCTTTGGGATGTTTATTTCACTAAAGTAGCTGAATTGGCGGTAACACACAGAAAAGTAGTATTCTAGGAAGTTCATACCGATGTTACCAGTGTTCTGAATTATTTGCCAACAATTAACTTATGAACTTATCCTTTAGTGAAGCACTAAGTAACTAAGCCAAATATGAGTTGGAATGCACAGTTGTCAAGAAAGAAAAAAAGGTACCTTGTAACGATAAGCATGAGGCATGACTGTTGCTTCGATCTACAAAATAACAAGAAACAAACCATCCATCAGTCAGCAAATATGCATATTGTGGAGTGAGTCTTTTCTTGTCCAGTCAATACTAATGCTTAAGTTTGATAGTATATGTTTGCAAGTTGTTATCAGTAAAAATGATATGGTACCTCCTGATCTAACGTTTCCCAGTGATGGGACATGTCAAGAGCTGTCTTGAAGCATATTGGACAAGTGTATCTGTAGCATCAAAAGGCAGGTACAAAAACCATAAACACCACTGCCTCAGAGAGAAATAATGGAGTACCAACATGCCTCCAAGTCAATACGTGTAGAAACTTACTTGTTATGCTGCACCATATCAGAAAAGCATTCCATGTGCATCGTGTGTCCACAGTTAAGAACTCTTGTTCCTTGTAATGAATCAAATAGATACTGCAGACAAAATTCCAGTTATAACAGCTACATAGTCCCAGAAACAGTAAAAGTTATAGAGGTTACCTCATAACAGATTGGACAATTTTGTCTCATTGAGTTCTCCACACACTGATGGTTATCACGAAGATGAACAGAATAGCAAGACCCTGTTTATTACACAAAATAATGACAATATACAACATATAAGCATTACGACACAAAGATTAGCTAAATGTAAGTTTACCAGTGAACCGAAAAAAATATTGTTTATTAAGGCCAAACAAAGGCTTTTGTCCCAGTTAAGTGAGTAGGCAAAGGCTAGAGATAAAATCCAACAAGAGCCATGGTTCATGCACATGGATTGCTAATTACCCCGTACTCTTCCAAAGATAATTCTTTGGCCACATTTTGCAGATTAAAACTCTTTATAGCTTCCTATCATGTTAGATTAGGCAGACCCCTGCCTGCCAATGAGTTATTGGCATATATTTGAAAGCACTAGGGTCCATTATTTGTTACTAAACATTCAATCACATGGTACAATATGATCAATTGTAGATATAAAGTATATTATATCTAGTAGAAATAAAAGAAGAGACTGCATAAAAAGGAAGGAAGGGATGAAAAACAAATTTCTAGTTGAATCAATCCAATCAAGAATTGAGTTTTTTTTTTCCTTAATTCTGTTTTCACAAGCATTTTACAACAAACAATGTAGTGGTAAATAAGCAGAGAACAAATGTAAGAGGGAAGCCAGGGAGTATGTGCCCACTAAAACAATAATCTTTTCACTCTACCATGAAGATTATTTATAGAGCATAATATTAGTATTGTACTTGTGGAAGTGAAAAGGAGTACTTAGTGCACACAAAACATACCACACTTCACACAGTGGAAGAAGTTTTCCTTGCCACCAATCCTGGTAAAATCAAGTAGATGCAGGGTTAGATATGAGAACTTCGCTTAATATTATATTGGTTGAAGATACATTTTCATGCTCACCTGCATATGCCACAATCATTGCAATGGTACTGCCCTTTCTCTATCTGTTGAAGGACAAATGAATCAGTTGATAGGAAAGCTCAAAGCACAAAATAACAAAAGAAAAAGAAATAGAAATTTCAAACTTACATCATCATCATAAAACTTGCATATATCACAGAAGTACTCGCCCATATTGACTCCACAGCTCACACACACTTGAGACACCTGCGCAACAAGATCAAGTTCATTGAAGCGTAACAACACACTCCCGTGGCATGAGTACTGGATAAAAAATACGTTGCAATTTAAGTCGTACCGGCTGTTCTGTATCACAGAGTAGACATACTACCTGCAGGAATGAAGGAATTCAATCTTTCATTATTTCTGATAATAGTACAAACTAGAGAAGTGAATGAGAGGTATACTTTTTCAACATCCTGGCGGCATATTGTATGCCGGTCTCCTGAAGCCTACAATGAAGGCCGAGTCGTCAATGATTCAGTAAAAACAATTTTCTCGCTTAACACTTTGCACTATCAAATTCCAAAAGTTCTATTAAACCAGGAAGAAAATAAGAATCCAACACTTGGTCACAAAGGGACACTGGAACTCTTGAAGTATCGAGTTACCATGTTGCAAAATGTGTTTTATTCTACTAAGATAGATGCGCATTTCTTGTGAACTCCATTATGCTATATAAACAATACTCCAACAGAGATTACCACCATCGACTTGTATATACAGACAAGCTAGGAGTAAGATTTAATCCAAAGGGGAACAATCGAGATCTGAGACTGAACTAATTACAAGGTCAAACTACCCATACATCTTCGAGCAATCAACTACGCCTGCCCAAGTGTCTCAAAAACTAGTTAGCTAACCTAGATCTTCCACTTGCGACAAACAAATTACATGCTAGTATTGAACCAACCGATTGTTCCAGGGACAGAACTATGCAGGGCTCAAGCAGCACATGAACAAAGTAGCAGCGTGAACACAGCTATGGTCATTGAGGGGGAAGAAAAAGCACAAGCGTACCGTCGCCTCGTTGTGGCAATGGCGGCAGGGGAACACCTGGCCGCAGCACGGCGCCACAATTTTGCACCTCCGCCGGTAATGCTCGCACCTGCACAGAACAAGGGGCAGGCAATTTTTTTCTCCGTGAGATGAACCAAATTACCAGCTAACAAAATCCATCGAGCCAAATCAACAGCCACAGGAATCCCCGGGACGAGCGCCGAGGACGAATTGACCAAGAGGGAGGAACCGGGCGAATTCGAACCCCGCGAGAGGAGCAAGCAAAGCCAGATTTCCGTCGGAAGCAAGGAAGGGACAGGAGAAAGGGGGGGAGGGGCTCACCCGTGTTCCAGCTTGCCGACGTCGCGGGGGTCGACGTCCCCGCAGCCGAACGCTTCGTGGACCACATCCTCGTCGCCGGGGAAAGGCCCTCCTCCCATGCCCACGGCCGGCGGCGGCGGAGGCGGCGGCGAGTGGCGTAGGGCGTAAATACGGAGGTGCAGAGGGGCCTCCCGGTAAAGTTGCGTGATAGGGAGGAGGAGCAGAGTAGGGTCCGATTTTTCTCTCCTTTTATTGGTCCCAGACAAGAAAGATCGCGGCCTGGGCCCACGTCCGCCATGTTGATTGCTAACTGCTTTCTGGTCCAATCTCTTGATTTCTAGGATAAATTATAATTTTATTGGAAACAATATACTCCCTCTATTTTTTTTTTATATAACCAACGCCAATAAAACAACAGAGGTAGGATGAATTAAAGTGTTTTTCTATTCATTATAGGAACCGCATTAGATTTTCAATTAATCAGTAAGATCTCTAAACTTTTCACGTGGTATCATTTAGGTCCCTAAAATTACTAAGTATGTCGAGGTCCAAATAGTCGGAATCAATGAGTAATTATCTTATCTACGTGAGATGTTCGAGTGGTTAAGATCTCAGGTAGTTGACACTAAGATCACCTTTTGCACTTATAGGCATGCTATATATATACTAATGTTGATGATAGTGATTTGGACATCGAGTGCACAGTTCGTAAGTTTACGGATTAGGAATCTAAATGGCACCGCTTTAAAAACTTGAGGATCACTAGTTCACTTCACTCTTTTGAAATGAATATAGAGACCATTTTATGTTGAACACTAAGGGAAGATCTAAAATTGCTATAAGAAAGTTATCATTGAAAACTAACATTTTGAGAACGTTTCTAAGATGTGAACTAGGGGGCCCGGTAATTGGGAAATAGGGATTGGGATTGGGAAAGAGAAATGTCATGAGAAATCTCGACCCTTCATTTATCCATTATATTAAAGCTCAATCATTCATTCCCTCAAAGATCATTTCTCAGTCCCACACCCAGATACTCATTACCCATTTACCAAACACCACCTAGATTGTAATGCTTAACAAAATTGCTGAAGAGAGCATCTAGAATCCGCACGGAAAAGAAACACAGTTAAAGCCTGCTAAGCACTGCTCGTCATTATACAATCTTATGGTTTCTACATCGTTGCTGATAAGGTGGCTTTTGTCTTGAATGCTCATTGATTTATTTTCGTGACCTGAAAAGCGCACTCTCTGCAGAAATAAATCGTCGTCTAATCACGACTTAATCAATGAGCATTCAAGACAAAGGCCACCTTATCAGCATTAATTTATATTTTGCTACAGTGATCTACAGTAACCATCGTCTAATCACGGCTTAATTATCCTTATTAGATTCATCTCGCGAATTAGCCAAGAGGTTCTGCAATTAGTTTTGTAATTAGACTTTATTTAATACATTCTCTTTGATGTGACAAGTCTAAAATTTAGTCTAGACGAAGCGAACACCCCCTTTACAAAACTTATAAGTCGTTCGCACGCTACTTTCACCTAGTTTCGTTCGATCTAGAATCCATGCGGAAAATGTAGTTAAAAGGGCATTCGATTTGGTAGGCCATGGGCCTCAGAACCTAGTATAATGGTTTCCCTATGTTTGCTTCGTTTCTTTGTGTTGCTCCATTCCGCTAGATATGAGGTAGCATTGCATTGTTTGCTTGTCGATCTACTGGTGATAGGATAAGAAGATGAGATGCGCAATGGCATGGGCCGCACGCATTGCCACCGGCCGAGACACATCTTTTAGTGATCTTTCCTCTTGATGCTGCTATTCTTTATTTCATTTGACACTTTGCTTGCACTCCACCGCTTCTTGCCCCTTTTTCTTGCAATCTACAGCGGCTCGGTATCAGATAGAACGGCAACACTCGTCTAAGAGAAATCCTTATAAACCACTCCATAAAACAAATGTGCAGCCAACCATATAGCAAAGACAATTCGTATATCAGATTGATTTTTATTCAGCTTGGAACACTCACTCTACAACATCTAGGTATGGGCTAACAAAGAACAGCTAAAAATAATGGTGTATCCAGTGTTGTATAACTACTGATACAGATATCTGGTGAGGGCATGCTTGTATACATTACAGGGCCACGAGCAAAAATATGAAACCAAGAATTGGCGAGGAACAGAATTTTGGGGCAGCCTTCCCTCAGGGGGAAGAACTTTGATAGAATCAATCATTCAACCAATAGTGGTCAAAACTACTTGTTTGCCGGTGGACTGGTCTGCGCATCAGACCGAACTGGGGAGCCTTGGGTTCCAGCGTCATTGTTGAACTCTGATCCTGCTCCATCTAGTTGGAGCCCATTCTCGGTGATCACCGACCCAACACTATCAATGGACTGCTTTCGTTCGAGGCCTCCTGACTGCCTCCGTTCGATGCTTCCTGACTGCTTCCTCTCGATGCCTCCTCCTGACTGCTTCCTCTCGATGCCACCTGATTGTCGCCGTTCAATACTGACCCCTGAACTGTTAGACCTTGCAGGGACTGTCAAGAGCTGGCTGACAGAGTCGAATGTGCTCCGGCACTCTGTGATCAGTGTTGCTCCACTGGGGTAGCATCGGCCAAAACATGCCGCACAATACGGATATGCCACCTAAGATGAAAGAAATAGATGTTAGTCCTCTATATTAGATATGATTATAGTGCGCGTAATTCAGACACGAAAAAGGTTCAACGCCTATAACTCATTCAAGTTTTACTTAGTACAGAGGTATCATGCTATTTTTTTATAGATCAGATTCAAAAGCTCCACAATACAAAACACAGCACACCTCGATAAATGCATGGCAGAGTGAAAGGAACAGGGAGGACTCATTCCCCCGAAGCATTCTCATGGCGTTGTATCTAACTAGAGAGTCAGAGACTGCTTGTAGTGCCTTGACCACCTCCTGAGCAAGGACATGTTTCAAGCTCAATGGAGCACACGGTCTTAGCTCATTCATTGCTGCTGAAACACCTGCACGCAAGAATTTGAAAACATGAAATCAATATTTATACTTCAATTTAGTGCATACATGTTTAGCTAGGGTGTCGATATGTGAGGATGATTAGATTTAGATACTGAGATCTAGTTATCAGAAGTTACCATTTACAAACACTGCAAGGGGTGGATGTTCCATCAAAACAGAAGGTGGAGTTACATCATCCGAAGTCTCATCCACAACTCCATTTGCTATAAAGCCAACAGATGGCATCGACACCCAGCGGTGTGAATCCAAAACAACCTGGCAGGATCGAAGGTATTATTAGTGTGACTATGATGCAATACTTTTCTAGGACGTAAATAATCCAAAGAACTATTAAGTTGATTCAAAAGAGCAAAATGCATGACATCAAAGAAAAATCAGTTTATACTAACATTAAGTTTATATTCAACAAAGAACTAAACAGTATGTCCGCAACAATGAATGTTTTACAAAATTGTATTACCTGAAAATTTTCAACCGCTGTATTCATGTTCTTTGAGAACAAATTCAAAACCGCACTGCAAAAGGAAAATAACATTGTAAGCAATACTGACAGTTTCAAATCTTAATAACCAAATTCTATAATTAACTGCACATTACTTTTCAAAAATTGGTGGAAGTAGGCCACGGAAATCCAAACCAACTAAGCCAAGACCCATTGCACAATACTGAAACACGAAGAAGTGCTCACTTAATTGGTGGCTACAGAAACTGAGTCAGATAAAAAATCGGATATGAGAGATCAAAAGTCAATCCTTACCATGCATTGATCAAGAATGTTGGACAGGGACCCACCTTCTGTTATATTTGGCAACATAACTTGAAGGGTGGTGAGGTGATTACTAACTTGCTGCATTGCCCAGCTGAAAAGCAACCCACTATCATAGCTCTCCTCACTTCCAGATTTATCATTGTTAAATATCGCTCTGTATTGATTGACAACATCAAATAGATGTGTCCTGTGGCAAGTCACCATTCCTTTCAGGTAGTCATAAACATTTCTTTGGTCCAGATCATCCAGAATCCCAGAAAGCCAAGCTTCCCTGCACCTCAAGAACTAGAAATTATCACAGTTAGGAGATGATGATGAAGATACTAGAAGTACACCATCCAGAATGAAACGTAAATTACAACTCATGAACACTACTTTAAAGAAACCATCTTGCCAGAAAATTAGTATCTCTACCTGTAAGCGTAATTCTGATTCACTGAAAACTCCAATTCGACGCAAATGTGCAACAATGCGGAGGCACTCCGGTAACTGTAGGCAATAAAATTCGTACTTAAATACAGAAGCATGTGAAAGGAGTAGAATGATTAAAAAAAAAAATGGGAGAAGCAAAAAATATTGCACATCAGGAAAATAGATATATCAAGAATACAATATCGACAACGGTCAAGCTGTGCATATCAACTTTGCACAATGCAGACCATATAAGCGGTGAAAGATACTAATGCAATAAATTTTTTAAACTAGCATCCCACCTGGATATTTGATCGAAGTTTCTGGAGAAGCTGTGAGATCAATGATTGTACTGTCTTCTTGACTTCAGCGGCTAATCCTTGGATAACAGGCAAACTTCAATACAAATAGGAAACGGTTAAAATATAGCTAATGCTGGGCTGCAACAAGAATTATATTACATTACTTACTCGGGGTGCAACTTTGAGATTTTACTAACAAAAGCTTCTAGATCAAGTGCCTCATCATAGTTTCCATTCCGTATACATCTGCAAAGCAGTAGCTTATAAATAGTCTACATAAACTGTGCAAGAACCAAATCATATCAGAAACAGAAAACAAAAACCTAAAGTTGAGAAACTACAGAAATGGTAAGAAAAGGTCCACATACGTGTCCATCAGTTGAGGAATTTCAAGAAGATCAAGCAAGGTACTATGGTTGGCTAGTAATGTTTGATTAAGCTTCCTTTCTTCCAAAATTTGCTGCGCTGACTCGACAAACTCAGTGCAACCGGCTGTTAAATTTGGTATCTCCTCTATCTACATGGAGTGGAAAACAGTACGGTCAAACATTTCAGATAATACTTCCAATGCAGCAAAAATCATAGCTGAATGTAATGTCAACATACCACACAAAAAGAAACAAAAGATGTATGATAAAGAAATGCATGATTAACTTCACCCTCTGATGTTGGTAAACAGATAACATAACTTTCATAATCATCTCATCAGTAATGTTATTGGAAGACCCTGTTCAAATACAAACGATCGTGATGGGTTCATTGGTTGATGCATAACATACTTAAAACCCAACAAATCTATTTGTGATGGCTACAACCTGTAAATTCTATTCACAATTTTTCCATGAAGCACAGAGAGACCTATTTGCTATACCTAACAGCTCATTGGATGTACATATCAGCTGCCAACAAAAGGAGGGGCATGGACAAGAGCCTGAAATATACTGACTAATATTAGGAATTATTAAGCAGGACTACAGACAAACAAGTCACAGCAGGATTGGCGTTACCACTTGAACTGACAAACACTGACATTTCTTAGCGCAGCTGCAATGAGACACGGTGATCTCCTAACTACTACCGGAAGCTACCGAGTATGATCACTCCATCATACATTTGCACCAGCATTGATCGGATCAACTAACTTCGCATTTGACCATGATCAACTTTTACTGATCCACATAGAGCACCAAGTTTTGACGGGCCACATAGAAAAGCAGGAGCAGTGAAGTGAAAGGTACTACTTAGCAGGGAGGGATCGGCCGCATTACCAGAGTCTCGAGGTGGCTGTCGAAGCCCTCGAGCTGCGCGCGGACGAAGGAGAGCGCCTCGGAGGCGGAGATGAAGGCGCCGTAGTTCTCCACCGCCACCTCCTGCATCTGCCGCCGCACCCGCTCCGCGTCCACCCGCAGCAGCTCCGGCTCCTTCGCCCCACATAACCAACCAACCAACCACGTCACGAGATCGTCATCGCCGGTCAAATTGGGCGGCGCTGCGAGGGGGCGCGCACGCGGAGCGTACGTACCTTGTGCAGGCGCTCGATGGAGAAGGAGAGGAGCTCCGAGACGTAGGGCTGGTATGCGGCTCCAGCGAGCGGGAGGGCGGAGCCGGCGCCTTCCATGCCGGCGGCGGGGCGCTGGCCGGCGTCGAGGAGCTCCATGGCGGTCCGGTAGGCGGGTGAGATCTGGAGAGAGGAGGGAGGGGAGTGGAGGGAGAAGGGGAGAAGAAGGGAGAGGTGGTTTAGCAGATGAGCCCCTTGGGGTTTTGTTTATGTTGCATTTCAGTCCCTGTGGATTTGGAGATCCCGACCCAGAGAGCCCGCATCCCATATTTCGGCCTAAGGAAAACTGCTGATGGCCGCATGGCCCCATTAAGGCCTGTCCATGAAGCCCAAGACCAGATACAGCGAAAGCCCAGAAGACTGCAGAAGCAAACAGTCGTCTTCTACTCTTCTTCAGCTGGGTCGCCGCCGGATCGAGCGCCTAGGGTTTCCGCCGCCACCGCAAACAGATGAAGCGGCCGCCACCGAGCGCCGGCGAGGAGGGTCCGGCAGGAGGAGGAGGGTCAAAGCAGGGAAAGGGGAGGTGGGGCGGGCGGCGGCGGAACGAGCAGCGGCTGGGGAGCGGCCGCGGCGGCGGGGCGCTCTCCATCGCTGCCTTCGCGAACGCCAAGTCCCGGAACACCGGGTACAACCCGGCCCTTATCAGTGAGTACCACCACCATCACTGGTTTCCCTTGGTTAGCTTGCTACGGCTTTGCGGTGGGCTTAGTTTTCTGTTGTCTCAGCTCAGTTAGAGGCGGCTTTGTTAGGCACAGAATAAGCTTAGTTTGCTCAGAGGGCTCCAATTAGAAGCTTGTTTTTGTAAAGTTAATTAGTTCAAACTGTGATTTTGGTATCGATGCATAATGTGCTCTTGATGATGCAGTATTTCAGCCATAATGGAACAACTAAATAGCTGGCGTGACACCAAATATATAATAAGGTTTCGTTTAAAAAAAACTAATAATGTGACTGATATTTAGTTCTTATGCACACATTTCGAATTTAATCGAAATTCATGCTTACATAGTTCCATACAATGTTGACTACCTTGAGAGAGGGCATGGGATTTGTATTTTGGGCTTAATATTAAAGTTGTGCGATCGGAATGATATGGTTCTTTTGCTGTTAAACAAAGAGCTTTTGGTTTGCCTTCCTTATTGTGGTTTAGTGCACTTGTTCTTGTTTCGAGGATAATCATAGAAGGGGGAATGCATGCCAGATAGCGAGAATTAACTACAAAAGTCAACTGCATATGCTTTGTAATGCTTGTATTACGAGTAAGAGATTTCCAACAAGAAATAACAGAGCCAAAGCTTATGTTGCTTCAACGTCTATGACTTGATGTCGGTAGTTAATGTTTGACAGAGGAGTTGTTATTAGTGTTAATGCATATGGTTGAGTTTTAAGGAAGGAATTATGGGTGAATTTGTATTAAATGTATCCGAGACAAGTGCAGACACTGTTATTTTCCTTTTGATTCTAAAATTTATTTATGTAACTTTTGCACTGGCCTGCAGAGAAGCAGAAAGACTTCTACAGGAATGCTAAATTAATTGGCAAGTACAAAAGATCAAAGAAGCAGCAAAATCAGTCAAATGGGCCTCCACAATATAAAATCCATGAGGTAATTCTCTCCGCTACTAGGACTGGTTCAGCACTACTAGGTTTTTTTTTTTTTTTTGAACTTCAGCACTACTAGTTTTGCCAAGTTGGATAATGTTTTGGGGCTGAACTGATGGCCTTCTACATTCATTTACTTTTAAATTATCAAATGCACATCAGTTTAGGACCATAGCTCAAACATATCTTTATTGGATGTCAATGTATAGAACGAGGGCCACGATGCAGAAAATGTGGCAAAGCCACATAATAAGAAGAAGCGCACTGCACAAGGCTTGAAGGAGGAGTACGAGAAGAAACGTGCAGAGGCTGAGAAGGCGAAGGAGGAGCGAGAGGCGATAATTCAGGCAAAGAGAGAAGAGAGGGAGAAGTCAGAGGTGAAGAGGAAGGAGTTGAGGGAGAAGATGTTCAAGAAGACAAGGTCTGGCCAACCTGTGATGAAGTACAGAATCGAGCACCTTTTGGAGACTGCTTTGGGAAGCTCAAGCAAGTAATGACTATTTGCCATAAGAAAGCAATCTTGTACGCTAGTTTTGTAGCTCAGCCTGTATTAACTCAAATGTCGTAGGTCAATGCAGCCTTTTGTTTTGTTTAACTGACTTTTTGCTTCGTTGTATATATTATATTTGTTAATGCATATTTGGATTTGAGCGACTTCCACGCTGGTGTATTGTCAGTACTGATACCGAGCCTGTGTTCTCGCAAATGATGCAAAATTAGCTCGGATAAGTTTAATCTTGTTTGCTATTTTTATTTGCTAGTGAGTCTAATGTTATTGTAAGGCGATGAAGCCAACACTTCCGAGATATGAGTACTTAACATTGAAAAGCAGAAGTTACGCAGAACGCTGTTACCACTGCTACAACATTCTGTATTTCCTAGCAAGCAACGGGGCCTCGTAAAGTCAAAGTCAAAAAAAAATATATGATAAGTTGCAAATCGGTGTCCCCGCGGCTCACTCAAATCAGGAAAACGGTCACAATGAACCAGGTAGCATTTCATCCCAGACGAAGGAACCATGATCGCACACGCTTGCCTTCTCTCTGATAAATACAGACATATGACCCGCTCAATGAGGCGGTAAGATCAACGATCAAAAAAATGTGTTGGGTCGCCTAAAGCAACGCATCGGGTGAAAATGAGGGCACAACTTCTTTCAAGAAACCAGGATAACATATAGATGCCTGGTTCTAATCAGATTTACAGGGAAACATATGCGACAAAAAAATGTTACATTCTACCACCGTGGTGCTCCAATATCCAAACCAGCCCAAAATCTTGACGATAATGTTAGCTCTCAACTGCTGTTCGACAAATAGTGAAATACGACAGCCACTACTGCAACAAGTACAACCTTGAGTAATAGCTTCTTGGACCCGGCCAATTCAGATGACGATCCTGGTTCTGGTGGATCCGTCTTCTGCCCTCTGAGCTTAGCTATTAATAGAGGAATGAGCCCACGTCTTGTGGCTGTGACAGAATTGAGTTTGGTAAGAAGCAGGTAAAGCCCTTTTTAAGAAAAAAAATACTAACCAAAATAATGGTGAAATAGAAATTTTGGAAGTCTAATAAATGCTAAATCATAAGTAATTCAGAGGCAGAAACAAAGGTCATTTCATGAAGTGTTGTGGATTCTATCCAACATGGAAGCTAACATCATAGCATGTAATATACCACTCTCATCATGTTGGTAATAGGAGCAACCAACTCAATGTTTTATTCCAGAATGTGAATATGAAAACAAGGCACACATTTTTATTGAGGCTCCACCAGATGTTAATGTGCTGGTGGTACATGGAGCACAAGTACACCTAATTAGCTAACTCTAGAGTAAAGACTGGCAATTCAACTGAAAAGAGAGTAGAGAATCTCCAGCAGATAAAATGACCCTCCTTCCCTAAAATCTGTGATATAGAGATTGAGAGGAAGGACAAAACATGATCCAGCAGAACACCTTTCCCTATATTTTTAGTCAATTCCCAGTTTCCCTGAGCGAAGGGGAGACACTCCCCTCCAATAAAATACAACCTACAAAGTCTGTATAGTTTAACAAAAACTCTACTCCTATTAACTTTCACCTTCGCTTCTTAAAAAGAATAATGTTATGTCAGGTTTTCTAGTATATTAAAAAAATCAGTAAGAAAATTTATTAGAGAACATGCAGTATAAAAAACAGCAACACTTCTGAATTCATGCTTTCTTCAAACAACATACTATCTTATTTTGGCCAATACATCTTTTATTTGTTGTTAAGTTCATAAAAATATTTCCTTTCATGGATGCCTGCTAAATCTAAAGCAGTAGTATAAACCACATTATAACAAATGAGCAACCAGAACCCATAAACCAGCCAAATCTAAAGAATATAAGAGAACGCACATTGTACTTCAATAATATGGTTAGGTGTAACCTTTTGTTTGAAATGTTATAACTTGTAAGCAGAACTAAAAACTAAAAATTAATATGTACATACCAACATTCCAAAAATCATATTCCATCTTGTTAGAAAGTTTCATTAGCTACAGAAGACTAGTCATGAATGACAACAGGAAACTGAATTTACTCTGCATTGCTATAACAGAATACAGCTTGCATATCACTATGAGTCCTTTTTACCTATGATATGAAGCAAAAGATGTGTCTAGTCCATTAATAACTGATACTGAGTGATTGACTTGTGCAATTTTTTAACATTTCAATGACCATGGTGGACTATTAATTTCTAATACTTGATTCAGAATATAAATATCATCGACCATCCCCTGATGTTAGATTAGCATTGTCCTAGAGCACAGCAATAACATATCAGACCAATGGAACGAATATCATCAACCGCATCACCATCTGAAGATTGAAGCAATAGCTAATCCACAACAGAAGGCATCACAAAGCAGAAACCACATAGCAAAAGTTTAATCCTTACCTGCTTTCTTCAATTCCCTCTCCTCTTCACCAATTCTTCGCCGTAAGGCATTTAGTAATGAGCCAAAATAAAGAGCTAAGACAGTGCAAGTAAAGGTGATAACATTGTATGGCATGCTGAAATCAGGAGTTGTTAAGGGAACAAGCAACACTTCTGTATATGACTTCACAACACCGTCTTCCTGCAGGAAACAACAATAGTGAAATGCTATAATAAACAAATTAAAAGCCAGCCAACTAGTAATATGCTGTTCTCATCACCGAGGTTGTGGTCCGGACAATAATGTCTCCAAAAGATTTACCTGGGAATTTTCTAGTAAAGTTGATCCAAATGATGGATCCATTTCAGGGTAACTTCTAGCAGAACTGAACTCAGGAAAGCTAACCAAGGCTGATGGAATGTCAAATCCTTGATTAGCATCAGGAGGATATTCATCAATATGTAGGAATCCCTGAAAAGTCATGTTCACGTAAATTGTCATAATCTATGAAAAATGTTTAGTTCTGAACGTCGTTGTATTGAGAATGCGCAAGGAGCAAACAACAAACGTAGGCTTGGGCAGCACTACCATTTGAGGAAAACTGGATTTCCCACCCAAAGGGCTTAAGTAGTTTAAGCATCAGAACATACCTTGTCAAAGTCCAATGTCAGAGTAGCAGATTGCATATTGCAAGGGAATCTTAGCAGCATCTCCAAAGTGCCAGGCAAAAGCTTGTCTTCTGAAGGAGTGACATGAATCTTGTCAACTACTTCTGATATAGTCTTCCTGTTGCCATCAATAAAAATTTCTAGGCTGTGATAGTAGACCTTAACATACCATGGAACAATCTGGAAAACAACTGCCTTTGTTGAACAATTATCTGAGCTGCCAGATATCTGTTTATGAAGATCAGTGGACAGAAATGACAGAGCTATCGACCCTCTCTCATTTCCACTACCCATCAGAAATCTGCTTGTATGATAAGGTGAAGGGGTGCAAGACCATATCAGGGGAAGCTTCCATGTAATGCCCACATCAAAAGGTTTTTCCTCGCTGTAGGTATTAACATCATATTCATATAAAGTAGAAGATTGGACTTTCAAGCTATTGAATTCTTTGATCACCCTGTCTGGGCCGTTGGATAATACAAAGAACTCATTATTCCACGAAACATCAGTTCCCGATTTGTTCACTTTGTCAGCAATACCCTTATCAATATCTAGAAATATTCTGCTGGATTTCGAAACAAGACACTTCCCGGATAACTTGCTGTTAAAAAGTTGCCTTATGGACCAGTTAGGCTGAAGTTGTCCATCGGTAGAATGTAGCTGTTTAACACTGGCGGTATTTGGTTGCAGCACAACTGTAAGTGTTTGATCTAGAATAATACCAAGGGACTGGGACGATCTCAATTTCAGCTTCTGGGAATGGTAATACCCTTTGTAAATTGAAGGCCTGTACAACAAAGAAGCTATCCCAGCTTTGTCACGACATGGAAGAAGTTTCAGCCAAGGTGTCAGATTCTCAGTGCATACAGCTTCACGAGGCAATGCACCATATCGCAGGTTACCTTCATTCAATTTAAATCCCCATTGAGGAGCAGAAAATGAAGTGGAAGACTCTAAGAAGTTGATGGATGCACAAAACAGGCCAGAGAGTGTATGTGTCAGGTTCTTCCATGTGGCATCAATCTCAGACAAAGGAAAGTCGAAAACAGCCCACAGCTCAACACCGGGAGGCTTTGCATAACTTGTTGACATCGGATCAGATCCACCCCACTGTTCATAGTTCCATCTTCCTTGTGTAAAAGATAGCTCCAGTTCACTAATATGAAATTTTTGGACCTGGTCTCGACAACACAGAATAATGCCAATAACAATTCCAGAACACTCTTAAGATGCAACGCAAATTGTATAAGAAACTTGTACCCTTTCTTCCGAAAATGAAGTGGAAGACTCTAAAAATTGTCAATAATAATTCAGACATGGCTTGTTTAGGCTGTTATTTTGAAATATACTAGGAGCACAACAGAAAGCTTACTAATCTGAACATCATATATCAAAAGCACACCCTCTTTACCTTGGTTCAGACCTAAAAGGTTTCAGCATGCTTAGTTCACGATTCTGACTAATTATCAACACTTGCACGAACGTTAACCAGAATATTGCAATGGAGATCGTGACAACATGATACACGCAACCAGCAGAGCTACATGATACATGCCAAATTGATTAGAACGGCAATTTTTACAAATCTTCAAGTTGGTAATATACGGGCAGCAAAAGGAATAAACACGTGTACCATCAAGATAACGTGCAAAAATGAAAACTTTGGGTCAGCTAATCGGCACTTGACTCCACAGATTTAGTGAGTTAATTGCTCTGTAGGCCATATAGCAAATCTAGTGTGTATGCTAGTCTGGGTCAATCCCATCACTCTACAAGTTAAATTTGTTACACAAGACATGAACAATTGGAGTGAATTGCCTAGAGCACCAGTAGCGAGAGATCTACGCTTGATGGGATGGGATCGGGTGCAGGCGGGGCACGTACCAGCTGGGAGATGGCCTTGGGGAAGAGGTGATGGTGCCGGCCGGCGGCAGCGGAAGGGGGAGCCGAGGAGTGGAAGTGGAAGTGGGCAAGCGCCTTGCGGTCCGGGAGCGGGCGCAGGAGCAGCTCCTCCGTGAACTCCTCCTCCTGCGCCACAGCCGCCGCCTGTGATGCCGCGGCTGATGAAAGGAGGAGGAAGGAGAGGAAGATGACCCGGCCAGCCTGCGTCGGCAGAGGCGCCATTAGTGCCGGCGAGGCGGCGGCGGCGGCGCGGTTGCCGTCCGCCGGGGGATGGAGTCGCGTGGACTGGGATCGGCGCTGCCGGCGTGACGCTAGTGTGACTGCAAAGTCGGCAGTGGGCGAGATCTCAACCGTTCAATGAGCATCCAACGGCCCTCAAGCATTGATCTTCTTGAGCTCACGCTTCTCCCAATGGAAGGTTGAACCGCCGGTGGCCACAGAGACGACGTCTTGGCCACAACAGTTGTCCTGCACACCATTTAGCTTGGTCTCTTATCTCGTCATTCAAATCTTAGAGAAGAAATATATCCCCTCCATTTTCTTTTATATACAACATTGGTTATTTCAAATTTGAACTAATCAACGACGTTATATAAAAACCAGAGATAGTATAATTTGAAAGTTTGTAATCAAATTGATATCTCCTTTCAATTACACCGAACAAACCAGAAACCACATAATGCCCCGACAAGGCTAATGGCTTGGCAAAAGCAACAATCTCTACTGTGTTGCTCTCTTCTCCTTCAGCCTGCTTGAGATCATGCATCATGGGACAAAAGATTACATCTGAACAACACAACTCCCCTTCCCCTCCAACAACACAACTCCCGAGTCCAACATGTTACCAACGCAAATCGTGTAGTGCACTATAGACATGGGCGGAGCTACAGGGTAGTGGTTAGTCCACATAGGCCCAAGACTACCCTGTGATCTGGCGAAAATTTTAGGCCCAGCCCAGCTATAGAGCAGCAGTACATCCAATTACACAGGCCTAGGACTACCCTATGATCTGGTGAAAATTACTGCCGCAACACCCCATCCAGTGGTCCAGCCCGATAAACGCACCAAGCAGCCAGCAATGGAGGCAACCGCAATCAATTACTGCCGCCTGTCTCGTCGAACCAAGTTGCCGCCATCTTCCGCCAAAATGCGAAATCGGCCACCAACAGGCGCAGCTTCCTCGCGACGCACCGATGCGGCGAGTCGGCTACGCCGCCGGCGTCAGGCAAGCCCCCGACCTGCAATTTTCAATCGAAGTGCTTCTGATTTAGCCCAACGGTGAGAGTACAGATATACAACTCCTGTGCAACCTATCAGTTGGTGAACTAGCAAATTGTGTTTTTCGTGTGCTGCATTGAGTGTAGACATGAATAGGAATGGAGATATAATCAAGAGTTTTATGACCAAAGGAAGCTAAAGTAGAGTGCTTGAGACTAGAGTATTGTAATCTTCGATTTTTTGGAATGTAATATGCAGTTCCACACATTGTTAATTTTATGTCATCATGCCCATTTTTACAAACTTGTATGACAAAAAGAATATTGAACATGGTTCATGACTACCCTTCCACCAAATGCTGGCTCTGCCACCGAGTACAGAGTGTAGAGTATAGACCCCAACGAGGGTCTATTTATTTCGTGGATTGTGAAAAATAGAAATGTAAAAATTTCAGGATTTCTTCCATACCAAACAATGGATTCTACCACAATCCAAGCCCAGAAATGGATAATATTCTTATACAATAAATTTGGTTGTTTCAGTATTTTCTAAATTCAGGCACCAGCGTAGTGGAGATTCGCTAAGTTTCCTTTAAAATGAGTGATTATTTTCTCTTCAGAGTAAGAGCTAAATCGAATGAAAACTTATGTATAAGATAAAAATTTAACAAAATTACACAAAAACCACAAAATCGTGTCATATTTTTCAATTGTTCTGTGTTGTTTGTCTAATCTCTTGATAACTACATAAATTTTTGATTGATTCATAAATTTGTATGGTTGTACAATGTCACCTCCTTATGTAGTTAATTAGTGCAATTTTTTCCGTAAAGACGCAACACGTGTTTCAAAATGTCTTTCATATTTGTACATAGTATATGTTTTCATATCACATCTTAATTTTCAATAACAGTGTGAGTTTATGAGCATTCGGTCTGGCTATGGCGTCTTTTTTGGGCTGGCTATAGCTAGTTCTTTGAACTTGTGAAGACTATTGGGGGACCGTGGGCATATACTTTGATACGTGATGTAGGGACAACCCTTTGGGTTTCACAAGTAGCCCAATTTATCTTGTTATACATATACAGTGAGCTGTTTCCTGTGGATAAAAATATCGTCGTTTCTTTGTGGACAAATGTTAGAAGATCAATGTCAATATACGGGCCATTATCAGGCACGCCACTTTGATTAGCGAAGCCCGCAGCGCAGGCAAAATAGAGGCCCTCTCATGAGCAGCCTTCCATGTCCCCTTGTGAGGACCCTAGTCAGCCGTGTGCTGACCGCTTTCCCAAAGCAGGCAGTTCTTCTAGTCTGTGTATCGTCTGCCCCCTGCCTTGAAACAACACAGCCGCAGCTTCCATTCTTGGTTAAACACCACCAACCAAAAGCTGACACACCCTCTCCTCCTCCTTCACTGCTCTGCCCAACTGCAACAAGCCAAGACAAAGCAGCTGTGCTGCTGTTTCTTCCCCGGACAAACACCAAAAGAAAACACTTGCTTCCGAGCGAGCGGCCAGAGACCGAGAGACCCATCCGGAGAGCGCTGCAGGTCCTCTCATGGCGGACGAGTGGCCCTCGCCACCCTGGGCACTGAGCCTGCTTTCAGCGCTACGCCTGAGCTGAACTACAGCCATGCTGATAGCTATCGCTTGTCCGATGGATTCATCCACTCCACGATCTCCACGTGTCGCATATCTGGGCGGGGCTGAAAAGTTGAGAGCATCTCTCAAACGTCGTGTAAATAAAAATTGTAGGGAGTACTTAACTATCACGGAATGGATATCATTTGCTTCTGACTGAGAGGGGGGTATCAGGTGCCTTAACATGTATACACGCCTTCTTCCTCATGCCTGGTGGAATATAAATTAATTACTGAGCCATAAGAATACCAATGGTCCACTTTTAATTGTTTAGTGAAAAGACACAGGACGTTGGTTCATGCTTATAGCCAGGTAATGTAAACAAAGGTTACCGGATCCAAAGGCAAAGCAAATGCTCCCATTTATAAAACAACAAAGGAGGGATCGAAGAGCGGGAGAATGTCCAAAATCCAAGAAAGGTTGGCTAAAGCCGGGTGAGCAAGTGGCCTCCACAAGGCATTGTACCAGGTTCTGCACGTCCTCTGTATATGTCATGTCCTCTATAAATCGAGAGGTTACGAGCATTCATCGTCCACATCCAGAAGCTTGCTAATCAGCCACTATATCCACTTGTTGTGCTGGCCCGTCGGCAGTGTGTACGTCTTCAATCAGTTCTCTGGTCCTTCATCAATACCCTATGTAAGTTGCTCTGTTTGATTATCTAAAAAAAAGTTGCTCTGTTTGACATCGCTGTATATATAGCTCTCATATAAGTGGATATATATTCACTTGGTTTCTGAGCTACCCTAGCAGATAATTCAGTCAATATTTCCTAAGTTTTATCATGAGGGGGAAAAAACATATTCCGGTTGGAAACAACTTCCAATTTCGTTTTCTCTGGTTCCTAATGTCTACCCACCTTACAACTCCTCTAGACTTGTGATGCTGCCTACTGATTTATGAATAGGAGCTTTTGTGCACTTAATAATTTCTAGGGCGTAGGAGACCCTCATGCAAATGAGATTATGAGAGCGTATGGGGCAGCGGGTATCTTCCTATGCAAACAAAAAGTGAGCGTTGTTCCATGAAAGTATAATCTAGTCACATTGCTCAAATATGAAGGATACATAAGTCACTTTGGGATATGTGACAACTTTTTTTTCTTAGAAAAGGTGGGATATGTGCCACTTAATGCTTTGCGGACCTTTTTCATAAATCATACCGCACGAATCGATTCCTTGAGTCTAAGGAAGAGTCAAATAAGTCTACTAGATTGAACTAAAAATGTATAAAAGCAAAGGAACTCTACCTGTGCACAAAATAGAGAGATTATTGACGAATCTGGCCACAAGTTCGTCATCCCTTTAGACTTTTGGAGCCCTAGTTTGATGAATCCCTCCCACATACTGTGATGCCTTGGCACCACCATTCTTCCAAAAGCATGTAGGCTTACTAATGCATACAAAATTCTTACGTGAATACCGAATGTGATATGAGCCACCTTTCCACAGAAATTTCCTAACAAAATAATCTGTGTTGCTAGGAAAACTATAAACCTGACCAACATTATGAAGAACTTGCTTTGCCACTTGATCATGTCGTTATAACATTCAGTACACTATGCTTTTGAGATGTACGTGTTCGATCAGGGATGTTATGTCTTGAAATGTAGAAAAGATGGGGGTTAGAGGACTTAGCTTGTGGCTGAGAGAGTTCTTCGTTGGCAAAGTATTTTATATTTTGGTTGAGATATATTGTCTAGTACTGTTTCTTACATGTGTTGATGTATCCATACCAGTGAGATCTCCATCATATGGCAGGCGCAGAGGAAGTGGTCCATGTATGGCGAGAATGGGGCATCCAAGCACTGGTGCTGCTCAGCTTCACTCTCCAGATCACGCTCCTCATCCTCGCGAACTTCCGGCGGCACGTCGACTCCGGCGTGCTAAGGTTTTTCGTTTGGTCCGCGTACATGCTGGCCGACTCGACCGCGATCTACGTGCTCGGCCACATGGCCGTGACCGGCAGATCGCGGGAGCACGAGCTGGCGGCGTTCTGGGCGCCGTTCCTGCTCATGCACCTGGGCGGGCAGGACAACATCACCGCCTACGCCATCGAGGACAACACGCTGTGGCTGCGCCACCTGCAGACGCTCGCCGTGCAGGTGGCTGCAGCCGCATATGTCCTCTACGAGTCTTCCATCCTTGCCAGCCGGTCCTTGCTCCGGCCGGCCACCATCATCATGTTTGTGGTCGGCGTTGTCAAGTACGGAGAGAGAGTGTGGGCGCTATGGTCCGCGGGTCGTAGCCAAACAGGTGGAAGCAACTACAGGAGTGTCGAAAGATACCTTGACCTTTGGATGATGCAACCAGACACTCACCGTCCACGTTCAATTGCCTTTCGTGCGGAGTTCTACCTAGAGATGGCTCACAGATTGTTGGACGTTGCCAAGAATATGTTACTGGAGGGGGCGGGATCCGCTGAAGAGACGTTGCGAGCCTCCTTAACTTTGAATGAGGCGCACAATGTGGTGGAGGTGCAGCTCTCCCTAATGCATGACCTCTTCTACACAAAGACTATTGTGATGCGCAGCTGGCGTGGCATCAGCATCCGTATAATTTCCGTGCTGGCCACCGCTGCTGCGTTGTTACTGTTTCTTCTATCCGGGGATCATAAGGACTTACGCAGCACATTAGATGTTGCAGTGACTTACATTGTATTAGTTGGAGCCGTTGTTACGGAGATTGTATCCTTGGTGAGGGTCACGTTCTCGAGCTGGGTATGGTTGAAGTTTCCGGTAGATTCCAGGTGGAGTCGCAGCTGTCTTCGTGCAGTTGTGTCTCTCCGACTGCTTGTCCGTGCAGCATTTTGGAGAAGAAAGTTCAGCTGGTCGCGCTCCATGGGGCAGCACAACATTCTTCGCTTGTGTGCTCGCAGCAGCGCCAGCCGAAGCAGCAAGGTCGCATGGTGGATGGGGGTCGAAGACCCATGGAACATTCTGACTTACTCATGGCCCATCCCCGTCACGGATTTCATCCGGGACCAGATGGCGCAGCTACTGATCGAAACCTGGCATTACAGGCGTTGGCGGCCAGTTGCCAACTTCAATGTAGAAGGTCACGAGGCGGAGCTGAAGACATGGGGACTGTACGATAAACTTGACTGGAGAGTGGAGGAGAGTATACTCGTTTGGCACATCGCCACTGACCTGTATCTCTGTTGGTACAAGGAGGAGGAACAAAAGGCCACCACAAGCCTCTGGGAAGTCGACGCAAGTTGGCAGGCTAATGCTACCAAGGCGGTTGAGGCGCTCTCCAATTACATGGTTTTCCTCCTTGCTGTACGCCCCTACATGTTGCCTCCAACTGCCAGACGCGATGCCTACGTGCAGACGTGTTATGCACTCATGTCTCAAAAAAGAGGAGGAAAACATATATTGCCTCCTTTAGAGTACTCCTCAGCCAAAGATCTGGCCAGCTCACTACGGCGCCTTGGGAACGCACTGAACATTGGGTCACCTCCAGTTGAACTTGAAGATAGTGATGAAATGGTTATTGGCAGAAGTGACTCAGACATACCGTTAACAGCAGTTCAGCTCGGTGCAAAGCTGGTGGGCGAGGAAGCCAGCTCGACTTCCGGTAAGATGCTAAAGCTAATCCTCGAGGTGTGGATGCAGATGCTGTTAAACGTGAGTAACCAATGCACCGCCTACTCGCATGCCAAGCAGCTCAGCAACGGCGGAGAGCTCGTCACCCTTGTATCCCTTCTGGACAAGTACAGTATTACTACAGAAACTTTATAGTGACATTCATGGACCTCCCGAGGATGTCTAGGAGGTCCTGAGAGGTGGTTGGTGTTCTCCAGGATTGTCTTGATTGGAGGATATTTATATTACTAATAACTAGGAGGTGGCCCGCGCAGATTGCGCGGCTAGAATGATGTATTTTTATACATGATTAAATTGGAAATATGAGAACTAAAGAAAATAATTCATAACAAATTACTGGTTGTTCAAAAAGAATTGGAATACATAGAAATTCACATATTACGTAGTAAATGTCCTACGCAAAAAAAAGTCCACTACTGCATTATTCACGATTCATCCTAAACGTTTTTTTTTCTGTGTCGCTTGTTGCAATTGTAAATCGGTATTTTCCTAATGAGTTCAATCAAGAAAAACCACTTGTTGGTTTAGCAGTCGAAGCTAAGCTTACCGAATGATTTTGATCCATTCATCATTTTCTGTTGTGATCCAGGGCATCATTTCTTCGCTGAGCTGCAATGTTGGCTCTTATCACTCTGTATCAGTCCCCTATTTATTGTCCTACGTACAATCAATTCAATCATGCATATATAGTCGCAGATGCATATTTATTTAACTAGACAAATTACTTGTGTGCTTGCCCCTTACCGCTGCATTCACATACTCTTTTCCATTGGGAATTTGGAATCCACTGCTTAATCTCCTAGGGACATCAATACAGGAAACAAATCAAATTATCCTCCATGTTGTGGATCCCATGATATGATGTCTCGACATTCTAGTTCGCTAGTGTGCACCTTTTCTATATTTGTGCAGCATGCTGGTTGTGCTTACACTTTCTGCATCGTTATTCTCTCTGACCTCCGTTCTCATATGTATGTGTGTTTTGTGGTCGGTGGCCTTGCGGGTGGCTTAGGTGTCTCACATCTTGGTAGACATCACGTGTCAGCAACACCTTTTAATGACATCTCAATTGCATAAGAAGAAAAAAACCCGGCAGATGAGAGGGGGAAATAGATGAGTAACCTGTCATCCATTTACATCCATGGCTAGTGTTCCTAGGTGTACCGAGTGACATTGCAACAAACAATCTTTGCAACATGATGGCAAAGACATTCATGCGAGTATGTGACTATGCCTAGATCCTAGAGACGTCCTGGGCTACCTCATGCCTCGCATACCGGAATGTTTCTTCGTAGGCTAGCAAGGGTTGGGCGTGCATCGACCTGAGGCTCTTGGCCTGATCTCTTCACTTCTATCATATACCTAGATCTCTTTCACTTTCGCCAACTGCTCCTGCAAGGCGGCGCGGTTCCTATGCATGTAAGCCGGCATACATGCTGTCCTGGATCTCTTTCACTTCTATCTTGCATCGGATGCAGGATCTTTTTGGTCCCCTCCGTCGCGCTCTCCTCGGCATACATGTTGTTTTAATGCCTTCGTGGTCAGGGCATAATTTCGTTCATGGCTACACCATATCGTCCGTCTCTCCGGGTAGTCGTCCCGCATCTGTCCGATGCTGCGATATGCGCCGTCGAGCCACGTAGGACGTAGCTTCATCGTCAATGGCGAGTCTTCTTTATATATTCCATCGTGTCACAGTTTGCGACGGATGTACTACTTTCCCACCGCTGTTACGCAGCATGAAGCCTAGCTTCGTTCGTCGAAGCAAGAACATGCTCTACATTGGGTGCGAAACAAACATGTAATTGTTCCGCGAGTAATGGAAAAGAGTCTTGCATGTTCTGTCAAAAAAAGAGTCATGCGGTATGATATCGGTCCAAAGAGTCCAGATCGATCCCAAGCAATCTAATCCAGCGTTAGTCCCTTTTTCTTCACGTTATCAAGCTTGAGATCGTGGCGGTTTGGTGGCTTTCCTGTGCGTGATTTTTTTCCTTTTTTCATTTTCCCGTAGGACTCTCTTTTGCCTCTTTCAATTTTCCCCCTTATTGTTCGTTTAGTGATCTTTTCTTCCCTTTTTGTTTTCCTCGTCTGTATTGTATTCATAGGATTCTATGTATAAGTAATATAGGAAATTAAAGAAATATTTTATTGTTATTTCGTATTTGCTACATGGATTCTTTTAGTTGATATTGGTCGTTCAATCTTCATAAAATCCAACGGCTCGTAGCTTTTTTTTTTCCCGATTAACGTGGTAATTTCGTGGCCTTGAGAGCGAACGTAGTGGCTTCTTTGGACCTTCAAATACTAAGATAATAGATTGACATGTGTATCTTTCTATAGCACAGAAAGAGTACATGAATCATTCTCCTCGGTTGTACCTCTCACCGTATAATAGAGGTCGTCAATTAGCATCTGTGATTTTTTTTCCTCGCACTTGATTTTTTTTGCGTAAAATATATGTCTCGTGTTTGGTGTAGTCTTCGCATTACTCCTATTTGCTAACAAATAGGGGAGATAGTTATATGACGAATGTTCTGTATCGGATGTAATTTCCCATCTTCAATTTGACTTGATAAGGTTGCGCATCTTTAGTTGTCATCTATTGAGCATCTTCGGTTGAGCTATATAGTTCATATTTTGGACTAAAACCAATAGTTTAAGCCACTTAATTTTGTACTATACTCAGCATGGATGTTGAAGCTAAAGCTCCGCCAACCAAAGCATGTGGTTGTTTTGTTTGTTGACAAATGTAAAAGATTACTCCCTTCATTTCAAAATAAATGTCATTCTAGATATCCCAGTTTTCTCAAATTACATGTCATTCTCACTTTCTAATGTAATTTTGTCTCTTACCAATACACTTCTATATCTATCTCTCTCCTCCTTGTTATTTTGTGCATCCATCTTTTTCACCTCTCCTTAATTCTCATGATCAGAGTTAGAATGACATCTATTTCTGAACTGATGGAGTAATATATGGCCAATATTTTAATACCACAACAAAATATTTAGGAAATGAGAACCGGAGCTCTTCTCAAAATTATAGCACGTGTCTTAGAGCAGCTGATCGGCTTCAGTTCGCGTGGCCCTTACCCGATCCGGAACCGGAACCAAATCACTAGGCGTCGTCGACGGGTTCATCCATCAGCGGCGATGCAATCCAATCTCCTGGTGTCGGCGCCTCCACGATCTGCCCGCCGTGTCGCGCTCTTCGTCAACACTTGTTGGCGCCGCAGTCGGGACGCCGGCGTCCTGCCCCAGCCTTCGCGGTCCTGGCCCCTACAGTTCCTGAAGCTGACAAACCTCTGCCAACCTCTGCCAACGTACGTGGCATTATCATTTGGTCGAGCACGAAGTAAGCTGCTGCAAGTTCCTATTAACGTGCTTTGAAAAAGGTTCTCTCAACTAAATAGGATTCATATGTAGTTTAGGTTGATGTATATCGCATATCACTCGGCAAAGCTCCGATTATACACTCAGCAAAGGCTTTGCCGAGTGTAACAACACTCGGCAACAAAAGACTCGGCAAAGAAATTTTTGTCGAGTGTTTTTTGTTGGGCAATCGGCAAATCATTTGCCGTGTGTCATTCAGCAAAAGAAAAAAAAAGGGGAAAAATAGGAAGTTTTTAATGGGCGGAACCACCACCGGCCAGGCAGCCCGTCCCCATCATCAAGTCACAAGTCGCTTCATTTTTTGCACAAATTTCACGTGGCTACGCAATAGGATTCAAACCCGTGACCTCCCCATTGCGGGTAACCTCCTCTGCCACTGCACCACACTCTGACATGTGTCTATACTACATTTTGATTCCCCAAATATTATACTAAACCGAGTCCAAATTGTTTATTTGAGACCCTAAATGAATTCAAATTAAAACATAGTCAACTACAAAGTTTCATAACTTTTCGAGATCTACAACTTTCATTTTAATCAGTATTGCGTCTCCATCCGAGGTCGTTTAAAAATTTGAATTTCAAATTTAAGAAATTCAAACTTAGTTTTCGTTGACATGATGATTTCAAATAAAAAAAGTTGTCAACTACAAAGATTCATAACTTATTGTGATCTACAAATTTTATTTTTACTGCTTCTCCATCCGAGGTCGTTTGAAAAATTCAAATTTTCAAATTTGAGAAATTCAAACGTACTTTTTTGTTGATAAAATTAATTTGAATTAAAATGTGTTCAACAAAAAAATTGTATAACTTCTGAAGATTTATAACTTTTATTTTGATCATTTATTCATCCGATATAGTGGTAGTAACATTGTTCACAAAAATTATATGTCTCTTTTCTAGTTTCATGAAACTATATGAGAGATATAGATTTTTATGAACAATGTTACTGATCATTTTGTCAAATGAAGAAATGACCAAAATAAAACTTGTACATCTTGAGAAGTTGTGCAACTTTGTAGTTTAAAATTTTTAATTCAAATTAATTTACGGCTTCAAAATATTATTCAAATTTATCTTTGACGCGTGTCAAAAATAATACGCTCGGCAAAGTTATTTTGCCGAGTGTCTTTTTTTTTTTTGCACTCGGCAAAGACGTTGTTTGCCAAGTGCCAGAAAAAATACATTCGGCAAAGTTTCAAGCCCTCGGTAAACTTTGATTTTCTGGTAGTGTATACTATAGTTGCAACTCACCTACTAATTTTCCTCTATATATGGATGACAATAATACATACCTGTTTTTTGTTTCAACTTTGAAAGGAGGGGAAAGAATACTTGGCACTAATGGTGTAAGTTGCAGCTGGAATATTGGTCATGTATGCCTAATGCAGAGTAAATTGGCCCAAAGTTAGAGATTACAGCTGCGTTCACTGTCACCAAGGACCAGCTTATTGAGGCACTAGTTGAATGCCCGCGCATTGCTGCGGGAGCCAAAGATTGCGTACGGGTACATGGTATCGCAAGTGTGTAAGATGTAGTTGCACGGTGTATAGCAATTTAGAATTATGTCTCGAAGCAGTTTATCTACTCCTAGTCGAATGCCCGTGCGTTGCCACAGGAGCCACAAAATTTATTTGTAAGATAAAAATTTAACAAAATTACACAAAATCCACAAAATCGTGTCATATTTTTCAATTGTTCTGTGTTATTTGTCTAATGTCTTGACAACTACATAAGTTTTTTATTGATTCATAAATTTGTATGGTTGTACAATGTCACCTCCCTTACGTAGTTAAGTAGTGCAATTTTTTTCATAAAGACGCAACACATGTTTCAAAATGTCTTTCATATTTGTACATAGTATATGTTTTCAAATGAGATCTTAATTTTCAATAACAGTGTGAGTTTATGAGCATTTGCTATGGCGTCTTTTTGGGGCTGGCTTTAGCTAGTTCTTTGAACCTGTGAAGACTATTGGGGGACCGTGGGCATAAACTTTGATACGTGATGGAGGGACAACCCTTTGGGTTTCACAAGTAGCCCAATTTATCTTGTTATACAGTGAGCTGTTTCTTGTGGATAAAAATATCGTCGTTTCTTTGTGGACAAATGTTAGAAGATCAATGTCAATGTACGGGCCATTATCAGGCACCGCCACTTTGAATAGCGAAGCCCGCAGGAAAAATAGAGGTCCTCTCATGAGCAGCCTTCCTTGTCCCCTTGTGAAGACCCTAGTCAGCTGTGTACTGACCGCTTTCCCAAAGCAGGCAGTGGCTTCGGTGCAGCCAGGGACGACGTCCGGGTTAGCAGGCGACCCGGCGCGGGAGGCCATGCACGGTGGCACCCGATCGACGCGGCAGTGGCTTCGGTGCAGCCAGGGGCGCGCGGAGCCCGGGCGCGAACGGCGGTGTCCCCTCGTGAGGGCCGACCTACAGGATTCAATCTGTTGGTCAGCCTAATAGCTCATCAAATTTAGCTCGTTTAAGCCAACATAGCCTATCAATTAATTGTTAATATTTTTAAACAATAGTTTTAATATTTTTATAAGCTTATGTCAACATTTTCAAACAACTGAGACATAGAACATCTAAAATATTGATGCAGTGCAAACAAAATGTTGACGCAATACATTCAATATGTTGATGAAAATTTTAAAATTTTAAAAATTCAAAAAATATTCAAATTGAATCTTATTTTGTAGAATTAATTGTAACAAACACGTAGGTTCAAACGGATTTGAAAACAGACTTACGATTTAGGAGAAAAATGCGTTTAAAGTTTGAAATACGATTCTTTTTCTCCCTCCTCCCACCCGTCCTAATCAGAAGGCGCCACGTGTCGCCTAGCCATACTCTCCTTCCTCAGCCCGCAGCGCGCCTCAACCGTTCGATATATTTTTGCACGAATCTCAAAATATTTTATCAAATGAATCCTATAGGACGGGCTACGTATAGGATTGACTCCCCTCGTGGCCTCGGGCGTGAGCAAATTCTATTCGAGGAATCCGTACCGGTTGTTTGAGGAAGAACGAAGGAGGTAAAAGGCCTAATGGGCCGGCCCAGCGTGCGTTAGTTAGTGAATACAGCCCATCGCCAGAAATTTCTGAACATGAAAAAGGCCAAATGTTTATTGTAGCGATGTACTACCTCCATTTCAAATTACTTGACGTTTTTGACTTTTAGAGATCACGTTTGACCGCTCGTCTTATTTGAAAAATTTGTGCAAATATCATTTATCTTATTACGGTTTGTTTTATCAGTAGAGATATCATAAATTTTTTGAATAAGACGAGCGGTCAAACGTGATTTCTAAAAGTCAAAAACGTCAAGTAATTTGAAATAGAGGGAGTAGTACATATGATGTTCTGCGCTAGTGCGGCAACCTGCATGTGCTACAGTGAAGCAACACGGCGCACAATCATGTTCAGAATAACGTCCTCCATGTTGTAGGATCTTATCCATATAAATTTCTTTCTTTTTGTTATTTCGACAAAACAAATTATGGCTTCATGGTCATTAATTCAATCCTTCAAATTATTGTTGTGGCACAGCCTTGTCGACGATCAGAGTTCTCTTTCTATAGGTTTGGATTTCTCGTTGAAGCTCTATTATGTGTTTCCAAAAGACCTTTTCATATTCGCCTCTTCACCTTTGTTATGGTAGTGATCCACAACCTATGGATACCTTTTAATTTGTATACAAGAGCTAAGTGTGCTATGAGGGCCAGTCGCACAACAATAATGCGGACGGATTTGTGTCAATAGTAGTAGGTGAAGTTTCGGATTTATATGTCAATAATAGATGGAGTTTCGCTATACCTAAATTTTTAAGCTGGGTCCGCCACTGTATATTGGTCATGTATGCCTAATACGGAGTAGATTGGCCGAAAGTTAGAAGATTAAAGCTGCGTTCACTGTCACCAAGGACTTGCTTATTGAGGCATTCAATATCCAGGCGCAGAAAGACTGCTCAGATTTTGTATATTTGGTAACCTTATAACTTGTTCATTGGGAAGGATAGGTGTGTTTTATTTATATAACTCTGATATTTCCTGTTTTGCACAACAATGAAATGTATTTCATTGGAAACTCTGATAACCGAGTCTTGGACCTCTGAATCAACGACACGTTGTAGTGGCCGCTATACCCGTACAGCGATACTTTGAAGCTCTCTCTATATCATCACTGTGCTAGTTTCAAATTCGCGGTACCGGTGTATCGACACGGGCTAGCTTGCTGACCGCAACGCCACCGAGCTGACCCACGCCGCGCAATCCCGCCTAAAGGCCCACATTATATTGTATCACTTTTACGAGCGCGTCGTCCCGCGGTGCCGCTAACCCGCAAAGGCGGCGAGCCAGCTCGCCCTCCGCCATCAAGCGTGCGGTCTCTGACGGCTCGCCCGATGCCGTCGGCCTCTCCTCGAGCAACGCCACCACCTATTGTCGATGCCTCGTCGCCCCGCCCTCCTTCCTCTGCTCTAACCAGTCTTGGTTTATGTTTTTTTTTTTTTTTGCATTGTCTCTTACTCACGGCGTATTTCTTTTCTACTACAGATGCTGAGGCAAAAGAGAAACACCAGCAAGCTAAGCTAGCGACGGCTTTGTGTTGACTACATATTCAAGAAAACTTAATTTTTTTCACATGAGATCAAGAATATTATCAAAATTTGTCAAAGTTAGGGGGTGGGATGGCAGGGGCTATACGGCCCCCCCCCCCCCCCCCCCCCCCCCCCCCCCCCCCCCCCCCCCCCCCCCCCGCATCTGTCACTGCTAATGCATAATGACTCTGTCTTTTGTCCTATCCATACCAAGATTCAGTTTATGTTCTTGTCTCTTGAATCGCGTTGCATGATCTGAAGGAAGGTAGAAACCCAGCAGACAACTTTGTCCAACTAAGAAGAAATGTTTGTTCCTGAATAGTTTTCATTGTGTTCCTGCCAATGTATAAGCAAGTGATACTCCGGTGATCTATCCAATAGAAATATGTATGTATCTGTTTGGCACATGCATGAATCTGATGGTCCTGAAAAAGATGACATGATGCAATGAATCAATCCGTTCATGTTGCACATCAAAGATAAGCATGCATATGCATAGTAAATTTACGGATTAGTTGGATGTAGAGGTAGTACTATTCTTTGAGTCAGAAGGTGCAGCTAAATTAGTTCAGTCAAAGTGTTGAACTGCTCAAAGTTTTGTATCTGTGATGGATGGATAGATAAGCCCGCGTTCCATAGTTCCATACATGTCGAAAGCTGCTATATAAGGTCATGAGTTAAAGCCTGAATGTTAGTTTGTTAAACACGGGAACACGAGAGTTGCCAATTACTGTAGCTGTATCTACGTGTGCTGTCTAAGCCTTCAAATTTCGTGAGGAGAAATTGCAACCATTCACATCAGCGTGTCTGAAGTGAAGGACAGGGTGTGGCAGCATGCTCCACTTAGTTTGTTCAACAAGGGAACACGAGAGTTGCCAATTACTGTAGCTGTATCTACGTGTGCTGTCTAAGCCTTCAAATTTCGTGAGGAGAAATTGCAACCATTCACATCAGCGTGAAGTGAAGGACAGGGTGTGGCAGCATGCTGCACTTGGAGAAGGGGGCATATCTGTCGACGAACCCGAACAGGGGAAGTGTCTCTTGCAGTTCACCAATGTGCATATTTTCAACAGTTATGATAAGTGGCGTAGGGACAACCCTTGGGCTGCTGCTTGGCTTCATTACTAGCCCAATTTATCTTAGAGCAACTCCAACAGAGTCGGTAAAGCTCTCCAGATCGCTAAAATTAGACAACCGCACCCAAAATTCCCTTCCAACAGAATCGCTTTCTGCCTCGCTACTCCATCTCACTCGGCATCCCGGCATCCTGGCTAGCCATCTTTGCCGAGCCGATTCGCCTCGCCATCGCCCTCTTCCCGCCCGCGCTCCTCTCTCCCGCGCCTTGTTCCCCTCCCCCGCGCCCCTTCTCCTCCCTCGCGTGGTGTCGCCCGCATCCTGCCGCCCGCGCGCCCTCCCGCCATCGCCCTTGCCGTCGCGCCGTGATGTGGCAGCTGTTGACTGCGGCTACGGCGTCGTCCACCGCGACATGGCTGCTCGGCTGCGTCATGGCCGGGATAGTCAACGGCGAGTAGAGATGCAACGGGCAAGCCAGGAGAGAGAGAGGAGAGGCATGGAGGACGCCAGAGCAGCGCTGCACGCCTACGCTGCGGCCGAGAGAGAGAAGCATGGAGGACGCCTGATCTGCTGGAGTTCAAGGCATGGAGAGAGAGATCCGGGATTGAAGAATGAAGACGAAGCTTCCAGGAAGGAGCGTGGCCTTTTTTTTTTTAACTGGGAGCGTGACCTAATGACTAAGAGCGCATGGACTATGAGCAAGCTTGACTATGAGCAGTCTTTAACGTGAGTGCTGGGTCCCATAATGCAGGCTCATGTGGTTCGATGCCGGACTGGATGCCGAAGCTATACCTGCAGCAGCGGCGAGCTCCGTGAGTGGGTTTGAAAATAAATGGAGATTTGTTTAGCTAGTCTGTTGGAGACTCCCATCAATTTAGGAGCTATTTTATTTTACACAATGGCTAAAATATTCAATTTTACAGATTTTTTTAGCTAGTCTTTTGGAGTTGCTTTTACTACTCCCTCCGTCCTAAAATAATTGACGTTTTAGCACTCGACATGGAGATTAACAAAAGTTAGTAAAGGTAGGTGCGCAGGAAACAAGGAGGAGAGAGATAGAGATAGAGGTGTATTGGAAAGATAGTGGAAGTGAGAATGACAATTATTTTGGAAAAATATAGATGGAGCTAGAGTAACCATTAAACTGGGACGGATAGAGGAGCTATATCATGCGGATACAAACACCGTACTTAATGTGACCGTTTGTTGGTGCACAAATGTTAGCAGATCAATATCAATACACAGCAGCTGTGTGCTGACACTACTCATGAGCAGCCTTGTCTTGTCCTCTTGTGAAGACCCTGGTCAGCTGTGTGCTGACCACTTTCCCAAAGCAGGCAGTTCCTCTGGTCTGGGTTTCGTCTGCCCCCTGCCTTGAAACAACACCGCTGCAGCTTCCATTCTTGGTTAAACACCACCAACCAAAAGCTGACGCACCCTCTCCTCCTCCTCCCCTGCTCTGCCTGCACTTTGGCCACATGGCCACTGCAACAAAGTCATGCCATGCCAAGCCAAGCCAAAGCAGTGCTGCTGCTTCTTCCCCGGACAAAGACCAAAAGAAAACACTTTGCTTCCGAGCGACCAGAGACTCCCGAGTAAGCGAGCAGAGACCGAGAGAAAGCGCTGCAGGTCCTCCCATGGCGGACGAGTGGCCGCTGGAGCTGTCCCTCGCCACCCTGGGCACGCAGGGATCGTCGTCGTCCGCCGGAGAGGGATCGTTCGAGCCGCCGCCGCCGCCGCCGCGGCGGGGCCGTCCGGCGCGGGGCGGGCACCGGCCCTGCGCGGCCGAGCTCTACGCCGAGCTCCGCGCGCTGCTCCCCAACATCGACCCGTCTCGGGTGAGTGCTTCTTTTCTTTTCTGCTCGCCATTAATCCCTCCATTTCTTGGCTCAAGGTGAGGTTTTTTCTTCTTGTCCCCGGACGTCCTTCTCTCGTCGGCGGCGGCGGAGACAGCGGCTGAGCAAGGAGGAGGTCGTGGACGCGGCGGTGGCGCAGGTGAAGGTGCTGGAGGACACGGCGGCGGTGCTGGAGGCGTACCGCGGCGTGCGGGCGCCGCGCCGCCCCGAGGTGGCCGTCGCCGGCGCGGCGGTGTGCTTCTCCGCGCGGCTGCCGGCGCCGGGGCCCAGCGCGCTCAGGCGCGTGCTGGAGGCGTTCGCGCGCCGCGGGGTCGAGGTCATGGCCGCGACGCTGGCGCGCCACGGCGGCGGCGCTGGGGTGGCGGCGGACGCCGTGGTCACCGTCACCGCGGCCGCCGCGCCGCCGGAGGTCCTGGAGATGATCAGGGAGGACATCGCCTGCATCCACTGATCCAAGGATGAGAGGAATGGTGATCCTTATTGGAAGCCTTTCTTTCGCATTGATGAATGGTCTCACCTTTGCTTCCTTTCTGAAAGCTGAAAAAAATTATAACTCCGTAAAGCTAGAAGAATGATCAGAGGTTCAGGGTAGAAATTTGATTCAGTAGTTTCAGGTTGAGGTTTTGCTATCAGTATAAGCGGAGTCGCAGCAGCTGACTCACTGCAGCCTCATTAACAATGTGACTTTTGTGTTGTTCTGTTGAACTAAAGATTATCTTATACTACTCCAGATGCAATCCATCAACCTTCTGGAAGGATATTTTTCCATTCAGACCATTTCCGTTGCTGACTTTACAAATCACGCGATATGTCTGCCCATGAAACTTATCAACATGGTCGATTACATATATCTTGAATCGATTTAGTGAACGCATTCACTTAAATTGTTATTTGGCGTTAGAAACTTCACAAGCCCGTGACGTGAAACCAAGAACGCCATACCTCTGAACAGACCTAGCCAAAAATCGTCAAGCATCACCGCCAACAGCTGTCTGTTGTCGCCGACTCACTAGCATGGTGGTCAGGTACCACTACTTTAGCATTTCTCTTAGGCTCTATTTCATATCCTTTTAAAAAGAAAACAATTGCTGCAACCAGAACATCGATTCAAGAAGGCATTAAGGCGTCAACATATCACAAGAGAGCCAACAAACACAATACTGATTCGGAAAAGATGAGATCTATTGAAGGTGTTCAGGTCACAATATTTTGCTTCAAAGGGGCAGGGGAAAAAAAAAAGAGGCTTTTCTGCCATATTTACAGGTAATTCCATCATCAGTGCTACAACTAAACTTGTTAGCTTGTACCAAGAATTGACGATCCTGTTGAAGAACACATGAAAATCGAGTTGAGTGTACAATACGCAAAGATCATACAAACTGTGCCTGGAGTTTCAGATATTCAGACTTACCAAAATGACCTTGAATTCGGACTGTTCAATACCAATAACCAATTTTCATTTGAAAAGAAAGAAAGACGAGAATGTTCGCTGGTGGAGCCACTAACCACTAGATAATAATAATCTGTGAAACAAATTAGCATATTGTGTTAAATTCTGACCGAACAAATTTATCACAACTGAAATTCAAGGTAGATAAAGCCAATAGTGCCGTACCTCTTAATGGGCTAATCTACTGAGGACTTGACACATGACGTTGCTGTCCATTGGGTTGTTGCTGCGCCTTCTTACTGCCTGGGAAACAAAGATATTGCATTGATATTACTATTTACCATACCACCTTCATTTCATGTCAGAAGGTGCAATAGCTTATAATAACTGTGAGCAGGCAATTTTTTCCTGATAGGGAAGCTGTTATTTTGACAAGCAGCTATAGTTGAATATGCAAAAAAAAATTGTTCCACTTATATATTCTTTACCAAGAGCTTTTGGACTTCAATGTTTCCAATTTCCTAAATTTATTTGAGTAGCACTCAAACTAAAGACAAACATTTACGTGTTCCTTTTGACAGCCTTAATGAGCCTACAGAGATAAAATAAAAAGGTATCCAAATGCTCTGCCCCTGTGCTATTCATTTTGACGAGAAGAGTCAATGCTCAGATGATAACTAATTTATCATTTATCAATGATTTAAAGAACTGCTCAGATGATAACTAATTTATCATTTATCAATGATTTAAAGAACTGAACCGTGTACTACATGAAAGAGAAGAGTAATAAGAGATCATGTTCCAACCTTTGCCTTTTGAATTGGTAGGTGCAGCTCTGTTGCATCTTGTTCTTGAAATTTCATTCTTAAACGTAGATGCTTGTGTGTCCACTCTCTCAGTTTTGGCATGTTTTGAATAGTTAGGCCTGCTTTCTGTTAATTGCTGAGGAATTCCTGAGCACGAGTCAGATGGGCTTGCAGGAAGCTGATCCAGATACTGAGAAGCACCATAGAAGCAATACATCATCAGTAACAGAACATGTTTAAGATATCCTGTCAATGCTCACAGGGGTGGGGGTATGAAACCTTTGTTTGATGAACAGGGTTCTTCTGAGCAACAGGTAATAGTTCTTCTGTATTAGCACATGGTGAAAAATGTGACACCATCAATCCATTTTGTTGTGATGAGTTTGGAGTTGTGTAGCTGCCCAAATGTTCCACACAAGATTCACGGTAAAGCTGGCCAAGCTCCAATCGGAGCCTGCAGTTACCCTGTGAATGGTACATTTTTGTTGCAAGAGGAAAGGGCGCATCTGCTACAAATTGAATGGGAATGTTAAAATACTATCTGATCAAAGTTATAAAGTGAATATTGAACAGATATATCATACTCGACCAAAAGGAAGATTCGAACAATTGAAGGAGCATCCTACGAAACTCAGGTCAAAGGCAAAAAGAGAAAAAAGGATGGAGAAGACAGAAGCTTAGCATGTAATTTAATCTGCATGTCTGTGCAGGGATGATTTTGTTACCACCAGAATGAGTAAAGCCTCAACTAGGTAGGTGAAAAATGACTTTCATGGGAAAGCCTACTATTTTCTTCTCATTTCTCTTGTCACTGCCATCAAACAACATGAAATACAGAGTACTAACCTCCACTTAAGTTCAATTTGGCAAGAAAATTTAAACGTAGTGATTGATTGAAGTTCGCATAAACAACATATATTATTACAGAAGTGCAGATTTGTGTCCAGGGGTTCTGGAGCCACCGCTGGCAAATTCTGCTTCAAAAGTTCATTAAAAATATCATTTGTGTAGTACACATGAAGTGATAAAGTTGTGAAAATTCAGTACCAATTCATCCTAGATGTCAAGAAACAAAACAAACAAGGATTAATATGGCATTATTCAACATGTGACAACACATGTCTTCATTGATTCTTGGCATCAAAGATGAATTTGGAAACAAGACTTTGCAGGTTTATGTTACTCTGTGTATACTAGATACATGATTTTTTATTATGCCTTTTAAAAAAACATTTCAATATGTATGATTATCACATTTTCTTCTATGGGGACGCCAGAACCCTGACGACCAGTGAATTTCCCTTATTACAGCTCCCATATCTCAAGCATATTTTAAATATAGACATCAACAATCTACAGTCTGGTGACATGAAAGATCTTTGCAATTCATAAAGTTCTATCCATAAAAAAGACAAACCATAACTCCACTTAATTAACATACAGAATATCACATGCCCAACATTGTTGTCATATAAGTATGGCAGCCTCTAATTTGTTTCAAGTCACAAAAGCACTTGAAACTTCATACCCTTTAGAGAAAGGAACCCAAGGTAGGAGCCTAATACCATTGTAATGACTGAACTGGATCTATTTCCACATAGGGGGGAAAAAAACATTTGTACTCGACACTTAACTGCTCGCTGCTTAGCTTTAGTCAAGGAAAAATGTATTTCTTTGCTCCATAACATGCCTACACATCTCTGCTTGATAAAACATAAGTTGAGAGCAATTCCAAGTCATACCTCTAAAGCAACTTTCAGGTCCACTGATTGCAGCTGCATCATCAACAGATGTTTTTGACCCTACAAAACAAAGCAACATGGAAATAAACCATACCATTATGAAACAAGCCAATCAATATTCTTTTTCCTGCCACCACCAGAGTATAGTTACCAACTGAAACACCAATTCTTGAAGAGAAAAGCCAGATAGTATCATTCAAGAAAAACATATCCAAGAGAACATTTTGTCCTCCAATGTATTCCCAGGTCCTAGATCTTAGACTCCAACAATCACATTGTTGGGGAAGGCATAATGTGTGCACCCCTCCCCCTCATGGGCTCAACAACATTAGATTCAGCCTATGTGCGCTTTAGGCCCAATTGTAAGCCCAAGGGCAATAATGTAATATTTGTGCCCAAGAGGTCATAGGGCAGGCTGGCTAATTCACACTCACTCTCTCTCATTCTACTTGTGCATCCATCCCTTCTTAGTCCTTCCCAGGAGTTCCTCACTTGTGGTAGACTCCTAGAGGATCTATCTCCTTCTACTATTGTAGGCTTGTAACCACGACACATGCAAATAAAACTGAACCCACAAACATATAGCATCATATAACCACAAGCTACATAGAACATCTCAGTAGTCATACTAGCTATACTAACAATATCATTTAAGCACTAGGTATATCCTATGGATTCAAATTGTTGACATTGGTTAGTGTGATTTTGCACTGACCAACGTCAACAAATTAAATCCAGAGGGAGTAGATCAAATGTTTTTAGAGAAAATTCAGGGGGGAAAAAAAGAAAGCAGAAACAAAATACCACATTCATTGCAGTATTTAGAAAGAAAGTAGCACATACTTTGATCAGATGTGGAATCTACAGGTTGTACATTATTGACATGCATATTTTCCAACATGAAACCGTTGGCACTGTCCTTGCATTCAGATTGAGACTTCGCTTTCACTTTTATGTGTATTTTTTGATCTATCAGATGTTAAGGCAGCGAAACATTCAAAATTCCGCAAGAAGTTAAGAGTCCAATTGACAAAGTTAAGAGATAAAGTATTCCGTATGAAGAACACAAAAAGCAAAATGTTGGCATTAAAATTAAAAACAGCAATACCAAACAGACACAAATGAAAGGATACTTCCATTACTTGCCAACTTTATTTTTCTTCCTTTCTTTGGAGGCTTCATAGGACCATTGTGATCTTCAACCATAGGATTGTTTGTGTTCACCATGCCGGAACTACATTTATCTGCACAAATGAAAATAAAATGCAGGTTGATTTTTATTTTATTTTTTAAAAGGAAACATCAGATACACATTTTCACAACATAATCAAATATTGAGAAATACTGATTGTCAGTTCTAAAATTCATGCACGATTGCAATTCCACTAGCTGTTTAAGCAAGTGCCAAATAGCCAGAAAATTATTACAGTGCTAGCAAGAGCAAGATATACTACTACTAGTCATTCATGAAGTAAAATGCTGAAACGGTAAAAAGAAATTAGGCATTTACATGATTTTCAGGTTCATGCCAAATTATGAGTAGATGTACACAGCATTGGCCTAGGCAATGTAAATGATGAATTAAAAGAATGTGCAGAATTAACATAAGCATTTATATCTATATTCTTTTTTATGTAAAAACACTGAATAGCACCTGCATGAACAGCATATTGGCTAGCCTTGACTGGCTTCTTGCAAGTACTACAGCAGACCTTCAATAAAAGATAAGTTTTTGATCCAATGGATCAGCCACAGGTAAAATAGGGAATCATACAGGTAGAATCATCAAAAGTTACCAAGTCCAACGGATCGGTCATAGGTTTTAATCCAAATATATGCATATCTGCAAAACGTTATCAAATAATTTAAAAGGACAGGTAGGGACATCAAAAGACAATGATAAATTTTACAAATGAAAAATAATAATCTGATATAGTAGAAACAAGTTGAAAGGGAGCACAAAGTGGTAAATAATATAGTACGCACAGCAGACAAGAGCATGGTGTCCAGAAACAAGATGAACGAAAAGTGAAATCACACTGTAACAAATACAGACGAGACAGACTTGATAGCATTAAAATATGGTCACTAAAATATGGATTCTACCTGACAGACAGTATCACCTGGTAAAGGCAAGCTAACTAGCTGAAACAAGTAAATTGAATCTGTTGGTTCCGCAAGAAAACATACCATTTTCATCAAGCAAGTTTGGTTCATGTGCATCAAACAGTTGCTTCTGTAGGATCTGTGCAGCACTGCTCTCATTCTTTGAGGGAAAAGCACCGCTCTCATTGATCACCTCATCTGCCAAAATGGAAGATACTCATTTCATTTTCAAATAGACCCGGCACACCTGAATTACAGATGATAGTCCATTCATTTCATTCCAGTACCAAAGTCCATTTGTTAGGTATCCAAGGAGTGAAAGATGGATGCAAATCAAACATAACTAGCTGTCCAGACATGACAAAAAACACATCATTTGCTCTGTATGCATATTGTGAAATGTCTAACAGTTATTAAATTACCTCTAAAAACAGGTACAATATGCACATAGTCAGTTCACCCGAGTAGAAACACAAACTATAGACCTAAAATGGCATTTTTTTTTTCACTACAAAACAAAATAAGTGTGACTCACTGGAATAAGAACATCCCTGAATCAAATTAAACATAATAAATTCCGCTAGGAGTTTTAAACTGTCATTTTAATCCATAGAAGTCTACAGATATTAATAGAGTTCTTTTCCCAGTACTATGGTCCCTAAGATTAGTATCATTCTTCCAAATTTTGGCATCCTCCCCTTTTCATTGAAAGGAGGTAAGCAGAAGTTATTTGGGCCCTACCCAAGTTACAAAGAAGAGTTCTGGTAAAAGAGAAAGATAAGGTGCCACAAATCTGTTTATATGAATTAGTTGTAAATATAATATTGTTCATGCACTAATTAAGATACTGCAACTCCATTTTAATCACTCAAGTACATATGAACTGTGTGTTGCATAAATAGAACTGCACAAACTATGGATCTACACAACCTCAACGCAATATAAAATTGTTCTTTGTTTAGTTCTGGACATAGGTAAAGCATTTCTATCAAAATATTGTGAATGTAGATGACAAACTAAATGGAGACTAAGAATAATAGAAAATATTGGCTACATTTTACCTGTTGTGCTGTGATTTTCCATCATTACAAGCTTCAGCATTGAAGCCATTTTAACATGTCCCGCCATGCAAACCATTTTTGAATCGCAACCTACAATACAATTAAGCCATGCATCACGTAGCAGAAGTAACATGACGTTCAAACATAAAGAGTATTTGGAACTAAGTGGTTTGGCTGAGAACTGTCAAGCATAATATTATCGAATAATACAAATGAAAACAATGACCACCATACTACTTTCTGAAGGTAGAATTGCTGGGATGTTGACCAAGATCATCATCCGTGTGGCCATATTATTACAGCCACAGTCAAATCAATCAAAGCATTCACTCCAATTACGCTCTCACATTTTCTCCCCTTTACTGAGAGATGTTGACTGCTAAAAGCAATGCCACCAACATCAAAATTAATAGACCGCTGTGGTACGTGAAACAAAAGATAAATTTTAAATCTTTTTCACACGGTCTAATCATAACATGGGAAACACTAAATAACAGTCTGCATGAACATCACTTTACTATGTCCATGAAGTTCAGTTGAGCATGCTCCCAGTCTCAGATACATAATGAGACCTTGCTAATGCATTACTTGAGTGTGCTTATAAGTTCACATCCAAACAACAAAATGCGTAGACGTAGCCATCAGGATCAAAACTAGATCCAATATATATAGTTTGGCATGCTAGTCCATTGACAAGCATAATTGCACTCGTATGCTTAAGTTTTTAAATTCCAAAATACATCAATAACACCAGAATGAAACTCCTCCCAACCAAAAAACATTGTGGACGGGCCCACTTGTCAGTAAGTGCATACAAAAACAAGATTGAGAAAATCCGACCAAAACCTAACAACCACAGTCCGATCGCAACCTAGTCTCTACAATCTGTTGTTGCCACGACTAGGAAGCAAAACCAAAGAATAGCATTGGTAGTCATATTTGTGATATCATCGTTGCACTCACTAACTTTCCCTAAGTATAAGTACATTTTCAAGGTTCGTACCGAAAAATTCTTGCTCAATTGCTAGCCGGCAATGCAACGCCATGTGCAAACGATAATCTACCATGAGGTAACGGTACAATATTTCCACTACATCATGCACACATTTCCAATCAGAGATTGCACCACAATGAAAAATATAGAGATCATTACGAAATGCCTGCAAGTCAGCATGATTCCAAACCATCCAGACAAATCAGATCGAACGAATGCACACACCGAAGAATTTACCAACAAAGAAACGCACGGGAAATTTGTTTCTACAAGGGTAAAAGCACGGGAAATCTTGTTTCTACAAGTGTTACACCTGGAGCAACCGAATTCAGGGAGGCCCGCGGATCCCCCGAAGAATCTCGGAAAAAATATGGACAAAATAACCTCGAAATCAATCGGCCCCGCGCAGCCGCCGCCGCGGCGTCCGCATAAGCCTCCGCCGGCGGCGCCCCCTCCGCCTGGCCCCCGCGTCACATGCCAAATTCAGCGGGGAGGAGGGTCCCCGGAAGGAGGAAACTGAGACCGGCAGGACGCCGGATGATGCGGTAAGACTTAGCCGCGGTGATCTCCTGCACGCGACAGCGACGGCGATCACCGGCGGCAGGGGGACGCGGCGATCGACAGGGGACGGGGAGGCGAAGCAAAGCGAGCGCCAAGCGTTGCAGATTTGGGGGAGCCGCGTGCGCCGGTCGGTTCCTTGTAACGGGCGAACCGGCCGGGTCGGAACGGGCTCTGTCCCGGTTCGGTTCGACCGGACCCGCACCGCGCGCCGCGCCGCTTCACCAGCACGCACGCGGCGGGCATCTCGCAAAGCGGCAGCAGCGCAGCACGGCAGCGAGAGGAGAGAGGAAAGGCGCGGCCTTTCGCAGCTGCAGCGGCGGCGATGGCGGCGGCGGCGGGGAGGGGGCCGAAGAAGAGCCGGGTGGCGTTCGTGCTGGTGGACGGGATCGGGGACGTGACGATCCCGTCGCTTGGCGGGCGGACGCCTCTGGAGGCGGCGGCGGCGCCGCGGCTGGACGCGGTGGCGGCCGCCGGGATAGTGGGGCTCATGGACCCCGTGGAGCCCGGGCTCGCCTGCGGCAGCGACACCGCGCACCTCTCCCTCCTCGGGTACGACCCGCGCGTGTACTACCGCGGCCGCGGCGCGTTCGAGTCCATGGGCGCGGGGCTCGCCATGGCGCCCGGCGACATCGCCTTCAAGGTTCCCTCCTCCGTTCTTGGAGCTCTAAGTTGTAGCTAAACTAGCTTGATTTGTTCAGATCTTCATTCTCTCTCTGAGAGGCTGGAATATTGAAATATATTCCCTGTTCTAAAAAAATGCCGTGGTGCTACTAAACTTGATTCCTTCTGCTGTGTCACTTGTCTAGACTGGTAAGTAGTACTTGTTCAGATTGCGGATTGGTCTTGCAGAACTCAATGGTAGCATGCATTGTCTGATTGCTTAAATTCCAATTAGCCAGCAGTGGCTCAGATCATACAAGACTGTTCATGCAGTGCTCAAATGAAGCTACCGTTGTGTTAGATCTAGAGCCTGTGATTTTCAATTTACTTAGCACTGGTTTAGATTATGTTTCGATTCTATGTTTTCATATGTCAGTACCGATTCATGTATTTTTCCCATGACTGAACTGTCTGCACAATTCGCATGCAGTCGAACTTTGCTACATTGGATGAGAGCACAGGAGTTATTGTCAGTAGGAGGGCAGATCGGCATTTTGAGGAGGAGGGCCCTATCCTCTGCGCTGCCTTGGATGGGATGAAGCTTCCTTCATTTCCCGAATACGAAGTGAGAGTCAGGTGCCCGCAGTTATTTGACGTCAACATTTTTGAAGTCTGTATGTTTTGTGGTTGCAACTTTAATAATTCAGACCTCTCCCTTGCAGGTATGCTACTGAGCACCGATGTGGTGTGGTTGTTAAAGGCCCAAGGCTGAGTGGGAACATTTCTGGAACTGACCCGTTGAAGGACAACCGCTTGCATCTGAAGGCTGAACCATTGGATGACTCCGAAGAAGCTAAAAACACTGCAGCTGTGGTCAACGAGCTTTCTAAGGAGATTACGCGGATACTAGTTTCTCACCCCATCAATGCAAAGCGTGCAGCTGAGGGGAAGAACATTGCAAATGTTGTGCTGTTGCGAGGCTGTGGTATCCGTATTGAGGTTAGTACAGAAGACTTAATATTAGTCCCATCTGGTAGTGGTGTGGTGTTTGCAACTCTGGAGTACAGTATGAAAGGTTAGTTCAGGATATTTATCAGTGCATTGCATATTTACATTCTGTTGATTTGACATGTTCATGACCTTAGGATTCGTGTAGTTATGACTTGTCAAATTTTCCCTTACTAGAACCTAATACTACCGAAAAGTCTTTACTAATGAACTTTCATATGGGTATGTTAGGTGCCTGCATTCGAAACCAAGCATGGACTTGCGCCATGCATGGTAGCTCCTACAAAGATCATAGCTGGCCTGGGGCTGTCACTGGGCATTGATATCCTTGAAGCACCTGGAGCAACTGGAGATTATCGTACTCTCTTAACTTCTAAAGCTAAAGCTATAGCCAAGGCACTTTCTGCTCCTATGGATGCACCACCTCGTGTTTTTGTCCCTGGAGAGGATGAATATAAATCTGGAAAAGAAAATGGATATGACTTTGGGTTCTTGCACATAAAGGTGAAATGTGCATTTCAGGCTCTTTTCATGCTTTAATACTGACGGTGTGATTTTGATAGCTCCTACTCTGATTGTCACTGCAGGCAATTGATGATGCAGGTCATGACAAGGCCGTCAAGTTAAAGGTGCGGGGTCTAGAAGCTGTTGATCGGGCCATTGGTCAGCTTTCAAGGCTCCTATGGGAAGCTGAGAAGGCCGGACACTACAACTACTTCCTTTGTGTCACTGGAGACCACTCTACTCCTGTTGAGTATGGTGACCATAGCTTTGAACCCGTCCCATTCGCAATATGCCGACTGAGTGACTTTGTCCGAGTCCTTGGGGAGGATAATGTGATGAACACCCCTCTTGATGATTTCCCACTCCCTTCAGTTAAATCTGGAGAAGATTTAGCGGACAATTTAGAATTAGCCAAGCACAAGCCGCTTAAAGCTTTTAGTGGTGATTCTGTATGTGAATTCAATGAGATCGCCGCCGCAAGCGGCTGCCTTGGGCGATTCCCTGGAAGTGAGATGATGGGTATCATCAAGAAGTTTATCAAAGCGAAGAACGACTAATGCCAGTGCCTAACATGGTTTGTAATAAACTAATAATGACAAACAGAGAAACAATTAGTCTAAGATGAATAAGGCTACCATGGTTCCTTGAACGAGAAAATATACAATGATCTGATCTGATTGTGTACATTGTATCTGGCATTGGCTCTCACTTCTGGAGCCAATGAATGTTAATTTTGATGGAGTGGATATATGGAGCTTAGCAAAAAGTACTGTTAGGTTTTATCGTTTTCTGCATGACATTTTGCAAAGAAATGCAATGAACACTTGTTGAGATGCAAAGAAGTGCAACGAAGACGTGGTGATTCTGCAATGTTCAGCCCGGATGTTGCAGAAATAGCATTATAGAATGGCACTGGCAGAGAAAAACTACTATTGGGACCCTAACTAGAGATAGCCATCAATCCACAAATTTGGTTTTGACGTTTTGTTGATATAGATGGAGTACGCAACTGATATTGGTTGTAAATATGGCATTGTGGAGTACGCAACTGATGTTGGTTGTAGATATGGCATTCTATTTGGACGTAATTTGGTTTTGATGTTCTGCTCATAGCTGCAGGATGCAAACCGGCTGAAGCTGGATTACTCGAGGAACAGAACTTTGTACTTTGATATTTATATACAGAAAACCACAGAATTGCATCTGCTTGAATCTACAACATTCTCTGAAACGAAAAAAATCACAACGTGGTGAGCTGCTGGAAATGTGCACGCATTTCATCTTGTCCAACATGAAACAAATCAGAGAGCTGGGCATGATTCAGTCGTACAGATCAAGGAACTATGCTCTTGCAACCGCGCCTATTTCTATAGCAACTACACAACAATAAGTTCTACATCTTGCTAGACCCTATGAATTCATCAGAGCAACATGGACACACAAACTAACTGATATAAGAGCTACACACTCGACAGATATAAACATGCAATGTCAGCAAAATGATCAGTCACATGGTAATATTTATGGGGAAAAAAAAGGTATAGCCTGCATGTTTCATGTTTACTTCTTAAATAATGGGCTAAACTGCAGACAGCTGGACAATTGTCACAACAATGCAGAAGCACTGCAGTGAATCGATCAAGCAGCCTTCGGAAGTGCAGAAATCCTTCAAAGGAGACCCCGACGCCTTTTGTAGTCACTCACACTCAGGGTTAAAGCATGCCTTCGTCCATCATTGTCAGGAATCTTGAACCCCATGGTTGCTTCTATCTTCTGCTTCCTCGCCATGTAGCCATCGAACAGTCCCTTGGGTCCACCATATTGTTGAAGAACAGACAATGATATAGGGAGCTCAAATGTATGCATTGCATTTGATTCTGTTCCCAGATCTACAGGTGCATTTGTATCAACTAGTTTCCCAGCATCTGCTGCTGCCACTTGAGCTGCTGCTGTGGCTGCTGTACCAGCTTGTACCGTATTCTTGCCATCTTCGATGGTAGCCACTAAATTATCAGCGGTTCCATTGGGGGCTTCTTCAGCATTTTCTCCTGCTGGCTTTGATGCATAATAATTTCTTGACCTTGTCCACCTCCTCGAGAAAGGGTCATAACCAGCCTCTCCAGCCTTCAAACTAGTATTGACAGGTTTCAGTTCCGATGCATTTTTGAAGTTGTCAGCACGGTTCTTCCTGTTCATCGCCTCCAACTTAGCAGCCTTCTCATTTTTCGACATTGGCTGTGACAGGTTCTGCAGCTCATTCAGCTTTGCACGAATCATCTTTACTTCAGCATCATCCCTCCGGCTCAGTGCCATTTCCAACTCATTCCTCAACCGATCCTTCTCAGCAGCAACATTGATAGGGCGCCTAACAGCCTTCTTCTCTTTCAGCATCCGCTGTACGGTATCTGCTGAATACACAAAGTTGTAGGCCTTTTGAATTTCTTCTTTTTTCTCCATAACTTCCTGACGAGTTGGTATACGCACACCATTCTTCTCAGCTTCTTGCAGCCACTCCTTGAACTCTTCTTCAAGGGGCGGGGAGTCCGATACCTGAGTCATCTGCCACCGTGCAGCATTAGCCTCATTATCCCATACAACATTGAGATACTTGCAAGTCTCGTAGCTTTCCAGCTTGTACTTGCGATCTGGATCACTGGCATCCACATTTCTAACAATGCATAACCTGTACTTTGGGGCACCTGACTTTGTTTTGCCAATCCCAAGTCGCACAAAGCACCCAGCCATGAGGTCCTCAAAGAAGGGCTCCATGAACCATTTCACCAGCTTTGACCTTCTAAGGGTTATACTCCTCACATCATCAAACTTCAGAGGGTCAAGCCTACTCGGTGACTCATCAAACTCATCATCCCTGTTATCGTCAGTCCTCCCATGATCATTCATCCTCCCCCTGTTGTCACCATCATTACTCCCATCGCTTGGGGGACTCCCACCTCTGCGCCTAGTTGGTGAGCCACTCTGCGGGAGCAGACCCCTGAACCTGTTGCGGGACGCCTCTGGGTCCTGCTTGCTCTTCAACTTGGCCCTCAGCTCAACCAGGGCATTCTTGGTGGCAGACCCTTTGTCTATCCTGGTTGAAGACCGCATCCGGCTTGGCGGCGGGGGCGGGCTGCTGTCCTTCCTTGCCGCCGCCTTCTCCGTCTTGGCCCTTGCCATCTGCTTGAGCTTGTAATCGTCGATTCGGCTGCTCCGCTCAGCCAGGATCATCTCCCTGTCAAGCTCAGTCATCTTCTCCAGCTCCTCCTTGTCGTCCTCATCCTTGTACAGGTCGCTCCCGACAGACGGCGCGCTGTCGGAGTCGTCCCCGCTCCGCCTCCCGTCGTCGTCGTCCTCATCATCACCATCACGCCAACCGCCTCCCCGCTTGCCCTTCTCCGGCTGGTGCCGCTTCTTGAGCGGCACCTGCGACCCCGACGGCGGCTGCTTCTTCCGCGAGTAGTTTGGCGCGGCGTCTGAGGAGTCGTCGTCATCAGAGCCACTCGCGCCGGAGTACGACGACCCCCGCCGTCCCCGCTGCTGCTGCTGCTGTTTCCACCGCTGGTTGTTCGGCCGGGTCTGGTTCCCCGTACGGCCGGCGGCCTGCAGGAGCAAATCGTCGAGGTCCGAACCCGCCATGGCGGAGACTGCTCTTCAAGACCCCTACGAATACAACAACAGCATCAAGAAACCTCTTTTCGCCGAATCCCAACCGATCCGGAAATCAGGAAACGGCAGTCCGTCCCGGATCTAGGGAGAACGCCAGTCCGAGACAGCGGTGAGGGGGAAGAATATGACACGCACCTGAAGACTTTCGTCAGTGCAGGAGAGGATGACGAATCGTCGCTGGTGATCCACGGGAGCCGGCGGCGGAAGCGATTTGTCGGGACGAGCCGGCGGAGGAGAAGCGGAGAGTGCGCCGGCCCTAAACCGGCTCGAAGTGTAGGAAGAAGAAAGAAGAGATAGGGATGGGCCGTAAGGCTGTAAATCTGGGCCGAATAAATGCCCAGTTTTATCCGGGCCGGTTATGACCAGCCCACTTTGTACCATAGGACAAACAAAAGTACATTTGCACTTCTCAAAAAAAAAAAAAACAAACTACATTTGCACAAATCCACTCACAATCCCCTTAAAAAAATCCCCTCACAAATAGGTTCAAGAAAAAAAAGAACCCTCACAAACACCTAATTCCACATAAAGAACGTTCTACCCCAATCAAATCTACCAAACCCCCTCTTTCAAGTTTCCATAAGAACTGACAAATTTTCAACTCAATTCGAATATGCTTGTATCCGATTTCATCAAGATCTGATATATTTTCAACTAGTTCCGCATGGATTGGAAAATCTTCATATAGATTTTAGGGTTCCGCCTAAGTTTAAGAAGAAAACCTAGAACCAATGGATTGGACCCAAGGAATTGGATAAAAGATAGGATGTAGTACCATTCTTCGCCTCTCTTGATGCGACCTCCACATGTTGAATCTGGCGTTTCCGCTCTCTTGTTTGAGATTGTGCCTCCTCGTGTTCAATCTGGCGCTTCCTCTCTCCTGCCTGAGATTGTGACTCCTCCTTGCATAGGATGGAGGGTGGCGTGGCTCCTTCCATTATGGTGGACTTGTGGATTGACATGGCTTCTCTCGCGATGGAACGGGAAAGGAAAATGGATTTGGCAAAGAGAAGGGGGAGAGAATGAGAACAAATGAGGAAAGGGCGATTTGAGCTATTGAAATACTGGTCTCAAGCGTTTCTGAACGGTCAAAGTTGACTATCGGGCGTCCACAAGTTAATGATTTGTAGCCAGTGACACTTGGATGACATGCTGACATAAAGATGCCCTTGTGACCGCTATTGGTTCATGCATGCCAACAAAAGGTTTCTTGATGTGTCGGTTCAAATGTCGTAGAGTGTATGTTTAGATGTTTCAAGAAGCTTACCTTTCTCTCTTCAACATTTTTTTTTGTTAGCTTCGCTTGTCATTTCATTTGTCCACTACTTTTTTAGCATATTATTGGAGTCACTATGGATTCGCCTCCCCATCTTCACCTCGAAACAAAGACCATGGGGCATGGGCATCAGAAGATACACATGTTGGTGTTCTTTGCTCCGATTTGATCAATTGGCGGGCTGGGCAGCAAACATGCATTTTGCATTTTGTCTGCAGCCATGACCCATCCAGAAGATCACACCTCATGTTATCGGTGGAAGTTGGCGACCACTTGGAAGTGATCGCCCTAAAACTTGATGACACTTGGCAGAGATCGCCTTAGAACTTGACGACCACTTGGCAGAGTGGACTAATTCGTTATTTTGTAGTTTGAATGAGATTTTATTCCTTCTTTTATGCTTTTACTTATTGTGTAGCCTCTACAACTTTTTTCTAGCCAAGAATGACATAGAAAAATCAGGCCCCCTCAATTTCTGTTGTATATCCGCCACCATCAATTGCTAACTCCACCATTGATTAAAACAATACTTCTTCATTTTTGTAAGGGTTTATCTAATGGTTCAGGTCACATGTTTTTCACACAAACATATTTTGTACCGTGAATTAACTCTATCAACCATTGTCTACCCGCACCATTAGCCATGATATCACGTAATTTCTAACCTCTCGACAGTATTCTCATAAAGCATTTGCTAATCAGACATTCCGTTCTAATTCAGTACTTATCCTCCTAATACCTTTGAACACGCAAAGAAAGTGTTTCAAATAAAACAGGCTCTCTACTCTCCTCCGCGTCATCATAATCTTATGAACAGGTCAAAAAAGTTCTTAGGAACAGGATAAATTTAAAATCAGCTGAGAGGTAAACGCAAGAGGAAGTTGAGACATCCATATCGTACAAACTCTCGCTGAGCATCACGTCACTCATAACAACCCAAAATCCAGAAATCTCCATTCCCATTTTCTGGCTGGAGTGTGAGCGCAAGGCTGCCCTTTGCTGCTGTCTCGGACGCTTTTTCCCAAGCCTATCTATTTATCTCCTCGCCGCGCTACACTGCCACCTCTGCTCTGCTTGGTAGCTACCCTCACCGCCTCCCGGAAGCAGAGCACCCCCACCCACCAGCCTTCCCCCGCCGCCTCTGATCCGAGACAGCACTAGCTCATGGCGCACTCCCTCGCCGCCGCTTCCGCCTCCTTCTCGCCGGTCGCCGCCCGGCGGCGACCGTCCGGCCAGGTGCGCCCTTCTCGTCTTCGGAGCTTGCTTGCTTGCTCTGTTTACTGTTCCCTTGATGCGAGGAGAGAGGCCACGGTTGAAGATTCGTGGCTCTTGGAACGTTTAAATTATGGTTCTTGAATGGTTGTGATTGCTGGCGAATCTTTGGAATGCTTTCTTGATTTTGATTCAGTTTCTTGGTGTGATTTAGATTCGAGTTGACCGAACACTATAAGGAATTCACGACGAGATTCATTCTCTGCTTCATAGGCCGGATCTTTGTTCTGTAGCTTGCTATAATCTTTTTTCTGAGAAATCTGCTTATGCTTAGTACAGATTAACACTGCATAGACTTGTAGTCAACATGTATGGTGAAGAAGGCAAACGGTTTCTTTGAGCTGCTGTCAATACAATTAAACTTAGCCTTTGAATTGGTCTTACTCTTTGAATTACAGCAGTAAGTGATTTGGGAGGTAAACCAATCAATGTTGTGATGCTGGGAATACTTGCGAATGTAATTGTTAGGGAGCGCTGAGCGTTTGTTGTTGTCTGTTATGATGAACTGATGTTGACAACTTCGCATATTTTACTGCAAACTGCAGAGATTCCAAAGTTGCTATAATGGAAGAAAACAGGCACTGCGCTGGATCGGATAGTTATTACATTTTTCTTTTTGCGGAGTTAAATACAGCTTATTTTAAAGTAACACTCTAAGTATTTTAATCAATGTAGCCTTGTTCAGAAGAAAACAGGAAACCTTTAGGGGTCACCCAAGCACACCAAATGACAGCACATGCTTCAGATCCCGCTGAAGTTAAGGAGCACTTCTTTGCTTCTCCACATCAATGTCGATGTGTTGAGAGAATAGAAAATGCTAGCTTTTCTTTTTTACAAGTGTACCTTGTCATGTGCTTCTTGCCTGACCTGGAGTGTCCTCCTTCATGGGATTCCCGATGTGTACACGGGCTCCACATACTTGGTTTGGGTATCAAGCCTGGTTTGCAAATCTCGATTTATGTGTAGTAGCATCTTGATTCTTGTGTATTGCACTGATTTATTGGTTTAGGTATTTCAATTCCCTGTGCCAGATCAGTTCTTGAAAAGTTTACTGTGCTGTTGCTGGCCAGGAAGCAAGTTTTTTGTTTTTAAATCTTATATAGGATGGCATAATAAATGTAACAAATCCTAATAAATATCTGGGGCTCCATCGGCTTCAGTTTCCCATGTTGGTAATGTATACATGCTGTTAGTATTTATTTAAAAATGTTAAAATGATTTTTCATGATGTTTTCGATTATATGGTTGAACATCCAGTAGGAAACCTTGGAGTGTCTTTGAGAAAAGGGTCTTTGTAGCAAGAGTATCGATTGTCATGGGGTTCCATTTTTATGGTCGGTTACCGTTCTTTTTCATTTGTAGTACTCTATTTTGTTCTGTGCTAGTGAACAATCCAGTGATGGGGATTTTTTCTTGATCCATTTCAGGTGACAAATGTCATTTCTAGTCGGAGCTCGGTTTCCTTCCAAAGCCAGAGGATGAACTTTGTGTCCATCTGTTCAAGGCCAAGCTCTCTTCGGTTTAGGATTTGCTGCTTGGTATGCATCACTTTATTCTCTATTGCTAACATTGGCTGTTCCAGTTGCGTTGGATTTTCCCCACGTAATATCCTAGCATTGGTTGATAAAGAGACTAGCATTTCTTTTATTCTGAAACCAAGAAACTGGCAAATTGGTAATGCAATGTAGTTAGTCAAATGAAGACGGAAATATTCCAGTGGTAATGAAAACTTGAAAGTACAAAGTAGTTTTGTTCTGTGGAGTCCCACCTGATTCTCAAAAGTTGCATGGACTTTGTCCTTGGGCTTGTTGACACAGTGCTTGCTTTACTTACTCCTACCGAAGTAGCATAATTCACTGGGTTTTTGAGCAGGCTAAGCAAGAGACAGTCGACAAAGTTTGTTCGATTGTAAAAGATCAGCTTGCTCTCCCTGACGGGACTGTTGTCACCGGAGAATCGAAATTCTCTGAACTTGGTGCTGATTCATTGGACACGGTAATCCCTGTTTACGTAAAAACGACTTACAACTCTAGAAATACAATGTCATATGATATGAAAAACAACAACTTTCTCCTGCAGGTTGAGATCGTAATGGGCCTTGAGGAGGAATTCAATATCACTGTTGATGAAACAAGCGCACAGGACATCGCGACCGTGCAGGATGCAGCGAACCTCATTGAGAAGCTTGTGACAGAGAAGACTGCATAAGCAAACGTGATTTGCTGGTCCTTCTGGAACCGGAGGGTCAGTGTGGCTCTATGGACCTTGTGAGGGACACAACATTGCATTCAACCTGCTGTATGTTCAATTGTTCATGTTGCCCATTTGTTGTAATTTCTTTATCATACAAGATGAGATTTTGTATTGATGTTGCCGAGGTTAAATTACCTTCTGCAGAGCAAATTAATAAGACCGTCTAAACCCTTTTCAATTTGTATGTTGTGCTGAGGGCCGCTGGCCGTGTCTTTTGGCATTCTGAAAAGACAGATAGTAGTTGTTCATGATATTCTGAGCCAAATGATGTAACTGTAAGCTATATTGCCTTTTTTGAATACCAGAGGCTTCACCGTTTTACTGTAATAAACCTCCACTGTGCAACTGTAAACAAGGATATTCTCCAAAAAAAAAAAAAACAGTAAACCAGGATGCACACTTAGGTATGGAGTATTTGCTTAATAACAGGCTTCACTTTTAATCCAGATAGATACTACTAAAAAATTATACATTATTAATCCAGGTTCAGAACAGACAGGATTATAAACACAAACATGGGAACCTATACCAAGGCTATGAAGCTGGGAAATTTTCTTATTCTTTGAGAATCAAGACGTTTGCAATATCCTTCCAAATTCCTAGGTTCCAGGCACAACTTCACTCAAAGACCTGTGACAGGAAAACTGTGGCCACTCAATCCCTGATAATTGAACACGCTGACAAACAAAACGAGGAAGGATATTTTGGACAGATGAAATTACAGAAATCCAAAATCCTCTCTTATGCGGGCAAAACCTCTGAAAAAAGAAGAAAAAGATGTCGTCTTCTACCTCCATCGCTGCCCCCCTCACTCTCCGCCGCCATGGCTGCGGCCGTTCCCCTGCCACACATGCGCAATCTTTCCTCGCTTTCCCCAACCACTCCTCTCGATTCCCGCCCGCCGCCCCTGTCCGAGCCTCCTCTACGCGGCCGCGTCTCCTCGCCGCCGCCGCCGCCGCAGCTTCCAGCGGGGAGCAGGACAACCGCGTGCAAGAGCTGAGGGTGCCCGATTCTTGGCTCACGCCCGCAGGGGCCGCGCAGGTTGGGTCCGAGAACCTACCTTTTCTCTGGTTTCTCGTCACACTCCTCTGAAGAATTTAGTAGTGATTGCTTTAGTTTTGCTAGATTATGTTATTCGATACCAAATTAGTGTCGAACGGGTTCATTTTTCCGAGTGATATTTCAAACAAGATCTTTCGCTATAGTGCACATTAACTATAGTTGGATCCAAGTTCCAAGATCTCTCTGTAGTGTAGTAGCTTGCTGTCGCAGCAAACCATTGTGCATGGGTCAATTTCTACTGTCCGGAATTCAGATAGTGTGAGCCTTGGGTTTTTGGCTGCTCCCATCTGATTGACCCTGTATTTGAGTCATTCAATGCTTTCTTTTTGCTGGTTGGAACATCTGATAATTCACAGCTTGTGAATTGTAGAGCTGTAGCAAGATATTGGATGGCTGAATCACATCGAAAACAGTGAATTGGGAGCAGATAAATTTGTTCAAAGCGAAGATGTTTATGTGCATTTCTGATGCCCGTGAGTAGGACTAGTAGAGGGATGAGCATACATCACAGCTGACATTTTCCTGAGCTGAAACCCATTTTATGAGACTCTGAAGCTCGTCTTCTTTTGCAATAGGACTACAAAAGAGCATGCAGCATTTCTTCTTTTTCCTATCTGTCAATTACGCGTAAATCACCGAGTACAACACTGTTGCAAATAGTTCAAATGACGGATTCAGGCATAGTGTCACTGATCAAATTACCTGCCTGCATATGCTACTTCTCGCCAGGAATCCGAATGGCTGAGGGAGTCGCTGCACAAGTGGCTCGACAACGAGTACTGCCCAGAGCCGGCCAATGTGGACATCAGCAGCACCGCGGCACGGTCGTACTATGAGTCCCTGACGGCAGGGCAGTCCGACGTGGGAGAGATCTTGATGAAGATGATTGGCGACCTAGAGAAACTGTCGTACCGAGAGAGCTTCCATGGCGCTTTCTCAGCTGCCAACGCCGCGGTACGCCTGATCACACAGAAGATGGAGTCCTAATGCGAAGATGGTCCATACATCGGATTGGTTTTGTCCGGTGCGATTGTAAGGCAGCAAGCTCTTTGTGTTCAGAAAACACTGGGTTGTGGAACTCTAGGCACTGTGCTGAGATCGTTATTCCAGAAAATGGTGAAAGTATGTTTCATGAGGATGATAAATCGTTGGTTGAAATTTTACTAAATCTAAAAAATATCACAAAACTGAACCTATTTTGATTTTATTACAAAACTAACATATTTCCCTTAGAACTACACATGGCATTTCGCGTGACCACATTTTAAGGTGAAGTTTTGTGAACTGAGACTTTTATCGCTTCACATGCCTTTTATCGCGACCACATTTTATTATTATTTCTTCATAATAATAAAACGGGAAAATACTGCATTCTTGATTGGACGACTAATGTTTGGGTAAAACAAATATTTATTGGTTCCATTAAATATGATAAAACTGTTTGAAATTATTTTTTATTATTCGAGGGTGCTATCTAAGTTCCTGAATTCTTAATTTGCACATTCAGGCTCCTGAACTTGCATAAGTTCGAGGACCAATCATGCAAAAAGATTTGGATCTCACATTCTTAATTATTTGCTCGAAACAACATAGGATCTGTTTTGAACATCCTTAATTGTCAGTTTTACATGCTTGATGAACTAAGATATTATTATTATTTGGAACAAATGTATTTATGTTGTAAGAGGGTTCGACCTCCATCTAATTCAACGACCGAACTCAATCATCTCAGCACATAAGTGTATGAAATCTTAAATTAAAACAAACAAGATGGTTAAGTTACTACTCCCTCGGTGTCAAATTCTTGTCGTTTTGGACATTGATACAGTCTCCAAGACATAACTTTGACTAATATTTTTTTGCTATATTATGATATTTATAAAACATAGTTGAGGTGTACTTTTATAAAATCATATTTCAATGCGGCTTTACTAAAACGGCGCGGTTTCTTTGCAAAATAGCTAATCCAGTCATCTTCGAAACCTACACCGTCCGATCCCAAGTACGATGAATAATGTCCATCGGATATGCTCCATGCCACATTTGCACCTAGGTCCTTCACAAAACTTCGAATTACATTGTTGCAACCGGGTCCTCCCATCCATCTCTTCTCTTTCCTTATGTCAATCCCCAAGGCCAGGCAAACAGAATACGGACGACCTCGACGAGGCGCAGCGCCGGGCCATCACCATGAAGTCCGCCGCCGTCGCGCTCCACAGCACCGCGTCAGCCTCATCGACTCCTCGGGCCACATCGACTTCTGCTCCAAGGTCTCCTGCACCCCGTGCCTCTTCGACTCGGCGCTCATCCTCGTCGACGCCGTCGAGGGCGTGCACAGCCAGACCCACACCGCGCTGCGCCAGACCTTCTTCGAGCACCTCCGTCCTAGCTGTTCGGATGCTTAGTGATTAAATTAATCCTTCTCCAGCCGGTTGGCACTCTGCGGCACCTTGTGAATTCCATGAAAAACACTCGATAAGTCTAGTGCGGTAGACAAAACGAATGGTCCACAACTCAACATTATCTGCTCACGCTTTTGACTTTTCTTGTGCTAGGAGACCGGGGGCAGAAGGATGAGCTTGCTGTAATGTGCTAAGTCCATGGCTGCATTAACACTAAAAATACCAAAGACTCTCAAACTGGTGGTTTTTCTTCGAATAGGTCAAGTCTTGAGAAAAATATATCCATAGTATATTGCCCTTCCCTGTTATGCGCTGGCTCTGCTGATGATATTGTTAGGACAGGTACAAAAGTGTTGTCTCATAGGTGGTCTTATAATCATAAGACGATTTATGAGATCACCTATACAATGGATGGTTGTTTTAGCTGTCTCAAAGAAGTACTATATTTCCTTTATTTGTGGATGAAAAAGGAATATTTATGAGTTGTATGGCAATTACAACTCTTACAATGGTGTGAAAGCCGTCTCATACTCCTAAATCTTAGCGTATGAGGTGGTTGCCTTGCGAACAACACCGTTTCTTTCTCTCACCTCCCTTTCTCTCTTCCACGTCATCAAAAATTCTATATAGTAATGCATAAGACGGGCTATGAGACTACTTACGTGTAGCATTATACCTGCCCTTAAATTAGTCACCTCTCCTCGGTTCTGGCTGCGGTGGCTGAGTGAACGACAGTGCTTCATTTGGCCTTGTGCAGGAAGACCTGGAACAAGACTACAAGAGGTCATTACTGATGTTTTTTGTTCGCTGTAAAAAAACCGAAGACGAGCTTTGAAAAAGTGTCCCGTGTGTCGAGGTGTGGGAACCACGGCAAATGGGGGCCTAGCACGGCCTCCCTTTGAGATTCGGAGGGAAACGAACGGTTCTAAGTGTTAGGAATCGCGAGAGAGGAAGGACACAACCGATTTACCCAGGTTCGGGCCACCGGAAGGTGTAAAACCCTACGTCCTGCTTGTCTGGTATTGCTCAAGTGTTGTGTGTTGTTTTCATGTTGCAAGGCACCCCCTTTTATAGTGCAAGGAGAGGCCGGACCCGTTCATGAGCCGTTACGAGGGTGCCGATTGGCAGCCCTCCTCTGCCCGAGATGCCGGGCGTCTATTCTACTGTCAGCGGGCTTCACTCGTGTAAGCTTCATGACCATTGGAGCTAGGGAAACCCCAAGGTATGAATGTTTTGGTGATAGGATGAGAACCATGAATGTGACTAACACTCTTTGTGAGATCCTATAGGTCACATATGAAGAAAGCTTCGTCCGTTGGTGGTGAACGCCAATACACCATGAACTTATTGACAAGGATGATTGGTTGCCTTCATCTACACAAGAACGGACTTGATGGAGTCGCGGAGAAGACATGGATCAAGGCAAAGGACATGCTAGATCCAAGCGGGTGTTGCTTGGTTAGATGTTAGCTTTGAGTCCATAGGAAAAACCGGACTATCAAGAGGGTTCGAGGTGGTTCTCTTAGTACACACTAGTTATAGAGATCATTGGATGCATGGTGAGTCTCTCAGGGGCTAGGGTGGCAGAAGAGAGTTGAAGGAACCAAGAAGATCAAGTCTTGAAGAAGAAGATCAAGAAGAAGATCGAAGCTGCGAAGGCAGAAGGGACCGGACAGTACGGTCAAGGAGACCGTACAATACGGTCTACAGAGGAAATCCAGACAGAAGAGCTTAAGTTTCTGGAAGTGAAGAATAGAGACCGGACAGCGGACCGGACAGTACGGTCCTAGGGACCGGACAGTACGGTCTCTATTGGAAGATCCAGACAGAGAAGCTGAAGTTTCTGGAAGTTGAAGAATGAAGACCGGACAATTGAGAGGATGGTACGGTCATGGAGACCGTACAATACGGTCTTACAGGAGAAGAGCAACAGAGAAGGAGGAGTTTCTGTTGGCTGATGAAGAAAGGAGACCGGACAATACGGTCCTAGGGACCGTACAATACGGTCTGGTCTGAGATGATGAACAGCACTCCCCGGACGCCAGTCTGGTAGAGACCGGACAATACGGTCAAATGGAGACCGGACAATACGGTCTATTGTACGGTCCCTACGCAGACTGGGTACTTTTGGACAACGGCTAGTTTGAGGTTGGAGGCCTATATATAGTCGGTTGTTTACCTCTTTGAGGTGCTCTTGGACCCAGGAAAGAGGGGAGGTGCTGCCAAGAAGCCAAGAGGAAGAAGTGTGAAGCACTTGAGAGGGATTTGGAGTGATCCTAGTGCTTGAGAGAGTAGCAAGTTGCATCCTTTGATCTCTAGGCTAGTGTGGGCTTGAGAGAGTCATCTAGGGCTGTTACTCTTGGTCTATGGCAAGGCCTAGACCGGTTAGGCGTCGGTGTTGAGCTGTCCAAGGAGATTGTGGAAGTCAACACAAGTTTGTACACGGTCTTGGAGCTTCCCGTGCGAAAGAAGCATCACTAGTGGAGCGCCCTTTGGCACGCATCAAGTGCGGAGCCTTACCTCCGGAAGAGTACCCGGGATCGAGCCCGGCGGGACGTGCCCGCGACTTCACTCGGAGGGTGAAGTGTGCTCTAGGAGGGATCGCCATCGAGCGGAGGGACGGGGTCGAGACTCCGGCGGGAGTGACCCAACGTGGAGTAGGGGAAGGCGCCATCCTTCCGAGACCACGGGAAAACATCATGAGCATTCTCTATCCCTTCTCCTTTACTACTCGCATTTACTTATCGCACTTCATATGATTGCTTGTAGTACTTGAGTTGTGCTCTTATCTTGCTTGTGTGTTTACCTTGGTACCTACTAGCTTCACTAGGTTTGCTTGATTGCCTTGCTCGTGTGCCTACTTGTTATAGCCTATCTAATAGCTCTAAGGACTCTACTTAGTGTGCCTAGTATCTTGGTTGCCTTGTCTCTAGTTATCTTGTTACCTTGCCTTGCCTAGCTTAAGTCTTCCGCTATCTATCTATCTTGTGCTAGGTTGCTAGTGTGGTATGATTGTGTTATCTATATGCACTAGCTATATAGGTTAAGGATACTCCTTAGTGTGCTTTACCTTGCTACTAGAACTACTCGCTAGGAGTTGCTTGGGTGTAAGTGTTTGGAAATAGATTCTAGAGTGCACCGATTCACCCCCCCCTCTCGGTCACACGATCCTTACAAGTGGTATCAGAGCCAAGTGCTCATTATTAGGGCTTTACCGCCTTGAGTCGTGACCGGGATTGCGTGTGGGAAAATGGAGTCCACTCATGATGACGTTTCTAACACTTCCATCGCCTCTACCTTGATTGAGCCTTATGATTGTGTGCTTAATGATATTTCCTACTATCATGTGCGTGATGAGTATGATGAGCTTGTTTTGAATGATAATGAGGATATCACTAACTTCGCATCTCGCTTGTATGTTCTTGCTAGGAAACTCATGTCACGAGGCTATCCATCTATTATGCACAAGCATGTTGTGAAGAAGCTTATCCGATCTCTACCACTCTCGCGGTTTGGTATTCTTGCTTTTGCTCGAGTGGATGAGTTTGTGAACATGCCCTATGATGAGGTGGTTGCTATTCTTCCTCTCTTGAGGAGGATATCAAGAAGGGCAAGGATATCTCTCATGCAAGTGAAGATCAACACATTGAAGCTCAACCTCTACCTCAAGCTCAATCATCATCTCGTGTTGGTGAAGGTTCTTCTTCTCGGGATCAAGAGGATGGATATATCAAGCTATGTGATGAGTTGGATCACATCTCTATGGAGCCGAATGAAGATCTTGTTGAGTTTGCTCTTCGGATGGATTCTCTCATCAAGAGGATAAATGAGAACAAGCTTTGGATAGTCACTAAGGGTCAAGGTCTTAGAAGGTTTCTTGATGCTCTCCCGAAGGACAAGTATGGTGATCACATTGAGTTTGAGAGCTTTGAGCTTGAGTCATATTCAATTGAGCAAGTCATTGAGATCGTTACAAGAAGAAGGGCTCGCTCTTTGCTCTCTAACACATTCAAGACCCCAAGTGATGATGAGGAAGAAGAAGAAGATGATAGAGTTCCCGTCTTCTATTGTGATGATGACTATTCAAGTGCTAGTGATGATGAGCCGAAGCCTATCAAGGAATATCCCCCGGATGGAGATCTCTTACCTCCTTTCTATGAAGACTACTACAACATGTATGAACCGGGTCTTGCCGGTGGAGCTCACTACCTTCTCCTTGATATGTATGATGAGTTCTACAAGAGAAGAGAAGAGACTTGGCTTGAGTGTTGGAAGAGGCTCCTCATATTGTTTGCAAGAGTCAATTCTTTTGAAGGGAAGGAGAAGGTTAGTGATGAGAGTGCTATACGGATAATGTTGTCTCTCCTCCCTTATCATCGGAAGATCTATGTCCTAAATGATATTGGTGATGATATTGATCGGATGCCTCTCAAGGAAGCTATCTTGATTGCCTTATCCTATGAGCATCAAATGTACAACATCCTTGAGTACGCCAATGGAAGTGATGAAGTGGGAAGATTTCAAGCCTATCCTCTTGGGAACCATGTCCTACACTTAGGATATGATCGGAGTGAGTGGAGACACAATGGAGTCACCAAGGCAATGATTGACGCCTTGGATGCATTGGACTTGGATTTTCTAAATGGAGTTCCTATGGCCTACATCAAGAGCAAGCAAGAGGTAAATGATATGTCAATTGATTCTCATGATACTAACACTCCTCTTTGCTTGATGGCTACTTCCAAGGTGAACTACAAGATTGGTGGCAAACATTGGGTGTTGGATAGTGGGTGCACTCAACACATGACCGGTACTTCATCCATCTTCACCAACTTGGAAGAAAATGAAGATCATGACAAGGTCACATTTGGCGACAACTCCAAGCACAAGGTGAGAGGTCTTGGTAAGGTGGCTATCTCAAATGACCTCTCTATCTCTAATGTATTGCTTGTTGAGTCCCTAAACTTCAATCTTCTATCCGTTGCTCAAATATGTGATCTTGGCTTTTCTTGTAACTTTGATGCTAATGGGGTGGTTCTTCATAATGATGCTATGGGTCTCACTATCAAGGGCTTTCGTCATAATAATCTATATGTTGTTGATTTTGAGACTAACATTGTTGCCCCTAGCACTTGTCTCTTCACTAAGTCCGCTCTAGGTTGGCTATGGCATCGGAGGCTTGCTCACATTGGTATGGGTCAACTCAAGCGTGTGATGAAGAACAAGCTAGTGAGAGGAGTCAAGGATGTCACCTTTGAGAAGGACAAGCTATGTAGTGCATGCCAAGCCGGAAAGCAAGTGGCTTCACCTCATCCGTCCAAGAATTTCTTGTCAACTTCAAGACCTCTTGAGCTCCTACACATTGATCTCTTCGGGCCTACAACTTATGTGAGCATTGGTGGGAATCTCTATTGCTTGGTGGTAGTGGACGACTACTCAAGATATACTTGGGTATTCTTTCTTGAGAACAAGGCACAAGCAATTGGGATATTCAAGAAGTTTGCTAGAAGAGTACAAAATGAGTATGGGCATCGCATCAAGAAGATTCGGAGTGATAATGGGACGGAGTTCAAAAACTCTATCATTGAAGACTATTGTGATGAGATTGGCATCAAGCATGAGTTCTCGGCTACATACACTCCTCAACAAAATGGTGTTGTTGAGAGGAAGAACAAGACACTTATCACTCTTGCTCGTGCTATGCTTGATGAGTACAACACTCCGGAGAAGTTTTGGGCGGAAGCTATCAACACCGCATGCTATACCTCCAACCGGATCTATCATCACAAGTTGCTAAACAAGACTCCATATGAAGTGATTGTTGGGAGAAGACCGAATGTTGCCTACTTCCGGGTGTTTGGTTGTAAGTGCTACATCTACAAGAAGAGGGAAAGACTTGGCAAGTTCGAGAAGAGGACCGATGTGGGCATTTTTGTCGGTTACTCGGGCTCGGCTAAGGCTTATCGGGTTTACAACACCTCTACCGGCTTTGTTGAAGAAACCTATGATGTGCAATTTGATGAGTCTCACGGGTCTCAAGAAGACCCTCCTTCTTCTCATATTGTAGGTGATGAACCCGTGGAGGAAGCTTTGGAGAACATGCCCATTGGTGAAGTTATTCCTCGTGAAGATGAACCTCCGACACCTCCTCCAACAACTTCATCAAGTGGACCTTCTACGAGCACATCTCAAGTGAATCCAAGCTCTCCCTCAAATGAACAACATCAAGCACCTTCAAGTGATCCGCAACAAGCATCTTCGAGTCAAGCTACTCCAAGCGAACCGCAACAAGCGCCATCAAGTCCACCTCATGCATCTACGAGCCAAGCTTCACCGAGCAATCAAGAACAAGCACAATCTACTTCAACTCAAGATGATGGCTCGGGTTCACCTCTTCGACAACAAGACACTCACATCTCAAGGGAGCAAGCCGCAAGAGACGCGCAAGACACTTCGCCGGCTCCTCCTCCTCCTCGACAAGAACCTTCAAGGAAGCACAAACCCATCGATCGGGATCATTCACGTGATCTCATCATTGGGAGTCCTTCTCAAGGGTTAAAGACTAGGAGAAGTCAATATAAACCTAATTATGTTGATGAAGCTAACATTGTTGAGAACTTCTCTTTTGTCTCTACCCTAGAGCCGAAGACGATCGAGGAAGCCTTGAAAGATCACAAGTGGGTGCTATCCATGCAAGAGGAGCTCAACAACTTCAAGAGGAATGATGTTTGGAAGTTGGTGAAGCGGCCCAAGCGATCCAATGTCATTGGCGCTAAGTGGGTCTTCAAGAACAAGCAAGATGAGAAGGGAGCAATCGTGAGGAACAAAGCAAGACTTGTGGCAAAGGGCTACTCTCAAGTTGAAGGCGTCGACTTTGACGAAACCTTTGCCCCCGTCGCTCGTCTTGAAGCTATAAGAACACTTCTTGCTTATGCTTCTCATTTTGATTTTAAACTTCACCAAATGGATGTGAAAAGTGCATTTCTCAATGGACTAATCAATGAAGAAGTTTATGTAGAGCAACCTCCCGGCTTCGAGGACCCCGAGCATCCGGACCATGTGTACAAGCTTAAGAAGGCTCTCTACGGACTCAAACAAGCACCAAGAGCATGGTATGAACGACTTCGAGATCATCTCATCACCAAGGGCTACAAGATCGGTAGTATCGACAACACTCTCTTTACTAAGCATATTGGTGATGATCTTTTTGTTTGTCAAATCTATGTTGATGATATCATCTATGGCTCCACTAACGAAATCTATAATGATGAGTTCCGTGCTCTTATGAAGAAAGAGTTTGAGATGTCCATGATAGGTGAACTTCATGTCTTCCTCGGTTTTCAAGTCAAGCAAATGAAGGAGGGCACGTTCATCTACCAAGAGAAGTACACTCGGGATCTTCTTAAGAGATTCGGCATGGAAGACTCCAAGCCCTACGACACACCTATGGCTACAAGTGTCCCTCTTGATGTGGATGTAAAAGGTATACCGGTGGATCCCAAACTCTATCGCTCTATGATTGGTTCACTTCTTTACCTTACCGCATCTAGACCGGATATCATGTTTAGTGTGTGCCTTTGTGCTCGTTATCAAGCTAACCCCAAGGAGTCCCATATGAGTGCCGTGAAAAGAATTCTTAGGTACATCAAGAGTACTCCTACAATGGGCCTATGGTATCCAAAAGGCTCGGACTTTGGACTTGTTGGCTATGCGGACTCGGACTTCGCCGGATGCAAAGTGAGTAGAAAGAGTACCTCCGGTGGATGCCAATTTCTTGGACAATCACTCATCTCATGGAGTTCCAAGAAACAAAATTGTGTGGCTATCTCTACGGCGGAGGCGGAATATTTGGCGGCCGGTGCTTGTTGTGCTCAACTCCTATACATGAAGCAAACCCTATTGGACTATGGATTATCTTATGGGCAAGTACCTCTCTATTGTGATAGCGAAAGTGCTATCAATATGGCTCTCAACAAGGGTGATCACGGCCATGCCAAGCACATTGAAGTCAAGCATCACTTCATTCGAGATCATGTGGCCAAGAAGGATATTGAATTGATTGGTGTTCGAACTCATGAACAATTGGCGGACATCTTCACCAAGCCACTTGACAAGAAGACTTTTTGTAAGCTCCGGGGAGAACTTAATGTTCTCGACCTCTCCGACTTCACTTGATATCCTTGAGCTTACATATGTATATATGTATATATACTTTGCTTGTTTTTGTTTGTGTTGTTGTTTTTGTGTGTTCTTCTTGTTTTGTAGGACCGACGACTAACCTTCTTGAGATAGCAATGAGCATGGGTTAAGCTTGGGATTGGTGGCACTTGGCTCCCGAGGCTTTGAAGAATGGCTTGTTGTGATCAAGCTCATGGAGGGCTCAAACTTGTTGTTGGTAACTTCGCTCTTAGCTTTCTCTTGTTTTACCCTTATAGCATCATGCATTGTACACTTATCATTGCATTTGCATCTTGCATATTGCATAAGTGTCTCGGCGCCGAGCACCCATCTAGGGGGAGTTGCTTATTCACAATATGAGTATATGACCTCCTATGATGAATTTATAGCAATGCTATATGAGCTTCATGCCCATTGAACCAAGATTTTTGAGCTCCAAGGTTAAATCCACTTGCGCGGCTCAAAGTCTAAGGGTTCATACATTTCCATCATCATCAACTAACCCCTATGAACTTCAAGACAATATTCTTTTGAGAATGTGTGTAGGGAAATTGTTGGGGGATGGAGAATCACGGATCAAGGGGGAGCTTCACGCCAAATCAAGTAACTCATTTTCCCACTCGTCTCATACATTTACACTAACCTTTTCTCCCTTGGAAGATTTCTTTTTGGATGATAGATGCCAAAGGGGGAGAAGAGTTGGGCTTAATGATCGAGCAAGAATATGGGGGGAGAAGAGTTCGAGCGGAGAAGAATATGGGAAGAAGAGTTCGGACTTACAATGAGTTGGAAGATGTCACCTCAAGGGGGAGTTTGTACAAGAGAAGATCAAGTGATCAAGGTGATCGATCTTCACACAATCTTGAGGTGATGAAGAAGAAGCAATGCCGTCTCAAGGGGGAGTGTGCGCGAATGAAGATCAAGTGATCAAGATGATCGATCTTCACACAATCTTGAGATTGGTGCACTTGTCAAGGGGGAGCGAAATTCTACAAAGTAAGTATGAAGGTAAACCCCTTGCAATCTTTGCTTGTCATAGCTCCATGTGCTTTCATTCACTTGTGATATGAGTTTTTGCTCTAACTTGTGACTCCTTTTGAGCTATGACTTGCCTCGACCTAATCAACAAGGTAACTTTCTCTCTATCATATATTTGTTGTTTAGTGTCTTGATCGAGTTGCGCTTTTATCTTGGCTTTTGTCATTACATTCTTTATCTTCTCGATCATTTTTATCATGGTTGTCATCCATCACCAAAAAGGGGGAGATTGTAAGCTTCATGACCATTGGAGCTAGGGAAACCCCAAGGTATGAATGTTTTGGTGATAGGATGAGAACCATGAATGTGACTAACACTCTTTGTGAGATCCTATAGGTCACATATGAAGAAAGCTTCGTCCGTTGGTGGTGAACGCCAATACACCATGAACTTATTGACAAGGATGATTGGTTGCCTTCATCTACACAAGAACGGACTTGATGGAGTCGCGGAGAAGACATGGATCAAGGCAAAGGACATGCTAGATCCAAGCGGGTGTTGCTTGGTTAGATGTTAGCTTTGGGTCCATAGGAAAAACCGGACTATCAAGAGGGTTCGAGGTGGTTCTCTTAGTACACACTAGTTATAGAGATCATTGGATGCATGGTGAGTCTCTCAGGGGCTAGGGTGGCAGAAGAGAGTTGAAGGAACCAAGAAGATCAAGTCTTGAAGAAGAAGATCAAGAAGAAGATCGAAGCTGCGAAGGCAGAAGGGACCGGACAGTACGGTCAAGGAGACCGTACAATACGGTCTACAGAGGAAATCCAGACAGAAGAGCTTAAGTTTCTGGAAGTGGAAGAATAGAGACCGGACAGCGGACCGGACAGTACGGTCCTAGGGACCGGACAGTACGGTCTCTATTGGAAGATCCAGACAGAGAAGCTGAAGTTTCTGGAAGTTGAAGAATGAAGACCGGACAATTGAGAGGATGGTACGGTCATGGAGACCGTACAATACGGTCTTACAGGAGAAGAGCAACAGAGAAGGAGGAGTTTCTGTTGGCTGATGAAGAAAGGAGACCGGACAATACGGTCCTAGGGACCGTACAATACGGTCTGGTCTGAGATGATGAACAGCACTCCCCGGACGCCAGTCTGGTAGAGACCGGACAATACGGTCAAATGGAGACCGGACAATACGGTCTATTGTACGGTCCCTACGCAGACTGGGTACTTTTGGACAACGGCTAGTTTGAGGTTGGAGGCCTATATATAGTCGGTTGTTTACCTCTTTGAGGTGCTCTTGGACCCAGGAAAGAGGGGAGGTGCTGCCAAGAAGCCAAGAGGAAGAAGTGTGAAGCACTTGAGAGGGATTTGGAGTGATCCTAGTGCTTGAGAGAGTAGCAAGTTGCATCCTTTGATCTCTAGGCTAGTGTGGGCTTGAGAGAGTCATCTAGGGCTGTTACTCTTGGTCTATGGCAAGGCCTAGACCGGTTAGGCGTCGGTGTTGAGCTGTCCAAGGAGATTGTGGAAGTCAACACAAGTTTGTACACGGTCTTGGAGCTTCCCGTGCGAAAGAAGCATCACTAGTGGAGCGCCCTTTGGCACGCATCAAGTGCGGAGCCTTACCTCCGGAAGAGTACCCGGGATCGAGCCCGGCGGGACGTGCCCGCGACTTCACTCGGAGGGTGAAGTGTGCTCTAGGAGGGATCGCCATCGAGCGGAGGGACGGGGTCGAGACTCCGGCGGGAGTGACCCAACGTGGAGTAGGGGAAGGCGCCATCCTTCCGAGACCACGGGAAAACATCATGAGCATTCTCTATCCCTTCTCCTTTACTACTCGCATTTACTTATCGCACTTCATATGATTGCTTGTAGTACTTGAGTTGTGCTCTTATCTTGCTTGTGTGTTTACCTTGGTACCTACTAGCTTCACTAGGTTTGCTTGATTGCCTTGCTCGTGTGCCTACTTGTTATAGCCTATCTAATAGCTCTAAGGACTCTACTTAGTGTGCCTAGTATCTTGGTTGCCTTGTCTCTAGTTATCTTGTTACCTTGCCTTGCCTAGCTTAAGTCTTCCGCTATCTATCTATCTTGTGCTAGGTTGCTAGTGTGGTATGATTGTGTTATCTATATGCACTAGCTATATAGGTTAAGGATACTCCTTAGTGTGCTTTACCTTGCTACTAGAACTACTCGCTAGGAGTTGCTTGGGTGTAAGTGTTTGGAAATAGATTCTAGAGTGCACCGATTCACCCCCCCCCTCTCGGTCACACGATCCTTACAACTCGTCCTGCCTTCATTGTTCGGATGACCTCCGTCGTCTTGTCTTGTCAGTCGTACAGCGCACGCGCCGCTGCGGAGGCAGCGAGGCGCCGGGGGGGGGAGGGGAGCCGGATCCACCGGACGGGCCCTCGATTCGTGCGTCGCACCGTACGGGAGCGGGCGGCACTCGTCAGCCACGCCTCCCTGCCAGCCTAACAGGGCGCTACAGGGCTACGACTGGTCGGGTCACGTCCATCAGTCGCTGCCCCGCGTGGTGCGCACGCGCATTGAAGTCCAGCGACCTGCCCGCGCGGCCGCGCGGGCAGTTGCTGGCAGGTGGGACCCCCTCTGTAAAGAATCCCCGCGCCCCGGATCCGCGCGCACTGTTGCCGCACGAAATCCCGGGGCGCCTCGTCGAGCCGCGGCGCTATCGAGGCGCCGCGAGCGACCGCCGCCACGTGTCGGGTTTCCACAGGCTCGTGGGACCCCGCCCTTATCCGCGCCCCGCGGAAGGTCGCGGCAGCGTTAGGGCGTAGCCACATGGCAACGCCGGACGACTCGCGGGCGCGAGCCATCCGGGAGCCCAGTGCTTTGCGCCAGCTTGCTGGGTCGCCTCGGCCCGTCTGGCGCCCGGTCGTCTTCCCCGGCCCAAGAGGGATTCGGGCCGGCCTTTTGATCGGGGGAATGGGGACCCTGGTTCCCAGTACACCGACAGGAGGCCTCGCCCCGGTTGACGCCAAGCGGGACGCTGGGGTCGATCGGGGCCCACTCGTCAGCTCCTTTGGGTAGGTTCTTGTGCACGCGCCGTTTTTCCCTGGGGAGGCGAAACGCCGCGGCCCTGTCAGTTGCGCGGCGCTCGCTCGCGAAGATAGTGGCGGGGCCCACTCGGGCTTCTGTCGTCTACGAGGCGTCGTTTCGCCTGCCTCATCCTGATAAAAGGACTGGCGCAGCGTTCCGACTTCACCACTTCCACACTCTTCCGCTGCGGTTGCACTCCTCGCGCTCTCCGTCTTCTTGCTCCCTTGCTTTTCAGGGTTTTTCGAGTTCCTGCTTTCCTCGCTCTCCCTGCCGATGGCCGGAGACAAGAGAGCTCGCCGCCGCCACCGGTCGACCTCGGCGCACCCGGTTCCTCCGCCTGCGGCTGCAGCGCCGGAGGAGCCGGCTTTGCCAGTGTCGAACTTTTTGGAGGAGGGGGATCTGGAGCAGGTGCGGTTGCACCTGCCGGACCCCAAGGGCAAGATCGCGTCACGGTGCGCGCGGCGACCGCCGACGTCAATCCGGACCACGACGGAGGGGAGATCGTCTCCTTCCTCTCCTTCGTTCTGGCCGGAGCGATCCCGCCATTCTCTCTCTTCCTGATGGAGGTGCTGCTGCAGTACAAGATCAAGCTGGCGCACCTTCCGCCCAACTCAATCCTGATCCTGTCCGTGTTCGCGCACCTCTGCGAATCTTTCGTGGGGGTGCGCCCATGCGTCGAGCTGTTCCGGCGCTACTACCGGCTCCGCTCGATGGGGAGAGACGACCCTGTGGGGAGCGTTCGCTTCAGCCGCCGGACCGAGGGCGAGACGTGCATAGAAAACGAAAAAGAGAGAAGTGGAGATAGAGATGTAGTATTTGAAAAAAAATGAATGAGAAAATGAGAATACCAAATATTTTTGAAAAATTAGAGAATGCTAGAATGCCAAATATTCTAGAACGGAGAGACTATTTAACCTACATCCGTGGCGCGATTCGACCGGTGGCGCAGCGACTGGTTCTACCTCCGTGGCGGTGCGCCCTTCCGTCGCCTCTCCTTCCCGCGGTCCGCACCGGCCGAGTCGACGGAGTACTGGGAAGGTTGCCCTCGCCTTCCTTCATGGCTCCAGCCGGTGACCAACCGCATTGCTATCCTCGCCGCTACCGGCCTCCACGGGGGAATCATGATCCACGACTTTCTGCGGAAGAGGATCGCCCCGCTGCGGGATCGCCCCCAGCTGACGTGGAGGTACTCCGACTTCAACTTCGCCGGTCGGACCCGTCGGGGATCCGACTCCGACCTGACGCCGTCGGAGGAGAGGGCGGCGTACAATGCGCTGACGGACACCAATCCCCCGGATACCTTGCGGTATCCGGATGACGCAAAGCCGCTGCACCTGGACCCCCGACGCCGCGACATTTTGGCGGAGATGCCCAACCTCAACCACGCCGGGCTGATCGAGACCGTGGCGCCGCAGTAAGCCTTCCGGGTCCGCGACGCCGCCAGCCCTCCTCGGAGTTCGACTGCGCGCCCGGAGCCGCAGGGGCCCGCTCCGGCCGCCGGCGACAGGGGGAAAAGACTCGCGGAGCAAAGCCCGCCTTCTTCGACCGCCACCGACCATGCCACTGCCCGTGTTGAAGCTGATGACGCCGGTAGTTCAAAGAGGGACCGGAGCCCGTCGCCTCCCTCCGTCGTGCTGCAGGTGCCGGACGTCGGAGTCCGGCCGCAGTACAAGCGTCTCCGCCGGTGAGTGTTGTATACTTATTCCGGGTTTTTCCTTTGCCCTAGATCTGGATGTGCATTGGGGTTGAATTTTTCTTTCGTGTTTGTGTCAGGGGACCGCGCTCGAACTCTGCGACTGTCGGCGGCGCGCCCCGCCCCGAGGGCAACGTCCAGGCGGAGACCGGCGATCAGGGGCGGCTGCGGACGCCCCTCGCGTGGAGCCATCTCCTCACACCGAGGAGGGGCCTCGGCCCGAGGCGCGTTCTGGTGCCCCCAGGCCGTCGGAGCCTGAGGAACGTCGTGCCGCTTCTCCTGCGGCACGGCGTGAGGAGGAGAGGGTACCTTCGCCGCTCCGTCCCGCCTCGCCGCCGGCGTCAAGCTCGGGGCCGGGGGTCCAGGACTCGGAGGCGCGGTCGTCTGCTCCGGCGCGCCCGATCCCGGCCCCTGTCAGCGGCTCTCGCGGGCTACCGTCGTCTGGTGGCATCCCAGGCCCAGCGGCGTCTCCTTCCGAGGCGCGGTCGCCGATCCCAACGTCGTCGTCGCCCGCTCCCGGGGACGGCCCGCGCCCGTCGCGCGCGGCTCGCGCCTCTCAGGGCCCAGGGCTCGCCACGACCTCCGAAGCGGTCGGCGTCGAGGAGGTGATCGCCGGTGGGGGCACGCCGGTGCCGCCCATGTCCCGAGTCGTGGCCGAGGCGCTGCGCATGGCCGAGTCCCTCAAGGACGCCGCGGAGAACGAGGGCAAGAAGCTGGCCGAGCGTGAGGCCGCCGTCGTCGCGGCCGAGGAGAAGCTTCGCCGTGCCGTGCTGGCGGCCCAGTTCCAGCACAGGGAGCGCATGGACGATCTGTCCCGCGACCGCGCCGCGACCGAGGAGCTGCTCCGGGAGAACAACCGGCGGTCGACTCGCCTCGACAATCGCGAGCAGTTCGTGAAGCTTCGCGAGGACAAGGTCCAGCGCCGCGAGGACCGCTTCCGGGAGTGCGAGCAGCATCTGAACTCCCGATCCGCCGACCTGGACTCGCGCGAGAGGGCTTTGGCCGTTCGCGAGCAGGTCATCGCGCGGCGTGAGCAGGGGCTGGACATCGCCGAGGCCGGCCTCGACACTCGTCGAGAGGAGCTGCAGCGTGAGGACGACCGACTGGCCGCCATGGCGCGGGACTTGGGAACCCGTGAGCATGCCCGCACTGCCGCCGTCCGAGCCCATGAGGAGTCGATGAAGGCCAGGGAGGACCGCTCCCAGGTGATGTTGGAGGAGGCCCGCGGGTTGGCCAGTACCCAGGCCATCAGGATCCGGGCGGAGGTGCGGGAGGAGATGCAGGGTTCGGTCGCGCAGCGCGACGAACTCATCCGCCAGTCGGCCGCCCGCATCAAGGACCTGGAGGAGCGCGTCGAGGGCTGGGCGGCGCAAAAGAAGAAGCAGCTGGAGCGGATCCGCGAGCTCGAGGTGCAGGCGGGGGCGCTCTTCGACGCGCAAATCAAGATCCGCGACCTCACGGTGAAGGTGCAAGACCTGAACCAGAAGTTGCGCGACGTAGGCGCTGCTCCTAGTGAAGCCACCCCGTCGGGTGCCGTTAATGATTCCGAGTGGAACTCGGAGCGCCTTCGGCTCTCGGCGATGGCGCGCGACATCTTCCGCCGCATCAACGGTGGCCTGGAGAGGGAAAACATGGCGTGGCTCCGAACCGGCAACCAGGAGCCCTCCCTCGGTCAGATCATCATTGCGCTGATGCCGCTCGCACAATTCTTCGAGGGGCTTGGTGATGACGTCCGCGGGCGGCTTGCGCAGCAGGGAGAGGCCGCCATTCGAGCCGTCGCCTCCGACCTTCTCACCGTCGTCCTGGAGCGCGTCCCCGACTTCCCGACCGACTTGCTCCTGGCCGGCCCCAAACCTGCCGAGGCGACGCGCCACCAGGACCGCGTGAAGCCGGCGGTCGAGGAGCTGGTGAAGGTGTACGTCCCGGACCAGGACGAGGGGCCTGCGAGCCCGGCATAGGGGAGGTGCCCCTTGTAATGTTTGACTTCCATCCGTTCCTGCAGCAACAGAACTTGTGCCCCGGCAAGTGGGGGCTGTGACAACTTATGTTTGAATTTGTAGGTTAAGTTTCGTGGTTTTCTTCCTTACTTCCTGTGTTTTTCCTGTCCCGTGATGATCCGTTTTGCTTTCAACTTTAGCTCGAGCGTCACCCCGTTTTGGATCCGTGTTTTGGTGATAGCCTGGGCCCTTTGCATCCGCGTTTTTGGTTGGGGGTTGCCCTCCCAAGTGTTTGCAGGATTGTTAGGCTAAGCCGATCAACCATGACATGAGACTTTCGACGCGGGTGGTGCCTTTACTGTATTGTCCAAAGAAACAGAAACTCATCGGCGGAGAGGGTTAGAAAAATGCACAAAGTAAAAGAGGAGAAAACAAGACTTTATTACTAGTTGAAAAATCATAGAAATAACGGTACATGGTGGATACAAGTGCGATGCCCCCGGGCTCACTGGTAGAGAGGCCAAGTGTCTCTGATTGTGAGCCGCCGAGTGAGACATGCACGCCGCTACGGGTGAAACTTGCGCAGGTGCTGGATGTTCCAAGCGCTTTGCTCTGGGCGGCCGTCTTCTGTAGCCAACCGTACCGCACCGCCCCGCGTTACCCTCGTCACCAAGAAGGGACCTTCCCACATTGGGGACAGCTTGTTTTTGCCCTTGCGGTCAAGCGCGCGGTGTAGAACTAGGTCACCCAGCTCGAGGGATCGAGGACGGACACGGGATTGGTGGTAGCGGCGTAGGCCCTGAAGGTACCGGGCGTTCCGGACGTTAGCGCGATGCCTGCATTCCTCCAAGAAGTTGATGTCGTCCATGCGATGCTCTTGTTGGGTCGCTTCATCATACAAGGCAACTCGCGGGGCCGCGAACGCCACTTCGGTTGGTAGGACCGCTTCGGCGCCGTACACCAGAAAGAAAGGTGTTTCGCCGGTGGCGCGGTTTACCGTGGTCCTGAGAGACCATAGTACTCCGGGTAGCTCAGCAGTCCACTTCGACCCTCGTTTCTTCAGGGGGTCGAAGGCTTTGGTCTTGAGGCCGCGTAAGATTTCAGCGTTAGCGCGCTCAGCTTGACCATTGCTTTGTGGATGTGCCGCGGAGGCGTAGCAGACTTTGATGCCAACTTCCTCACAATACGCCTCAAAGGCATGGCTTGTGAATTGGGTGCCGTTGTCGGTTATCAGCCTGTTTGGTACGCCAAACCGCGCCACGATGCCACGCATGAACTTGACCGCGGAGTTCTTGTCGATGTGGACGACTGGTTCTGCCTCAGCCCACTTGGTGAACTTGTCCATGGCGACGTAGAGGAATTTGTGGCCTCCCGCAGCCGCGGGAAATGGTCCCACAATGTCCATGAGAGGGGGATGGTGTGGAGTGCTTGCGAGGGTAGGTGCGTCTGCTTCGCGTGGAACTGGTACGCTTTGCAGCGTCGCATTAACTCGATAGCGTCCGTGAGGGCTGTCGGCCAGTAGTAGCCTAGGCGGAAAGCTTTCCCGGCCAGCGTGCCGGAGGCCATGTGACTCCCGCACTCGCCCTCATGGATGGCGTGGAGGACTTCCTTGCCCTGTTTCGTCGGGATACACTTGAGGAGGATTCCGTTCGCCGCCCGGCGGTACAGCTGCCCGTCTACAAAGGCGTAGCGCCTGGCTTACCGGGCGAGGCGTTCGGCAGGCTCGTCGTCCTCGGGTAGGACTTCACCGCGGAGGTACCCCACAAGCTCTTCCATCCATGGGGTACCCGGGTCATCCGTGGCGAGCACGTGAGGCTCGTCGTTTGGCGGCGGGCCCGCGTCGACCGACGCGGGCAGGTCTGCCGCAGTGGCGCTGCTTTGATCGGCGCCGTCCGCCATGTCCGGGACCAGTGCTGAGGGCTGAGCGAGTTGCTCCACGAAGATCCCGGACGGTGGGTCTTGTCGGGAGGAGGCGATCCGCGACAAGGCGTCGGCTTCGGTGTTGTCGCCTCGCATGATGTGGCGCGTTTCGAAGCCGAAGAAGTTCTTTTCTAGCCGCCGGACCTCCGCTAGGTACGCCGTCATTTGAGGGTCTGAGCACTGGTACTCCTTGGAGACTTGGTTGACGACGAGCTGTGAGTCGCCCTTGGCGAGGAGCTTCTTGACGCCAAGTTCCGCGGCGATCCGCATCCCCGCGATCAACCCTTCGTACTCCGCCATGTTGTTGGTGGCCTTGAAGTGTAGCTGGATGGCGTAGCGTAGTTCTTCTTTAGCGGGAGCCACCAGCAACACTCCTGCACCGGCGCCTTGCAAGGTGAGGGACCCGTCGAAGTACATGGTCCATATGTCGTCGCCTTCGCAAGGTTCGTCTCTGGCTGGACGCGCGGTGAGCTCTTCACGCTCATCTACAGGACCGGGCGTCCATTCTGCCACGAATTCCGCGAGGGCCTTGCTCTTGATTGCGCTGGAGGTTGTGAACTCGAGCTCGAACTCGGACATCTCCACCGCCCACTTGACGATTCGCCCAGTGGCCTCGCGGTTGCGCAACACCGTCTCCAGCGGGAAACTGGTGACCACCCGAACTGGGTGGTTTTGGAAGTAGTGCCGCAGCTTTCTTGACGCTATGAGGACCGCGTAGAGGAGCTTCTGCACCTGGGGGTAGCGCGTCTTGGCGTCGCGCAATACCTCGCTGACGAAGTAGACAGGGCGTTGCACCATGCGCTTCTTCATCTCGGCGTCGCCCGTGCCGGTGTCGGGCGTGAGAATCGCATTGTCTGCCAACGTCGGAGCCGGAGCCCCCGGGTCGGCCGTGGGCGCAGCCCCCGAGCCTTCATCCGAAGGCGGTGCTGCAGCCCCCGGGTGAGCCATAATGCTTGTCGACGTCGGAGCCGGAGCCCCCGGGTCGACCGTGGGCGCAGCCCCCAAGCTTTCGTCCGAAAGCGGTGCTGCAGCCCCCGGGCGAGCCATGTCATTTGCCGACGTCGGAGCCGGAGCCCCCGGGTCGGCCGTGGGTGCAGCCCCCGAGTTTTCATCCGCAAGCGGTGCTGCAGCCCCCGGGCGAGCCATGTCGTTTGTCGACGTCGGAGCCTGAGCCTTTGGGACAGCCGTGGGCGCAGCCCCCGAGCCATCGTCCCGAGACGTCGTGGCGCCGACGCGTCTTTTCTTCCGCCGAGACTCGTCGAGCATGAACTCTTCACGTTCTGCAACGAGCGCGGCACTGACCACGGCCGGTGTCGCCGCGATGTAGAGCAGGAGTGGTTCCTTGTCCCGGGGTGCGACCAAGACGGGTGCTGAGGACGTCCTTAAGGCGGGTTGGTGGGCGCATGTTCTCGATGGCCTGAATTTTTTCCGGGTTGGCTTCTATCCCCCGGTGCGAAACCAGGAACCTGAGGAGCTTTCCTGCGGGGACACCGAACACACACTTTGCCGGGTTGAGCTTGACCCGCTTGTCACGCAAGTTGTCGAACGTTTGCTTTAGATCGGACAGCAGGGTCTCGCTCTTGCGTGACTTGATCACGATGTCGTCGACGTAGGCCTCTACGTTCTTCCCAAGTTGCTCATCAAGTGTTTTGCGCATTGCTCGCTGGAACGTAGGGCCCGCGTTCTTCAAACCAAAAGGCATAGTCACATAACAATAACACCTCGCCGGGGTCATGAATGCGGTTTTTTCTTCATCCCCCCTAGCCATGGGAATCTGGTGATACCCAGAGTTCGCATCTAACATACAGAGTAGGTCACAACCTGTGGTTGAGTCAACTACTGTGTCTATGCGTGGTAGCGGGAACGGGTCCTTGGGGCATGCCTTGTTGAGGTCGGTGTAGTCGACGCACATGCGGAGCTTGCTGTTGCTCTTGGGGACGACCACCGGGTTTGCCAACCAGGTGGGGTGTAGGACTTCTCGTATGAAGCCGGCCTCGAGGAGCCGGCGGATCTCTTCCCGGATGAACATCTCTCATTCCTGGGCTTGGCGCCGGGCTTTCTGCTTCACCAGCCGAGCAGCCGGGTTGACTTTCAACTCGTGCTCAATCACCTCCCTTGGTATGCCGGGCATATCGGACGGCTCCCAAGCGAAGACGTCCGCGTTCTCCCGAAGGAAGGCGACGAGCGCGAGTTCCTATTTGGGGTCGAGCTCGGCCCCGATGGTGACGGTCTTGGAGCCGTCCTCGTTGACGACGACCTGCTTGGTCTTCACCGGCTCGCCGGCCGTCATCTTGGAGCGCTTGGGGGAGGACTTGACCGCCGCCGGGATGTCACCGAGGTCCGGATCCGCTTCCGCCGCCTTCTCGGCAGCCAGGATCAGCTCGGTACACGCGATGGCGCTCTTGTAGTCGGCCCGGACCGTGATCACGCCCTTGGGCCCCGGCATCTTCATGGTGAGGTAGGCGTAGTGGTCGCACGCCATGAACTTGCTGAGGGCCGGGCGCCCGATGATGGCGTTCACCGTCCGAGACGGAGCGGCGCCGGGGGTGCACGTCCTCGTCGCTAGAGGACCTGCGGCTGTCTCGTCCGGCCATGGCGAGGAAGATCGGACGCGAAGAAGAAACACCGGGAACTACGACGCCCCCCTACCTGGCGCGCCAAATGTCGAGGTGTGGAAACCACGGCAAATGGGGGCCTATCACAGCCTCCCTTTGAGATTCGGAGGGGAGCGAACGGTTCTAAGTGTTGGAAATCACGGTCGAGAGAGAAGGAGAACACAAACGTTTACCCAGGTTCGGGCCACCCGGAGTGTAAAACCCTACGTCCTGCTTGTCTGGTATTGCTCAAGTGTGGTGTGGTTTTCATGTTACAAGGCACTCCCTTTTATAGTGCAAGGAGAGGCCGGACCCGTTCATGGGCCGTTATGAGGGTGCTGGCTGGCAGCCCTTCTCCGCCCGAGATGCCGGGCATCTATTCTACTGTCAGCGGGCTTCGCTTTCCTGCCTTCATTGTTCGGATGACCTTCACCGTCTTGTCTTGTCGGTCGCGGAGGCAGCGAGGCGCGGAGAGGAGCCGGATCCACCGGACAGGCGCTCGATCCGTGCGTCGCACCGTACGGGAGCAGGCGGCACTCGTCAGCCACGCCTCCCGGCCAGCCTGACAGGGCGCTACAGGTGTAAGGATCGTGTGACCGAGAGGGGAGGGGGGGTGAATCGGTCCACTCTAGAAGCTATTTCCAAACACTTACACCCAAGCAACTCCTAGCGAGTAGTTCTAGTAACAAGGTAAAGCACACTAAGGAGTATCCTTAACCTATTTAGCTAGTACATATAGATAACACAATCACACCACACTAGCAACCTAGCACAAGATAGATAGATAGCGGAAGACTTAAGCTAGGCAAGGCAAGGTAACAAGATAACTAGAGACAAGGCAACCAGGATACTAGGCACACTAAGTAGAGTCCTTAGAGCTACTAGATAGGCTATAACAAGTAAGCACACGAGCAAGGCAAACAAGCAAACCTAGTGAAGCTAGTAGGCACCAAGGTAAACACACAAGCAAGATAAGAGCACAACTCAAGTACTACAAGCAATCATATGAAGTGCGATAAGTAAATGCGAGTAGTAAAGGAGAAGGGATAGAGAATGCTCATGATGTTTTCCCGTGGTCTCGGAAGGATGGCGCCTTCCCCTACTCCACGTTGGGTCACTCCCGCCGGAGTCTCGACCCCGTCCCTCCGCTCGATGGCGATCCCTCCTAGAGCACACTTCACCCTCCGAGTGAAGTCGCGGGCACGTCCCGCCGGGCTCGATCCCGGGTACTCTTCCGGAGGTAAGGCTCCGCACTTGATGCGTGCCAAAGGGCGCTCCACTAGTGATGCTTCTTTCGCACGGGAAGCTCCAAGACCGTGTACAAACTTGTGTCGACTTCCACAATCTCCTTGGACAGCTCAACACCGACGCCTAACCGGTCTAGGCCTTGCCATAGACCAAGAGTAACAGCCCTAGATGACTCTCTCAAGCCCACACTAGCCTAGAGATCAAAGGATGCAACTTGCTACTCTCTCAAGCACTAGGATCACTCCAAATCCCTCTCAAGTGCTTCACACTTCTTCCTCTTGGCTTCTTGGCAGCACCTCCCCTCTTTCCTGGGTCCAAGAGCACCTCAAAGAGGTAAGCAACCGACTATATATAGGCCTCCAACCTCAAACTAGCCGTTGTCCAAAAGTGCCCAGTCTGCGTGATGACCGTACAGTAGACCGTACTGTCCGGTCTCCATCTGACCGTACTGTCCGGTCTTCACCAGACCGGCATCCAGGGAGTGCTGCAACTCATCTCAGACCAGACCGTATTGTACGGTCCCTAGGAACGTACTGTCCGGTCTCCATTCTTCTTCAGCCAATAGAAACTTCTCCTTCTCTGTTGCTCTTCGCCTGTAAGACCGTACTGTCCGGTCCTCGACCGTATTGTACGGTCAAACTGTCCGGTCTTCATTCTTCGACTTCCAGAAACTTCAGCTTCTCTGTCTGGAAAACCCAATAGAGACCGTACTGTCCGGTCCCTAGGACCGTACTGTCCGGTCTCTATTCTTCAACTTCCAGAAACTTGAGCTTCTCTGTCTGGATTTCCTCTGTAGACCGTATTGTACGGTCTCCTTGACCGTACTGTCCGGTCTCTTCTGCCTTCGCAGCTTCGATCTTCTTCTTGATCTTCTTCTTCAACACTTGATCTTTTTGGTTCCTTCAACTCTCTTCTGCCACCCTAGCCCCTGAGAGACTCACCATGCATCCAATGATCTCTATAACTAGTGTGTACTAAGAGAACCACATCGAACCCTCTTGATAGTCCGGTTTTTCCTATGGACTCAAGCTAACATCTAACCAAGCAACACCCGCATGGATCTAGCATGTCCTTAGCCTTGATCCATGTCTTCTCCGCGACTCCATCAAGTCCGTTCTTGTGTAGATGAAGGCAACCAATCATCCTTGTCAATTAAGTTCATGGTGTGTTGGCGTTCACCACCAACGGACGGAGCTTTCTTCATATGTGACCTATAAGATCTCACAAAGAGTGTCAGTCACATTCATGGTTCTCATCCTATCACCAAAACATTCATACCTTGGGGTTTCCCTAGCTCCAATGGTCATGAAGCTTACAATCTCCCCCTTTTTGGTGATGGATGACAACCATGATAAAAATGATCGAGAAGATAAAGAATGTAATGACAAAAGCCAAGATAAAAACGCAACTCGATCAAGACACTAAACAACAAGTATATGATAGAGAGATAGTTACCTTGTTGATTAGGTCGAGGCAAGTCATAGCTCAAAAAAAAGTCACAAGTTAGAGCAAAAACTCATATCACAAGTGAAAGAAAGCACATGGAGCTATGACAAGCAAAGGTTGCAAGGGGTTTACCTTCATACTTTGTAGAATTCCGCTCCCCCTTGATAAGTGTACCAATCTCAAGATTGTGTGAAGATCGATCATCTTGATCACTTGATCTTCATTCGTACAAACTCCCCCTTGAGACGACATTGCTTCTTCTTTATCACCTCAAGATTGTGCGAAGATCGATCATCTTGATCCTTTGATCTTCTCTTGTACACACTCCCCCTTGAGGTGACATCTTCCACGACCCTTCATAGGCCCGAACTCTTCTTCCCAACTCTTCTCCGCTCGAGCTCTTCTCCCTCATATTCTTGCTCGATCATTAAGCCCAACTCTTCTCCCCCTTTGGCATCTATCACCCAAAAGAAATCTTCCAAGGGAGAAAAGGTTAGTGTAAATATATATGGGACAAGTGGGAAAATGAGTTACTTGATTTGGCGTGAAGCTCCCCCTTGATCCGTGATTCTCCATCTCCCAACAATTATCCCTACACACATTCTCAAAAGAATATTGTCTTGAAGTACATAGGGGTTAGTTGATGATGATGGAAATGTATGAACCCTTAGACTTTGAGCCGCGCAAGTGGATTTAACCTTGGAGCTCAAAAATCTTGGTTCAATGGGCATGAAGCTCATATAGCATTGCTATAAATTCATCATAGGAGGTCATATACTCATATTGTGAATAAGTAACTCCCCCTAGATGGGTGCTCGGCGCCGAGACACTTATGCAAGATGCATGATGCGAATGCAAGGAATGATAAGTGTACAATGCATGATGCTATAAGGGTAAAACAAGAGCAAGCTAAGAGCGAAGTTACCAACAACAAGTTAGAGCCCTCCATGAGCTTGATCACAACGAGCCATTCTTCAAAGCCTCGGGAGCCCAGTGCCACCAATCCGAAGCTTAACCCATGCTCATTGCTATCTCAAGTAGGTTTGTCGTCGGTCCTACAAAACAAGAAGAACACACAAAAAACAACAACACAAACAAAAACGAGCAAAGTATATATACACATATATACAAATGTAAGCTCAAGGATATCAAGTGAAGTCGGAGAGGTCGAGAACATTAAGTTCTCCCCGGAGCTTACAAAAGGTCTTCTTGTCAAGTGGCTTGGTGAAGATGTCCGCCAATTGTTCATGAGTCCGAACACCAATCAATTCAATATCCTTCTTGGCCACATGATCTCGAATGAAGTGATGCTTGACTTCAATGTGCTTGGCATGGCCGTGATCACCCTTGTTGAGAGCCATATTGATAGCACTTTCGCTATCACAATAGAGAGGTACTTGCCCATAAGATAATCCATAGTCCAATAGGGTTTGCTTCATGTATAGGAGTTGAGCACAACAAGCACCGGCCGCCAAATATTCCGCCTCCGCCGTAGAGATAGCCACACAATTTTGTTTCTTGGAACTCCATGAGATGAGTGATTGTCCAAGAAATTGGCATCCACCGGAGGTACTCTTTCTACTCACTTTGCATCCGGCGAAATCCGAGTCCGCATAGCCAACAAGTCCAAAGTCCGAGCCTTTTGGATACCATAGGCCCATTGTAGGAGTACTCTTGATGTACCTAAGAATTCTTTTCACGGCACTCATATGGGACTCCTTGGGGTTAGCTTGATAACGAGCACAAAGGCACACACTAAACATGATATCCGGTCTAGATGCGGTAAGGTAAAGAAGTGAGCCAATCATAGAACGATAGAGTTTAGGATCCACCGGTATACCTTTTACATCCACATCAAGAGGGACACTTGTAGCCATAGGTGTGTCGTAGGACTTGGAGTCTTCCATGCCGAATCTCTTAAGAAGATCCCGAGTGTACTTCTCTTGGTAGATGAACGTGCCTTCCTTCATTTGCTTGACTTGAAAACCGAGGAAGACATGGAGTTCACCTATCATGGACATCTCAAACTCTTTCTTCATAAGAGCACGGAACTCATCATTATAGATTTCGTTAGTAGAGCCATAGATGATATCATCAACATAGATTTGACAAACAAAGAGATCATCACCAATATGCTTAGTAAAGAGAGTGTTGTCGATACTACCGATCTTGTAGCCCTTGGTGATGAGATGATCTCGAAGTCGTTCATACCATGCTCTTGGTGCTTGTTTGAGTCCGTAGAGAGCCTTCTTGAGCTTGTACACATGGTCCGGATGCTCGGGGTCCTCGAAGCCGGGAGGTTGCTCTACATAAACTTCTTCATTGATTAGTCCATTGAGAAATGCACTTTTCACATCCATTTGGTGAAGTTTAAAATCAAAATGAGAAGCATAAGCAAGAAGTGTTCTTATAGCCTCAAGACGAGCGACGGGGGCGAAAGTCTCGTCAAAATCGACGCCTTCAACTTGAGAGTAGCCCTTCGCCACGAGTCTTGCCTTGTTCCTCACGATTGCTCCCTTCTCATCTTGCTTGTTCTTGAAGACCCACTTAGCGCCAATGACATTGGATCGCTTGGGCCGTTTCACCAACTTCCAAACATCATTCCTTTTGAAGTTGTTGAGCTCCTCTTGCATGGATAGCACCCACTTGTGGTCTTTCAAGGCTTCCTCGATCGTCTTCGGCTCTAGGGTAGAGACAAAAGAGAAATTCTCAACAATGTTAGCTTCATCAACATAATTAGGTTTATATTGACTTCTCCTAGTCTTTATCCCTTGAGAAGGACTCCCAATGATGAGATCACGTGAATGATCCCGAGCAATGGGTTTGTGCTTCCTTGAAGGTTCTTGTCGAGGAGGAGGAGGAGCCGGCGAAGTATCTTGCGCATCTCTTGCGGCTTGCTCCCTAGAGATGTGAGTGTCTTGTTGTCGAAGAGGTGAACCCGAGCCATCATCTTGAGTTGAAGTAGATTGTGCTTGTTCTTGATTGCTCGGTGAAGCTTGGCTCGTAGTTGCATGAGGTAGACTTGATGGCTTTTGTTGCGGTTCATTTGGAGTAGCTTGACTCGAAGATGCTTGTTGCGGATCACTTGAAGGTGCTTGATGTTGTTCACTTGAGGGAGAGCTTGGATTCTCTTGAGATGTGCTCGTAGAAGGTCCACTTGATGAAGTTGTTGGAGGAGGTGTCGGAGGTTCATCTTCACGAGGAATAACTTCACCAATAGGCATGTTCTCCAAAGCTTCCTCCACGGGTTCATCACCTACAATATGAGAAGAAGGAGGGTCTTCTTGAGACCCGTGAGACTCATCAAATTGCACATCATAGGTTTCTTCAACAAAGCCAGTAGAGGTGTTGTAAACCCGATAAGCTTTGGCCGAGCCCGAGTAACCGACAAGAATGCCCACGTCGGTCCTCTTCTCGAACTTGCCAAGTCTTTCCCTCTTCTTGTAGATGTAGCACTTGCAACCAAACACTCGGAAGTAGGCAACATTCGGTCTTCTCCCAACAATCACTTCATATGGAGTCTTGTTTAGCAACTTGTGAGGATAGATCCGGTTGGAGGTGTAGCATGCCGTGTTGATAGCTTCCGCCCAAAACTTCTCCGGAGTGTTGTACTCATCAAGCATAGCACGAGCAAGAGTGATAAGTGTCTTGTTCTTCCTCTCAACAACACCATTTTGTTGAGGAGTGTATGTAGAGAACTCATGCTTTATGCCAATCTCATCACAATAGTCTTCAATGATAGAGTTTTTGAACTCCGTCCCATTGTCACTCCGAATCTTCTTGATGTGATGCCCATACTCATTTTGTACTCTTCTAGCAAACTTCTTGAATATCCCAATTGCTTGTGCCTTGTTCTCAAGAAAGAATACCCAAGTATATCTTGAGTAGTCGTCCACTACCACCAAGCAATAGAGATTTCCACCAATGCTCACATAAGTTGTAGGCCCGAAAAGATCAATGTGTAGGAGCTCAAGAGGTCTTGCAGTTGACAAGAAATTCTTGGATGGATGAGGTGAAGCCACTTGCTTTCCGGCTTGGCATGCACTACATAGCTTGTCCTTCTCAAAGGTGACATCCTTGACTCCTCTCACTAGCTTGTTCTTCATTACATGCTTGAGTTGACCCATACCAATGTGAGCAAGCCTTCGATGCCATAGCCAACCTAGAGCGGACTTAGTGAAGAGACAAGTGCTAGGGGCAACAATGTTAGTCTCAAAATCAACAACATATAGATTATTATGACGAAAGCCCTTGATAGTGAGACCCATAGCATCATTATGAAGAACCACCCCATTAGCATCAAAGTTACAAGAAAAGCCAAGATCACATATTTGAGCAACGGATAGAAGATTGAAGTTTAGGGACTCAACAAGCAATACATTAGAGATAGAGAGGTCATTTGAGATAGCCACCTTACCAAGACCTCTCACCTTGTGCTTGGAGTTGTCCCCAAATGTGACCTTGTCATGATCTTCATTTTCTTCCAAGTTGGTGAAGATGGATGAAGTACCGGTCATGTGTTGAGTGCACCCACTATCCAACACCCAATGTTTGCCACCAATCTTGTAGTTCACCTTGGAAGTAGCCATCAAGCAAAGAGGAGTGTTAGTATCATGGGAATCAATTGACATCTCATTTACCTCTTGCTTGCTCTTGATGTAGGCCATAGGAACTCCATTGAGAAAGTCCAAGTCCAATGCATCCAAGGCGTCAATCATTGCCTTGGTGACTCCATTGTGTCTCCACATGGTCCGATCAACACCCATGTGTGTGACATGAGTTCCAAGTTGAAGACCTTGAAACCTTCCCACTTCTCCACTAGCATTGAAGTACTCAAGAATGTTGTAGATTTGATTCTCATAGGATAGTGCCATCAAGATCATGTCCTTGAGAGTCATACCACTAATATCATCATTGAGATCATTTAGAATGTGGACCTTCCTATTGTATGGTAGCATAGAGATCACCGTGTGAATAGCGTGTTCATCACTAATTTTGTCTTCTCCTTCAAAAGAGTTCACTCTAGCCACCAAAACAAGAAGTCTCTTCCAACAATCAAGCCAAGTCTCCCCATCTTCCCTATAGAACACATCATACATGTCGAAGAGGTGATAGTGAGGCCGATCGGCAAGATCCGGCTCATACAAGTTGTAGTAGTCTTCAAAGAGGGATGGCAAGACTTCACTCTTCATGTGATATTCCTTGATAGGCTCCGGCTCATCATCACTAGCACTTGAATAGTCATCATCACAATAGAAGACGGGAACCTTATCATCTTCTTCTTCCTCATCATCACTTGGGGTCTTGAATGTGTTAGAGAGCATAGAGCGAGCCCTTCTTCTTGTGATGATCTCAATGACTTGCTCAATTGAGTAGGACTTGAGCTCGAAGATTTCAAACTCAATGTGATCACCATACTTGTCCTTCGGCAAAGCATCAAGAAACCTCTTGAGTCCCTCTTCCTTGGTGACTATCCAAAGCTTGTTCTCATTTATCCTCTTGATGAGTGAATCCATCCGAAGAGCAAACTCAACAAGATCTTCATTCGGCATCATAGAGATGTGGTCCAACTCATCACATAGCTTGATATATCCATCCTCTTGATCCCGAGAAGAAGAACCTTCACCACCACAAGATGATGATTGAGCTTGAGGTAGAGGTTGGGCTTCAATGTGTTGATCTTCACTTGCATGAGGGATATCCTTGCCCTTCTTGATATCCTCCTCAAGAGAGGAGAGAATAGCAACCACCTCATCATAGGGCATGTTCACAAACTCATCCACTCGAGCAAAAGCAAGAATACCAAACCGTGAGAGTGGTAGAGATCGGATAAGCTTCTTCACAATATGCTTGTGCATAATAGATGGATAGCCTCGTGACATGAGTTTCCTAGCAAGAACATACAAGCGAGATGCGAAGTTAGTGATATCCTCATTATCATTCAAAACAAGCTCATCATACTCATCACGCACACCATAGTAAGAAATGTCATTAAGCACATAATCATAAGGCTCAATCAAGGTAGAGGCGATGGAAGTGTTAGAAACGTCATCATGAGTGGACTCCATTTTCCCACACACAATCCCGGTCACGTCTCAAGGCGGTAAAGCCCTAATAATGAGCACTTGGCTCTGATACCACTTGTAAGGATCGTGTGACCGAGAGGGGGGGGGGTGAATCGGTCCACTCTAGAAGCTATTTCCAAACACTTACACCCAAGCAACTCCTAGCGAGTAGTTCTAGTAACAAGGTAAAGCACACTAAGGAGTATCCTTAACCTATTTAGCTAGTACATATAGATAACACAATCACACCACACTAGCAACCTAGCACAAGATAGATAGATAGCGGAAGACTTAAGCTAGGCAAGGCAAGGTAACAAGATAACTAGAGACAAGGCAACCAAGATACTAGGCACACTAAGTAGAGTCCTTAGAGCTACTAGATAGGCTATAACAAGTAAGCACACGAGCAAGGCAAACAAGCAAACCTAGTGAAGCTAGTAGGCACCAAGGTAAACACACAAGCAAGATAAGAGCACAACTCAAGTACTACAAGCAATCATATGAAGTGCGATAAGTAAATGCGAGTAGTAAAGGAGAAGGGATAGAGAATGCTCATGATGTTTTCCCGTGGTCTCGGAAGGATGGCGCCTTCCCCTACTCCACGTTGGGTCACTCCCGCCGGAGTCTCGACCCCGTCCCTCCGCTCAATGGCGATCCCTCCTAGAGCACACTTCACCCTCCGAGTGAAGTCGCGGGCACGTCCCGCCGGGCTCGATCCTGGGTACTCTTCCGGAGGTAAGGCTCCGCACTTGATGCGTGCCAAAGGGCGCTCCACTAGTGATGCTTCTTTCGCACGGGAAGCTCCAAGACCGTGTACAAACTTGTGTCGACTTCCACAATCTCCTTGGACAGCTCAACACCGACGCCTAACCGGTCTAGGCCTTGCCATAGACCAAGAGTAACAGCCCTAGATGACTCTCTCAAGCCCACACTAGCCTAGAGATCAAAGGATGCAACTTGCTACTCTCTCAAGCACTAGGATCACTCCAAATCCCTCTCAAGTGCTTCACACTTCTTCCTCTTGGCGTCTTGGCAGCACCTCCCCTCTTTCCTGGGTCCAAGAGCACCTCAAAGAGGTAAGCAACCGACTATATATAGGCCTCCAACCTCAAACTAGCCGTTGTCCAAAAGTGCCCAGTCTGCGTGATGACCGTACAGTAGACCGTACTGTCCGGTCTCCATCTGACCGTACTGTCCGGTCTTCACCAGACCGGCATCCAGGGAGTGCTGCAACTCACCTCAGACCAGACCGTATTGTACGGTCCCTAGGAACGTACTGTCCGGTCTCCATTCTTCTTCAGCCAACAGAAACTTCTCCTTCTCTGTTGCTCTTCGCCTGTAAGACCGTACTGTCCGGTCCTCGACCGTATTGTACGGTCAAACTGTCCGGTCTTCATTCTTCGACTTCCAGAAACTTCAGCTTCTCTGTCTGGAAAACCCAATAGAGACCGTACTGTCCGGTCCCTAGGACCGTACTGTCCGGTCCACTGTCCGGTCTCTATTCTTCAACTTCCAGAAACTTGAGCTTCTCTGTCTGGATTTCCTCTGTAGACCGTATTGTACGGTCTCCTTGACCGTACTGTCCGGTCTCTTCTGCCTTCGCAGCTTCGATCTTCTTCTTGATCTTCTTCTTCAACACTTGATCTTTTTGGTTCCTTCAACTCTCTTCTGCCACCCTAGCCCCTGAGAGACTCACCATGCATCCAATGATCTCTATAACTAGTGTGTACTAAGAGAACCACCTCGAACCCTCTTGATAGTCCGGTTTTTCCTATGGACTCAAGCTAACATCTAACCAAGCAACACCCGCTTGGATCTAGTATGTCCTTAGCCTTGATCCATGTCTTCTCCGCGACTCCATCAAGTCCGTTCTTGTGTAGATGAAGGCAACCAATCATCCTTGTCAATTAAGTTCATGGTGTGTTGGCGTTCACCACCAACGGACGGAGCTTTCTTCATATGTGACCTATAAGATCTCACAAAGAGTGTCAGTCACATTCATGGTTTTCATCCTATCACCAAAACATTCATACCTTGGGGTTTCCCTAGCTCCAATGGTCATGAAGCTTACAACAGGGCTATGACTGGTCGGGTCACGTCCATCAGTCGCAGCCCCACGTGGTGCGCACGCGCATTGAAGTCCAGTGACCTGCCCGCGCGGCCGCGCGGGCAGTCGCTGGCAGGTGGGACCCCCTCTACAAGGAATCCCCGCGCCCCGGATCCACGCGCACTGTTGCCGCATGAAATCCCAGGACGCCTCGTCGAGCCGCGGCGCTATGGATCACCGCGAACGACCGCCGCCACGTGTCGGGTTCCCACAGGCCCGTGGGACCCCGCCCTTATCCGCGCCCCGCGGAGGGTCGCGGGAGCGCCAGGGCGTAGCCACGTGGCAACGCCGGGCGGCTCGCGGGCGCGAGCCATCCGGGAGCCCAGTGCCTCGGGCCAGCCTGCTGGGCCGCCTCGGCCCGTCTGGCGTGCGGCCGTCTTCCCCGGCCCAAGAGGGATTCGGGCCGGCCTTTTGACCAGGGGAGTGGGGACCCTGGTTCCCAGTACACCGACAGGAGGTATCTAAACATTCACAATAAGTATTCAGGTCCCTAAATTTGTTATAGTATGTCATCTAGATCCAAAGTTTCGAAAATACCCCTATAGATGCCGATGTAAATGCTCCACAAGCATCCATATTATCAACAGAGGGGTATTTTCGGTATTGTGAACCTAGATGACATGCTTTAGAAAGTTGAAGGTCCAGCACACCCATTTCGTGAGACTTTAGAGACAAGTTTAAGGACCGCCAGTGTATTTCACTGTTTAAGTATTTATTATTTACTAGCTTAATTGTTTTTTTCGTGGTACTAGCTTTAATTGTTGGTAGTACTACATGGCACAACAAGTATATAGCGTTTTTGTTGCACACTTCAGTGTATAGTACAGGGCGCAGTGTCTCTGTATGCAATATATTTTTATTCCATCGAATAATAATACAGTGCAGATGGCAGATCTAACTCTCTGATCGAGTAAAGGCATTATTCGTTCATACAACAGCAGCTACACACGATGAATGAGGGAGGGGATCCGTCGGCCGTCATGCCATCGCGTGGCACTTGCTGGTAACCACAGATCCGTGCATCTATCTTTCTCTATAATCCTAGAGATGGGGCCCGCACAAGTTACTGTTACACTGTTCCAAAGTCGATTTTTCAACTAGGCTCCCGATCGACGCTTCCTTCGCGTGCCCGTGCGGCTTCTAGAGGCATCCAGCTTCGTGTGCTCTGCGGCGCCGAGACGCTCCCCGACGTCCCCGTCCTCTCCGCCTCAACTCTCCCGCTCCTGCGCCGCCGCCTCCACCGCGACCTCGCCGCCGGCAATGGCGTGGCTCGTGCGCTCCATCTCCTACTCCCTCCTCTGTCCTCTCCCCCTCCCTATCAAGCACCTTCCACCTTCCATTGCCCGCTCCTGAGCGTAATCGACCCGCCGCCTATTCCTGCGCTTCCATCAATCCGCCTCACCGCAGCCAACACAGCTGCTCTACGCATCCACCTCTCTCTGCCCTCGACACAGCCGCCACACATGTGGTCGTCGAGCTTTGTAGTAGAAGACATGTTGCCGTCGTCGTTGGAGGGAGCGCTTGAAGATACGGACCAGTGGTTGGGACCCGACGTCCTCCCCGTGTGGTACAGCTCTTAGGTCGCTTCTGCCCTGCTTCTCAGGTTACCTAATCAGCTGCTCTTCTCTAGAATCTGTAATCAAGTTTTTTTTTTTCACCCCCCATCAGATGTCCTGTTTATCTGGATCTGCTGTGTTTTCCATAGTCCTGCCTTCTGCCGTACAGTTGAAGTAAGACCTCAGCACATTGTTTCTTTATTCGAATTGACAAAGAAATTTGAGTAACGCTGTTATTATGCATTGGCCGAAGGCTACCATGAGTCCATGACCATCAATTTTGAAAAGCCTGAAGTGGGATTGAGATCAATTTTTTCTGCGTAGCAACAGAAGATGTGCTCAATGGGCAATCAAATAATTTGTTTCAGGATTGTTTGCATATGACCTTTTCATTTTTCTGATACAAATAATATAATGTATATTAAGATACCAGTGAAAAAATATTTCGTTTTGTTGTGCAGAGCCAGCAATCAATGGCCTACTTGGGTCATGGCAAAAGTATGTCCAAGGGGGGTTGGTTACAAGTTTAAAGCACTTCCTTGATCACCGCTTAAACTCGAATTTTATATATTAAATGACATCTTATTCTCATATTGCCCTTGACTTCAGGGAAAGCCCAACGATGAGTAAGAGCAGCTATAGGTATGGAGAAACAAATGCCAAATATACTGAATGACTATGCAATTATGGATTAGCAATTATATGTTTTCCCAATGATTTTGTTCTACATGGTATATGGTATTCAGTCTAACATTGTTCATTTTCCTCTCCTTCCAGATGATGATCTGCCACTATCAAGCTTCACTTCGGTGAGCTGCCTTGAAGTTGCTGTTAACTGATGATTGAATTAGATGAGCTTATTTATTTCTTCAAAAGCTTAAACAGGTTTCCATCTCTTTTGTTGTACTCATTTAATTTCTGCAATATCTCACTTCTCAGTTCCATCGGTGATTTCTCATTGCATATAGATGCAAATGAAGGAGATTATTTTGAGATATTAGCAATTTTCCTTATCATTTTAAGAACTTTTCACGGTAATGTTAAACATATATATAGTTGTTGTAGTTTTTTTTTTCCTTCAAGTGATTCTATTTGCCGGTAGTCCCCAAGGTGTTTCTTATCAGTGCCTTTAGTTAATCTTGACACGATCTTTATTTTAAAATGTGGTGACACTGAATAATGCAAGAACTGTTGTGTTCAAAACAATGGCACCAGTAATTACAATTGGCTTTCTATGAGCAGGGATAAAAAAAGGAATATAACAGAAATATATAGTGCCCAATTGTTTGTGCAGTTAATGCAATTCAAAGCAAATGAATAGCCTCACGAAATGCAGCTATACCTCAACAGATATGCTAATGACTGTTCAATACTGTTTATATATTGAATTTCTATTTGCATACATATGTCCTCATTTATGCAGCTATTAACATTTTCAATGCAATAAAAAAAATCTATGTTTATATTCCTTCATTTCCTTCCCACAGCTTACAGCTGGTAGATTCATTAGCATATATAGTCCGATCCTTAACAGTATTGGTGGAATTTGACACCATGTTTTTCCAGTAAAATGAGTATGTCCTGTATTTTTAAGGGCCTTGCAAACGGCCAAACAGTAGGCCATAAGAGTGTGTTATACCAAAATGCATACATATAAATGTAGAAACAAAAACTAATAAATATGGCAGCCTGTATGGCTGGCCAATCAAGAGAAATTAATAACTGAAGGTGTAAAAAAACTTGATCTGATAGTTGACCTTCCCGTGTTTAAACAGTGCAGAGCCTTGAATCATCATTTACAGTTTGTATGGTACGACGATTTTTCTTTTCACGATTACGCTGATTTGCCCATAGTATGTGAGCCTCCGGTTTGCTGTAATGGTTTCTACTATCACTGTGATGTCATCATCATTTATATTATAAATCATGTTTTTAGTATCTTTTTTGTCCTTGAACTGTGCTAGGTTTTGATTTGCTAAATCCATGCTATAATTTTCATGCATTCATGGGTTACAGGAGCAATAACTGCCTACCTTTGTGACAAAGGCTTTGTTTTTATGTGTTTTCTCTCTTTATGCTAATAGATGGAGCCCCTTGGATGATGGATAAACATGGTAACATAGGTTTCCATGAAAAGAAATTAGACCATACCATATCAGGTACCACCATGTTGTTCAACAATTTTGTTAGTTTCAGTTATTTTCATGAGGGATCTAAGACAGAGTTACTGTAGAGCTAAATGGAGTGTTTCTTGCATTTTGCTGCTGCATATTCTTTGTTGGATACATGTTTGCTTCCTGCGCTGCCTCTGTACTTATCATATCATATTTGAATCGATTTTGGGATGTTACAATCATAATTTTTCAACATGAAGTATTGTAAATTGAATTCCATTTTGGGAAGTAAAAATAATCAATATAAGCATGTGCACGTACATGTTAATAGGTAGTTCCACAATGACATTCATCATTCTCAATAATGGCAACCTTTAATCCGGGACAATTTATTCTGAAATTTCCACACATATCAAAAGATTTTTCAGAAAAGAATGTTTGCATGTAAATTGTAGTACTTGACACTCCTTGAGAGCAAGGTTAAATATATTTGTCCAGTTGACGCTCACAAAAAATTTCCGTGCTCATTATTCAGAAATGACTACTTCCTGCAGCATTATTATTCAATATCATCTACTTCTATTATAACTAACCAGTTGTGCTTTTTGGCAGGTGATACTCCACTTTGGTGAATATGTTCATATATAGGTCCAGTTTGGTACATTCACCCCCATACATTCAGATTGATCTATTGATGAGGTAACAGTGTAACACTCAAATAAGTTGGCTGCAGCTTATTGAGGTATTGCCAAGTTTTCTTCCTTTCTTAAACCTAAATTAATAATATATTCATATATTGGTCAAAAGTAGCTGCAGCTTCCTAACTGTGCAATGACAGTTCCGTTTGTTTAATGTTGCCAACTCATGCTCCTGCGATTCAGTTCCATCAACTTTATAAAAATAATTTCCCGTAATTGAACAATGGGGACTTATTTGATGTTGTTACTTTCACTCTAAGCTTCATCTGGTGTTACTGCTAAACTGAGAATATTGTAACTGATATTAGTCTCCATCGAGATGAATGACTTGCAAGGCGATTTTTGTTTTATTTATTAATTGACATTTCTACAAAGAGATATCCATAGCTATTCTTCAGCTTGCATTAAGATTTGCTGTTTAGGCAAATTGATATTTGCATTTGCGGGTTTTCACGCTTGCAATGCTTGATTACCTTGAACCAAAAAATAATTATATAACATGCATACATGTCACAGAACACATGCATACCTTTCTACAAAGAGAATCATATTTTTATTTTCTGTATTTTTGTTTCAGGTTTTAACAAATATCCATTTTCTTTGGCTCATATAATGTCACAAAGTTGTTGATAATCTTGCATTCTTTCCTCTCTCTCTCTCTCTCTCTCTCTCTCTCTCTCTCTCTCTGCGATTACAACATACATTCTTTCTGACATTGTAGGTCAAGCTAGAAGCTCACAGAGCAAACTTTAGCTGGCTAGAGTGTATGGGATCTTAGTAATCTTTTACCAATCTGACAAATGTGTTGTTTTCCTTTTTGTTTGTGCCTAAATTGGATTATCTGGTCGATCACTCAGTCTAAAGGAATCATCGATGATCTGGAAGAAATAACAGATGATGGTGTGATAATGTAGTTGCTGAGCCCCCATTTCCCCAGTCGCTTCTCTTTTTGTCCAGTTTCATTATGTGCTCGCCTTTTATTTTTTGTCATTCATTTCATCTCATTTTCTAGATTCTGGAATCTGTCTAATCTGAATTCATTGATGGGATGTGTTGTTATGCCCGCGGCAACGCGCGGGTCACCTGCTAGTTTTAATTATTGCCCGCAGACGCAACGTGACCACCCTATAGATCTTGGTCACAGATATATATATATTATTCAGTTGGGATCGATGATTCAGTTGGGATTAACGTAGATCCCAATTGCGTCCAGGTAAACTCCAGAGCGCCCAAAGAATCCCTCGATGCGGCCGCCGTTGAACACCTGGGCGGAGAAAGGAGTCCCGCCCTTGGAGCCGTATGGCCCATACGTCTTCCCACTAGCGGAAACAAATTTAAGAGACTTCACCACGATATACTGCCCCCAGTAGCCTGTTGTTCCAGATATCTCCGTCAGAGATTCCCCGCACCCACAATTAAGATCAATCTGCAATTAAAACGCACAGACAGCGCGACCATGCATCGTTATAGTCTGATCGAGATATATAGACTAGCTAGCAGATCGATCGAGTAAAGCTAGCTAGCTAGATTCACCCACCTCATATGCAGTGCCTTTATTGGTACCCCACGGGCCTTCCTGGTATGTTTTCCCATCGGTTGCTTTGTAGCAGAAGGTAATCGAGCGGATGCCGTCGCAGTCTGCTGTGATCCTGACTTTAAGGAGACGCTCTGGAGTCGCCCTAACATCCCGAGCATTACCGGGGTCTAAGGCGCCCCATTTCCCAATCTTGGCGTGCTTGACCTGAATCCACCGAGGAGTATAACATTAATGCAAAATAATTAAGATCCGACGAAACAAACGTTCCTACAACAGAGCGAGCCTAGCTCTTTTTTTTCCCCAGATATATGAACGTAGAGTACTTTGTTTTTTGGCGAATGAACAAAGAGTACAATACTGCATATGTACCATTTCCAGGCGCAGTGTGGACGAATGATGTGGCTTCCTTGATGGCCCCATAGGCCTGCTGCGAGCTCCTATTTATAACCAGTGTGTGTGGACGAATAATGTGGAAAAATGTAGGGAACCAGTACTGGTAGGTATGATGGATTTCCACATCATGACCCCAATAATAGAGAGAATATTTTATCAGATATGCATCATTTTCCGTCAAGTTTAGGCCACCCCTTAGCCATGAAGAATCAGTTCCAATAAATACAAAAAAAAATGCAAAGTGGTGAAACAGAAAAAAGAATAAAGTATATATATTCGGCTTTGAGCTTTATATTGTAAATTAATTACTATAAAATCATACAGGTCATTGTTGATCCGAAAATCACACACAACTGGCTTGGAAGATCTGCTTAACTTCAATGCAGGACCAAGTCTTGAACGCCGTGGAAATCCCGAAGCGTGCCAGTCAGTTTTTCTGAAAACACTAATAAAAATAAAATATTCAATTCCTTGGGTCATCGGCCAGGAGATATAGGCCGATGCGTAGCCGACAATCGGATATCGATGGATTAATGATGATGTCACCATTAATGAAAATAAATAATCTACCCACATGTGCATCTTCAGACACAATATGCATCACAAAAAGACCTCCAACAGAGGGCGCATATGAGCATGCAGTTTGCATTCGGAGGAAAGAGAAGATCCAAATATACACTCCCTCTCTCCTCAATGCATTCCCTCCCTATCTCACTCCAATGAACGGCGGCGGGGCGGGGCGAGCTGCGGCGAGCGGCGCGCGACGCGGCTGCGGCTGCGGCGTGGGGCGAGGCAGCGCATGGCGAGCTGCGGCGGCGCGAACGGGGCGAGCTGTGCGTGGGGGAGCAGCGGCGGTACGGGCACGGCGAGAGCGCGGGCAGCGGGGCAGGACGAGCTGCGGCACCGGCGACGAGCGGGGCAAGCTGCCGTGGCGGCGCGCGGCGACAGCTGCTGGGCGGCGCGAGCGGGGGACGCCCGGCGCGACGGCGGCCGGAGAGGAGAGGGACCGGGCGCAGCGCGTGGCTCAGGAGGAGGACGAGGGGGCACGAAGGCGCGGCGGTGTGTGGCGTCGTCGGAGGAGGCAACGTCGCTGTGGGCGTAACCTCGGCGGGAGCTGGTGGTCGCCGGATTTGATCTTCTCCCCTCCGTCGTTGAACCGTCGCCGCCACCCCTCCATCGAGCTCCCTGTTCCGGGCCTTCCCGTCGTCGATACGCACGTCCCTGAGCTCCGCGCCGGTGAGGTGATGCTCGTACTCCCCTTGGTTTCCCCTTTTCTCTCTCCGTTTGGCCGGAACGCGTGCCCTCCGTCGCGCGGGACGGGATGGCAGCGCGTAGGGCGAACGGCGACGCAGGGGGCGAGCATGGCGAGCGCGAGGGGGACGCAGGAATTGCCTCTTCCTCTGCCTTTTGACTGTTGGAGACATCAACAAAATCTGCTTCTTTTTTTTACTGTACACAGGAAGGCAAAGTCCATTTGGCTCTTCAAACCGGCTCTCGGTTGTTGGAGTCAGTCTAAGCTCGACCGTCTCATCACCAAGCTCAATCTCACCCCCGCCGGCCGAGGCCTACGCCAAGCTCCACCGCAGGCGAAGCCCATGGTTTGACGGCTCGCGGGGGCACGGAGTGCCTGGAAGAGACGGTGCAACGAGCCTCTTCCCGTCCCCGTCGCCCTTTCTCCATCAGCTTGACACACCGGCTCCGCCAAGCCCCCACCCCAAGGTCGGCATGGTACCCCTACATGGCGGCTGCGACCTGCGGGGCTGCCGCATTGGAGCCCCATAGCACGCCAACTCCTCCAAGCTCAGCACGGAGAACTTGGGTGCGACAACCTCCTGCGTTCCAGCCTTCCAGGTCCTTCCTATGCTCTATTCGCACTCAACGAGTTCTTCTCAACACATGCTCGACAAAATGCCTAGGAGGAGCTTGCTTTAGAAGGCTTTACAGAAAATTCTCTATACACAATCGATATAACTATTTGATTATTTTCATCACTTCCTCCCTCGTCTGCCTGGACAAGTTTGATGCAAAAAATCACTAGAGTTAGGACGGACAATGGAATGGAGATGTTGAACATTTCAACGCCTTTACAGCTATATGAACTCAGCGAAGGCGACCATCTAGCAACATCTCAACTGCACTAGCAATAATCATGCCTCTAACTGAAGAACCATATTGAGATGTGCCATGGTCCTAAATGATGATGAGTAATTGACAACCAAGTTGAATTGAGTTGGACATGAGGTTGGGTTTGAAATGCGGGACTTTGAGGGTTGTATAAGCATATGCATGATTATGTTTATGGCTAACTGAAGTTGGTGCAGGTGTTGGGATGATTGGCAGAGGAGGAGGAAACGTGTTTGCTTGTCTAATGATGTGTAGGTCAATGGAGTCAACTTGATGGTCAACGGCAGGAGGATCGGGAGGACCAAACGAAGGGTCCCGACGGGCTGGGACCGAGGAGGCTTGGGTCCGGACGATCGAGAGGCCGGGTGAGGTCAAGGGTGATCCACACACCGTACACATGGCGGACAAGAAGCACGGAGGGTTTCGCGGTTTTGCCTCAAAACCGTGGAGGTGATGAAGACGGCGTGTTGACCAGGATCAAGGTGAACAGGAGGCCAAGTCAAGTGAAGGTCCCGACGGGCTGGGACGAGGAGACTTGACGGCAAGGTTCGCGGGATGAGGTGACACGCGTCGACATCGAGATGGTTTCCCGGTTTGGCCTCAAAACCGGCGTGGATGGTTTCCCGATTTGGCCTCAAAACCGGCGGTGGACAGTTTTCCGGTTTGGGTCCCAAAACCGGTGGCGGAAGTCGCGCTTTGAGAAGCGTGCAAGGCGGTTTCCCGGTTTAGGCCTCAAAACCAGCGGCGACGGATGGAGGTGCATGTGGCACCATTGTGGAGGTAGCTTCGAGGTGAACCTACGGTGTGAAGGCTCCGACGGCGTTCGGGCGAAGGAAAAAGAGTTGGACGGAAACGTCCTTATGGAAGGGTAAGTGTGTTGTAGTGTGAGGGGCATTTCCAGGATGTGGAAATGTCCAAGAGGATAAGAGGGGGGAGGGGGCAGGTTGGCTGCCAAGTTTGAGGCTTTTGGGTTGTCTCCATTGTGTGTGAGGGATAGGACTAGCTAGGGGAGAGCTAGAGAGAGATGAGAGGAGAGGGAACAAGGTGAGAGCTTGTATCTTCTACTTTCTACAAGAGAGGGAGGAAGTGGGCGGCGCCCTAGAGGGATGATGTTCTCCATCTCAAGACGAAGCTATGTTTCAAATTTCGTGATTTTTGGAGGTCGTTTGACCCGGTTTCGAGATTTTTCTTGAGCTTGCGCGCGCGCTGAAATGACAAGGCCGGATACTCCGGCATAGTGCCGGACACTGGTAGGAAACTTGGTTTTCCGGGTTCTCCAGGTCCGGACACTCTGGTAGGATACCGGATACTCCGGTGGGGGTTTCTATACCCGAAAAATATCAGGTACTGGACACTCCGGCTCATTCGGACTATTTGGTGGGGACTTTCTGTAATCTTTTCGTCGGTTCATCTCCTTGAGTGCGTGTTCGCTTGGTTTGCTTCCGCAAGTGTTTCTATCTCATCCACAATCATTCTTAGAGTCAACACATCACTTCTCATGTGTGTGTGTGATCTTGGTGATTGTTCTTAGTGAGGGTTGGGACATAGGCCGAGTTCTTTGCAAGAATTTTTATCGGCTCCCATTTACCGCCCCTCTGGTCGCCTTCTCGGTCCTTCACTAACAGCTGCACGGTTGGCAGCATGGAATGATGGACTGCGCACACCACAAGCTTGCTGGTTTGCCTCTAATTGGTATACAGATTCAGGAACTATTTTTATTACTGAACAAAATTTTTATGGTATGTAAATGGTGCCTATTTCTTAGATCAGTACAAGCATCAGCCTAAAAATCAAAAATAACATAGATGAGTACATATGCTAAGCTGTGAACATGCCAATGCATATTTCTTTTCAGGACTTAGGATAAAAAATGGCGCCTTGATTGATGAAGAAGAAAACGTGGATTTCATTTTTCAAGCAGTCGTTTTTCCCCACCAAAATTACCTTGAAACTTATTTTCGTTTATCAGTTGAGAAATCAGAGAAGAAGCAAAAACTGTCCAGATACTACAATTAATAGTGCTCAATTGGCAGTCATTATAAATCTATACACTGGTGTGCAGATTAATTAATTATCACTTATCCTTGCAACAAACATAATGGGTAGATTAATGACTATAGCTAAGATATATGAATTGATATGATTGTGCGTTCTGTGCAATAACTGTTTCTCTATTTGTAAAGTCTCAACAAAAGTCGCATGCTATGTGCATTGGTTTTGGTTGAATGCTAAATATAAATATTGCATATGAATGCAAAGTGTGTTGCAATTTGAATCTGCCGGTCGACATTATGCAAACGATTCACAAAGCTTAATGTTACTGCTAACTTAGTATCATAGCCAATAGCTCAAGAGACTTTTTTTTTGTATCCTACTAAAGTCAGATTGCATTTGAATATATTCTTATGACGATAATGTGTTTCTTGACCTGTCAATTAGTATTTCTTTTCTTACATAGACAAATGAGTATACTAGAAGTGGTAGAAATTGTTAGTAGTTGGAGAAGATATTTGTTAAGGTCAAAGGGGGCTGCTATCACAGCTTATAGCTGTAGACGCCTTGGCTTTGGATTTCGAACGTAGATTATACGGGTGAAAGACCGGTGGCCGTGTGCGCTCTCGCCGAATCGCACGCTTGCAAGTCGGCGCCGTCGTGGACGTCGCCGAGATGCAAGGCACGAGGAAGAACAGACTTTCGCCAAATATTTTCTTAGCTTGAATCAATGTATCCCGGCGCCTTATATAGCAACCGGCCTAAACAAACCATCTAGAATACGACTAGGAAAATAAACCGTGCAGAACTACATTTGTAAATCCAACTAGGACTCTAACTATAGAAGAAGACGTCTATGCAGCTGGCCTTACCGCCGTTATACAACGCCGGCGTACTATACGTACATGACGTGAGCTCGAATACGATTCTATCTTGATGTTGAAGGTGCAGAGTCTTGCATGCCATCGAGTCTTTCCTGTCTTCGACGAACATCTCTAGCACGCCGATGGTACTGAATACCGACCATGACATCTCTCCCCCCCTCGGGAAAAAGCTCGTCCTCGAGCTTGAATGCCGGATACTTGATCTTGAATGCAGGAACATCTTCCCAAGAAGCTTCAGACGGGCGCTGCCCTTGCCACTGAACCAGAATTTGCCAAACACCACGAGCAAGTCTCGAGCGAAGAACACTCTCAGGTGTTGGCAGAACACGACCATCTTGCAACAATGGCAACGGGGGTGGTGCATCTGGAGGTGCTCCAGTAAATTGCTTGAGCAAACTCACATGAAAAACAGGGTGTAAGCATGCTCTGGCTGGCAAATCCAATCGATATGCAACTGAACCAATGCGTTCCATAATCTGATAAGGGCCATAAAAACGTGCTGCAAGCTTGCCTTGAGGACCCCTGCCAAGAGACGTTGCAGCTCGATGATGAAGACGAAGCCCACCCATTGGCCAACACCAAACTCAACCTGACGATGCTTTTCATCATAATATTGTTTGTCATGCTGCTGGGCCTGAAGAAGTCTCTCACGGACATCTTGAAGAAAAGCATCCCGGTCTGCTAATGCATGCTCAACCGCTGGCACACGAGCTGATCCAGAATCGTAGGCACGTAATGCCGGTGGATCACGCCCGTAAACCACCTAAAACGGAGTGCACTTGAGAGCTGTATGATATGATGAATTGTAGCAAAATTCTGCCCATGGCAACCATTGAACCCACTGTCTTGGACGATCCCCAGTCATGCAACGTAAGTACATTGCAATGACTTTGTTAGCAGCTTCTGATTGTCCGTCCGTCTGAGGATGAAAGGTTGTAGACATAAGTAGGCTCATCCCAGATAACCTGAACAATTCTTGCCAAAACTTACTTGCCGGCATCCATGTAAGCGCACAATCTCAACAAAGAAAACTTTAGCCACCGTTTCAGCAGTATACGGATGAGCCAACGGAATAAAATGAGCGTATTTGGAAAATCGATCCACCACTGTAAGAATGACTGATTTACCGTGCACCTTTGACAAAGCCTCAATAAAGTCCATGGCAATATCTTCCCAAACATGTTCAGGAACCGGAAGTGATTGTAGGAGACCAGCAGGATGTACTGTTGGTACCTTGTTCTGCTGGCACGTTGCACAAGCACGCACAAAATTTTCCACATCCCGGCGTATGCCGCTCCAAGTGAAATCACGGCGAACACGGTGCAAGGTCTTCTGCACTCCTTCATGGCCAGCATTGTGAACTGCTGAAAGAATTACTGGCACCAACAGCGATATCGATTTAACATATACACGACGCCCCTGAAGGATCAGACCATCCTGCACTGTCCAATTCGGCCCTAATTCACCAGCAGTAGCCCAAGCAGCCAAGGCTACCAAATCAGGATCAGTAGCTGTGTCATGACGCACATCGTCCAATATTTCAAAGTGTGGTCCAGAGAGCAAAAGAATTGCCGGCGGTTCAGAGTCGCGTCTTGACAATGCGTCCGCGATTGTGTTGAGACGACCCGGGCGAAATTCAACTGTAAAATCATAGCCAAATAGCTTACTAACCCATCAATGTTGAGGTATCGTTGAAAGCCTCTGATCCAACAAGTACTTGAGGCTGAAATGATTAGTTCGAATAACAAACGGCCTTCCCCACAAATATGGCCGCCAATGTCGAACTGCATAGACTAATCCAATGAGCTCACGCTCATAAGCTGCCAACTTTGAATGGCGTGGCAATATAGGCCTGCTGAAAAATGCTATTGCTCCTGTATTCTGATGCAAAACACCACCAAAGCCAGCCCCCGAAGCATCACACTCGACAATAAATGTGGAAGAAAAATCAGGAAGCTGAAGAACCGGTGCAGATGTGAGGGCTTTCTTGAGTTGCTCGAAAGCTGCAGTAGCATTGTCGTCCCAAGCAAAGGCCTCCTTGGTGAGCAGTTTGTTCAAAGGAGTAGCAATTGATCCAAAATCACGAATAAACTTGCGATAGTACCCCGCGAGCCCGAGGAAACCACGCAGTGTACACACCGTCTTTGGACGAGGCCAATCCATCACCGCTTGAACCTTGGAAGCGTCCATGGCCGCTCCTTGCGCCGACACAACGTGGCCAAGATATGCCTCTGAAGGTTCACCGAAAAGGCATTTCGAGCGCTTCAGATAAAGCTGATGCTGTCGGAGCAAAGAAAACACAAGCCTAATATGGCCAAGATGCTCAGACCAGGAACGGCTATAGATTAAAATGTCATCAAAGAAAACGAGCACAAACCGACGTAGGTAGGGACGAAGGACTGTGTTCATAAGCGCCTGAAATGTTGCCAGAGCATTCGTGAGGCCGAAGGGCATGACCACGAACTCAAAAAGTCCCTCGTGAGTGCGGAACGCCGTCTTGGCAATATCAGCATCGAACATACGCACTTGATGGTAACCAGAGCGCAAGTCAAGCTTGGTGAAGAAGCATGCGCCTTTGAGTTCGTCGAGTAGCTCGTCCACCACCGGTATCGGAAACTTGTCTTTGACAGCGCGATCATTAAGGGCTCTATAATCAATGCAGAAACGCCATGTACCGTCATGTTTCTTGACGAGGAGTACCGGCGACGAAAACGCCGAAGAGCTGCGACGGATAAGCCCACAGAGCAACATCTCCGCACATTGGCGTTCCAGTTCAGATTTCTGTGTTGGTGGGTACCGGTAGGGACGTACAACGACGGGCTCCGTGCCGGGCAGAAGGTGGATACGGTGGTCACAACCTCGTGATGGTGGCAGGCCCTGGGGTTCAGCAAATATATCTTCGAAGTCATCGAGCAGAGCCTGTAGAAGATCACGGCCCGAGCACGAATTCAACGAGCGGCGATGGCTAGTGTCGTCAGGCAAACCTTGCCAAATCACTCGTTCGTCAAAGTGCCAGAAAGATATCGTCATGGATGAGAAATCCCAAAGAATTGGGCCCAACGTTCGAAGCCACTGCACTCCCAGGACCACATCGTGTTCGCCAAGCAGGATCGCAAAGAGATCGATGCTGAAGAGCTCTTCTCCTATCTGTGCCCGAACATTGCGGCAAATTCCAGAACTGGGAACCTTGTCACCGTTGGCCACGGACACGCGCAGACCAGAACGATGCACTGCTTGGATGCCCGCTTTCTTTGCTGCCTCCTCAGAGATAAAATTATGTGTAGAACCCGAGTCCAAAAGTGCCGTGAACTGATGTCCATTGATGGTCACTTTGACGCTCATGGAATCACTATAGCGTACACCAGAGAGGACAGAAATCGCGGGATGCTCATTGTCATCTTCACTGTCAGAGTACTCAACAGCAACAGCTTCACTGCCAGTACGACGAAGCTGAGCTAACTCGCCGAGAGAATTTGTACGCAGCGGCGGCCCAAAGCGTAGATTAACATGATCGACAAATTCTGGTCAACTGGGTTCGTCCTGATCGCGTTCTAGTCGATAATACCATTGTTGTGCCACACCATCGAGGTAGAACGATGCGTACCAAACCTTGTCTTCCTCTGGAGTCCCTCAAAAGAACTGCTCACACTTGTTGAGCCATTGGAGGGGATCCTCGAGGCCGTCATACAATGGAAAGCGGATGCGATGGAGACGAGGGGGAAGTCACCGATCACGACGATCATCGTCGTTGTTGCCGTCACGACGAGTTCGGTGCCGACCGCCGCCCCTGCCGTTGCCGCCCCGTTCATCGTCGTCTTTATCACTATCATCGTCGTCGCCGCCACCACCGCCACCACCGCCGCTACGGTGAGATTTCCCGGTTGGCTTCTTGGTCAAATCCTCAGGTTTCTTGGATGGCTCGTGTTGGTGTTTCTTACGCACAGAGATTAAATTCAACTTCCGCAAGCGCACGGAACACCGTTGTAGCATTTCACCCAGGAATATTCCAAGGGTATCGTATTTACATTTCCACAGGGAAGCAGGGCTAAGAATATCATGAATTAACAAGGAAACATCTATTATTTATAACTTGCAAACTAGACCAAAGCATGGGTAAAGATTGAAAGATATGATGGGTGGCAAGCCAACACACACAAGGATTCCATATGAAGATAAAGAGATAGAACTAGTCAACTGGGAGGACAACGAGAAGAAGGGTATCTGCCTAGGGGTTATAAATATCTACTTAACCATTCATTATAGATTCGTTCCTGCATATCGGGGCACACGCATGCTAAGGTAGCAACCCGAGAATTAGGTTCAACTACCTTGGGGAACTACGTGCTATTGACCTCCCTACTAAAACCATCACCCGGACGTGGTGGATTACAGAAACCGGTATGCCTGTCACACGTACTCGCGGCTATCATCCTCCGTGGGGTGTAGAGCAAACTCACGTCTAGAATAGTTCCTTGAGCCATACAAGCAAATATCCTAGATAACTTACTCTTCGCGTAAGAACAAGCCAACCATGCATAACAAATCTATGTGGATTGTGTAAGCATTTGCGGTGCAAACAACCCGTGCAGATAGACCTACCATACACAGACGTGGAACCAACACAAGAATTTCTCTATAATTATGACTTAAATAAATAAATGTAAACTAAAAGAAAAACAAAAATAAATAAATAAATAAGAAAATAAATAAGAAAATAATTATATTAAAGAAAGTATAAAAGAAAAGATACACGAGAACTTTACCCAAACTCCGAAGAGAACTCCGGAGCTCCGAGCGAAGCTCCCACTTCTACTCTAACTCCCATGACCAACTAGCCTACTCTAAACTACACAAGTGTGATGATCTTCCATGAGCTGAGCGTGACCCTACATTGGGTCTTCTCCTCTCAAGTGTGATGGTGCAGGTTGGAAGTGAAGGGGAGGTCCTCTATTTATAGTGTGAGGCTTCCTTAGGAGAGTGGAGAAGGTCCCTTCATCTTAGGAGAATCTTGTGGATATTTCTCACTTGCCGACGTCTTCTTACTTGGTCGGTGCGTCAAGTTAGCTTGCAACCGCCTCTGGAACCGACTGGAAAAAGACGGGCCGATTCGGAGACAACAGTAGGAGGCCTAGGCCGGCCGGCGGGCTTTTCTCTCTGAATGCCTCGAATTTTTGTGGGCTGGCCTCTCATGATGTGCCCATTAAGATCCACGGTCTTACTCGGTGATTTGACGTCTTTTTGAGTGGTTGATGGGCTTGTTGGTTGGGCATTTTGATCCTTGATGTTTGAGCCCATTGGGAGATGCCTGGGGCTGATGGACCTTGTTGAGATCCAACATAAGCCGGCCGGCCTATGATGGGGCCGGCCGGTAGGCTTTTGCTCCCATTTGCAATAGATTTCCTCCTGCATCCAAATATTCACCAAAACTTGTGGAGTAGCATTATTCCTATCTACTATGCACAGAATCTTGGTGTTATGCTTTTATTTACCGGTAGGGTGACGGTCAAAACACGGTTTAACGACCGCCAACAGCTCGGGGATCTCAGGTTTCTCGATGTCGAGGATTGGCCGTCAGCGTCGACCGTCGGTTTTGGAGCTGCCAGAATTCTCCAGACGGCTAATGGCGATGTTGTGCGCAGCAAGCTGATTCTGAATATCCTTGATGTCGGCGCGGGTCGACGCCTGCTGCGTCGTCCGAATCTTAATCTGCGCGGCAATCTCTTCAAATTTCTTCGTGATGTGCTTATTCAGTTCTGCCAACTGAGCTGAGATGTCGCCCATGTTGAAGCTTTCTATGGAAGCCGGAACGATCGAAGCGGAAGCAGCTGGATCGTGAGTCCCTGATTCCAAATTGTTACAGCTTATAGCTGTAGACGCCTTGGCTTTGGATTTTGAACGTAGATTATACGGGTGAAAGACCAGTGGCCGTGTGCGTTCTCGCCGATTCGCACGCTTGCAAGTCGGTGCCGTTGTTGGTGGTTTCTAAGTACCACTTTTATATGCCCAAAACCACCAACATCGCACCATATTTTCATCATAATCATGTGTTTTACCTCTAACCTTGACGAATTCCACATGTAGTGTCGTTTTTGTGCTATATTGCAAAAACAGGTGAAAAGACGACAAAATGGCTCTTATATGAGGAGTACCGACACGAAGCCCGACTCGCCATGCAAGGAGGGCTTCCCACTAGCCTATGACGCATTCAAGGCACCTCTGGACGTCCATAGAATCCAACATGCAAGCCCAAGGTCGTGGCCCAATGCCTAAGGATTTCTAGAAGGTTTATCCGGAAGGAAAGATCAATTCGCGCAGTCCAGAAACAGCACTATATTATCACACAGATTTGGAGTTCAAGACGTGCTCTAATGGGAATCTAATATACAGGAAAGTTGTAGATCTCGTCGAGAGCTTTCCGGAACATATATGGATTATCCCGTTTGGACTCTGGAGCTAGGAGATATAGGCCCCGCAAGGAGACCTGCGCAGAGGAGTCCGAATCAGGATAGATATTTTGGCATTGCATATTTGGGAACCAAGACGGCCGAATCTGGAGATCCAATGAATACCAAAGTTGTAGATCTTTTCGAGAGCTACGAGATAGAGTCCAAGTTTGCCTCATTTGGACTCCGGACGAGGAAGTTATGATTTATGGAAGGCGGAGCTGCGAAAAGGAAAAATCAAGTCCGAATTGGAAACGACTCGTGCCGATCGGCACACCTTTGGTGCCGACCGGCACCGACCTAGATTTGTTTCCTTTCGCCTCCAGACGCCTCCCCACTGCATATATAACCCATGGGACGCCCCGAGGACAGAGGGGACGAGAGTTGACATCTTTAGGGTTTAGGAAGCCTCTGCACATCGCCGGGAGGCCGCCGGAGTTGAAGAGCCACCATATTGAGAGATGTAGTCTAGTTGGGTAGTCGCCCTGCGTGGTTGCACTACACCGGAGCTTAGGAGAAGTAGAGCCATGTATCTAAGGAGTCGTCAATGGTGCACTAAGGCGGTGCCGACCGGCACATCCCTGTGCCGATCGGCACCTCTCTGACGGTGATGAATAAAGGTACAATTCTTATATTTATCTATGTGTATGTCTTAATTCTACCCTTGGCTGCGGTTGTGTTCGTCTGGATTTTACGGTCTTACATATGCTTGTTCCAATGCTTAGTAACGCGACTAAGTAATTAGATGTTACTTTAATTGTTGTGGCAATAAGAGGTGGGAGATTCAATCTCTCACTATCTCCATTGTGGTTAAGATAATATCCGGATCTTGTATGCGCCATAATTGCATATTGTCTCTGTACCTCAACGCGCTGGAATATGCGAGATCCTTGAGATGATGTGTAGAGTGGGAAGGGGTCACCGACTAAGGCGAACTGGTCGTGACAGGGCTCGTCGGAAAGGGGCCGCTTCCTACCGATCTTCGATGTTCACTAACTGTTTAAAGTGCCAAGTAAGTTAGGATTATAGATGTCACATTGTTGCTGCTTCGGTGCCGACCGGCACACCCGTGGTGCCGATCAGCGCATCCTTTCTCCGACCACTAGATGCATACAGGCTAACTCCAGGTGTTCCTCTTTGGTTATGTGTATGCTTTCCTATCAGTTCCTCAGGCTATTCAAGCAACCTCCGGACAACTCAGCCCTTGTGCCGATCGGCACACCAGCTGCGCCGATCGGCACAACCCTCGCTTTCACCTTTTTCATGCTCTTGTATGTGCAATAAGTACTTCCTACTAGGATTGATTCGTTAGATGACGTAGAAGACCTTACACGGTTCTCTTGCTGATCCTTGTGGATTCGATATAAACCTTGGAATACTCTGAGGGAAAAGCTACAATGTACACCGTCCACTTGCGGTATATAAATGGGTGCGTATAAACGACCAACAGCCGTCGTGGACGTCGCCGAGATGCAAGGCACGAGGAAGAACAGACTTTCGCCAAATACTTTCGTAGCTTGAAACAATGTATCCCGACGCCTTATATAGCAACCGGCCTAATCTAGAATACGATTAGGAAAATAAATCGTGCGGAACTACATTTGTAAATCCAACTAGGACTCTAACAATAGAAGAAGACGTCTATGCAGCTGGCCTTACCGCCGTTATACAACGCCGGCGTACTATACGTGCATGACGTGAGTTCGAATACGATTCTATCTTGACGTTGAAGGTGCAGAGTCTTGCATGCCATCGAGTCTTTCCTGTCTTCGACGAACATCTCTAGCACGCCGATGGTACTGAATACCGACCATGACAGCTGCTGCCCCCTTTGCGGCTATGGAGGAGGGCTGGTGCGGCTAGGGCAGAGGGAGGTGGTGGCGCAGGCGCAGGAGGAGAGGAGCGGCGGCGGCTGGGAGAGATTGAGAGCTGTAGGGTTAAACCCTTACTACTTCTTTTCTGATTCAATCTGATTACAATCCTCTCATTATATAGAGAGGGCTAACTTGACTCCCAAGCAACCTATGACTTAACCTCTAAGCAACCTCTATAGATGAGATCTTATCAATTGATCTCATCCTTCCTAACTTACAATAACCTTCCCTAATCTGATCCTAGCCACTTTTGGAAGGTGGAGCCGCAGCCCCACCTAGCCGCCCTCCTGGCGGCGGCGGCGCAAGGGCGGCGGCAGCCCTAGCGCGAAAGGCTGCCGCCCGCGGGCTGGACTGGGCCCACTGGCCTAGCTCATAACATCTCCCCCGCCATTGATATCCAGCGCGTCCTCACGCTGGGAAGCTTGCCAGCCTGGATCAAAGTGCGGGGTCGATGATGCTAGTGAAGAACGAAGTCCAATGTCGACGACCACCACGCCAAGCAGGAAGGAGTAGCGATCGATAACACCGGCGATGTTGTTGTTGTCTCTTTTCCAGAAAATGAGCAGCTTGTAGCAAACACCTTGAATTTTAACACGGTAGTTGGATACCGATGCCAAATCCCAGATGGTGTTGACGATGATGAAGCTGAGCCCGTTGATGGAGTCTCCACTGTTGAAGATTGTCACATCACCTTGCTGCTCCGTGGAGAAGAAGGTGGAAGTGCATCCACCTTTGGCGCCGTAGAAGATGGTGGGAAAATGAGTCCCACCCTTGGCACCATGAGCAATGGGACCTCCTGTCCCAAGGAATGCATCCGAGCCAGAGCCTCCTGCTCTAGTTCGAATGGTGAAGGCCTTTGAGAGGTCAGCAGCTGCGTTGTCCCTCCCTTTGATTGGAGCGTTGTTGACGCCGAATGAAGCAGGCAGGAGTGATGCAAGCATAATAATATTGAACAACAATAGGATGTTGTTTATGTTGATGGCCAACTTTGCACCACCCCGGACAGCCATATCGTCCATGTGATGTAGAGAGAACTTGTTGGTGACGTCATGGCCTGTGCCTTCCACCAGCAAATCTGGAGCTGGTGCTCGTGGAGGCTTGGAGATAAACTCCATGTCGTTAGCAGCGACGAACCTTGTGGAGTTGTTGACGACTGAAGCAGGTGCGCCTCCTAGTGGCAGGAGCACGTCCTCACAAGGAACTTTGTGGCAATTGTTGGTGTAGATGCCGCCGAAGCTCCCGTTCTCGACACGTTGGGGCGCCGGATGGACAAGGGTAACACCGCTCAGATCAAGCGGTAGATCCTCCAAAGTAGCGATGGAGTTCGCCATAGGCAAGTCGCCTATATGCCCACCACCATCCTGGAGCGCTGGAGGAAACGAGCCCGCACCATCCAAGACAGAAGGTGTGACTCCCGTAGCGACGTCGCCCATAGCATCGTCGACGTCGGAGTTGTTGGTGGTGAAGTCTGGAGGTGTAGGGTCGTCCATCCCCATGAAGATTAGGAGGCACACGGCTAGATAGAGCGCCACCTACTTTTGTGCGGCCAGGTCGGCAGCTGGCACAACAGGTCCAGATCTGTTTCTCGGGTCGTTGATGGTGAACGACATCGGAAGATCCGGAACATGACGCGTAGGCGACGACAGGAGGCGAGTTGTCGATGTAGAGCCCCTCGTCGTGATCACCGAAGCCTCCTGGAATTCCTTCTCCTCAAAGATCTGGGAAGAGGACTTGATGTCCTCAGTGAGTTTGATGTCGGTGTTGATGGAGAAGGAGAGATCAGCGATCAGATGAATTGCTTGCTCCTCGGCAGGTTCTACCATGGCTGTGCCACTGTTCTCCATCTTGTGACTGGAACCAATATGAGGGGATGGCTGTCCAAAATTGATAATTCCAAAAGCAATACTCCACCCAGTAGGATTGAGTTCCGTTAGCCAAGAAATCCCCAATAGAAAGTCCAATAGATCTTTATAGCAATTAGCAATGGAAATTCTACTTTTGTGGAGCGTTGATTGATAGAACCTTCGTAAATACAGAACTCCAAAAAAATTCCAGTAATTCAGATCCATCATAATGAACCATAAAACCAGCAACAAAAAGTCCAGACAATCCTTTGGTGGATGAATTGAGTGGCTCCGTTCAGATGTGGCCTGCCGACTTGAAACACCAAGAAACTCCAATCGAGGCTCATCAACTAAGATTAGATGTGGTGAAAATCCATCTGTTGAAACCACATGACTCTGAATAAAGTTGCATGGTAGTCACACTTTCTGCAGCTGAAATCTTTATAGGACTTCCTGATGCGAAAACTGCAGCTGGTGGCGCCATGGTTGTTTGCAAAATTGCGTTACGGAAAAATCCCAAATCCATAGCGTGAAATCCAACCAAATTTTCTCCAAGTTGCAAAATAGATCCATGAGGTTGTGAACCAGAAGAATTCCGAGAATCAGAAGATGCAACGAAAAAAATCTCGCGAATTCCAATTGTTTGATCCAAAGGCAATAGGCGAGAGAGGAGCAAAACCATCTAATATGTAAACATTGCAAACCTGATTAGCAATTTCCTCCTTAGTAGATGGATCTACTATGATGGCGAGATTCGCAGCAGTATGTGGCTCCTCCACGTCGATCTTCATAGCGGTTGGATCTACCGTTGTAGCATTGATTTCCGCCGACTTGACGATGATCGGTGCGATTGAAGGCGTCGGATCCGAAGCGAGATGGGTTGTCAGATCAGCAATCGGAGACGAGGGATCGCCTCTCAATGAGAGAACATCTGTTGATGACGCCGAATCGACGATCTCATAACAGAAACAGATGAAGCTGACCTGAATTTCTCCGTTGGTACTGTACCAGGGGTGGGTACTGTAGCATCACGATCGCTGTCCATCGCGATGGTACTGTAGCAGCCGCTTTCCGCGTCGCCTGTAGCTGTGAGGCTGTTGCTGCAGATAGCGATAGCAGAGTCCTCCGTGACATGCGAATCAGCCATGGTGATGGGATCTGCCGCCAGTGTAGCAGATTCCTCCTCCTTGGCTGCCATCTTCTGAAGGAATGCGTCGAGTACAGTGGAGAACGCATCGAACCTTGCCATCATGCTGCTCACAAGGTCGGCTGCGGTTGTGCTGGTGGCCATTGGAGCGGTGCTGGTGGCGAAGATCGAAACCTTGGATCTGGATACCAGATGTTAAGGTCAAAGGGGGCTGCTGCCCCCTTTGCGGCTATGGAGGAGGGCTGGTGCGGCTAGGGCAGAGCGAGGTGGTGTCGCAGGCGTAGGAGGAGAGGAGCGGCGGCGGCTGGGAGAGATTGAGAGCTGTAGGGTTAAACCCTTACTACTCCTTTTCTGATTCAATCTGATTACAATCCTCTCATTATATGGAGAGGGCTAACTTGACTCTCAAGCAATCTATGACTTAACCTCTAAGCAACCTCTATAGATGAGATCTTATCAATTGATCTCATCCTTCCTAACTTACAATAACCTTCCCTAATCTGATCCTAGCCACTTTTGGAAGGTAGAGCCACAGCCCCACCTAGCCGCCCTCCTGGCGGTGGCGGCGCAAGGGCGGCGGCACCCCTAGCGCTTAAGGCGGCCGCCTGCGGGCTGGGCTGGGCCCACTGGCCCATGCTCATAACAATATTACATACATTTTGTACGACTTCTCTACAGATCATAAAGCAAAGATCATGAAGTTGAATATTGTATTACCGAATTCTTTGTCAACTGATGTGTGGTACTTAAGTGAATATCTACAGGTCATAAGGCATTATGTGCCACAATTTCACAGTTTTGCTACTTGTCTGTTATGTAATTCAAAATAACAATTTGATTTCTGGCCCGTTCTGCATGTTGTGTTTCCTGTAATTAAATTCTTTTCTGCAGCTGGACAAAGTGGCAGCATCTAATTACCAAGATGGTTCCGTATTATTTCTCAATTTGAAGTTGCTGCACAAGAAATAGCAACAGCAAGAGGACTTATTATCTATTCGTATTGATCAGATTCAGATTCCTCTTAGTCGTGTTGCAAAATGACGTTGATACTTTGGGCCATGGAGAAGAACGGGATTTATTTTGTACAGCTTATCATCTACTTAAGAGTGCACATATGGCTGGCATATGGAAATGCTAAAACCTCATCACCGAGCGACCAGGGGGGAGGATGACAGAAGATTGGGCACTGAAAGTACCACTGAAAATTTGCATATTTTGGTGGCTCGTCTCAAATTTTACCCCATCATAGAACGTGCCATTTCGATTTAGTTTTAATCGCAAAAGGGAAAGGATCATACTATTGAAGTTTAATAGAAATATATATGCACAACTATTCATCTCAACTGGACATCTGTTTTTTTGTTCAGCAATCCATTTATCCATGCGACATTGGTACTGAATGTCTGAATGATACTTCATTTCTCTGCTACTATGCCGTCACATACAGTGAACTTTGTTGTGTATATAGTTAACATTTAATTCTTCTTGCCTCCAAGTATTGTAAAGGATATTATGAAATCAGTCACTAGCTATTGCCTTAGATATACTATTTTATACAGTCTGAAAATACTTTATTTAGATGCAGTTTCAAAATTTTGAATATTCTACCCAGCTTATCAAGTATCCAGATGTAATTCTTTTTTATACAACGCATAGGGATGGGCAATCAGGCGCGGGCAAGGCCGCGCCATCTTTCTAGTGTTATATTTCTAAACATAATACATAAAAGAAAAATGTAGTCAAAATTTAAAATTTTAATTTATAAAGATCTCAAAATGACAAGAATTTTGATTCGACTAAACGAGTTCACGTGTAACTTAGTTCTGCCCACGGAAAGATTTTGCACCTCCACGGTGCGAAAGAGCGACCGGCTTGCTTGGCTGGCCGTTCGAATAATACAGTAAAAGACCTCGATTTCACAACTTTACATTAAAACAAACATGTCGTGAAAGGGCTCCTAGCTTAGTAGTTATAAGAGTCTCAGTAGCATCTTAGGTTTTAGGTTCGACTATTTGTGTCAGCGAATTTTTTAAGATTTGACAGTATTTTGATTTCAGTGGTAAGCGACTTTCCCACCAAAACATCGTTGACTTTACTAATTGTATTGTGTAATTGTAAAAAATTAATATAAACATATCATTGACTTTACTAAGTCAAGATCGAACCCCCTATTGGCTTGCGGCTTGCCGATTACTATACTATATGAGGATACATGGGGACCTCATATGCATAGGTCGTCCTACAAAATTCAAGTTATAAGTCAGCCTAATAGCTCATCAAATTTGGCCTACTTAAAGCAACTTAGTTTACCGACTAACCGTCAACATTTTCAAACAACAGTTTCAACATTTTCGTAAGTCTATGCCAACATTTTCAAACAACAGAGTCAACATTTTCGTCAAAAATATTGACATAGCACATAAAAAATGTTAACACAGTGAAAACAAAATGTTGACATGGTACATTCAAAATGTTGATGAAAAATTCAAATTTCAAAAAATTTTAAAAAATATTCATATTGAATCTCATTTTGTAGCATTAATTCTAAACAACATCATGCTTCAAACGGATTCGAAAACGGACTTACGGTTTGAGAGAAAAATGCGTTTGAAATTTGAAAACCGGTTCTCTTTCTCCTCCCTCCCACCCGCCCCAATAGAAAGACGACATGTGTCAGTTTTTGGTTCCTTCCCGCGTTCATCTAGTCTCGCACGGATCTCAAACACTGACATATCAAAAATTAAACATAGCCCACCTTATATATAGGATCCACCAGATACATGTCTCCTGGAGCTAGTGCGTTACAATCGATGGAGTGACCCAACCCAACAAAGCTCTTCCGGGGAACAATGGCGGCCCGAAAGTCCAGCAACGACGACGAATGGGTGGAGGTAAACGGGTTTGCCCTGTTCATGGGGTACCTGTCCATGGGCGTCAGGGGGCTGGGCTACCTGGTGCTGACTTGGACAAGCGCCGTCCTCCTCGGTTACGTCTCCATGCTCAACAAGGAGGACTTCTGGCGTCTCACCGTGATTACCCTCGCGCAGACAGCCGGGTCAGTATATATCCGCGTTCGTTTCATGAATCATGATGCAGCTTTTATGTACTAGTATCTTTCTTTTTCTTCTCCTGTGCCCAACGCTGTTGTTCTACTGTGAGAGCGGATGCAAGGAGAGGTGGCGGCGTTGCTGGTCCATTCGGGATTTGCGAGAATCCGATGGCTGCCGCTCGGCGGCGGCCAGATCTGCTCGGTGGTGACGGTTGGTGGGTCAACCGTGAAGCACCCACACATCACCTGCTTATGTGGGTACTTCAGAGTTGAAGAGAAGTATCCAAATGACATATCTTATTTTACAATAACCTATGTTTGTAGCAATGAAATAGCACAACCTACCCGATATGATATATGAGAATTCGAATTTTCTATGATATGCTTCCTATAAAAGACTAGAAATACCTTACTTACGTATCATTAGAAAGTGCAAGGTTGTGCATGGGCCAGACAATTAGGCTTAAGCATCAAGTTAATCCTGTGTTCCTTCAAAAAATAAAAAAATCAAGTTAATGATGTGCTGTAGTGGCGCTCAGGATGGGCTCTTCTAGTTCTGGCCGAGTCGGCAAGCCGTGCCTCCATTTAGGGTTGAAAAAGGACGGAAATTTCCGATCCATTGTTTTTGAAAAAACAAGAAATGGAAAAAACGATTGTGGGAAGAATGGTAATGGAAAAGTCTTGCTGGAAATGAAAGTGGAAACGATAGAGCAGATTTCTGATCTATCGTTTAGCTGGGACACGGTATCGACTCAAAAAAGTTCCGTGGAAAATTTCGAATTCCCACATAATTATCCTAAAAATAATTTTTGACCATATAATTAGAGAAAAAATTATTTTTACCTCCTTTATCGCACAAATATTACTCTTTGCCCCCTCCCCGCCCTCATGGTCCATTCCTAGCTCCGCCCCTGACTTTCGTCTATCGCCTTAGCATGAATGTTAGTTCCGATCAAAATTATATCGTTTTCCAATCGATATCAAAATGTTTACATTCCAATAGTTTCATTTTCTATATTTTGGCATTTTTATTTTTTTTTCATTTCCTAGCTTGTCATTTTTATTCAACTATAAAATATAGTTAAGAAATGATCATGCGAGTTTTCGATCGTTTCCATCCCTAACCTCTATTGACCACCGTCGAGCTTAACATCATTAGCTAAAGCTCTGAACAGGGTTAACATTGGCTTACCCACATATGTACCTGTTTGTTTAACTAGAATCAATCTTGTCCTGTTTCTTTTTTAACTCTTTAGCAGAGATCTTGCCATGCATCCTTAGCTGATGATCACACTCGAACATGTAACAGGGTCTTCAACGACCGTCAAAATGAAAAGCTGAGCTACATTTGGAAATCCTGCCGGGTCTTCCTGGGTGCGATGTGTCTTATGGTCACAGGAAGTAATTACAATACAGCTTGCAAACTGGTTGGAGGTTTTGTAGTGGTGATAAAACTTGTGGTCTTCGCCATCATATTGTGCCCTCTGTGTGCTCTCTACATGTGCGGGTTGTACTTGAACGCCGTGATCTCACTGTGGCGTCTGGTACAGCATGACTACCACAAGGAGGACGGGGATGCCAACAAAGCAAACATGAATCCTGCATTGGGCGTCCTCTACACCCTGGTCCTGGTCCAGGGTCTGCTCTTCAGTTACAAGGAGCTCCTTGGTTTCGTCGACCACAGGCTAGTGAATGAGGTGGCCAGGGAATGCTTGTTCGAGGATATGACACGCCGAAGAGTTTTGGATTACCTGAGCAAAACCAAGAAGGAATGCGCCAAGGACCCTTCGTTCACCAGAGGAAGAAACCTGATCACGTATGCTGTGGACTTGTTAGAGTCGAACTCACCTGATTCCTACGTTTGTGGGATAAGGATTCTTGACAAATTCATCATCCAGGAACGGCCGGAATCCGAGGTGGCAATCAATAATTCTGGTTCATGGATTCTTGACAGAGTCATCAGGCGTCCGAATATGATTAAGGGGGACCCTGAGCTGATAAAGGAGCTTGTTGGATCGGCATCCTCCAAGCACATCCTGCAGAAACTGCTGCACACACTGGAGTCGAGACGCACACATGACGGCACAGAGATCAGGGAGTCTGCCGCGAGGATCGTGGCGTACCTTGCCGGGGACATCCGTTTGGGGAAATTCCGAAGAGGTGTTCAGTGTGTATCTTCCTTGCTGGATGTCTTTCTGCAGGGGAAAGACGATGACAGTGCCAAGGCTGTCAGTTGCCACAAAGCGCTGCTGTTGCAGGGCTTGCTTATCGTCAGGAAGCTCGCGGCTGACGATAACCGCAAAGTCTTGATCAGCCGAAATACTTCCCTGCTCTTTAAGATCATGGCTCCTGTGAGCTCCGACCTACTTCACCGCAGTGATCATGAAGTGTGGTCCGACATAGTAGACGAGTCTCTGAAAGTGATGTGGTAGCTTGCTTCGGCTCCTGGAGAGACCGGCAATGCAGTCGGTGCTGAAATATCAAGAAACAAGAAAGGAATAGAAACCTTGAATGAGATTATCGATTGCCCCGAGTGTGCTGAGGTTCAGGTTCGGCATACGTTGGCGATTAAGATTCTCGCACAGGTAGCCGAAGAAAGCAGGGGAAGGCTTGTTAAGACGCTTGTGGATATCTTCGCCAATGAGGACAAGGAGGACGAATTCAGACAGTTGGCAGGTGAAAGCCTTGCAGCTCTATCGCTTCAAAGACAAAGCGCCAGTATCATCTTGGAAGCAGACGACTGTGTTCTCCTGGTTCTTGGGGTATTAGAAAAGGCTGTCAACCACAAGGAAAATAGAATATTAGCGGCGCAAGTGCTGCAGGGTCTGTGTAGTCACTACAACAACGATAACGAAAAATCCAGGAACATGAAGGATGCCATAACAAGCAAAATGCCAGCGGTATGGTGCCTAAGCACTAAACTTTTGTCCTCAAGTTATATGTTTATTTTTAAAAAAAAGTTTCATTCCCATTCCAAAGACCATAAAATTTCTTCCATTCAAATTACAAATGGGTTAAGGCTATCGTGCCCTGAATCTGCGGAACTAATGTTACACTTGATAATGTTGCAGGTGCTCAGAGAAATACTTCATTCTGAGGAACCCCAATACAACGGAAATTGCCGGTATTCCGCACAAGATTCTGACGTAGAAGAGCAAAACGTTGGTGCTATTTCACAAGAAAATGGCCGCGACAAGCTGCCTACTTCCTCTTGGTACCAGGAGAAGAACGAGGACAGGAAACTGCAGGCAGCCGTGTTGTCCTTCTGCGCAATGGTATGCAAGAAGCTGGCCGTTCCGTTCGACAGAATCGCCCTGACAGATGACCTGTTCATCTTTGCAAGAAGGAACCTCAGTTCAGAGATCTTGGAAAGGAATCCCACGGGTGACTGCCTGAGAATCATGAAGAATACGACTGAGATAGCCATAGCTATGATGAAACTCGGAGGCTGCTACGACAACATAGCTATGGATCGCTTGCTGACACATCTGTCCGATGTGTCCGAGTACATGTTGACTCTCGATGGGCTCATGCTTTTCTCTGGGGCAGACGACACGACCAAGGAGGTAAAGACTCCCACGGAACTCCTGAAAGATGCAATGAACACGCTGGGAGGGAATACAACTTAAAGGACTTACCGGCAATGTTGTTTCGGATAATGCCTGTCACGAGGGCGTCAAAGCCAACATTGTTGGGTCATGACGCTGCGTCTCTAAAGCATCTACACCAGCAGAAATTTGGATGCCTTTCTGTGAGTCGCTTCTATTGTGTGATATATATACTCCCTCTGTTTGCAAAATTGATTCAAAATCCTACTATCCTAACCTCATCATTTTGCAAATGGAGGGAGTATCTATGATATCTATATAAGTCATACCTACTAACATTTCTAAAGCTGAATCCTCATTGCGCCACATCATCTAAATAATCTGGTCCATCAATTTTTTTTCGTTGAATTCATCACCACCATCCATCATCCACAATGGAAAAGAACAGCCATGTTTATTTGCATTCAGTTTTTCATTTGCATTATCTTCCAGAGACGAAACTGCCAGCTGAAATAAAACTGCAGCAGCCACGCACATCCCTTCAGTTTTTCATTTGCATTATCTTCAAGTGATTGCACAGCCACCCACATCTCTTCAGTTTTTCATTTGCATTATCTTCAAGTGATTGCACGCAAAAAAGTAACCCACCCGTCTTTCAGTCTTTCTTTACAATTTTTGCATTTGCATTAACTTCAATTGATCGATTGGATGCTTGCAGTATTTGTGGCAGACCGAGCCACCAGGGACCTCTTCAACCTGAACGCCGTTTGCTTTGCTTCTTCCATCGCTGGGTGATGGCGATTGGGTTCATTCTGTATCAAGCCCTGACCTCACCAACGCCTCAATCAAACCAATCTGTGTTTCCATACATTGCTTAGCACTTAAATACTGTGCAGTTCCTACCTACGATGGATCACCCAATCCCATTGGTATAGCTATTCGTGTTGTTTCATCCATAGTTAGTCACAGTATATTTTTCTAAATGGCCAGTTTATTCATCATGTGGGAAAAGATTTGATTTTCTGAGCTTTAGTATACGTTCATGTTCTTAGCAATTTCTGTTGCCATCACTTGCTGCACCACCACCTTTTTTGTCTCTTATATGAACCTTTTTGAATTTTTACTCAGATTCATCATGTCTACATGGATTGTGCTATTTCTGTTTCAATAAGCACATACTTATTTTTTTTTGTCACTGGCTACTCATATTTCAAGTTCCATGTACTAAATTCTTTTGATCGTCTTCACAGGAAGATTACTTTCATATCCGTCCAGTAAGATTCTTGAATTGGATTCGAGTTCAATCAACAAATCAAGTTGTTTCAAGGTACGTAATCTCTTGACAACCACCTGTAGCTATGTCCTCGGAAATTACTCCACCTTTTCTTCGGCCTGTTCGGTAGGCTGATAACACTGTAGCGGCTGCTGAAGAAATAACTGCGAACACTGTAGCGGCTGCTGAAGAAATAACTGGAACACTGTAGCTGCTGCAAAGAAGCTGGCTGCGAAATGGGCAGCCGAACAGGGCATATGATCAGAAATACACCCTTCTTTTACATCTTTACACTGCGTGCCCTATATAGATGCTTCTACATTTCATATTGATCACTAAATCATCCTATTCTCATCAAAATCGTCTTTTATATTCCCGCAACAACGTGCGGGGAATTCACCTAGTTTTACAATAAGCAAGGTCATGCTATGTTTTCAGTTTCACTCAATGTTCCTAGATGCCGAGATACCCACTACCACTATTAGTGAGTGGTGACGCCAAATAGAGGCCAACTGTTGACGCAAACCGAGGTGACAGCACCCAAACAGGTTAGAACGATTTTTTAGGGTTTTACCGGAATCGGTTCAAAGGGGTATCAAGATTACGTCGTGATGGACGGCTAGGTTTACGAGCAAACCAGCAAAGAGATAACCAATGCACTTACATGGCGAAGAACGACTAGTTTACGAGCAAACTAGCAAAGACCGTCGAAGCTCTCGCCCGGGAGGGACCCCGTCAGGGCTTTGACGTCACTGGCATGCCCTAGGTTGACCAGCAAGCTTAGGATGTCATCTCTGGTAGTGGAGATCAGTAGATGAACAGCAAGAAGAGGTTGGAAAAGTAGCGCAAAAGGAAAAAACATGATAAAGTAAAGATAGATTGATTCGTTGGATTGCTGTTTTTTCAATCGGCCTTGGACCCTTTTAATTTATAGGGCGCTCGGTCTTGAGCTGTTATACGAGTCGGAAAGGAAAAAATCCTGCCTAAGAGCATCTCCAGCAAAGCCCCTAGTTGGGCCCCTACTCTATTATTTAAGAGCTTGAGCAAAAAAACAACTCCAGCAAGGACCCTACTTGGGCTCTCATTTTGCATGCCCTCTCAAATTCTATCTCCAAGCCCCAATCCTAGGGTCCTCTCATCCTCCCTCTCATTCGTGGGTCCCACTATTTTTCTTTTCTTTTTCTTTTTTTTCTCTCTTCTTTTTCCTTTTTTCTCTCTTCTCCCTCCTCCTCCCGCACGCGTCCGTCTCTCTCCTACCTCGCGCCGCGCCACCGAAGCCATGGGAGCCCGCCCCGTCGCCTCGCCGTCGCCCTGCCGCTCGGCGCCGCAGCCTCGCCCTCACCCTGACTCGCCTGCCTCCCAGCCGCACCGCGCGCGTGGCCTTCCCGTCGCCCGGCTGCCGCGCGCACCGAGGCCGCCATGGCTGTGCCCGCGAGCTCGCCCAACGCCATGGCCGTGCCTGCAAGCTCGCCCAACGCCATGGCCGTGCTTCCCGCAGCTTCACCCCGCCATGGCCGTGCTCCCCGCGCCCTCGCCCTGCTCACCTCGCCGAGCTCCTCCCCTCCTCGACCCTCCGCGTGGCACGGCGCCTCGCCTCGACGCGCTCTGCCGCTTCCCGCGCCCGACGAGCTCGTCCCCATCTTGGCACTTGGAGGCGGCCGCCATGGCCGAGCTTGCTCTCCTCGCGCGCCGCTGCCGCCTCGCCGCCATGGCCCTTGCTTTCCTCGCGCGCGCCGCCGCCTTGCTCCCTGCTGCCGCGCCGCCATGGCTCGCCGTGCCGCCTCGCCGCCATGGCCCTTGCTTTCCTCGCGCGCGCCGCCGCCTTGCTCCCTGCTGCCGCGCCGCCATGGCTCGCCGTGCCTCCTGCTCGCGCGATGTGGAGGGAAGGAGAAAGTGAAAGGATAAGGTTGAGGAGCCGGGTCAATGACAAGTGGGTCCCGCAAAAATGAGAGCTGAGATTTGAGAGCCACTGCTGGAGTTGATGTCAAAAATTAGGACCCTAAATTTACATGCCAGCCCCTAAATACCTTTTGAGAGCCATGTTTTGAGAGCTACTGCTGGAGATGCTCTAAGCTGTTCCGTAGGCCATACTTTACTTTCCCTCACTCAAGCCTAATCAAACGCTAAATCAACACCAGTGGCGGGGCTGGGAACAAGGGTCTCGCTCGTCAGAGGATCGATCCCTCTCCCTGGCTTGTGGCGGTCGCTGGATGGTGGGGAGGGGTGGTGGGAGAGGTAGCCGTTAGAGCCATGCCCGGCATCGTGAGCCTGTGACTTGTGAATTCACAAGCTGTGAACTTAAAATTCGATGGATAGATAATTAAGATTGCAACCAAATCGTGTAGTTGGGAGCTTAAAACTTGTTTGTACCGCGCACGGCAAGTAAACTGAACTCATCAGATGAGCATGTTACTGTATGTACGCACACAAGTGGAGATGCTTATTATATGCATTTCGGATTCATTCTTGTACCTGCGTCTGCACTGTGTGCACAGCCGTGAGACATGGCATCGGGTTCTGCACTGAGGATCCAACACATCTCTCCATCAGTTGGTGAATTTCTTTTTATCGATTGGTGGCTTAGGTCGCGTAATAGAGTACCCAATCTGTTACGCACCAGCTTTGATATTCTCCTTATCTTGATCGCATGGAAGCTTTAGAAGGAACGGAACAACAGGGTCTTCAATTTCAAGTGGTCCAGCCGGTCGCGCTGTCCCAAAAAATCATCGATGAGGTTAACCTTTAGGCGGCGGTAGGGTTCTTTAAGCTACGGAAGCTACTGGTGCCTAGGCGGGCTTAGAGGACTAGTGCTTTGTTTGGGAGCGTGTTCCCACCCTTTCTTGTTTCCTTTGAGTTTCAGGGCTTGTTTGTGCCCTTTCTTCTTGTAATGCTAGTTGTTCACTACTTCGTTTTGTTGGCTTTTGCTAAGTTTCTCAAGGAATTTAGCCCTGACTATGTTGTAACAAACTTCTCTTCTTCTTAATGAAAAGCGTGCTCCGCATGATATCCCTGACTTACAGTGCAGCGAAAGTGTCGCACGTGGTGCGCGAGGAGGCATCAAACCTCCACACAACCTTGCCTGCTGGAGTTTGGATAAAAATGAGTAGGTGTAAGCGATTTCTTTTTGAAGGCACATGCCTGCAACAACAAAGGAAAATTGACACCATAGAATTTTTTTCGGCCCTGTTTGAATCTAAGAGCTATGAGGAAATGTTTATTCTGCCTTTGACTGATTGTTAGTTCGCGATATCTAGAAAGGATAAGGGGTAGGATCGTCTTTTCATATTTTGTTGAAATCATTAGTCCCTATTAGTTGGGTTGGACTGACTAATATGATTACTATTAGTCATTTGATGGACTAACAATTAATCATACCTATTAGTCCCTCTGTTTGGAGTCTCAGGGACTAAAAATTAGTCTTTTGAATCCAAACAAGGCCTTAGGTGCTGAGTTAGATGATAAATGTTTTTGTTTATTAGGTATTTCAAGGCTGATTTGTATCGGCTCACTTTAGTGTTTGACACTAGATGTATTATGCTGTGCAGGTGCCGGAGCATTATTCACCTCGAGATAAAAGTTTTCTTTATCTTTTATCTAAAATGGTGCATTTCGAATACTTTAGAATAATGCTTCAGGTCCGACTAAATTAAACCTACTCATGTCCGACTAGTGCATTCAAGTTTGCTGTGACATGGACCAAATGTAGTGTTGTGTCTTTGGTGGTACCTCAGTCAAACATATTAGTCGTACCTGTAGCAACGTTGGATGCTTTAAATAGGGCTAACAGAGAGGTGGATCAGCACTTATAAACCTCATTTTTTTGAACCTCTCACACCTGAATATAAATGTAGTATCTGTTCATGTACATTCAAGGAGACGCAACTCACTCAAACACACACGAACACTCCTACATCTATACCCAGAAAAGCAAACGCGTCCATCTAGAGATTATCGGAAACATCCGATGCGCGACTGTCACCACGCGGTGAGAGGTATCCAAGAAAACCTGGCCCATCCTCCAAAACAGGAGCCCAAACAACGAGCTCCGACTCCACGAGCTCATCATCGACGTCGGAGGAAGACGCCAACGAGACGGGGCAGAGCTCGGAAGAACTTATTCCCATGGTGACGACGTTGCCGCCGCCTGAACGCCGCCACCCGGAAATCAGTCGACACGAAGCCCGCCACGACGGGCAAAAACTCCGGCGACAAAAAAGGCCACCGCACCACCAATCGAAGGAAAGCCCACTGCCGAGACGAAACGGCCCGACAACTGCAAGCCGAGCGCTCATGCGCGGCCCACAAGTCAGGCACTCAGCCCACAAGCCAAGCACTCCACGCGGCTCATAAGCCAGGCGTCCCCGCGCGGCCCACGAACCAAGCACCGACGGCCCACGAGCCAGGCGCTCCGCGCGGCCCACAAGCGAACCGCCTCCGACTCCAAGCAGACCACCTCCGACTCCGGCACTGCGCCGCCCCACCAGGCCACCACCGCCGCAGCTCAAAGCCGCCAGCCAACGAAACGAAGGCGAACAGCGACCGCGACCAGGACGCAGCCGCGACGGCGACAGCAGCGGCCACCACGAACGGCGACGAGGCCAGCCGATGCCGCGCCGCTAGCCATCTCCTGCCTTCAAGAGCAGAAGAGGCACCAAAATCCGCCACCGCCGGCCCAAAAGTCGGCAGCCGGAAAACAAACTCCATCCGACATCATCAGCACGGACGTCGTAGAAGAACGAGAAGAAGAGGCAGGCCGAAACACCAGCCCCCTCTCCCCAGCACCACCGTCGCCGCCATAGATGACCGGAGGAGAAAACAAACTACCTAATCTTAAGCTAGATAGGTAGACTAAGTACACCGGACGTCGATTCCGCCGCTCCCATCCATCTCCCGCCCCAACAGGACGCCGGAGACGAATAGGCAACGGCGAAATCGGCGCCGGAAGGGAGATCGCCTCCGGATCGCTCTTTGCTACTGTAGCGAGGGGAACAGACCCGAAGAGACCAGGTAATGGAGCGTTTTGGTTGTGCTGCCTGTTATAAACCTCATTTTGTGCAACTCTGAAGCTCACCTTCTTTTGCCATAGCACTATAAGACAAAAAATTGAGCAACCTTTCTCGTGTCCCTTATCTATTGATTATACACAGGTCGCTGAGTATGGCACTCCGTCAATTCACGCATACAGTCAGTCACTGATTAGGGGCTGTTTGGTTTCACGCCATCGTGAGCCACGCCAAAAGTTCGGCAACACTGACTAAGCTTCGGCGTTGCTTGGTTGAGAACAAAATGTCTGGCCGCCACACTTTTCTAGGCCATTTTCACAGCAAACGTTAGGCGCTGGAAATTAGCGCCATAGACTGTGGTGGCGCCACAACATGGCGTGGCAAAGTGCGGCGGTAGCCACAACATCACCTGCGTGCATATGCTCCTGCTCGCATTCAGGAATCCGAATGGCTTTGAGGGAGACGCTGCACAAGTGGCTGGACGACGAGTACTGCCCGGAGCCGGCCAACGTGGACACCAGCGGCGCCGCGGCGCGGTCCTACCGCGAGTCCCTGACAGGTGACAGCGGGGCAGTCCGACGTGGGCGAGATCCTGATGAAGATGATCGGCGACCTGGAGAAGCTGTCGTACAGGGGGAGCTTCCATGGGGCCTTCTCCGCCGCCAATGCTATGGTACGCCTGATCACGCAGAGGATGGAGTCATTGTCAGAACCCCATAAGAATGAACTGGTTCTGAATAAGGTTTCAGAGTAATCGATTTCATGTTGATGTTTGGAAAATGCTAGCACAAGTTTCACCAAACTATACCCGTCTTTACATATGGGAATGCGGTCACATTCGCCTCCTTACATTAATCAACGTCGACAAAAAATAATCTTCACCGTCTGACGCAGGACGAACGGCAAATAAACAACGTCGAAGTTGGGGGCATATCACGGGCAAACACTCCGTCTTCTAGACCTTTCCCGATAGACCGAGAGTATACATGAGAAAGAATCCCAAAATCTCTACACGGTGCTCATTGCGATGGGCTGCGGCCTCTGTGCTGCGCGCTTGGAGGCAGAGTGCTTCGCGCCCACGACCTGCGCTGTGGCGTGATACGAGCCTGCAGCAGCACCCAACATGAAGTTTTGGCTCTGGTTTTTCAAATTCACAAGTTCAGGGGCTCCCAAAGAAGAAAAAAGTTCATATGTTCAGGGCTTAGCGATGGCCAGCGGCGTAGCCAAAACGAATATCTTGGATAGTCACACAAGGTAGAAATAGTAGTAAACAGTGCACTAAAGTGTGCTACAGTGCTGCATTTGCCTTGCGCGCTGGAAACATGGGGTAGTCCCTGGCCCTGGATCTGCCACCGGTGATGGCACCCCTTGCGCATCTTAATTGTAGATAAGTGCAGCTATACTCCTGTCAGTTGATTATTGAGGACATTGTTGGATGGACTCAGTCCGTAGTTCATACTTGATTATTTTACAAACTTTGTCAGATGTTTCTGTAACTACTTGATTATTATACAAACTTTGGCCAACGCTTGGTGTCCCGAGTGGTCAGAGCGTGTAGCTCCGGGAGCTTTGCTCCTGTCGATCCCGGGATCGAGCCGTGGCACCCCGCGACACTGTAGCTCGCTACAGTGTCGCGCCTGCACTGTAGCACCATGTAGCTAAGATATGCTACGCCGCAGTGTAGAGTAAAAAAATCCTCTCGTCCTCTCCGTGTCAAAGCACATGGTTAAGACTCGCGTCGTAGCTTACAACGGCCAGCTGAGTCCCTGTGTAGGATCGAGGAGGGGGTTCGAGGGTTTTCTCGACCTGCGTGAGAGGTTCTTCTCCTTACCAAATGCCGTCGGGAGCGGTCTTCCCCTAGCAGGTCGAGTTTTTTTATTATACAAACTTTGTCAGATGTCTCTGTTACCGCACTACGCAGGCTGCAACCGGCTAAAGCAACAATCAACTATATTTTACTCCGTTTTTTTCTTAATCACTTAGTTTTGTATTATCTAATTGAGCGTAGATTAAACAGTTAGCCTTTCTATACACCACCACCATTTGTGTCGTCCTTCACTGCCCTCCAAAACAATTTATATCCTCGCTCTGCTTTCCCGTTTTATCAAAACCAGCTTGATATAATGGTGTGACAGTCATATATGTATCTATCATATTCAGTAAAAATGTATTTAGTTATCTTTGTGCAATTGAAGCATATAATGGCATTTTGATTTTAGGCATTGCATATGTTGTCGCTCATCATGGCATTCAAGTATTTGCATTGCAGATGATTCAATTTAATTTGGTTTTCACTTTTCTAAAACATATGTTTCATTTTATTGCCTGAAAATATAATGTATGTAGTTAAACGTTTTGTGGAATTTAGTATCTCTTAATTCAAGACCCAAACCTGTTTGTGTACTGGCCGAATAAGTCAGGAAGATGTTCCTGATTGAGCTTGCCGTTTTGCCACAATTTCACGCCTAATTTTTCTACCAGTTTTTAGAAAATGACAATTTGATTTGTTATATGCTAATTTTGCACAACAATCTATTAATTTGTAGATGAGCTTGAAGGCTTAAGTTAATGGGATATAGAAAATATGTTATATATATTCCATTGTTTAATTATGACTCTAACATAGAGATGTCCCTATATGGAAGATCTGTATGACTATTTCCTTGCAATTTTCAATTTTTGTGCTGAAATGGTTCAACTTGGCAGGCAATCAGGTGCGGCAAGCCGCGCCATCTTTCTAGTTGTTATCTGAATATCATAAAAAAAAGAAAGGGAGTATATTGTGGCCATTGAACTTAGAGCAGCCTCTCTATTGTACCATTCTCTTGGGATGTGCGTCATCTTGATCCAATCGTATATGGCCCCACCTGTCGGTGGCCCTCGCTTTGATCAAAGGCGCCTTGCCTACCATCATTCCCGGCACCTACGGCGCCGGCCAGTCACAGTACGCCACGTCAGAATCACCTACCCAGCCAGCTCACACCAACCAACACAGGCCGGCGGCAGCTAGCTGCCACGCCGCCTCGATCCCTCCGTCTCCCACCAAACCGCCACTCCCTCCCCGATGGCGACGGCGATGTCGGTGTCAGCGGTGGCCCCGGCCATGGCGGCGGCGGGCGCGGGGCGGCCGCGCACTCTCGTTTGCGTGCCGGCGACGGCGCGGGCGCCGCGGGAGATGGCGGCGGAGCTGGCCGCCGCCGCCGCTGTGGGCGCCGACGTGGCGGAGCTCCGGCTCGATCGCCTCGCCGGGTTCGCGCCGCGCCGGGACCTGCCCGTCCTCCTCGCCGAGCCCCGCCCGCTCCCGGCTCTCGTCACCTACAGGTGGGTCCGCCTGGCGCCCGGTTGGTAATGCGCGCGGATCAGGTTCCTCGTTCTCGCGTGACAGAGCGTCTTGCCGCAGTGGAAGAGAACAGAATTTTAGTACAAATTGTGTCAAAAAGTGATTTTTAGTTTAGAATGGACCGTCAGAGGAACAATTCTTGTTTGTCGGGACAACATTTTTGTGAACATTTCTGGATGTCTGTGCAGTCATAAGCTAAGTTACTTGCTTGATGTTGGCTGTGCAGGCCCAATTGGGAAGGAGGCGAGTATGATGGAGAAGATGAGCCACGATTCGAGGCGCTTATGTTGGCGATGGAGCTCGGAGCTGAGTACGTCGATATCGAGCTAAAGGTTGCTGCTGCCTACATTTCTTTACATTTGAGGAAGGAAATGCGTAGAATTTGATATATGACTCTTTAATTGTAGTGAAACGACATTTAGTTTCTGTACTGTCTACTGCAATGCTAGTGAATTTGATATATGGGACATGCACATGGGTCACACTGAGATGGGTATTAATCTTATGCCATGAAAGCTCCTAACTGTTGAGGTAGCTACAAAGTTAAACTCTGTTTGAATCTGATGAAGTGTTTACTTGATTGTCATGTCTGTAGTTTCAACAAACTAGTGAATCTAATGTCTGTTGGTCACTGTAACCATTTTGTGCAGGTTGCTGACAGGTTTATGAAACTTCTGTCTGGGAAGAAACCTGAAAGTTGTAAGCTTATAGTTTCATCCCATAATTACGAGAACACTCCATCGACAGAGGAACTTGCAAATTTGGTGGCTCAGATACAAGCAACAGGGGCTGACATAGTGAAAATTGCGACAACTGCTACTGAAATTGTCGATGTGGCACGAATGTTCCAAATACTTGTACATTGCCAGGTGAGTTTTACTTCTGATTATTATAAAATTACATATATCAGTATAAGTTTGTGATATTGCATTTTGCATTAACAATTTGGTCCATCTAACTGTTGTTTATTACCTCATATCATAGCACACAATCGGCTCTTTGTCCTTAGTCTAGGGTTACTAAGATAATATTGATCATGAAAGTCTCAGTCAGTTTTAAACTTGTGCCATCGTATTTTAACATTGATATTGATGGATTTTTGGAATTCTTAGTACTATGATAATCTAAAAGACTAAAAATAAGCGGGTAAGGTCCTGACCACAAAGGTCTCAGTCAGTTCTGAAATTTGTCGTTATACTTTAATGTTGGTTTTGAAAAGATTCATGGAATTCTTAGTACCCGATAATACATAAACAAGCGGGTACAATCCTAATATCTGGCAAGTAAGTTGTACCATGCAGGAACGGAACTAGAAGGATTTTATCCAGGGTCCAAATAGCTAGAGTTGAATATTAGGAGGTGCCAATTTTTCTGTGCCCAGAATCTCCATCATTGGTACTAGGATAAACCACTGGTACCCCCAGTTAAAAAAAAAAAAAAGCACTGGTACCGCTAGCTACTGAATATGGACTATAATGGGATAGGTAGGCTTACATTACACCCTTAAGATTTACTCTGGTCAATTGTTCAAATTTATGCTATGTAGTATGAAATCTCTGATTTGCTACAACTCAATTTGAAGACTTTTTGCTTGATTCTTTCATTCTGGTAAAAATAGACCTGAATATGTATTTTATCTGTGATAACCTGCAAGACAACAGAACAAGATGATACAAATTTCTTAGTTAGGAATACACTTGTGATACGCAAATATCAGGTTAGAGGCTTAGAGCTTCTAATTGAAAAATATACTGTGCATATGTTAATGTCCGTGCTTAATTTCTCACTTTCTTCATCATAATCTTGTATTTGAATAATGAATTAGGAAAAGCAGGTGCCAATCATAGGGCTGGTGATGAATGATAGAGGTTTCATTTCTCGCGTTCTCTGCCCAAAATATGGTGGATACCTTACTTTTGGGTCTCTTGAAAAAGGAAAAGAATCCGCACCTGCACAGCCAACAGCTGCAGACTTGATAAATCTGTACAATATCAGGGCGATAGGCCCAGATACAAAGGTCTTTGGTATTATCGGAAAGCCAGTTGGCCATAGTAAAAGCCCAATTTTGCATAATGAAGCTTTCAGATCAGTGGGGTTCAACGCTGTGTATGTGCCATTTTTGGTGGATGACTTGGCTAAATTTCTGAGTACCTACTCTTCACCAGACTTTGCTGGCTTCAGGTAATTAATTTTGGTGGGCCGAATAGCCTCTTGCAATGATATTTGTATTTGTTTTGTGTATTCGATTTTGTAATATATTCCTCCATATCTAACCAGGCCTTTATTACTGCAGTTGTACAATTCCCCATAAAGAAGCCGCAGTTAGGTGCTGTGAAGAAGTTGACCCTATTGCTAGGGTAATGTAATCCTGCATATTTTTCTTGCGTTTATCGGGGTGTCAAAACCATAGCACAGCAGGAGTAACATTTGGAAGTATGGCATTTTTCCTCAGGACATTGGAGCTGTTAATACAATTGTAAGAAGACCTGACGGAAAGCTTGTAGGCTACAATACTGACTATGTTGGTGCTATTTCTGCTATTGAGGATGGAATAAGAGGTTTCTACATGCCTCTACTTTATATTATTGTATTTTTTATTACTGAGCAATATTAAGATATAATTGCCTGTTGGATCTATGCAGAATCACAACCAACAGACCCGTCTACTTCCCCACTTGCTGGAAAGCTTTTTGTTGTTATAGGGGCTGGTGGTGCAGGAAAAGCATTAGCATATGGTGCAAAAGAGAAGGGAGCAAGAGTTGTAATTGCAAACCGGACTTTCGGTATGCATTTCTACCGATCCCTTATGCTCCATCAAATATATCATATATCTGTACTGATTATGTGCTACACATGATTGAATATTTAGATTGTAAATATATAATATGTTGTTCCTTTCAATTTTGTTGCCTTGTGTATCTCAAAAAAAGCAGCATCATTTTGGATCTCCTTCATGACAATGTTGTTTTAACAAACAGGTAGAGCTGTTATTTGTAGGTCATATTTGTTTTTCGCAGCCTTTACCTTTCTGGTTCCAAATATACGAATTTCTCCTAGCTTGTAGACTAGTACATGTTTATTTGACATATTACTCATTGGGTCATGAAATTTTAAATAGTGTTCTTGTAATAGAATGTCTTTGTCTGAAACTTATGTGGCCACCAATTATGCTATTATAATAAAAACGTGTTTGAGAAATACATGTAATGCTGAGGAGTCAAAATTTCTTCAACTTTCCAGCGCGTGCCCAAGAGCTTGCTAACCTAATTGGCGGGCCTGCTTTGACTTTGGCGGAACTGGAAAACTACCATCCAGAGGAAGGGATGATTCTTGCAAATACTACAGCCATTGGAATGCATCCAAATGTCAACGAAACTCCTTTATCTAAGGTCTTGAATTTGCTTTCCTAATTTTGTGCTAGTTGTAATCAATATATTCCACCTTTTCTGTTCACATAATGCCAAATTATAACCTTGCAGCAAGCACTTCAATCCTATGCTGTTGTCTTTGATGCGGTCTACACACCAAAAGAGACCAGACTTCTTCGTGAAGCTGCGGAATGTGGAGCCACTGTTGTTAGCGGTCTTGAGATGTTTATAAGACAAGCGATGGGTCAATTTGAGCATTTCACGGGCATGCCAGGTATATCTTTTTTCTTTCAAGTGTTTTCTTATTTTTTTAATTAAAGCAATGGTCATTAGTACATCTTACACCATGTCTCCTATGAATCGCCACACAGCTTCCGATAGGTTGGTGCGTGATATTGTTCTGACAAAGACATAGTAAGGTTTGTGCAAAGAACAACCTTTGCTTCCATCATACTTTCTGCAAAATTGGTTCCACTTGTATGACATTGTTCGTGCTTTATCCTCAAAAATATTTGGAAATCACTCTCTTCAAGACATGGAGTTATAGGTTTAATCTCTCATTGTGTTTTTTCCCCCCAAAACACTGCCTTTGCCGGTCCAAAGCCCGGATGAGAAGAGTGAAGGGGGTTGTATTAGGCTTGGCTAGCAAACAACCATCTTTTTAGCCAATCTTCTGGAGATGAAACAACAAAGGGAATCGTTGGTTGGTTCCTGCGGGTTTTTCATCTCTAAACTACCTCAACTTGCTTGGGATAAAAAGTCTTTGTTGTTGTTGTTGTGTTTTTGTTTTCCAGGTTTTTAATGTAACTGGATTTGCATTTTTCTGAGATTTCCTAGTTGCCTGTTGCTCAGCAAAGAATAATAATAGAATACGTTTGGCCCCAATAAGTTTCCCCCTTATTCCCCTCATCGTCAAGGTTGAAGAACCTGTTTAATCTTCGCTGGATGCAAGCCATGCTACCTTCCAAGTCACAGTTCACCTCCCTATATGTTTAGAAGAATTTTGCTTGATTAATGTATGTACAGTTCTACTGATCCCATGGGCAGCAACTGAATAGCTCTTTCCATATTGCAGTGGATGATGATAAATTCAGAGCGATTGCAGATTCGTTGGACAACCCTAACATCATGAAGGCTCGTCTATGAGATTCATCCGTGCCTGCGGCTTTCCATTTTAGCATTCAGATTTGGATTCAACAACTGTTTATCATTGTAAATATTTTAGTGTATGTTATGTGTGTTAGCTCAGAAATTGTGTACATCTAAGAAGCTTGTATGAGATTTTGTTAAGAAAATATACAGTTCCAATCTGTTTTAGGTCCCATTCAAGAATGATATCCCTATCAGATTTATGTCCCATTCATCCAAGATTAGTTCCAATCTGTTTTCATACATCAGAGTGAAGTACTGTCAACCAGGAGTATTGCGGGAGGAACCCAAATCAGTTCAATGTAATTTGTAGATTTCTGTTGACGACCTACTTTCTGTTTCACAAGAATTCCTCCTAAAAAAAAAGGATGAATTGACGGTGAGAGATGTCAAGCCCACTTGATGCATGAAGCCGCAGCAGATAAGACAGAATAAATAGAAATAAAAAGTTAGGGGCATTCCGAGAATTGAACTCGGGACCTCTCGCACCCTAAGCGAGAATCATACCACTAGACCAAATGCCCTTTGATGTTCAAATTAATTCAACAGACTTTATAAACGTGATTTGAACTAATATCCGCCTCTGCAAGAAGTTGTTTGGTTGCAAAATTAATCTAAGAAGCACTTTCCAACTCACTGCGTTGCTTGCAAAGTTTGGGTTTCCCCTATCTGCCAGAGTGTGCTTTGACCTTAACAAATTGGCTCTAAAAATACGAGACTTCGATTCCCATGCCACAATCTGAGCAGTTCTTTTTCTTTTTTTGCCCCCTTTTCCTAGTTGCCTTCTTGTCCCGATCCAAAAAAAAGATGAAGAAAAGATTCCCCATATTGTCCACAAACGTGACCGAACAGCAATAAGCACGTTGTGAACGATAATGTAGTACGGTGGTGATTGGCAAATGGAAAATGAGAGGTGGGTTTTGGATTGGGAAATAATCTTTGAAAGAATGAAAGGTTGAGATTTAATATAAAGGATAAATAAAGGATTGAGATTTTCTATCACATTCCCTTTCCCAATCCCAATTCCCATATCCCAATATCCAAACACCACCTACGGGAAAAATGTGTAGGAATTAATCCGCCCCAGTTCTTGCGGAGCAGAAATTTCATCAGGGAATAAAGATCGAAACTCTTCCTTCCTTTTGGTCTCTCCAATCTCCAAAATCTTCTTCGACCGTTCTTGAAGAGGAGGGGGGACGAAAATCTTCCTCTGCCTTGCGTCTCCCTTCGAATTCCCAATCTTTCCTTCGCTTGAATTCTTCCGTCGTTTTCTCAGAGCTGAAATCTTTCTCCCAAGAAATCGCGTCGCGTCCGTCTTCTCCTTTCGCTGATATTCTTTCTTTCTGTCCGGGGATCTGAGGAGGAAGAACGGTGATGCAGCCGGGGTCAGGAGACGCGCGGCAGCCGGCGCCGGTGCCGGGTCCTTACGCGCTGTACCACTTTGGCACCAGTGGCGCCTCCGTCGCCGCCGCCACAGCCGTCACTCACCCGCTCGGTAAGCTACCTGCTCTTGCTCTCATCAGCTACTTCTTATCTTGAGTAATTTGTTTTTTTGATTGCCTGGAGTATATTCTGGAAATAATGGACAAGCAAACAACAAGCGTTGAGGAATGGCAAAGGAATTAGGCATGTGGATACGATTCGATAGTTAATTCAAGATTTCAGAATTGGTCCTGTCAAATATGGGCCTCTTGAAGGCTTATCTTCTCCGGGGGATGCTGGTTACAGCGTGACATGAGGCCGCTGAGATCATGTGTGCTGCAGTATCTACTTATAATTGGTAACATATGTCAAACCTAAGAGTTAACCATGTTCATCTAGCAGAAAATGAAATGTCAAGAAACCTTAATTTTCGGTTTTAGCTACAGATCAGGTACAATTTCAACAGCGGAGCATGTGAAAGACAGTGCATTAGTTTCTTTTGTATGAATGGATTTGCGGCACTCTATGGAGAAGTACGATTGTTCTCGGCAGGCTGATTCTTATTTATTCCTGTAGGAAAAAAAAGGAATAATGACAATCCATTTTGATAAGTTAAACCCTGCTCCTCTTGGGATGAGGCTACTCAAACATTTGCCCCGGATTGATCCTGTTTTACAAGAAAGTGACAAATGTTCCCTCTGGAGTTTTGCAATTAATCAGTCATGCGCAAAAAAAAAAGAAAGAAAAAACAGAAAGCCACATATGGATAAGGACATACTAGCTAAAGAAAACATAGAACGTCTGAATTAAGTTAAATTTGATGCACTGGAAAACTTTTATGATTTTCATCCTAGAAAAATTTGATGTTAAAGTTTGGTATACCCATTCCATGATTTCAGAGATATTTGAAAACTGGTACCTGGAAATAATTTGTATAATGATTAAATGTTCATTGCTATTCACAAATTTGTTAACAAGAATACTTTTGTTTTGTTTGTCCATAAAATAAGTAATTCTTTATATAGGTCTACCACCATTTTCGTCCTGCAGATGTTATCAAAGTTAGGCTTCAAATGCAGCTTGCCGGGCAAAGAGGAAACTTAGCTGGAATGGTATTCAGACTACCTAAAGGTTTCTTTTTTGTCACTTGTTCCAGTGTTAAATTCATTTCTTAGTATTTGTACTATGAAAAATGTTAGGGGACAACATTTACACATATGGTCGAAAAGGAAGGGCCTCGATCACTCTACCTGGGACTTGCACCGGCATTGACGAGATCTGTTGTCTATGGTGGCCTTCGATTAGGACTGTATGAGCCCTGCAAACAAGTCTGCAGCTATGCATTTGGTTCAACAAACTTTGCTTTTAAATTTGCATCTGGAATAATTGCCGGTGCTCTCGCAACCGCTTTAACAAATCCAATGGAGGTTCTAAAGGTATGCTATTTGGTCATTAATTTATTACAGAATTGTCACTTGTTTTGTCTACTGTATCTGAACCGAATACAATATGTAGGTGAGGTTGCAGATGAGTACAAGCAGTACTAGTACAGTAGGGGAGGTGAGGAAAGTTTTAGCGCAGGAAGGGCTCAAAGCACTTTGGAAAGGAGTTGGCCCAGCAATGGCAAGAGCAGGCTGCCTCACTGCATCACAAATGGCAACTTATGATGAGGCCAAGCAGGTGTATATTACAAAGAAATTAATTTGCTGCGTACTTCAGTACATCAGTTATAATATTTTTTTCATCTGTTTTTTATGCAGGCTTTACTGAAGTGGACTCCGCTCGAAGAAGGTTTTCAATTACATCTCATGTACAGTGAATTTTTTTTCCCTCTACATTTTGTTGCCTATCCTTCTGTGAGATAAACTGACAGCCATCTGTATCTGCTCAAAAGCTCGAGTTGCATAGCTGGAACAGCTGGTACTCTTGTGACTGCACCTGTGGACATGATCAAAACACGCTTAATGCTGCAACGGGAGTCCAAAGGTGTCAGAGTATACAGGAATGGGTTCCATTGTGCTTACAAGGTGTTTATCCTAACGTTTGTTTTGCTATGCTGTGAAATTATGATTATTGTTTGTAAACATTGCTATAATTAGCTGAAAAAAAGGCACCATTATGAGCTAATAGTTACAAGAATGGAAATGCATTAATCAGAATACCCACATTTAGCATGTGTTCTTATATCATGTGCTTTCTTGGTTTGCAGGTCGTGCAAACAGAGGGCGTAAAATCACTTTACAAAGGGTGATGGCTGCATGCCTCCGGCATATAGATTGTTTATTGTATTCACTCGTATTTGCTGCAACCTCTCTCAGTTATGTACTAACTCACCTTCCATTGCATTTTTTTTCAGTGGATTTGCCAACTTTGCAAGATTAGGCCCTCAGACAACAATCACCTTTGTTGTGTATGAGAAACTGCGTGAACTCGCCGGAATGACTGCTATTTAGAACCACCTGGCCCTGCAAAACATGCAGTCCATGGCTAACTGGATGGCATACTCCAGCTGAGTTTTTTGCAGCAATTTTTGCGCATTCATGATTCATGACAAGGAAGCGATTAACATGGGATTTGTCAGGATTGGGAAACCCAAGCTCCTTTTACATTTTTCATACTTAATTTTAAATTTCAAAATGATTATACTGGTATTGTTATATTTAACACTCTTCTAAAGGATTAATTGCTTGAATCCAAAGCATACAGATAGAACTTGGTTCGCTTATCTGGTGTTATGAGAAAATTTTTAGTTCTAACGTTTGGAAACAGCTTTCAAGGTGTGCATTTGCTCCAGTAATGAGTTGCAGTGTAACATGCAAACACAAGATCAGTTCGATATATTTATTTTATTTTTTGGGGTATGTATATTTGAATGAAGGCATCAATAAAGCCTTATGGAGCCATGTAACACCACCACCGGAGATTCTATAAAACTCCTTGATGAAACATGTACAGACTCTGCGACAACAGCACACAATTTCAACTGCCGCATACATCAGACGCCTTATTAAACATTAATATCAGCCAAAACTGAGAACAATGTACAACATTCTTATCATTATTTCCTTCAAGATGTAACAAATAGCATTTCGACCAGGGAATTTCCCTCGACAGAAAAGAAGACGTGGATCAGTACAGAAACAAAAGAACCCACTTTCTCCAAAGATCAATAATACCTTTTCAATGGATTTACAAATAAAGACGGGCAAAACTTAGTTCTTGCTATGACACAGAACTAGCTCAGTACTATCTCAGCTCAACCTTTAATTTACTTTTCACAGCTTCCCTGACATTCCACTGCAGTTAAATTGTACAGATCATCAGGTTCCAGTCAAAGATAGCATCTAAAATTATATACCATGGGAGTAGTTCCACGTACCTGCAGGTCGTTGATCTCGTCATCTGTGAGTGAGCGTTCCATGGACCTATAGGCTATTCTGTAGCAATGACTTGTCATGCCTTTTTTGTTGGTAAAATTATCGATGAGTTTTACCTGCAAACAAAAGGAAAAGGGTTTACTACCAAAAGATTCCAAAGAGCCCCAAAAATCCATTATAAAAGCATTTACTGATTGTGAGTTAAATGCACTGATGAGGTTTCTATTATTCACCGTACAATACTGTGTCTTAAGATAATAAGAGCATAAAACATCCTCTTATGCCCTCCAAAAGGAGTTTCCTAATAACTTTGGCATATATGTAGACAATGAAAGGCGCAGGGCAAAAGTGCATTAAAATGGAAACATAACTAACGAGCGGGGCAAAACCTCCGCATGGAAAACAAATCATTGCTAGCAGGAGTCAGAAAACAGGTACTAAGCTTATTAGACCAGAAACTACTGAAATGCCCCATCGCTGATGCTATTGTTAAAATATCACTTATTAGTTATTACGCAAAATTACAAAAGAAAGTTGAATGATGCAACAAACTTGAAACAACTCAACCAAGGCTGGTGGTTAAATAACTAAAATCTCAATGACACATCAATTGCGCTAGTTCATACCTCCTCTACAAGATCTCCAGCAATTCCTCTCACAACCTCACATAGATTATTCTCCGTAAATGCATCGTTGATCCAGAAACTCATGTCCTTGTAACAAGGTGGAAACTAAAGAAAAGATATACAGTCAGTGAGGGTAAACTGAAACCAAGATGAAGACTATTTTCTCAATAGATTCTGCGGATATTATACAAGGAAGAAAAAACATAGTGAGCACATACCTTTGAAAATGGCTTGAATTTGACTCCAAGCTTGCCTTCAGAGAACTGGGTAATAGGAACGTGAAATGTCTTAAAAAATCAGTTGGATATCGACACGGGAACTAACATACTACTTTGACCAATAATTACTAGCTTCAGATATCTTCTATACAAAATATAGCAAAGTTGTAAGATTGTGAAGCTACTATTCCAGACAAATCTAACAGTAGTAGTTTTAATTTTTCTATTGAAATATTCAAACAGATATTTATGGTCAAAGTTTGGATGTGTAGACTGCACACAACCCAAGAAGACACTTATTTGTGACTCCGAGGGATTAGTTAATACTTAATAGAAATCAAGATGGACATGATACTTCTTGTCAATCCTATGATAAGTCAGCATATGAGATTATCTTACTGCAAATACACAAGGATATTATATGAACATCGCTGAATAATACTGAAAGAGGTACTAGTTAATTAACTGAAAGAAGAATTTTAAATCTTTGAGCTTAGGCCAAAACCAAGCTTATCTGTTAACATTTGCTAATTACATTACAAAACGCTTGTTTTCATAATAACACTTAACAAAAATATTTAATTGTCAATAGCATATAGTAGTATGACATTGTTCTCATTTGAAAACTTAAGCCATGAATCCTTAAACCATAAATTTAGAATTTGATATAAAAAGAAGGGTAGCAGAATTTCTGTACTAGTAACTTAAATTGGGAAGAACATGAAGCCTTGTTGCAAATGTTATGTGGGGAATACACTACAGCAGGAGACCACGCCAGCAGAATGTGGGGTGATGGGTCTCGGTGCACAATCTTGCCTTGTCGATTAGGTTGGTTGAGTTCAGATAGAGTTGTTAGTTCAGAGCTATCAGGTTGTTAGTCGAGATTGTTTGGTTAGTTGAGATTGTAATCGAATTGTTAGGCAGCCCTCTATATAAAGAGGTGCGTGATGAATTAAAAGGCAAGCAGTTTATCTCCAATTCTATCTACTCGTATTCTATCTCTAAGACTCCAAAGCACTGGGCATAGCATAAGGCCTGAACCCCATCACGCCACAACAGCAAAGGTCACTATAACATAATACAAAATATAACTAACCAAGTAGTGAGATAATCAGTACTAACTACAGTCACAATACCTGTGATGTGAACCGTTTATCGTTTGACCAGAAGAGTCGAATGTCTGGAATATCAAAAAGAACCATAGCAAGCCGCTCCAAGCCGAGTCCAAAGGCCCATGCCACGTGGTCTGTCCTGCCATTTCTTTTCAAAATTTCCTGCTCGGTGACTCCACATCCCAACACTTCCAACCAATCATCCTTCAAGAATGATCAAGTTAATCAGCGACCCATCATATCAACTGACTTGTGTGACATGTTTTACTCGAGACAAGAATAACTGAAAACATTCAGAATAAAAACCTGAAAATATATTTCGAGCTCGAAGGATGGATTGGTGAACGGGAAGTATGTGTCAACCCATCGCATCTCCACAGCACCTGCAGAAGCCATGTTTTTCTATTATTCAGCTCAATTATGTCTTTTATTCACAAAGAACAAGCCACAAACGCTTTACCAAATAAATGTCTTGCCAAGCCTTCAAGTGTTTTCTTGAGGTCTGCAGCTGCATATGCAGTCCCATCCATGCCGGACCCTGACCAGTCATCTGGTGAGAAGACACGGAAACCTTCCATCTGCATGTGCTAAGAATCATCAAAAGGAACTTTCTTGAAAACATTGCAATGAATGTGGCAAAATCAATACCTGATGGAAGACTGGATAGTGAGTTGAATCAATAGAATCCCTACGATAAACATCACCAGTAACGAGAAAGTGAGTGCGTCCATCCCTTAGCAGCTCAGCTTGATGAGCACTGGTGTGACACCTCAAGACAGTCTGACCGTCCACATAGTACGTGTCATTGTAACTCCGGCTTACATGGTCAGAAGGGACCAAGACATCGTCAAAATTCTGCAGGAAGCAACACTTTTAGGTCAGCAACAATCGAAGTAGAGACTCTATAAAATTGAACTAGCATAGCGTATTCACTATATTTTCACATAGTCTTGTCACTCTTGTGTGCTGAGTTGCTGTTGCTACCTTATTAGCGGTATACTACTATTGCAGTTGTTCTATAGCAGAATACTGGGAAGTTGATCTCCATTCGACATACAACAAGCAATTTTTACCTCGTACCTGCTTGACAGAAACAAGAGGGCTAAGGTCATCAAACTTGTCAAACTGCCCAGCGAAGTTCTTGTCAAAGTAATCGTAGATTGTGTTCTTCAGAATTCCTAGAGGATGGCTGTCCCTCCTGTGCAGCTGCAGACCAATCTTTGAAAAGATAGTGTCCGGCACGTTATTCGTAGGGTCATCCTCTTTCACAACATCTGCACAGGGCACCGGAAAAGAATCAGTTCATAAAAAAGCAAAATCAATAGCAAGTAATGTCACATAAAGCATTGAGCATTGCTGACACTCTGGTTCACAGTATTTCAGGTTGTCACGGTCTGGACAACACAATGTGATCCAATGAATGACACAGCAATGAACATTGCTGCGAATCTGGCTAAAGTATGCTATCCATTTCAATGAATGAAGCCTCCCAATACTCTACTACAACTGCCGAAGCTTAACACTCCCAACATCTCAGAATGCTATCTTTAGAACAGAGCAATCCAGCCCAAAACCTCAGAGCAAACCCTCCCAAAAAGATCCCGCCTTTTAGTACAGTCACACCTTCAGACCCCGAGCGCCCAACTCACCATCGCGCGCGATCTTGACGCCGCCCACCTCGACGGCGGAGGCCGCCGCGGCCGTCCGGAGCGCCCGCGCCCCCGCCGGCGCCGGCGCGGCGTGGAGGAAGCGGGCGAGGAGGAGGCGGTGAGGGCGCAAAGAGGGGGAGAGGGGGCGAGTGGTGGAGGTGGAGGAGGAGATGGCGGCGGGTGCCAGTGGAATCGTGGCCATGGCGCGCGCACGAGCGCGGAGGCAGCAGCGCGCTGTTCGGATAAGCGGGCGCATGGCTGCGGCTGCGGCTGCGGCTGCGGCGGCTTTTCTTGTGTTGGGGAAGAGAGCGAAAGCGAGAGGGGGAGAAGACGACGAACAGAGCAGGGGTTAAGGGAGAGAGAGAGAGGCTAATTTTTAAGAACATGCTAATTTTTAACTAGATAAAAGTGATTAGGCACAAATAATGGTGGTGCAAAATGATCTGTACTTGTGAGAGTGTTTGGCAAAGTGATTACGCCCTGCATTTCGTACGCCATTCTAGGCTCTTTATAAAATTTCTCTAATGCTTTAAACACATGTTTCAATTATCCTGGCTAGAATTAATAATTCAGTAACTAGAAAATCACACTTTTATTCTCTCATCCACTCTTTTATCTCTCAATTCTTTCCATCTTTTGTTTTGTTTTTAAAATTACATATATTCATTTTCTTCTGGACACAAACTAACGCCTAACATGTATAACGAGGCTACGCACATTTGGACGTGTTTGGTTCACACTTTGAGAAACTTGCCTAGCGCACTGGTCCCATCCAAGTGTTAAGCCAAAAGGTTGTGATTCGTGTGAGCTGCCTAGCATGGCAACAACCAAACACGCCCTTGTCGGCATCCATGGCAACGGTCAAATCCACCCATCTCTCCTCAATTTCCCCGGTATATGGCCATGAGGGAGAAAATGATCCCCACATAAGCGAGCAGGGTTAGCTGATACTACGATAGTCAGGGGCTTGTGAAGAGCTACTCCATGCTCATTACCATTGGTCAACAATTTTTTTAGATAAAGATTTGGTCAACATCTAGCAAGAAAATGGATTGTGTTAGCATGGTGGCTTATGACTTTCCAAGTTCCAACCTTTTACCTTTGATTGTGGACAGCCCCTGTGGAGAATGAAGAGAATGCTGACAACCTCCCTCCATCTCATTTAATTGATGAGTGTACACAGAAATACAAAGAATATTCCGGCTCACCAGTAGGTGCAACCGCAAAGTTTTTTTTTTGGAACAAAATAATAATTTATGCACGTGAACATTGCTGCAGATTGCACCACATGTGAATAGCATTGCATAAATTCGATGTTTATTTTATCTCTTATTTCTTACTTCCAAGTCAACCTGTTTGATTGCCTCTAAAGAAAAACGGATTAGTTCCTAAACTTGATAGAACAAATCATGGTCTCCATAATTTTTCTCAAGAGAAGTCATGATCTATAGTTGATTTTTGAGTGAAGTCCAGATCTACTATTCTTTTTTGAGCTGCGTCTGGATCATCGGTTTAATCAAGACGAAGAGCCACATGAGATTAGCATTGCATAATTTAAATCTTTATAATACTCTCTTTGTTCAGAAATATAGTGTTCATCTAGTTTTGTCCTAAGTCAAACTTTTTTAACTTTTGACCAACAATATCGACAAAACTATAAATGTTGACAACACAAAAATTATGTCATTGGATTCATCGTGAAATAGAGTATTTTAATATGTAACTCTTTTAGTTTGAAACAATATATATTTATATATATTGTTGGTCAGTTTTGAAATTTTGACTTAGGACAAAACTAAATGGACACTATATTTTAGGATATAACTTTCCTTCTTTCCCCTCTCTCCTCGCTACAGTCGAGACCGGGCGAAAGGAAGGCGACTCAACCCGGCGTCGATCTCCCTGCTTCCCCCTCCTCTCCGGCGTCATCGTCGGCGCCGGAGAGGGCGGGGAAGCGGGAATACGCCGTGTGTTGTACATATCCCTCCGTTCCAGCTTAGCTAGGTAGGGTAGGGTTAGGGTTCCGCCGCCGTTCCTCGTTGATGGCGGTCGGATTTGGTTTCTCCCTCGCCGGATCTGGTGAAGATGGTGTCGGCGACGATGGCTTCTTCTCCGGTAAGGCGTTGTGGAGTCTGTTTTCCTTCTCTTTTGCGAAAGGGATGGGAATTTTGTGCCCCCCGCCGGTGTCGCTGCCGGTGGCGGTGGATTTTGGTTGCGGGTGGATCTCGTTGAGCTTCGACGACATCCTCTCCGCTTTGTTGTCCCGCTCGGTGTCGGTGTCGATGCTGAATGTGGACTCCTCTTCCTCTTCTTCATTCGTTCCGGTGGCGGCCGATGTGCGTTCGGCTTTTGCAGATGCGTGCTGGCGAGGAGCCCAGCTGCTGATTCTTGCGGCAGATCCAATGTTTGGAGTCACCGGCGATGGAGGAGATGGACGGTGCTGCGCCGGCGTGTGCGCCGGCGTTTTCGGGATGCCTCTGGAAGGTGGAAAAGGACCTCGTTGTAATTTTCTTTCTTTTCAGGGGTGTTTCTGTAAGTTGGGGTTGTACTGCTCTGTGTTTTAATATATAATCCCCTTCCTTTCGCAAAAAAAAAAAAAAAAAAAAAAAAAAAATGGACACTATATTTTTGGACGGAGGGAGTATCTCTTAATTTCTTACTTCCAACTCAACCTGTTTGATTACCTCTACACTTCATGTTTGAATGAAAAAAGTCCAGATTTAGTCTTCTTTTTTTAGCTGCGTCAGGATCAGTTTACTTAAGACGAAACCATGATTATTGATATTTTATCTGCCCTTTGAGATGGACAAAGGAGCTCTACTTTAGCTATATATAGGAAGCTACGGCGAGGAGAGCTACATAAACCAGAGCTAAGAGAAAACAAAACCCCAAGTGAGCTAGAAAGGAAAGGAAAGATATGGCACTGAGCAAGGTGGTGATGTTGGCAATGGTGGTCCAGCTTCTGCTGACAGCAATGGCAACAACATCATCTGCCTCAGACTCCTTCGATAGCCTGGCGGCATCCAATCTGGGGACAAGCAGGAGGCTTCTGCAGACGGTCCAATGCCTCTCGGACGATCTCGTCGGAGAATGCAAGAAAGGAGGGTGCTGCAACACAAATCTTGTGTGTGCTTCGTTCGAGCAAGGCTTCGAATTCGGCACACTCATATTTAATACTTGCATTGATCCGAGTCTTTGCGGTAAGGATGGGTACACTTGCTAGCTCTCAACGTGTCAAAGTCCTCGGTTCTCCTTCCACGTCATGGAGAGGCCAGTGAATAAATTTCCCGGTTGTAATGTTTCTATTGTGCCCAAGGTTCCACTGCACACACGCATCTGTTGATGCTCCATACCATGTTGTGTTTTAGTTTTTCTGTATATGGTCGACCCCTGCGGGTTTGTGTAATAGTATTTGCCGCTGTGCTCGCTTGTTTTCCTTTAGTCTTGTTCCACGTTTGTACCATGTTTGTTGTCAAATAATTATCATTACAGACATGGGTGTGCTATGCAAGTCTCATGAGCCATGATCAACAGCTTGTGCAACTATCATTTGTACAATGAAGACACTAGCATGTAAATTAAACAGTCATATTATACACTTTTCATGCTATGGGTGAGGGGTGCAGGACCCTCCTAGCTACCCTTGCTTCCCCACCTTTTAGTACCTGATCTGTTGTTCTCTCTCTGACTGTTAATTCCTATTTACTGAGTTGTCGCCATACACACAAATAAAGAATAGATCAACAAAAAGTATGTTTTCAACATACAAAGGAAGAAGTGTTATCATGTAGGACATGTAGAATTACCCTCTCTTAACTCTTGTTCATCGTCAGTTTGTTGTTGGCTCTGAAATGTACAGGTAAATTTATTCTGGAAATAATAAATATTTAGAAAGCAGCATCATTACTTATGTCCTTTGTTGGACGATAAAGTCACTGTCCAGGTTCTCAATTCACATTGCATAGTTATAAACTTTTTCCATGTCGCCATCAGTTACGTTGCCTGGCGGTGCAGACAAGCCTCTAGACCAACGACCAACGACTTGACCAAAACAAATAGCTCCATACAACACATTTTTCTGCTGCGTGCTTTGCTGCCAAACTTTTCATGTGACAAGTGAGATCGAGTGAGATCAGGACTAAAATCATGGAGATCGCCTTGTCTGCGTTTTTGGGCGAGATCGCGCAACGATCAATATCTTTCTTCATCGACAGGCTCTCCTCAAAGGAGGCATCCCCTGGCCTGCCCTCCGACGAGGCCCTGCGCCGCAAGCTGCTGCGGGTTCGCATCGTCGTCGAGGAAGCAGAGGGCCGGCAGATCAAGAACACCGCCATGCTAGAGCAGCTCAAGGTGCTGCAAGTGGGCATGTACCGTGGCTACTACGTGCTGGACAACTACAGGTACCGAGATTACCAAGCTCATAATTGTAAGCATGATCGTGGAGCTCCTGTGAGTCGTCACTCCTTCGCCCTCTCCAAGTTCAACCCTGCCAAGCGTGTTCAGCTGCGCCGAGGAGGAGGAAGCAGGGGCAATCATGGAGGTGAGAACGAGCTGCAGCAGGTGATTGGTTCTTTGGAAGTAACAATTACTGATGCGAGTGAGTTCATCATGTTCTTAAAGGATTGTCCTCCGTTGTACCGCCGGCCGTACAGCACGTATCTGGTTCTGGAAAAAACTATGTTTGGCCGCCATGTCGAGATGGAGTATGTCATTAATTTTCTGGTGACAAAAGCCTCTTGTAGCTTTGAAGTTTTGGATGTCCTACCAGTCGTTGGTCCGGTGGAAGTCGGCAAGAGCACGCTTATTGAGCACGCGTGCGCTGATGAGAGGGTGCGCGCTGCGTTTTCCCAAATTGTGTTCTTGGCTGAAGACGATCTTGATAAAATGATCTTTTCTCTGAGACATGGTGGCAGGGTAAAGCATCAAAGTCATGGCTCAGGAGACAGTGATGGAAAGGTTCTGTTTATCGTTGAAGTAAATGGAGATGTCAATGAGGTTACATGGAGTAGTCTGTATTCATCATTCAGAAGGTACGCTCCAAATGGCGGCAAGATCGTAATCTGTAGCCGGTCCGACAAGATTGCAAGGTTTGGAACAGCACGGGCTCTCAAGTTGGAGTATCTGAGTCAAGAAGCATACTGGTACCTCTTCAGAGCACTTGCGTTCGGGAGCAAGAATCCTGATGACGAACCGAAACTCGCGTCGATGGCCATGGAGATTGCTGCACGATTGACTGGTGTTTTCATAGCGGGGAACATCGTGGCTAGCATGCTGAGAGACAATTTCAGCGTGAGGTTCTGGCGCATGGCTCTGTCAAATGCCAAACAAGTTAGCGAGAGATATCACTTCAAGTTTGGTGCACAACCTTCAGCAAACAGAAAATTAGTTCAGATACTAGATGGCTCTAGTGATTACTGCGTAGTTTCCAACGACTATCAGATATGTTCTGGTCAGGATAAAGCTCCGAAGATAACCGTTCAGGAGGTTTTGTCAGGGAGCGTTGCACCTTGTGGGAAGTTTGATGTTGTGGCATGGAGATCTTCCATACCTCCTCACTATACATATATTTTTAGCTGTGAGATACATAAGTCACCTCAATTGGATGTTCGAAAGAAGCGCATCCTAAGAGGTACCGTTGATTCCAATCCTGTGTGAGAGTGAGATGTATATACTAGCTAGCCTGCCTTATATTACAGGGGCGGAGCTAGAAAGGGTGCAAAGGAGGTGCTGTTTGCTTAACTTGAATTAGGTTCAGCATAGATCAAACCATCTTAAAGTGTTTAGGCTAATAAATGTTGAAGATCAGTACATATTCCGCTAGAATTTCCTAAGCTGCAGGGGATGCTGCATCACGGGCCTTATATATTATTGCTGTACGTAAATAGAAATGATTGTGTAGTGTATCATTTTTTTTTTTGGGTGAGGATTTTGTTGTGTATATCATATATAATCTATCTTCAAATATGATGTCTTTTTTGTAACTATCTTCAAAAATATGATGTATATAGGTTTTGCGCGTGTAAACATTTGCCCTGCATTTATACATCATGCACAAAATTTCTGGTGACAAAGGACTCTTCCAGTGTTGAAGGTTTGGATGTCTTACCAGTCGTTGGTCCAGCGAAAGTCGGCAAGAGCACGCTTATTGAGCACGCTTGCCCTGATGAGAGGGTGCGCGCTGCCTTTTCCCAAATTGTGTTCTTGTCTGAAGACGATCTTGGTAAAAGGATTGCTTTTGTGAGAGATGTTGGCAAGGTGAAGCATCAAAGTCACGGCTCAGCAGACAGAGATGGACCGGCTACAAAACATGATATTAGTTAAGATGATGAATGGGTCTAATGACTATTGCTCGGTTTTAAACGACTACCAGATATTTTACGGGCAGGATGAAGCTCCGGCGATAACTTATCAGGAGGTTTTGTCAGGGAGCGTTGCACCTCATGGGAAATTTGATGCTGTGGCTTGGAGATCTTCCATACCTCCTCACGGTACATTTATTTTTAGTTGTGAGATACATAAGGCGCCTCTGTTGGTTGTTCAAAAGAAATGAGACGCACCAGTCAAAAAAAAAAGTGAGATGTATTTTGGATGTTCGAAAGAAGCGCATTCTCAAGAGCCACCGTTGATTCCAATCCTGTGTGAGAGTAACGTATACATACTAGACTGCCTTATATACTAAATTATGGTTGTACCTAAATATATATGATTTTCTCTAAAAAAATATATGATATCTTGTATAAACTATCTTCAAATAGGATGTTTACTGGAACAATCTTCAAATATGATGTCTATAAGTTTTTTTTTGTTTATTGTGAATCGATGTCTATAAGTTGTGTGAGGAGTAAACATTTGCCGTTTAATTATTTTTCGTTATTTTGAGTGATGATAAGAGAAAAATCAAACTACGACGGACGGTCGTAGCCTACAATCTCCAACTTTAACTTTCTGTTTCCGATCCAGAAACATATGGCACTGTAGCTCCTAATGACAGTTGCCTACAAGTCTCCTTTGAGCATCAGGTCTTCATCCAGTTCTCGTAGGGGATCGTACATAACATACGGTCCCTAAGACCGTAACCTACCTTCTCTTATCTTCGTACCAACAAAAACTCTAATTTTCTGTTGCGTCTGCCAGTAAGGATCATATCCTATGGTCTCTTGATCTTCTTGCCAATAAAAACTCCCAACTTTCTGTTACATTTGCCAGTAGGGACCGTACCCTACTGGCAAATAGGATGCTTATTGGAGCTTACATATGCTGAGCGTGAGTAAAATTTGCCGCGCATTTATATGTCACATAAAAATTTTCTTAGAATTATTTTATTATTTTCAGATTTTGTGTGAAGATCATCAAAATCGAGTGAGTATTTTATTTTTTATTTCTTTTTTTTAAAAAACGCGGGAGTAGGGATGAAAGTGGTCGGGAAACAGTCGGAAGAAGGCTATATCGTTTTCAGTTTCATATTTTTCCTCGGTAGCAAAACCGGTAACGGTACTGGCGGAAACAAATACGACGTCGGTATTACAGGAATATCAAAAATAGAATTATCACGTCAAATATATGCGGTATCGATCGGGAATCGATATTAATTATCGGCAACACAAATCACATTCGTGTATTAGCTGTACCACATCATGTATAAAAATATCAACTGTGAATATATTATTGGTACCTGTACTAGCTATAAATGTATCATAAAAGACTTGAAACATTTAAAAAGAGATGTTAAAATTAAATGTAAAAAATATAAGTAGTGACATAATAGTTTATTGCCTATTTAAAAATATAATATATATTTAGTTGGCTAGACTAACATAAAACGGTAAAATATTTACGGTAATTTCTAGTCGAAAACGGAAATTGTCGGAAACGATCGGTAAAGTCTAAAATTGTTTTCATTTCTGTTTCCATCAAATACTTTCACTTTTGTTTTTATTTTTTTGGTATTTTATTTCCAACTACTAAGGTCAGGAGAAGTCGAAAACAAGCCTCGTTTATCCGATAAATATTATTTTTGTTTTCATCCTTACGCGCCAGTACGGTTTTGTTATAGCAGGAGAACGCTAATTCAACCCTTCGATTACAATCCCGCACTTTCCTTTCTCGCTCTTTCCATCGCCGCGCCTCCGCACCTCGCCGGCCATCGAAACCGAGTAGGAGACCGAGACTCCCCGCGCCTGAACGTACTTCTTATAAAGGACGACAGCGAGGATCGAGCTCTCGGAGCCTGGCCATCGATCGTCCCCGACGAGCGAGCGATCGAGCAAGCACCCGCCGCCGCCACGCCCGCGATATCGTGTACGTAGTTTCTCGCGAGATCACGCATGGGCTGCACCACCTCCCGCAATGCTGTCGCTGGCGGCGCCGTTGGGCCGCGGCGCCCGCCCCGCCAGCAGCCGCCGTCCGCGGCGCCACGGCGGCGCGCGGACGCCACCAAGCTGTGCCGCGAGCGCGCCGCCCTTGCCCGCGCCGTGGCCGACCGGCGGTCCGCGCTGGCGACCGCGCACGCGGCATACTTCCGCTCGCTCACCGCCGTCGGGGGCGTGCTCCGGCGCTTCGCGGCCACCGCGCTCGCTCCGCCGCCCTCGCCGGCTGCGTTCGCGGCGCTCCCGCCCTCCCCTGTCGCCGCCGCCGCGGCCGCGTCGTCTTCGCCCGTGCTCCCATCCCCACCGTCCTCCCACCACGGCTCTCTCTCCGACGAGGACCTCCTCGACGCGCCACGCCCAGACGCGAGCCGCGGCGGCGGCGGCGACGACAAGGGTGCCGCTTCGTCGTCGTCGACGACGACGACGACGCGACACTTCATGAAGAGTTCTTCCACCGTCCCCGCCGTGGTGTACGATAACCCTTACTCCCCGAACCGGTACGCCGAAGGATACGTCGACGGCGACGGCGAGGAGGCGGCGCCTTCGACGTCGGCGATCACGCCGTGGGACTTCTTCGACCCCTTCGCTCACTGCGACGGGTTCGCGGAGGACTACTTCTCCCGCCGCCGGGAGCTCGCGGGCGAGGACTCCGCCGAGCTGAGGAGGACGGAGGGGGTCCCGGAGCTCGAGGAGGACTCGGAGTCGACGGCGGAGGACGACGACGCGTCGACGAGAGCTGCCAGCGATCAAGATGCGAGGACGAATACGGCGGCTGTTCCAGAGAATGCCGCTTCAAATACCGATCCTTCTGGTGGTGGCGATAAGTTGCAGAGGACGACGAGGGGACCGGAGCCTGATCCCGGCGGCAATGGCGCGGCGGGGAAACGGCCGGCGGCGGCGTCAACGAACCACTCGGCGCCGAACAATGTCAGCTCGAAGAAGGAAGCTGCGAAAAGAAGCTTGGCGAGCTTGAAAGGAACTGCGATGCCTGCTCCCGGCGCCAATGGCGCGACGGGGAAATCGTTGTCAAACAAGGACGCGGCGCCAAGCAATGGCAGGTCGCAAAGCGAGCCGGAAGGGGAGAAGAAGAAGAAGAAGAGATCGCCGGCGAGGTTGGGGGACACCGTCAACAGCGGCGGGAGCAGCAGCCCGACAGGGATGAAGAATAAGAAAGGTGTATCCCTCCACGAGGCCGAGCCGAGCAGAACAGCAGCGGCAGGAGGAGGAGGCGGCGACGGCGGCGAGCCCTCCACACAGCCGGCGGCGACCACTGCCTCCCCACCGACGAGAAGCGTCGCGGCGGCAATGGACGAGGTGTACTGGCTGTTCACCGAGGCGGCGAACCGCGGCGTGGCGGTGGCGAGGGTGCTGGGAAAGGGGAAGAAGGCCGCCGTCCCCTGCAGGACCAAGCTCAGAGTTCTCACCGTGTCGACGACGTCCTGCCTCCCAAGCAGGAAGTCAAGAGCGTCATCAAGAAGCAGGAGGAGCACATCATCGTCATCGTTGGGCGCTGCCGGAAGAGCAAACGGTGCTCTCAAATTCTCATCGACTCTGGAGAAGATTTGGGTCTGGGAAAACAAGCTCTGCCGGGAGATGAAGGACAAGGAGGAGCTACGGGAGCAATACAAAAAGGCGTACAAGAGGCTGAAATCTCTGGAACAACGAGGAGTAGAATCAAGCACAATCGAATCAACCCAAGTGTCGTTGAACCTTCTGCGTTCCAAGATCAGTGTCAGCATCAGCACGGCCAACGTCCTCAAGGTGATGATACAGAAGGTCCGGGACGAAGAGCTTTACCCGCAGCTGGCCGGCCTCATCCAAAGGTGAAGCATTTCTGCTTCTGAATTGTCATCACGCCCCTCAAACTGCAAAATGAAAACTACAAATTTATCTAACACATAAATTTGCTTGTTCTTCTCATGTTCAGGTTCAGGGCACTGTGGAAGTCGGTCCTGGAGTGCCACGAGAAGCAGCTGTCAGCCATACAAGACACCGAGATGCACCGGCTCAAGGCGGTGACCTTGAGCCAGTCCAATGTTGCTTCCATGGCATCAGAGGAGCTGGAGAGGGAGCTCAAGATCTGGCGCCGATGCTTCGACAAGTGGACCGGCTCGCAAAAGTCCTTTGTCGAGGCCCTGAACAGATGGATAGTCAAGTGGCTTCCAGAGATGCAGGAGGAAGGCACACAATTCAGAGTCCCTCCTCAGCAGCCTGAGCCACCTGCACTGGTCATCTCAAAAAACTGGCTCCAAGCAACAGAGACGGTCTCCATGGCCGTGGTGCTTAGATCGATGGACCAATTCTCCAAGCTCGTGCACGAGCTCAGGAAGAGCCAGGAAGGCGAGCAACGGCGCAAGCGGAAGGCTGATCGTGCCAGCAGAGATTACGTCACGAAGCGTGAGGATCTGAAAATGGCGTACGGGCTGATCACCGGTCGCGACGTCGCCGCGGTCATGGAGAACCCGTACTACAAGCACGATGAGTGTGTGAGGAGCCTGGTGAAGGCGAGGAGAAGAAGAGATGACGAAAGGAGCAGGCATGACGAGGTCCTGACTCATGCTCATGTTGCAGCATCGGCCACTCTGCCGTTGGGTTTGGTTCCTATGCTGCAACAGATCATCAGCTTCTTTCAGGGAAATCTGCAGGCCTATACGCAGATTGGAATATAAGGCACATGAGCCTGCAGATCGAACGCCTAGAAATGGGATAGTACCGTGTTCTCGTTCGCACGTGCTTGTACACAGTAAATCGGGGTTTATACATTCTGAAAATATTTGATATAGCAGAATGTTTGAGGTTCTTACTAACTCAATCAATATGTAACTGATGTAGAAATTAAATGTAGAAACATTCAAATATGCAAGGATACTTGTCATGAAATCAAGCTACCTTTTGAATAAAGAACACTCGAAAGACGTCAAACCCAACATCTCCAATTCAATAGGAAGAAAATCGAAAGAGTTCACAGCCAAATACCCAAGACGATGTACAGGACACTAAGGCATATTCTGACATGCGCAACTACAATAAGTAGACTAAAGTATAACATCACCTACTAAACTTAACATGAGAACACTTGCTTTCTGTTTGATGCTTATCTACTTATTCCAGTTCCACGGCTTTAAGGAGAGGACGACAATGAGTACGATGACCAAGAGAATGATTATTGCGAGGCACGTCCATTTTCGCGTGTTCTTCTGCAGCCACCTCGCTTTGCGGAGTTGGTTTGTCCCCGACTGAATATGTTCATTCGCATTTGTAACCTGGGCAGAAACAGATCAGGAAGTCAGGAAAACGAAACCTCACAATGTATGGTGCTAATATTTCAGGGACAAGGCACCAATCATATCATACCTGTGTCTCAATGTTGTTAAGCATCTCTCCCTGAGCTTCAACCAAGACAGCTAAATCGAGGAAAATCTGCATCAAGGAAAAGTTACTGGTATATAAAACATGGAGAGTCCTTGATACAAAACTAAACTTTGGGAGATTTGTCACTACTCATTCGTTACCTGCTGCAGATCTAGAAGCTTTCTCTCGATTTCCTTGACCGTATCATGTCGCTCCTGAATCTCCTGCAACGTGTCTAGCACCTGTATTGAAAGAATTTCAGGTAAGACCATTCAGCTTTTTTCATCATTAGGGATTCGATGCTTAAAATTACATAGGCCAAACGAATTAGTAAGTACCCTGCCACGCCCTTGCTCCTGAATTGCTCTCTGAAAGATTTGCTCGCCATCGCCTGTTTCTACGAGCCTGTCGATAGTCTGAAATTTTGACTCTGTTAGATACAAGGCAAATGCATATTTTGACAACTGTGATGACTTGAAGTAAAATGCTATATGAATCTTCTTACCTCCTCATCAGCGCGCTCTCCAGTCACTGTTCGTTTGGATATTTGTAGGGAGGAAGGAAATAATTAAAGCTATATATGCAACCGAGCTGCAAATAGTTAAATCATATATTGTGAGTTTGAAAAAACAGACCAGTGAAAACACGGCGCTCCACAACATCCCTGTATTCCTTCTGGATTTCTTCTCGAAGTGCCTGGACAGATATGTCAGTCAATTGACATGCCATTTGCAAACAAGTGCAATCTCGAAGGAGCATAAACTGGCATTATTACGCAGCACCTTTTCAAGATTTATCAGAGTATAAATGTTTTCGGTAGCCACATAAATAATTGAACAAATAACTCTATCTACTGTACCTTAAGCACAATTTGGGCACAAAAAGAATGTAGAAACAAGTTTATCATGCTGATTATGCACCAGAACTGAAACTGGAAGTTAAAAGAAGTAGTACCTGAAACTCCAATATGCGTTCTCTGAGCCTCTTAGTTAATGCACTACATTAGATTATCAAAAAATTAGTCATGTGAATTATTATTATCTCAAGAGGGCAAGAACCCAAGGGAATGATCATAAGGGTCTTACACAGTTGTTGTCGTCCGGGATCGATCTACACCTGATCCCTTGCCAAATCCCGGCTTTTCTCTGTTTGCAACGTTCTGGGAAATGTAAAACGGTGCAACATAAGAAAGTGAAGAAGCATAGGTCGAATCTGTAAGAAGTAATAACTAATAACTGATTGTCCATGCAAGTACTTCGCATATAGTTGCAGAAATAGGTCTCAAGAAGGTTTATACTAACATCTTTATTCAATTGCTCTACTTTTGATTTTGCCACCCGTGCAACCTTCGTCACCTCGTTGACGTCCTTTTCCATGCGCTTTTTTACCTCTGCAAATTGGAAAGTAACATCGGTGCGAGGTCAGAAAAAAAATGCCTACGCTGTCCTGGATGCACAACATAACCGATATCTCATATACCTTTCATCGCTGCTGCCTTGGTGACCACTTTAGATTCCTCGTTTGAGTTCTGCAGAAATGGAGCTTTTAGGTGCAGGCTTAACATTGTTTCAGTCAACAAGCATGCAGGTATCATGTTGACTACACATATCAGATAGATAGATTCCCATGTACAGCTCCCAAGAGGAGGTCCTAATACTTGAACTTAATTAAATTCAACCAAACAAAAAAAAAATACTACTTGGTGTTGGCTATCACCTGAAGATTCTTCAGTAACTTCGTCAATGTGTCGAGCAGGTTTTCTACCTCCTTGACCTGAATTTTGTGACAGTAAAGTATTCATCAACGCGTTAGACTGCAACCATATTAGCTGTTGACCAGTCACCACATCAAATAATCCTAAAAATGGCCACGGCAGGCACCTGTTCAAAGAAGCCTTCAAAACCAGGCTGTGCAGCACTTGTGATTTCACCCTGCAACCCGAGCTCGATGTCACCATTTCCCGGGGCCTTGTTGAGCTCAAACGAGTCCTGTCGAATTAAAACCACAAGATACACATGTTTAGTTCTAGGTTCCAGAATCACGCGGAAATGGATACAGGGCCTGGTTAGGTAGGTGCAAGTCAACCAAGGACTCGCACAAGGTTGGACCAGGAAGGTTCCATAGAATTGTATTACGGTTGCGACTTTGAAGCCATGATTTGTCAGGCGAAACAAAGTGATCATGCCAATTTCCGGAAAAGAACTTGTATGAGAAACTGTAAATTGCATATACATGATTAAAAAACAATTTGTTCCGCGTCAGAAGTATGGTTCCAACAGAACAGAGCATGTTCTCCAACTCAAATTTCCCTAAACAGCTAGTACAGAGTAAGAACTCGAGGAACAAGATCATGAACTCGTGTGACGAATTTCATCAAGAAAGAATTTAATTGGGACACACTAACTACCCAAGACCGATCCGATCACAAAACCGCAGCAAGAAAAGGAACCTCAAAACCCTTACCAGTCTCACCACCTGTCCACCTCTGCACAACAAAGAAACCCAGGCCCCCATTTTTGGCAAAAACAGCAAGAACACGCATCAGAACCATCACCAGCCGAGACAGCCACAATTTTTCACCTCTTGCATCCCCAAAACCCACCGCAGAATGAAGAAAAAAAAACTGAACTAAGCAGCGAAAGAACAGCCGTACCGTCAGAAGGTTCCGCATCCTGCCGATGCGAGAACCCCGGGATCGGCGCCGAAAAACCCGAAATTTCTCGCGGCGCTCGTGCGCGGGGAGGCGGAGGCGTGCTGTTGGCGGCGGGCGCGGGGCGGAAGCTGCGGATTTTGCCGGCAATTTTTGGGTGGGAAAAGGAAAGGTTCCTGCAGGGGAGGAAGGAAGGCGAGGGAGGGAGCGCGTGGGTTTATTGACTGACGGCTAAGCGAGAGGGTGGAACCGGTGGATTTGGCAGCGTTGTGATCGGTCGGCTGTGCACGGCCGCCACAGCGAACAGCGTCTTGATGATCCAATGGACGTTCAACACCGCTTGGATGAACCAATGAATGCTCTCTAGAAGTTCCTCTCTTTTCATATGTGAAAGTCCATGTTTGTTTGAGTTTTTCTTTTTTCAAAACTTGTTTTATAGCTATCGAGAGGATGATTTTATAAAAGATACTTTGGTTGTTTAGCAACCTTTGTTGTATGGTAGCTATTGAGCTGAATGAAGTGTGCAGCGACTCTAATACTCCTGACTGATTGAAGTAAATGTAACTATTTTAATCATTGTCGTTAACATTTGGGAAAATTAGAGATAATATGTGTATAAACAAGTATGTATATAACACTATTATAATATGAAAAGATGATGATTAGTATAACATGAATATTTCCCAAATGAGCCCAAAATGTGTTGGATCATTCCCTTGATCACATATGGGTGGGAGGACCGCCGGATTTGGTTGCCGGTGTACATTACCTACTTTTCTAGGCTTGATCTAGATAGGTTAGGTTTAGTTTACTCCTTCTCTTCGTTGAGGATTGGAGTCCTTTTCCTCTGCCTTCCCGGTTCCGGCGGGCGACGTCGCGATGGTGCTGTTGGTGCTGGCCTGCTCGGCGGCGTAAGTACCTTACCGTTCCTCGGCGGATTCCCTGCCTCGCTGGTTGCCGGAGGTATGAGGTTTTCTTTTCTCCTTTTCTGCGGAAGGGGGGAACAAGTTTGCTCCCCTGTGGGTGAGCTTCCTGTCGGCGTCGCCGTTGACGACGTCCGATGGTTGTCCCGGTCGGCGTTGTTGGCGGCGACTGTGGACTTTCTTTCCCCTTCCTCCTTCGATGCGGTGGCGGCCGATGCTCTTTCAGCTCTTGCAGATGTGTCCTGGCGGATCCAGGCGCTGAATCTTGCGGCAAATCCAAAGCGTGGAGTCGCCGACGATGGAGGGAGGTGGACCTTTCTCCGGCGGCATGTTCGTCGGTGTGTCGGGAGGTCTCTGGAAGAAGGAGAAGGACCTAGTTGTAATTTTCTTTCTTTTCAGGGGCCTTTCTGTAAAAGGTGGGATGTACTGTGCTCTGTTTTAATATAATTCCCCCTTTCCGCAAAAAAACATATGGAGTAAAGTTAAAAACCTACAACTATTTAGGGATGGCAATTCGGGGCCGGGTACCCGGTACCCGCCGGGTACCCGACCCGATGGGGCCGGGCATGGGGCTTGTTTTTCACCCGTGGGTAGTGCCCGTGCCCGACCCGACATGAGTAGGGTACGGGGCGGGGATTTATCTCCACCCGTGGGTAACCCGACGGGTACCCGAATTAGCTAACACATCATATGAAAAGAAGCCATCCGGCCCAGCCCACAACCACAAAGGCCAACTTTATATTTTTCCATCAATCCAATGTCCACACAGCCAACCTTATCTCCTTCTCCTAAAAATAAAAAAAGAAAGTCAACCAACCTTATCTCCTTACGGGCTCCCAGCCTCCCATCAATCTCTCGCCTCTTCTCTCTGGCTCACACGCGACGCTCCGCAGTCAGCAGGTGCCAGGCAGACCAGCGAGGCTCTGGCTCAGGCACGGCAGGCAGGCCCAGGCGCTGCAGGTGCCAGGCAGACCAGCGAGGCTCTGGCTCAGGCACGGCAGGCAGGCCCAGGCGTCGCAGCGCAGCTGCTCAGCAGGCAGGTGATGCAGCGCGGCGCGGTGAGCGGCGCAGGCTGGTGGCGCGGTGCGGCGCGGCTGCAGGCTGGCAGGCAGGCGGCGCGGCGAGGAGCGGCTGGTGGCTGTTTCCGTGATTTCTTGTTCGATTTGAAGGTCGATTAGCATCTGATTTGTTGCGTGCTACGGATTGGGGGCTGTTTCCCGTGATTTCTATTTTCTATCTCGTTTCCCATGATTTTCTGCTCTCATTTGATAATTGAATAGCATCGGATTTGGAGTGTGCTAGGATTAATGCCTGCTTCCTGTAATTGCTGCTATGATTTGTTGTTTGTTGTGTGTGAGAGGTCGCAAAATTGTGAAAATTTGTTGAATTCTTACCGCAGCACGTGTTTTTTGCGTTTGCCCGTGGGCGACCCGGTACCCGCCCCGATACCCGACGGGCACGGGGCCGGGTGAGGATTTTCACCCATGGGCACGGGGCGGGTGGGGATTCTTACCCGATGCTTCTGTCGGGGCGGGCATGGATTTGCTCTACCCGCCCCGAACCCGCCCCATTGCCATCCCTACAACTATTTGGACATGTTGCAAGAAAATGTAAATTCAAAACTACCTTGGAGTAACAGAAATATTCTGAAGTTTTTTTTTCTGAAAACTATGACTATTTGCACCCATTGCAATGGAAAACTATGACTTATTAACATGATCTCATACATCATACACTCATTTAATTAGAATGAATGTGTGTGGCTGACAAGTGAGTTCATGTTGAAAAGTTGTAGTTTTTTGTTATAAGGATGCAAAGGTCATATTTTTTGTTACTTAGATGCAAATATTTAGTAAAAAAAACTTTACAACTTTTTTAGTATGTTGTAGAAAAACTTTATTTTGGTGCTTAGTTGTAAAAACATACAACTTTCTCGGTAGTCCATTGGACAGTCTCACCGTACCATATTGTAGAGGATAGCAGGTGGACCCATGTGAAAAAGTTGTAGTTTTGTGCAACAAGTGTCAAAAATAATTGTGGATGTCTACGATGAGCGCACAAAGTTGTAGTTTTTGCAACTATTGTGAAACTAGTTATATGTTTTAATTTACTCTCACAAATTCGTATACATGTTACAGAGTAGTACAAAATGATGGTAAGAAACATATGTTGTGAACATCTAGCATATCATCTCATGATCATAAAAACCATTAGCAATATCTCATAAGGAGTTCATCTCTCTGATACGAAAGACTTGGGCCCTGTTCGGCTGGTAGAAAAGGCTACTGTTTGTTGTCTATTTTTACTGTACCGGTGAGAGGGAAAAAGCCAACAGCAGCAGCCGTAGCTGGCTGTTTACACCAGCCGAACAGGGCATTGGTTTCTCTAAACTAATTTCACGATTGCTTTTAATATTTTAAGAAATCCAAGTAACAAATTCACACATATTAGGTTCTACTCCTCTTCCTCATATACATTGTATATTGAACCATTGTAGGGGGAGGGGGGAGAGAGTCCTGATCCAGTGCAAGCAATATAAGGTGCGCCATAAAGGTGCAAGTGAATTGTAGGCTGTGTCGGGTAATTTGTACTGACCAAATGCTTGTTTGGTTGATACTGTGCTGTCCAGCACCACATCGAACCGTCCTGCAATCCATTTATTGATCCATAGGTCCTTATTGGAGGACCTATGGATCAATAAATGGATTGCAGGCATTTATGAACACGTCTAAGGAAAGAAACAACCCTACGTGGTTGAGACATGGCAATAAGCACCTTATTAAATGAAATGAAAAGAAGAAGAAGGGAAGAGTCTTTGCATACACTACAAGAAAAATGGTTATTAGTCACCAAGGTACTTGGTCATTATATGTCTATTGTTGGTCACAATAGCTAGCTTGTCACCAACAAGCTTGGTCACATTTTGGTGGCTAAAACTTTGTCACTACATGTATATAGTGACCAATAATTGCATTTGTTGGTCATTAAAACTATATAGCAACTAACACAACCTTGGTAACTACATATAACGTTGGTCACTAAAAGTGTATATCCACTAAAAATCTCAAACTTGGTCACTATTAATCAACTTTTAGTGACCAACATAAAAATTTCTTGATCACTAAAACTTGGTGACTAAAACCATGTTTTCTTGTAGTGATAGACATTTCTCTCCTAAACCAAGAGTCATACATCAACTAAAAGTAAGCATATCCATGCATGGGAGACCTAAATCTGGTATTCAACGTGCAGTAAGTAGGGTCAAATTGCTGGTCAAATTAGAATTAGTCCAGGGAAGAGTTTATAATTTCATAGGTCTCACCATCGCCGAAAGAAAAACATAGTTTTCAACACGGTGCTTGTACCGTACTAGCTACTTCCAAAAGAAACTCAAAGGTCGCAACACTGACTTGGCAAGTAACGTTACCGAGCTTCTTTCGTATAATGCACAGCAATGCAGAGAGAGCTCGACAGCCTCACTTACTGCAGACACTGCCAAACTACTATCTTCCCAATGGTTTCTTTAATTTGCAAGTGGTTAACAGGTTTTTGAACATTTAGTCTCTAGTGCTATAAAGGTGTGTATTAAGCATCAGGTAATTTTTGTATGATGCTTTGGTTGGTTGATAAAATGTGTGGAGTAAGGCTCGTTTGGTAGGGCTTTTTTTTTGGAATCCAGCTGCTCACCACTCTAAAGTGACCGCTGGATCAGCCGGCATATTGTTTTTAAATTAGAGAAATAAAACTGAAGGGCAAATGTGTAGCTTCCCCCGCTCTCTCTCTCTCTTATTAACTGGTGTTCAATCAGGCCACGTGAAAGTTTCCAGGGTAGTAGAAAAATTTCTTAGGAAGCGCACTGATCTGGAGACAGAGAGCAGGAACTGCCTCTATCTCTCTCTCGAATGTGGCAGACAGAGGTAACCAACACCTCGCAAGTAGGATAAATAGCTGATCAGGTGATTTTATTTTTATTTTTCTCCTGCTCTTTATGAAGAGATATGTGTAGCTAGCATGATGGATTCAGAAAATCTGAACGGCCACTCAAATTTAAGGGAAAAAAATTTGATGCATTCTTTCGTACCTGATGAACTTTGGTACTCTATTTTGTAAAGATAAAATGACTCTCAATTACGTGTTGGCCAAACATATAAGAAGGATGCGTTTGCGCTTGCATTCTTCCAAGCGAAACGTGATGACGTACAGAGGAGTCCTGGTAAAACTGAGTCACGTGGCAAGAAAGATTCAAGTGTAAAATTGATTGATGATTTGTTGATCGATCCATGGGACTATTTTGGAGACCTATTTCAAAGAAGCCATCCAACACTACGTTTTTACTGAGTGTAAAAATGACTGCTTAAACAAACCTTTATTCAAATCTCAAAGAGTTCAGTACGCAAATCATTGCAGCGTACAATGTGTTCCAACACACAAGGACTCGATATTTGATTTCATCTCAAACGATTAGAGAACGACAAATATACTCCACAGGTCACCCTACTAGAGTAGTTACGCATATCCGATTTCGTTCGAACTTCATAACAAGTACTAGGCTACTAGCACAATATTTTTCCAAACAAGGTCAGTTCAATTTAAGCAAGTTCCAAAATGATGTGCTCAAAGGATAAACACGACGATCCTGCTGCATTCGAAGCCATAGATACGACGCCGCGTCCTTTCCGATTCCTCCTCGCGCGTGCAACACTGAACGCCGGAGTCCTCCGCCGCCGCCGCCGCAGCAACAAGATCAATGTCGCGGAGGATCCCGTCCGGCCACGCCTGCGTCTACTCCGTCGCGACGTTCCGCTTCGGCTGCTCCGCCGCCGTGATCGAGGCCACGGTCACCCGCGACGCGGCCGTGGCGGACGCGTGGGTCCGCGGCCTCCGCGCCTCCCAACCGCGCGGCGCCCGCCTCCTGCTCGGCCTCGACTGCAAGTGGCGGCAGGCGGCCAAGCCCGACGAGGAAGACGACGACGACGGCGGCGACGACAGCCGCCGCCGCCGCTCGTGGGCGGCGGCGGCGCCGGGCAGGGTGGCGGTCCTCCAGCTCTGCGCGGGCGGCGGCAGCTGCCTCGTGCTGCAGCTCCTCTACGCGCGCCGCGTCCCGGAGTGCCTGCGGCGGCTCCTCGCCGACCCGGCAGTGCGGCTCGTCGGCGTCGGCGTCGGCGAGGGCGCCGCGCGGCTGGCCGCTGACCACGGGCTCGTGTGCGCGGCGGCCGTGGAGCTGGCGGGCCCATGCGGCGCGTACCTGGGCCTCGCGGGCGACGGCGGCGGCAAAGTCGACGGGATGGGCCTCAAGGAGTACGCCTGGGAGGTGCTGGGCCTCACCATGGAGAGGCCCGACGCCGTGGCCATGAGCGACTGGGAGAAGCGGGACCTGGACGTGGCCCAGGTCAAGTACGCCTGCGTGGACGCCTACGTGTCGTACAGGCTGGGCGAGAGGGTCTTGGGCGACTGATGATGACACCTACGTGCCATCGGCTTCGGTCGTCGTCTTTGGCGGGTGCCAGGATTCGATATAGTATATACCTCATGTCCTCAAATAAAAGTGGATGAAAAAGTCTAAAAACTAATTATGCTTGTTGGAGATGCCACACCATGCATGATGTACTCAGTACCCTAGCTAGCTCGATCGGCAAATCAGCGCGATGGATAAGTTTATCGTGCGCCATTTCTCCAAACATGTTTGTGTCACGAGTCGCAAGGTGGGCTTGTGCCTCTGCACAACACGGCTTGTGTGATCAAATTAAAGATCGGTCTCCAGCAAACGAACCTTCATTGTAGAGTTCAAAATTTGTCTATATGTCTCTCTCCTCCTTCACTCTTCTATATTTTTTGTCTGCTCCCCACGTTTTCACCTACCTTTAATTCATGTGACCGAGTCTTTAACGATATACTAATATGGCAAGGATGGAGTATTTGATAGGGCTTCAACTCCTATGTTCACAAATCATATGGTGTAGCATGAAACCTTTTTCTCTCTCCTACTAAGGACGTGTATTTCTCTCTCCTATTAGCTCCTGACGCTCCAGCTCCTTTGACACCAGCACTATTTCGGGCATTGTAGCTGCGAGCCGCGGGAGCGCAAAAATTAATATGGCTCCCCGTGCAAACCAGAATTGAGATTAAGGCCATTCTCAATGGCCCTTTCATTTGCAATTAATTAGATGCCACATCAGCACAAATGGTGACATGGCAAGAAATTTAATAAGAAAGAGAGGAGATGCTTTTCATCCCTATGAAAGGATGTGGGCACTCTTTCCAACATGATGAAAGCCAAATGAAACTGCATTGAGAGTCTTTCTTTCATCTCTAGCCAATAACTAAGTGCCACCTAGCAATAATTTAATGACTTGGCAAACATATGAAAGCGTGGCATGAAACTGAGCACTGAGAGATGCAATTTCATTTCATAGAACAACACCACAAAGCTGACGTGTCACTTTTGGAAACGATGCGATGAAAGTGTCCATTGAGACTGGCCTAAGAAGCGTTCTCTGACAGTGCCAAATTGTGCTGCTATAGTAGAGTGAACAATAGAAGAGTTGGAGGAGCCGAAGCGGTGAGAGTTGCACCAAACATGTGCTCTATGAATTGGGAGCCGGTGAAGCCGCTTTTTATTAGGTTAATCTCAATGGGATTTCATAAAATGTTTCATAAGTATTTAATTTTATGCCACATCAGCATTTTTAAGAGGAGGAGAGGAATGAAAGTTTCATTAGGCCATTATCAATGGCCCGTTCATTTGCAATTAATTAGATGTCACATCAGCACGAATGATGACATGCAAGGAATTTAATAAGAAAGAGAAGAGATGTCTTTCATCCCCATGAAAGGGAAAGAGAAGAGATGTCTTTCATCCCCATGAAAGGATGTGGGTACTCTTTTCAACATGATGAAAGCCAAATGAAACTGCATTGAGGGTCTTTCTTTCATCTCTAGCCAGTAACTGAGTGCCATCTAGCAATAATTTAATGCTTTGGCAAACATGAAAGTGTGGCATGAAACTGAGCACTGAGAGATGCAAGTTCATTTCACAGAACAAGACCACAAAGCTGACGTGTCACTCTTGGAAACGATGAGATGAAAGTGTCCTTTGAGACTAGCCTTAGAATATAGAGGAGTTTCATCCCAATGAAACCCAACAGGCTCACTTACCAAAATATTAGTCTTGGTAATAGTGCAATGAAACTATGCATTGAGATTGGCCTTAAGTTGCTACACAAGCTCCTAAGAACCGTTTGTTGATAGTGGCATGAGCATGTAGACTACCAAGTACTTCAGGGCTCCAAAATAGTATAATTTAGGGAGTTAAGTAAACAAATGTGCTAATTGAGAGAGTAAAGTGCACTCCTGTTAAGGGGCTCGATTGTGAATGAGGAATTTTGGGGAATAATTAAAGAGGAGAAGGAGAGGATGAAGAAGAGAAGCATTAGCCTAGGCGTGCAAAGGGGAGGAGCGCCTACGACCGACATACGGCGTGACGGCGGTGACAACGAGGTGATCAAGAGCGGAGTTAGGATTTTCCAGCTTTATTCTTGCCCTTTGTTGATAAACAACCTCTCTTTATCTTTAAATAATATGTTAAAATTTGAAAGATTTTGAAAACTCTATATCTTGTCTTGGCTTAGTGAGCAGACGGACTTGCTGCTACAGTAATCATGCCACTGTTCGCGGGCGTGGTCGCGTGGATAATAGCTGCCCGGGCTTCTGGACCCACCTGGCAGCGGTCCTGGCCTCTGGCCCATAACAACAACTCCTCCTCCTTGTTTTTGAAAGACCACTCCTTCTTGTTTAGATTTGGCGTTCATGGATCTGCCCAGCAACGTATATAAAATTTGCTAAAAAAAAAGCAATGTATAAAATTGGCAGTTTGTTGTCACTCTGTGAATCATTTGTGCATACGGGAGGGATCAACCTGCATACAACTAGTGTCTTTTTTTTCTCTTCAAATTTGGACTAGCTTTCGGCCTCTGGCATGCACACCGACGACCTCGTAACTATGGGTCAAGATCCAACCTAGTTGTTCGCGCATGTCAGTAATTAAGCAGATTGAATACTTTCAAATCATTGCGATTAAATTAGCCTGACCAGGACCTTACTCTCTATTCATTGGTTAAGAGACTAGAGATCTCTAGAGACTTGCTCTCTATTCATTGGTCAAGAGACTAGACGAGAGAATCTTGATAGAAATTAATAATCTGTCACATCATGCCGTTTAAGTGAGAAGAAAGAGTGCTGCTAAGTTGCAACAATCTTGCTCAACTCTAAACAGAAACAATGAGCGACACATCGCCACTATGGAACTTCCTCCTCCGCGCTCGCCGGCGCCGGCGGACGCCTGAGGATTCTGACTGGGTGGAGGTTCATGATATCAACAGCCACGCTGTGTTTATGGGGTACTTGGCGATGACAGTCAGGGGGCTTAGCATCCTGCTGGTTACCTGGAGCACCGTGGTCTTGTTGGGCGGGTTTTTCTCTGAGCTGGGGAAGAAGGATTTCTGGTGCGTCTCCGGAATTACCTTCGTGCAAGCAGCTGGGTCAGTCTCCTCATCACGTAATTGTTTTCCCGCAAACTTTGACTCTATTTCTGTTTCTACAACATCTCGTCATGCAAACCATACGCAAGACTAAAGCATATAGCAATAAATACCATGTCATCTAAAATTTGTGCTTATTAGACCCCCTATGTTATTGCTTTGGATGCTATAATTTTTTTATAAAAAAAACGCACTCTCTATATAAACGACACCTTCTGATCCAACAGCGGCGGCCGCCCGACTAGAGGTATTGAGAAATTAATCGAGTACACAATTTATATTCATGCTTTGGGTATTTAGCTGTGTTGTTTTATGAGGTTATTGTGCGTTTTTACCCCTGCTTTACCTTCCAAAATTGTGATTTTATTTTTGAAATTTAGGGTTTGCGATTTTACCATCGGAATTTCAAAATGAAGACTAAGTTTACCTCTACCAAGGGTAAAATCATAATATTTTATTACGATTTTATCCGAAAGTCATGCTTCAGTTTGAAAAACCAATGGTAAAATCGCAAAGTAAAAAAAAAAGATAAGATCATAATTGAAAGGCAAACTAGGAGTAAAAACACAATAGTTTCTTGTTTTATTCAACGATAACTCATAATGCCCATGGAACCATTTTTAAGTTCTATGCATAGTGCGGTCCTAATTTTACATCGGAAGTGGATGAGGGGTGGTTACAATTATCTCCCATGTGAAATGCAACTTTGAAGTTGAACTCTCAATCTATGACCAACAATGCTCATAGATTGAGACAACGTAGTGACGTGCATTTTAACGAAGCCCAATGTTGACTAGGCATTATAACGAAGCTTAGAGAAACCGTGGGCAAAATAGCAAATTTCTCGGTGACACAAGCATAAGATCCACCTCCCGGGAACTCCCGCCATCCGGACAACCAACTGAAAAGAAACCTTAAAATCCTAACCTATGGAGTGGTCTTTTTGCCATCAATTAGCTTAAGAGCACTGTTAGCTGATTAATTTTAGTTCAGAGGACACAAAACAAGAAAGACTAAGACTAACTCCAACCGACGCCCCATTCCCACTTCACACCTAAAATGAGTCAGCAAACCAGAAAACACCCCTCCAACAGGCGACCCAAACCTAGTGTCCATTTTAGGCGGTCGTCCCACCCCTCCCACCCCACCTGGCGACCCACAAATGTCGCCTACTGTCGTCCCCCGCCCCGTGGGAGACAGCCGCCATCCCCCGCTCGCGGATGACTGTTGCCATCCCCCTCCCCCCCAACCCCGCGTCACCCCCCTCCCCACTGGCGACCGCTGTCGCCCGTCCTCCCCCGCGGCCCAACCCCTGGCCGACGGAAGTGGAGGCACCGAGCTCCCCGCATGGACGCATGTCCAGCCTGAGGCGACAGAGCAGGGCGGCGCAGCGCGGCACGACGACGGCAGAGCGGGACGACACATCGTCAAGCGGCTACGGTGGAGTGGGGCGGAGCGGCGCGACGCTGCACGACGACGTGGCGCATCGTCGTCGGGACAGAGTTTGAGACTTCTATTGGAGATTTAGGTTTTTGTTCTAGACCCTTCAAGCTCAATAACAACAAATAACTCACCCAAGACCAAAACCCTATTTTCAACCTCAAGGTGAGTTCTTTGCTGTTTTGGTTCTTTCATTTGGGTTTTCATCGTTGGATGACAATTTTAGGGGGTGTTTGTTTATCTAGGCCTAATTTTAGGTCTACTAGAATCTTGTCATTTAGAGATATTAAATAAAGTCAAATTAAAAAACTAACTGCAGAACTTTGTACTAATTCGCGAGACGAATCTAATGAGGGTAATTAAGCCATGATTAGACGATGATACTGTAACATCACTGTAGCAAATATAGATTAATTAGGCTCATTAGATTTGTCTCGTAAATTAGCGCATATTTGTAAAAAAATTTATAATTAGACTTATTTAATATATTTAAATAATAAAATTAGTTTTGATGTGACTTTTCCGCTAAAGAAACGAACGCCGCCGTAGTAGTCCGGAGCTAGCTCGGACTAACGCCTGCCAAAAAAAAAAAAACGCCTGCCACCAAATGCGAATTCTCATCATTGCCCCTTATCCATTCACTACCCCCCCCCCACGCTCCAGCCACCTCCCGGCTCACCACGACGAGCGGCCGCCGTCGAGGTTGCGCCGCCACGCCGCCCCCTCCCACGTCGCTCCGCCGTCCCGTCCCCCATCTGTCTCCTTCGTACAACACGACGACGACTCTGAAGTTGGACATGTCGACGCGGCCGCGCGCGTCGTCGTCGCCGTCGAGGAGGAACGCCGCGCCCTCCGTTCCATCCCCCAGGACTCGCCGCTCCCCGACCTCGGGCGGCAAGGCGAAGGGGGCGTTCGGGCCCGGGCCATCGGCGTCCCCCTCCCACGTCGCGCCGCCGTCCCGACCCCCTCCCTCTTTGCGTCGGAGCTCGTCGCCGTCACCTAGCAGCTGGAGCTCGTCGGCGAGCAGACGCCGCTGCGGGACATACTCGCTCTCCACCTCGCATGTCCCTCTCTGCCACGCATCGAAGCTCCCTCGTCGCGCCCGGCCGCCGACGAACCGTGCCACCACATCGACGACGTGTTGCATCCAATCAGGTAGCGCCGCTCGTTCGAATTCTCCTCCTCCCGATCTCTTTCTCGTTCGAGTCCAACTTGTTGTATCTACCAAGCCGTTTTTTTTCCTTAAATTTTACTGCAAAAATCAGTTCAGAACCTTACGGGATCTTCTTGTATTACGAATGCGTTTTCAAATCCAGCTTGCTGTTTTTTGTACCTTCAATCTGCCTAATCGCTGTTTACGTGGTGACCGAGTTGGTGAATGAAACTCAATGGACTAGTTCTGCGAGAATGAACCCTCTCGGTTTCTGCAAGAAGACTGAATATTTCAGAGTCCTGAAAATGTATAGAGCCCTGTTATTTTCATTTTGCCCATCATAAACCATACAGATGCTATTTAAAATTCCTTTGCATTTTCTCAGATTGATGACTGATAGAAATAGCTACCTATTTGAAGAAACGGTGGGAACAAGCATGGTGAAACATTTCAAAAGATGAAAGGAAGACGTACCTATTAGTAGCTAACAATTAGTCTAGAATCACAATTAGTCTAGAATCCAAACAGGCATGGACTAACAATTAGTCGGGCAAAACAGGCTTTTCATAGTTTCTGGGCTAACAATTAGTCCTGGATCCAAATAGGGCATGGACTAACAGTTAGTCAGCTAATTTTATTTCATCATTTTATTGGTTCAGTTGAGGTAGATAATGAGATAATAATTATTTAATTGATTCACTAACAATTAGCTGGGTCATTAGCTAGGATGTTTGGAACTACTAAAGCTAATTTTACCAATTACTCCAGACGTTTAAATTCAAACAGGGCTAGTCGTGTTGCATGTCAAGGTTGATAATTTTACATGAAAATGATGACAAGTGTAAAGGTTATATGGGTACATGCCACGTGTGGGGCGTGGGTATTATCACACTACATGATTGTCCACACCTGTATTATGGTTTCAAAATTATTTCATCTCATTGTTCTGATGATTCTGGATTATTCGAACAACAGGGTATTCGATGGCGCTCGCAGCAGAAGGCTATGCAATATTATGGTTTCATTCAAAGGCCTCCTGTCCACCGTAGCCACTCTGACGCGTCCAATGCGCCATAATAAGCTGATGGACAAGCAGCCTAAAGGGTGGTCGCGGGTATACTTTCTACTCGTGGTTGCAATCATGTACACGCAACAAGCAATGTTGGCAGTTACAATGTTCCCCATAGTTGCAGTTTATTTATCTGGGCCCTATGTCCCCATCTGGCTTGCAATATGGCGTCTAAGGCACCACGATTACACAAGCACGTCCGGAGGTGACAAGCAATCAAACCTCAGACTGGCATTGGACATCCTGTACGTCCTGACAGTGACCCAGGGTGCCCTGTTCTACTACATGACCTTGTGCTCCCTGGCAGGGATGTGTCTGGTGAGCAAAGTGCTGGGACTATACAAGTTCGACAAGTGGGGAAGGCCATCAGTTCTGGGGTACCTGCTGGAGACCAACACGGGGTGCAAGGGGCAGCCGTCGTTCGCCGGAGGAAGGAACCTCATCACATATGCTGTGGACCAGATCAATTCCGACTCGGCAGGCAGAATTACTTCCGGCGTCGAGATCCTGGGCACGCTACTGAAGCTGCAGCGGTCAAGCCGCCACAGTAAGGAGAAATGGAGGTACCTGCTCATTGGGCAGCACATGCTGATCAAGCAGCTGGTTGGCCCCGTGTCTTCTGGCGAGGCGATGCGTAAGCTGCTGCAGATGCTGGACTCGAGAAGCCCGTACCACAAAGAGGTGAGGAGGCACGCGGCGAGGATAGTGGCGCACCTTGCTGACGACATCGACCTCGAGCAGTTCCCGCGAGGGATACATAGTGTGGCTAGCCTTCTGGACACGTTCGAGGAGTACCGCCTGCTCGAGCCGTACCAGCGGGACTGGCTGCTCAACACGTACGAGAAAGATTGGTACCGTGGAGTTGCCCGTCTGCCGGAGCTGGAGGATGATGTGGAGGAGCAGCCGGATGGGTACAAGGATCTGGTCCTGCAAGCCCTGTGTATCCTTCGGAAGCTGGCCTTTGTTCCGGACAACTGCAAAATCATATGCAATGCTAGAGGCCTGCTCCCCAAGATCATGGCTCCCGTGATCCGTGACATAGTCCACACCATAGATCATGAGGAGTGGTTCAGTGAAGTTGTGGAGGGATCATTGATGGTGATGTGCCAGCTACTAGATATGTCTCCTGGTGGAGAAACTGATGAGGGGAACCTGATCCTTGAGGTTTCAAAGAACAAGAAGAAAATAATCGCCGCCGCGGAGAGGATTCTCAAGTGCGATGTGTGCGGTGATAGCCTGCGTGAGCAATCCGTGGAGCTGCTAACTCGACTATATATGGATACATCTTGGGGTATGGAGGCTGGAAAGAGAGAAGAGTTCACTAAAATGCTGCTGGACATGTTCTGCAAACACAGTCCGTTGGACCCTGAAACAGATGTGGAGATAGCTGATGAAGATCCGGAACAGGGTATTTGGAACTCCTTACAAAAACATACGAGTATCACGTACAAATACAAACTAGCGGATGATACGCGAGAGAAAGCAGGCAGGCAGGTAGACATCAGAGATACGGCGGCTGGAGCACTGATGAGGCTATCTTCCCATGAGAAAAGTACCGCCGCTATCATTTTGAAGTCAAATGACAATATTGTCAATGATCTAATCACACTGCTTCTAAGCGTGAAAGCCAACGTTTACCGGCGAGCAGCGGCGGCACTAATCCTCGAGCATCTCTGTATTGACTACAGCGCAGATGATGCATATCTCAAGAAACTGAAGGAAGCCCTGACTGCAGCACTGCCTAAGGTAATTGAAGGCAAATATTATTTTCCATTATCTTAGTCAAGCTATTGTATGGAGATTTATTTTACCTTTGGCGTTACCTCCATATGATGAAACTAAAAATGCTCCTTACTTTGCAGCTCCTTCAACAGATATTTTATTATTATGCACCAGCAAAAGAGATACAAAAAGATACAGAAGATGGCAAAGTCGAGTCCCAAGAAGAAGAAATTGACGAGGAGAACCAGTCCGGTGAATCAAAAAGTAATGGCCACATCAAGGGATCTTACATGGATGTGGAAAAGGAAAGGGGAACACATTCAGATCGAGAGCATATCAAGGATGATGGGAACTTCAGGAGACACTTTATGCCGGCCTCCCTATCTCTCTGTGTCACCATATGCGACACACCCATCAGAGGAGATCAAGATTCGGCTTGCCACTTCAATGCAATTGCTTCGTCTGAGAATGCCCTGCATAGTGTTCCAAGGTTGCTCAAGGAGGTGGTGGACAAAATTAATACTACAACAGAGAACAGTCATGAAACAGCCAAGAAAAGTCTTCCGACAGCAGCTAAGAAGAACAGTCATCCCACAGCCGACGGCCTGAGAACTTTGAAGCTTATTAGCAAATTGGTCATATCAATGATGAAGCACCGAGGTAGATATGACAATGAGGACCTGGATAAATTGATGCAAGCACTGGATACGGCTTCAGGTTGCTATGCCACGTGGCCCACGTCCATTCTTGACGCCTCTATGGTTTTCACCAGCAGTGACGATGGTACATGTACAGTTATGGATAGCATGTTCAATCGTAGCACGGATTTGTCCATGAGCAGCCTGAAATCGCTGGTGGAAGAAGCACACGAACTTGTGAACCAAAGGAAAGCATATGCGTTGGAGTAGACTGATCCATTCATGTGCAGTTGCTTGGGCTAGGTAGCATACATAAAATTGCTCTTTCCATCACTATACGATCCTATAGTTTTTGGTGTAAAACTCAGATTCATAAAGCATACACTATATAGTGCGCATCTTGATTCTTTTTCTATTGATTTACGTGAATTTATGACCCCTTTATGTTGATAGGATGGTCACTTGCAATTTCATTTTAAGTCATAAGGCTTTGGATCGAGTTACAGTGTGTTTCATACCATTTTGTGAAGTTTCTAATTAACTTTATGTTGAATTAATTCAGTCTTTATATATTATGCCCAATGGTCTGAGACATAGATATAGCTGTTTGATTGAATGAATAAATGTTTCCAAACCAAATGTTAGACAAACTTATACTAGCAAAATATGGCCCTTCCATATCTATAAGGCTTTATGGGCTTATCGCCCTTTAGTATTTGCATGATTACTAGTACCATTGATATCATGTCACCGCAGAATATAATTTGCTTTGTATATTTGCATAATATATTTAAATTTCATTTTTATTTAAGGTTCAACATAAAACCAAACTGACACACGCACCTCCAATGTAGCTACTGAAACTTGACAACGAAATTATGAAACCATATGATTCGGAATTCAGACTTAAGCCTTTTTTTTTTGCCTTTACTTTTAGAATATGCCGAACGTATCATGTGATGGGTAATTGCTTATATCCCACCCCACATTTATAATTGTTAAAATGCATGGTGTAGTTATTGCCTTTTACGGTCAGTCTTGCTCTCTCTGGTTGTTAAGCCTTAAAGTTTTCACTTTACTACCACAGATGATCCATTTTGTTCAATTGACACCCAAGACATGGTCAATCTTGGTCCAATTTAAGCACTTGAACAGTTCAATTATGGTCAATTTATCCCATACTCATATTTGTCTTTCTTATTTCTTCTTGTAAATTTGTTGCATGTTCAACTAATTTTTTTAGGATGAAAACATCAAATCCTACATTGTGTAGAATAAAATGTTAGCTTTTTATTATTTTGCAGCGACTTGGTACACTAGATTTCCAAAAACGGTGAGGCAAAAATGCTTCAAAGGCATATATTTTTCAAATATTTTGTAACAAATTTGATTACATCAAGTATAATAGTACAAAAAATTGAAACTTAATACAACTCATATGAAGAGAAATAAATAGTAAATCTTAATAGGGTGTGAATTGATCAATTTGAATTGTTCGGGATAGCAGTTGAGCCATAATTTTATTTGGCAATAAACGAAGTGGATTGTCCAGGGTGGTATAATATACTTTTTCCAAGCCATTTTTCATCGCTTCATGATTTTTTCGGTAACAACCTAAAATTATAATGACCACTGGATTTTTATGGTTTCAGCCAGCGGTGATACTTAGGGTAAAAAATGTTACTTTTATGCGTGTAATGTTCTATAATACCTTCTGAGAAATTGGATTCTTTTGGTGGAAACTTAATTGTCTAGTGCTAAGATTATCTAAGGTCTCATTTGGCAGAGATACAGTCATACAGATCTAGGAAACTCATGGATTTTGGAGCTAGGTATATATACCTAGCTCCAGAAATCCATTGATCTTTTTGTAGATTTACTAAGGGTCTTTGTTTGAGTCATTTTTGCATATTTTTTATTAACTAAAAATTATAGGATAGCATAAATCTTGAAGCTGAAGGTTGGCCAAACACGGGTTAAAAGGGGGGTACGGTAGAAAAGTCTAGGTTAATTCACTCATGTATGTTATTATAGGAGATAAGCTGTCCCATACATCTCTTGACATAGCACTTTGTCTTGGCCTAGATGAAACATGATCATCCTTCGACGACTGGTGATTTTTTTTCTGCCTCTGGATGTTTCAATTTAAGTGTATACTACTATATCAGAAGACGACATCTCCTTTTTTTTTTTTTTTTTTTTTTTTGAGAAGATGAAGAAGACGACATCTCCTATTCTGCAGTGGACAAGGGCTGGGCCTCAAGGACTACGCGAAGGTGCTGATCCTCAACATTGAGAGGCCTGTCAGAGTCGCCACGGCCCAAGACAGTGACAGGGAAGAGAAGAATCGTGTGCCCGGACATGACCCAGGTCGATGCCTCAGTGCCAAGTGCCAACATGCTATGGTCTCTCTCGACTCTTCCCCTTTGCTACAGTAAACAGGGGCGGAGCAGAGGCGATCTCCGGTTTCCGGCGGCGATTTCGCCGGCTTCTTCTCCCTCCGGCGGCCCTGGCGGCGCTGGTGATGAGAGGGAGTTGGCAAATCGTCGTCCGGTGTATATACCTCCCTAGTTTTCCTTTGGTTTGGTTGATTAGGGTTAGGGTTAGCTTCTTCCTCGCCGCCGGCGTTCCAGTTCGTGTGGCGTGGCATCGGTGCTCCGTTCGGGGGGAGCGGCGCGGGCTGACGAGGCGCTCGTCCGAGCGGCTCTAGACCGGCGCGGTGCTTCATCCGACGCGGTGCTTGGCCCGGGTGACGTGGTGCGGTCGCCTGAAGCCGCCGCTTGTTCAGGGGAGGCGCGGCCTCGCGCGGCGGTCGGCCCGGTGTGGTGCGGCCGTCGTCCCGATGCGGTGTGCGCGCGGTGGGGGCCGGTGCTGGCGCTTGCGCGGCTACTGGTAGCGAGGTTTTTGTGCCGGCGTAGCTCGACGTGGGCGACGCTCGGCTGCTGTTTGCCGATGGTGCCGTCCAGGCGGAGGTGTTGGCGCCTGATGTGGATTTAGTTCTCCCAAGCTCTGCTCCGTCTCGGCGGTGTGCTCCTCCGACATTGCCGACGAGCTCGTGGAGTCGAGGTTCGGTGCGTCCGGACTTTCATGGAGGATTTTGTGGCGATGGGGGGTTGGCTGCTGTGTTCCAGCGGCAGGCCTGTTTCCCGTCGTTTTTGTGCCGGCGTCTTCGGTGTCCATCTTGTAGGTGGATGGCGATGGCGTTGTTCGGCTTCTTCTGTCCCGGTTGGCGTCGATGACGGCGACCGTCGACGTTTCTGTCCTTGAGCGTTCGGTGATGCGGGGGCGCCGACGCTTTGTTGGAATAAGCTTCCCGAGCCTCCTCCGTGCTGATGGCGTCGTCCTCCCTGGGGCTTTGGTGGGCTCGTGGATTTTCTTGGGAGGTCGTCCAGGGTTACTGAGGATTTGATGGTGTTCAAGCTTCGGCTGTCTGTGGCGTGCCGGCCACGTTGGAGCTGTGTCTGTCGGCGGCGATTGTCAAGCGACGGTACGGAGTCTGCGGCGCGTTGTGCGGCGGCAGCTTCAGCTTGTTTGGAAGTGCGTCTTGCGGCGTCGGAGCTGGGGGGCTCTTTCGGGTCTCTTTCTTTAATGCCATCTTTCTTCTGTAATCTGTTCGGGCTTTGTTTCTCTTGTACCTCTCTCCGCGTGGTGACAGTCGTGCTTCAATCTTTGGAGGGACGCGTTTGTTTTTCTGGGTATAGGTGTAGGCGTGTTCGTGTGAGTGCGTTGTTGTCTTCTTTTATTGTACACGAACAGATACTACTCTTATATTCAGGTTTGAGAGGTTCAAAAAAAAAAAAAAAAGTGCCAACATGCTTTGTCATAGGGTCGGTCTTGGCTCTTGGGCGACCGATCGTGGTCATTTCATCCATCTGCGTTCTTTTTTTAAAAATATTTTAATAAAAATTTATACTTCTATGTGCTAGTCGGTCACCTTAACCTAACAAAAAAGGTTCACAGAAAGGGTTCACAAAAAGAAAAAAATATTAGTCCATGCATACCCAATAACACGCGTGGAGCACTAGAGCTTACCTGGCATATTTTGAACCGAGATGGTGACTTATCAATGATGGAAAAGTTATCATGTTGCTTCTGGCGTTTACATTGTTGATGAGAGTAACAGTGACAGTGTACATAATTTTGATGGTATTTAATTTATGAGGCGGGTACCCGAGTAAACCAGTTTTCTTGACTCATCCTCCCTAGAAAAAAAAAAAAGAAAAAACTTTTGTAGGTTTATAGCACATGTCAAACTTATATAAATAATTTGTTTGCTCAGGTTTGTCTTCAAAAAAAGTTGTAGGTCTACAATACTTATTAATATATAGTTATAGTTTTGTAAATTTTTTCTTTTGATTTGAACTTAAATATTTTGGATAACTTTCAATGTAATTTTTGTGCACCTATTTTTTTATAAGAAAAACATTCGATGTTAGGGGCTGTTTGGCAAATGGAAAATAGAGGTTAGGATAGGGATTGAGAAATAAGATAGGAAATCAAGACCATACATTTACTCATTTTATTAAATCTTAACCATTCATTTTCTCAAACATCATTTCCCAATTTCTAAATTTTAACCTACCCCTCATTTCCTATTTGCCAAACGCCTGCTTACTCTCTCCGTGGCAAGAACAAATGTGAATGCAAGAATGTGAGTAGATCACCTCAGCAAACTCTGCATCAGTGCTAAAAGGTTGAGGGGAAAAAAAAAGACCTGATCAAAACGGTCGAGCATCGGTGAGAAAGATTTGCGAGCTTTGTGCGCGTGGGGAAAGCCAAGAGGTCCCACAGCGAACCCTCTTCGCCGCCGAGCTACCAGCGCCGCCCCCTTCCCTTCGCGCGCCGCCGCCGCCGCCGCAGACCGTCCATCTCGCTCGTCTCGCGGCCCCGCCCCTCCGCCGGGATGGCGTCGGGCGGGGACGACGCGCCCGGACCCGCTGGTAAGCCCTAGCCTCCTCGCCTCGCTCTCCGCCAGCTGCTCTCCTCACTGTGCCGCCGGCGAGCCGTCGTGCCCCTGCCGGACCCGGCCGGTTAGATGCGGGGATGCGATGGATTTGCTCGCTTGATTGCTACTGTTGCTTCGTGGTGTTTGTAGTAGGAAACACGAGTAGCGAGAACCTAGTGCGTACGCCCTCCGTGTCTTGATTCGCTTCCCTGTGCTTGTATGCTGTCGGTTAGCTGTGTCAGTTACTCAGTGTGCTGCTGATATCCACTTGTTAAATGGATGCTTTTTTTTTTCTTCTCCCCGGTCAGGATTGCTTGCCATCAACTCATTATTTGAGGTCTTGGCGTAACTTTCCCAATTTGATTTTTAACGCGTCGCTCTAACACTCCTGAAATGAAGCGATTGGTTGGGGCGTTTGGCAGTAAACATTGTTTAAAGACCTAGAGCGGTATCCATTCTTGATTCAGTAGTGGCCTCCTAGAGCGAAATCCATTTAAATTTGTTGCCCGTTTTCTTGCTTCTATGATTTTCACACAAGACATTTATCGGTGCTGTTAGCGTTATTTGTTCAGTCCGTGCATCTTTTTTCATGGTTTATTAGAGAAAAAACTATGAATAAGAGGAACTTTCCATCATAAAAAAGGTTAAAAATCTTCAATGTGTCGTGTTTAGCTAGCCTTTCATTCATTGGTATATAGAAGGGAATTTGTAACTTCCAACTGAGGCAGATTGGTATGAACTCGTACGAAGCAAACATTGCGTACATTGACGGGTGGGGGTGGGGAATCCGTGTGCAATTAATTCAGTTTACATCCAAATGGATTGTGCTCTCTGGTTAGAATGACAAACCAACGATGCAATGTGAATGGGCTTTTACCAAAATTTTAGCATCATATCAACGGGTGGTAAATGTAAATCTGGCTGAAGCTGTCAAATTTGGCCACGGAAATGTTGGTGACACTAGACCAATCAGAGGCCTGGCGACACGTTTTGTTATCTTGCCACTACCAAACAGGCAGCAACATTTTAAACGCGGAGGCTTGCCTTACTCTTTCCTTCCTCTTTCCTCTTCAAGCAAAGGGGAGGAGCGGAAGAGGAGAACCCCACTTCACGATCAGCCACACCCTGTCCACCAGAGAGCAATCTCCTTGATACATCCATCCTTCGCTCCCTCGGCGGCCGTTCCTCCTCTACCTTCCCTCTGCAAGGATGGACCTGAGCGGGGGGCTGTTCAGATCTGATGGTATCCCTAACTCGCTTATCTTGCTTGAATTTTCCATATATCAGCCGTTCCTCCTCCACCTTTTGAGAATTACTATCCGAGGTTTGAATATTTCAGTTTGATTTCATACATGTTTCTCTGTACCACTACCGGTAGGCAATTAGTAGATTCGATTGAAATATTTCCTTTGAAAGCTAAAGTAAATGTTTGGGCTCGAGGAGGCATATTGTTGAAATGGTAATCATTCAATCAAGGTACTTCAATCTACCTTTCTTGATTTGGAAAGTTTCATATGTGGAGTAGTCCAGCATTGCTTATTCAGATGTTCAACTACTGTAACTGTATTCTCTGATTAATTTTGCGTTTACTGAGGCTTTGTTAAGGTTGAAAGTTGGTGTTGCTGTTACTAGAAACACCCTTTTAGTCCTTCAGAATGAGGGGGAAGAATTCAAGTCTGTCAAGAATAATATTCCACTACTATAAATTTGATAAATGACATTGTACAGATTTGTAATTTGGAAGGTATCAGGTTGAAACAAGGCCCATGTCAGTCTCCCGCCTGTTCATTTTTCAGACCTGCAAACTTTTTCGTGGCATTGTGACATAATATATTTAATTTTTCATTCCATCATGTTGGAGTGAGTCGCTAATCACATGCCCGAGATTAGGCTTGCTTAACATGCCTCTGCAGACTTTTTATTGAGTGCCTGAGTTACTTCGGAAAGCATCCTTTGCAATGTGTTATATACATTTCCTTAGATGACTGCTATATGAAAGTGAACCTCTTTTTTTGTGTGTGTGTTTTATGTTTTGCAGTGTTAGGAAATTCTTCTAATGCTACAGAAAGACCTGAAGAAATTAGGCCTGCTGACAACAGCAACAATGTTTCAGAAAACGCTCTGGAACCATTGAGTTCTTTTCCAGAACTAGAGTCAAATGATGCTGGTGTTAACACAGAAAAGGAAGAATCTGGCATTTCAAAATGCAAATCAGTGGAAGAAATACCAAGAACAGTGACTGTAAAGAGATGCAAGAACATTGATTTAAAGAAAGTCTCCTCAAATAACAATAATAATTCAAGCCTTACTGGTAGTCACTCTCTCAAAAGGCAGCCAAGAAAGGGGGATCATCCTGCTCAACTAAGTGAAAATGGAATATCTCAAGATACAAAGCCTCCTGGCACATGGGTATGCAAAAATTCAGCTTGCAAAGCTGTCTTGACCTCAGATAAAACATTCTGTAAGCGGTGTTCATGTTTCATATGCCATCATTTCGATGACAACAAAGATCCTAGTCTTTGGCTGGTCTGTTCATCGGAATCTGGTGATAAGGATTGCTGCGAGTCATCCTGCCACATTGAGTGTGCACTAAAGGAACGAAAGGCAGGATGCATAGATCTTGGGCAATCCATACACCTTGATGGAAACTACTGCTGCGCTGCATGTGGAAAGGTTATTGGAATTCTTGGGTGAGTGACTTTACATCTACCTTGTACTGTATTTTGTACGCAAAAGAACTTGTTTGGCGATATGATCCTGACCTTCACATCGCTGACTTCATTGAGTTTTCAGTATTGTTTGGAGCATTCATCAGAATGATCTTTTGAGTTACTTTCATGCAGATGTGTTCTGTTATGGTGCACTATTTTTCCTGTATTTTTTCCTTTGGCAAACATTATTTGTTGACTTTAGACTTGATGTCATCTTTGAAACATTTTGAACAGGTGCTGGAAGAGGCAGCTAGTGGTTGCCAAAGATGCTCGTCGGGTTGATGTTCTTTGTTCCCGCATATATCTGAGTCATAGACTTTTGGATGGTACAATTCGTTTTAAAGAGTTGCATCAGATCGTAGAGGATGCAAAAGCAAAGCTGGAAAGTGAAGTTGGCCCCCTTGATGGCACGTCGTCCAAGCTGGCCCGTGGCATTGTAGGCCGGCTGACAGTTGCTGCTGATGTACAGAAACTTTGCTCTGTTGCAATTGAAAAGGCAGATGAGTGGCTGGGGTTAAATGTTCCATCTGAAGCAAAACAAATAGGTAAATTATTTCAATCTTTTGATGATTATCTCTTTCCAGTGTGCGCTACGGAATTGAAAATCTTACTAACCTAGTGCTTCTGTTGTGATGCAGATTCACTTCCTTCTGCCTGCAGGTTGAGATTTGAAGATATTACAGCTTCATCGTTGGTGTTAGTCCTGAAGGAAGTTGTTTCCTCGCAATATCATGCTATCAAAGGCTATAAACTCTGGTCCTGGAACAGCAGAGAACCGCCTTCCACTGGGGAACCTGCTGTTTTCCCCAAAGACCAAAGAAGGATACTGATATCCAATCTGCAGCCTTGCACACAGTATTCCTTCCGGATTATTTCATTTACTGAGGATGGTGAACTGGGCCACTCTGAATCAAAGATATTTACCAAGAGCGTGGAGATAATTCACAAGAACATAGAGCGTGGAGCAGAAGGTTGCTCATCTTCTGCCAAGAGAGATGGTAAGAGTCAAAGTGGTAAGTCGTCAGGCTTCAAGGTGCGCCAACTGATTAATGTCTTCCGGAAAGCACAGGCTGAGGAGAATGGTTATCCTAGTGTGTTCTATAAAGATGAGATTGAAGATTCATGTGGTCAGAGTGATTCTATGATTCCAGATAATCAAGCTGTGTGTGGTGCTTCCCGTAAGCTCAATCTTAATGAGATCTCAGTCCCTGACCTAAATGCAGAGGTAGTTATGCCAACAGAGTGCTTCCGAAATGAGAATGGAGATAGTTCAGCAAAGAATGCATTGACAAAGTCAAATGGCTGTGGTGATTCAGAGACTTGTGCCGAGGGGCATGTTGGGGAGGCACCGGCCATGGAATCCAGATCACAAAGTCGCAAGCAGACGTCAGACCTGGAGCAGGAAACCTGCGCTGATGACAGCAATCTGGTGGTTGGACCAGCTAGGCTTTTCTCCCGTAGGTTAGGCCAGTTAGATGATAACTATGAGTATTGTGTGAAGATCATACGATGGTTGGAGTGTTCTGGCCACATCGAGAAGAATTTCAGACTGAAATTCCTAACATGGTTTAGCTTGAGATCAACGGAGCAGGAGCGGAGAGTTGTGATCACTTTTATCCGCACCCTCCTTGATGAACCCAGTAGTTTGGCTGCGCAGCTTTTGGATTCCTTTGAGGAAATTGTTGCTAGTAAGAAGCCTCGAACTGGTTTCTGTACTAAGCTATGGCACTAACTGGATGGATAGCTCAATCTGCTGTTTAATACTCTAATTGTCTTTCAATGAGGAAGTATCTGGGACCATAGTGTAATGCTATTTTTACCTAACAATATATGTGTATGTAGCTAGTTTGATGATGCTAAGCTTGGATATTTGCCATGATGATATAATATATTGATGGGATAGTTTTTCTCAGGTTTCTGGAGTTAATTATTCTGCAACTGGTTCTCTGTTGGCTATGTGAGTTTTTTTTTCCTACAGCTTAAATATATCTGTTTACTAGTATATTCATGCAGGGTTGCTTTCAAAATTAGTGTTACAAACGGTGCCTAAACATGAACTATGTTAAAACTAGCGAATCAAACAGCTAATTGTTCTGTTGCATTGAGATTTAGGTTCCATGTATGAGCACACGAGTCATTGGAAAGTTGCAAATACATATTCCAGCTGCCTTCTAATTTGTTACAGTAACTCGACCATCACAAGTGAATAGATGAAAGTCTTGCGCTTACGATTGCATTAACCTGCACATAGGATTCATCACATATACCCACATTCAAGGATGAATCAGTTTAACATCATCCCTACAGCGATAACACATTACACATTCAACAAAGTGTTGATGAAAAGATCCATTGGAACAACGGGATTCTCAAGTCAAGGATTCTGTACCCTCTTGTACAGCCTCAACATCCTCCATGGCAACTATCTCTGAGTTAATTTCTCTCTTCTTTCTTGACTTTTCCTCTGCTTCAAGATCACACTCAAGCCGACGCAAGAACCCTTCTTCGACTTCACTCAGATGATCATCAACTTCTTGTTCACTGTCGAAACAGGTGTTGTACCGCACAAGATAGTCTGCATGTCGTCCAGACTGGCTATGCATATCACTAAGCTCACAGCTTCCGTCCATGTCCTGCTCGCTGCCAAAGCATTCAGCATCACAATGCTTAATGTCCCGGTCGCTGCCAACGCATTCAGCATCACAATGCTTAATGTCCCGCTTGCTGCCAAAGCATTCAGCATCAAAATGCTTAATGTCCCGCTCGCTGCAAAAGCATTCAGCATCACGATGCTGAACCGATGACGCTGGGGAGGAGTACGGTGTGTTACGTGTGTACTCCTCTCCGGTAGCTGCATCGTCGCGCTCCCGAAGTGTCCTCAAGATCAATGTCTTGAGGAAGTTTATGACTTGGACAGCATGCATCAGGGCTGTCAATGGATCTGACATCTAGCATAGAACAGAAAGTAAAAATTTATCTATAGTAATTACGTTTGGCAATTTCTCTCATGCTCTTATGTGGAAAGCACACTCGGATTATCTCCTATCCTGCATGAAAAGTGGAAAGCAGATTACCTGTGTCATGTTGGGGGCAAACACCATGGCTATGTTTCTGGCATTCATCTTGTTCAGCTCCTCCTCTTCAACAACGTCAGACATTAGCTCAACAGCCCAATTGAGGAGTGCCGCCTGAGTGGGGCTAAGCAGTGTCACAAGCTCGAGGAATTCGCTTTCAGAATTGCTTTGCAGCACTTGCTCAGGGGAGAGCCCATCAAGCACACCTTCTGGAAGTTCTCTGAACCATGCCTGTCCAATCAAAAAGCATTAAAATTCAGTTCGTTTCTTGTTCATCCATTGATTGCGTTATGTGCGACATCATAGCAGGGATATATTTCACAGTTGTCCCAGATGTTAACAGGATGACAGATGTTCTACCTTAATCAGGCTGGCCAAGCAGTGAACATCAATGTCCTTCGGAACGACTCCTCTGTTTAACTGGTCACGCACATGCTCCTCTTGGTCATTCTCTGGGTTTATGCGAAAGATCCCTTCAGCCTGAAAATTCAACATCGATATGAGCAAATCCAGGTTCATACCACATCCATAATGGGTTACCACCTTCAGGCGTCCCTGGGCATACAGCCTCTCCTGCATAAGCAGCAATATCGTAGGGACTGAATTGCCCTTGCCATCATAGGTGCACTGCATTGATTCGGCTGAAACACCAAACACACTCGCGCTGCAGAAGAAGGGGAAAAACTGAGTTTGCTGAATCACACTCGCGAGTTGATGGTTCATACAGTAAATCTTGGGGAAAATTCGTGTAGCCCAACACAGGTTCAGCATTGTTAAGAGTGGTTCAGAAAATAAAATATAATTGCATACCCTTAAATACAGATTCCACATTATGGACGATGTTTAACTCGCTTTAATTCCACGAAATTATTTCTATGAGCCGTCCTACCATTGACCACAATCTTATAATTTTGCTTAACAGTGCAGACGACATACAAAATAAATGAACGTTTTAATAAAACACAGTGAAAATTTGTAACTATAAGCACATTGTAATTCAAAATTGCTGCCACATTGTGCAGATCCGGGTATGTAACTGCAGGAACTAAAGCTGTTTGATTTATCTAACGGCAATCTCAAATCAAGGAAGTGCCCAAAGTTTAAGGACACTGAAAATCAGCAGCCGTTCTTCACAGAGCTTCGGCACGGAAGCTTCGATTTTGAGTCCCGTGGTGATGGAGGAAGGGGAAGCAGAGGTGGTGGCGGCTCACCTTGCGCTGGGCACGCGGCAGGGCATCTCGTCCTCGAACTCGACGGGGAGGCCGAGGAAGCCGTGGAAGCGGTCGAAGGTGACGTGCGCGACGTGGCGGACGTCCGTGGGCCACCCGATCTCCATCTCCTCCAGCTCAACCGCCGCCTCGTCCGCCTCCTCCTCCGCCGCCCAACCGGCGCCGGCGCCGGCGCCCCCGCGCTCGACGCGGCACGCCACCACGGACCGCCGCACGGCCGCGAGCAGCAGCTCCAGCACCGCGGCGCGGCGCCGCCGCTCCTCCTCCCCGCCCCTCTTCCCCCCGCCGCCCTTGCAGCCCGCGCTCGAGACCACCACCACCCCCGTCATCCCCGGCGGAGCGTCAGGCCTTCTCCCTCACACGGCGACCAAGCTCGCGGCCATGGACACCTTCCCCTCTCTCTAAATTCCCGGATCTCCCAGCTGCACAGCTTCTCCCAGCTTCAGGCACACAGATCGGAGCTCCTCTCTCTTCCACGCCTCGCCAAGCCCTCTCTCTCTCTCTCTCTCTAGATGTGGATGAGTTCTTGGAGAGCACCGAAGCAAAAGCAACGGCCTTCTCGGCATCAGTGATGAGTTCCGTCAGCGAGGAGAGAAGCATTAATGAGGGGGCAAGAGGACGATGAGTGCAGCGAAATGTGAATAAATTTGAATGGAGAAGGGGTGAGATGCAAAAAGGCGCCGGATTCAAACTCTAACGACCAACCCGACCGTGGCCTTTTCGCCGCAGAAAAAGTTCAGACAGCGACTGACTATTTCCCTGGGCCCCACTGTCCTTTTCCACGTCAAAAAGAAAGATGAACTGTATGATTTTTAGAAAAGGTAAATAAACCTCCTCGCAAAAAAAGGGTAAATAAACCAAAATGTAAATAAAACAATAAAAACAACCAAAATGTAAATAAACAAATAAAACAATATAAATAATGATTAGTTGTGTGGTTCCAAACGAAACAAGGCCGTGTTTAGTGTGTTTTAGTTGAGGAAACCAATGGTGTGAGGTTCGAGGACTAAACGAGATAGGGCTACTCCATCTCATTTTTGCAAGTGTTTGTTTCAGATATAAGGAGAGATGAGATGGTCACATAAAAGTATATACTCACATTCGTGATGAGCTAGTCAATTGTAACTCAAATTCAGACGGATCATCTCTCCCATTTGGAGTCTAGAGAAGTGGGCTCGGCAGTTGTAGCTAGATCTATTAGCAGAGTTGTAGCTAAAAGACAGTGCGATCCACAACTCATTTTGTAACGGGCAGTAGGTAAACAACTGTACGTGCTAATCCAATGTTTACCGTCAATGGGATGTGCAAAATGTCAAACGTCAGAAAAATATTATTGTGGGTTAGTTGGAGAATGAAAGTCGACAATATGGTGTAGTACTTATGAGTTTAAAATGTTCAAGATTTTTAACACTAATCCTATTCACCACCTTCCACTACCCACATATGGCCGAAAAATTCGTGAGATATCATACATATACTTTTTCATTTTATTTCAAAATACATATACTTTTTCATCGGGGTAACTCACGTAACATCGTGAATACTTATCTACAAGAAAGCAAAATTTGACTTCAAAACATCATCGTAATAAAGCATATTTCTGCTACGTCATGCAGTGGAAAGGGGCACTTGCCCCCCCCCCCCCCCCCCCTTCCCCCGGCCAAATATATCCTTTTTTCAGTCGTTTCCTCCTATGGGATCACGAGTCACCGCAAGCCAATGTTGAGGGGCAAGTAGCCCTGGCGGAGGGCGCCATGTAAGAGCAAGCTAGTAGAAAGGCAAACAGGCGCGATGGGCTGAGGGATCAGAGCTCATTGGGAGCAGACGAACGCGACCATGAGATTTGTGAGTGGTTGCCTGGGTGAACTCATGGGTCGTAACTCAAGGGAGCATGTGGCGTGGCGAAGCCTTGGCAGCGCAAGGCACACATTCGAGTGTCATCGGATGTGGCGTCTGGAAGAACTCACACCGTTGACCCGTCAAAGGTGGAGGCCGAGGAGATGAGAAGGTTCATCAAAGTAATTTTATAGTATACGACAAGTGGGCCCAAGGTGTTAAGAACGACATAATTTGTAATTATGATGTGTTCAAGGTTAAATAGTTGTAGGTTTATGATACACGTAAAAGATGTAGGTGTGAGATATTTATGTTAATATTGTTGTACTTTTATGAAATCTATGTTAAAAACTTATCCATGTCAAAGCCATGTCACATAAAACAACCTTAAATGTGAACCGATGTTGAAAAATAAATGACTTCAACGGTTTAAATTTTGAAAAGTGAAGACGAGGGTTGAAAACAACACCACATTTGTAGTTGACTGATGAAATAAAACGAGGGGTTTAGAGTAGACTTTTTCCTAAAAACAAAAGAACTTGTTTTTTTTCTCGAACACGCAAGAGAATTGTGCATCTTTGCATTGAGAAGGAGCAAAAACAAAGTACAAAGGACCCAACACAAACACAAGACTCACTCTCTAAAGCTAGCTGGATTCATCGTAGGGGTCGTTTGGCAATTGGGAAATGAGGATGGGGATTAGGATAGGGAAATAGAATAGGAAATCTAGACCTTTCATTTCTTCGTCATATTAAATCTCAACCTTTTATTTCCTCAAAAAGCATCTCCTGATCTTTAACCCACTCCACATTTCTCATTTGCCAAACCCCACTGAAAAGAAAAAGAACTTGTGAATATCAAACCGCGACGAGATGAGATGGGATTTTTTGTCACAATTGCCTTTGTGGCCAGCAATCGAGCCCGAACTGAGTTTTTTTCTTGATGGAATTGGACTGGATCTCGACGCATCGATCCGGCCGTTCGGATTGCAGAGAGATGGCATGTTTTATGGGTGAACACGAACCTGAGTTGACAATCACTCGCTCTCTTTCACCATGGTTGGCCCCCTCCTTTCTCGCCTTCCGGCAAATTGCTGGTGTCCGAAGGGAGTGGGGACCCGTCTCTCCAATAAATTTGTGTAGATCGAGTCTTACATTAGGGTTAAGTTTTTCTCCAATCCAAGTTACTTGGTATTGGGATTTTGTTTCTCTTATTTCTCTTCGGCAACGGTGAGGAGGTAAGGTTGATTTGATTTCTTCATGATGGCTCTGTTGAAGGTGATGACGGCGACGACGTCAGCAACTTCACGGCGACATGGAGAATTAGGTTTCCGGATGGCTATATCGAGATAGGATGATGTTGCCGTCATGGAATAAGTTTCTTCGGCCCCTTTCTCTGTTTTGTCGTGATTAGATCCGATCACAATGAAGGGTTAGCGGGAAAATTGGAATTAGTGTAACATACCCGAATGGCTATATCGAGATAGGATGATGTTGTCGTCATGGAATAAGTTTCTTCGGCCCCTTCTCCGTTTTGTCATGATTAGATCCGAACACGATGGAGGGTTAGCGGGAAAATTGGGATTCCAGACCCGCTCGCACGTCGTGCGGGTCCCACCTCACACAATAACTCTTACGCTTTCGTCCTCGCTTCGCGTAAAAGGGTTAACTCGGTTGTTGTTGCATTCCAGCACCTGGCTATTTATGTTGGTCATACTCTACCTTGCTTAGCGATGTGGGACTATCCTCATGAGCTAGTGGCCTGTTGCACACTAAACTCATTTGGCTCATTCTCTCTTGGCTGGGCCGAGATATCATAATTAGTTTTTCTTCTTCTTTGATAACAGAAGGAAGAAGAAGAAAGACACAAGAAAGAAGAAGACTATGCTCAATTCTGCCTTCAGGAATGTTGGTCGCCGTTCATTAGGCACCTATTCTCAGCCTGTTTGCTGAGTATTTGCCTATGCAGTCATCTATATGAATCTTTATACATGTTTAGGATTGCGTATTGAAGCTTCGTGCTGAGTGCTCTTAGTTGTAATATCAGAAAGTTTGGAACATAAGGATGTACTCAGCTTACGTATCGATATAATTTCTTTTTTTTACAAAAAAAGAACCTAGTTTACAAAAGAATTTTTTGTTTCTCTCTCTTCAGAGTTTCAGACTGGTCTACTAGCTTGTGCCTCAGAGGAAAGCGGAGCAGACCGTGCATCCGCCAACGTGGTGCACGTACGCGGGGCACGCGGCGCGCACGACGGACACATCCTCTAGGCGCCCGCCACGGCCGACGCACACGCGGCGCGCGGCACGAGTACAAAACCGTTCGCCCGGGCGCACGCGTCCTCCAGCGACGGAGCGGACCACCACCATGGAGTCGCAAGCGCAGGCGCAGGCGAAGAAGAAGGGCGGCGCGGCCGGCGACGGGGGGCTGCCGCGCGCTCGCAGCGGCGACCCGCACGGCGAGGCCGCCGCGCAGGCGAAGCAGGGAGCCGTCGTCGGCGAAGGAGGAGGAGGAGGAGGAGGGGAGCGGGAGGGCGTGGTCCGGCGCGCGGTGGAGCGGGAGGCCGAGAAGGCGGCGGCGGCGGAGGAGGCGACGGAGGCCGCCGCGGCGGAGGGGAGGCCCAGGCCGCTGCCGCACCGGCAGGTGCCGCAGCCGGAGGACGTGTACGACGACCGACTCGAGCGGCTGTGAGCTTCTTCAGCTGTATGTGTGTGCAACAACAGCTAGGAGAATTTGTGCGGTGCTGTTACTGATGTGTGTGCAACAAATCGTACTAGTATGCCTCTGTTTTTGTCAGCAGCTGATTAATTAGTGCCCGGCACCAACCAGCTGATCGATGATGTCTATAGCTCGTTGCACTGCCTGCGGGGTTCGATCGAACCACTGAACCAGCACCTTGTTAAGCGCCCAACGATCAGTCGATCGAGCTGCCTTAACCGACGACGGATCAATTCGACCTTCCTGTCGATGGATCAGTGTGTATGTACTGTCTCAACGGACCGCGGAATCCGTCGAGATCATCAGTCACGTCCACCACGAAAGAGATGGACGATGAACCCCGAACGTACTTGCCATCAGTTACTGATACTCCCTCCGTTCGCGAAATGAAGTTGTTCAGACAGCAGGACTAGTTCAAAATTGCACTAATCTCCCTGTCCTAACGACATCAATTTGCAAATGGAGGGAGTATCAGATATGGATGATGGAATGGAGAGCGAAAATGTAGGGGAAGCCTCTGAAAAAAGGATGATTATATAGTTTGTGCCTACGTACGCCTATGGATGTGAAATTGTTTATGGTATATGCAAATTTCTTTCCAAGTTCTGAAGGCTTCTCGACATTCTTCAGGAGAGCCCAAATCTATCAATAATACTGCTGTATATAAACCACGTTCTGACGGACTGGCAGTTAATGTCTGTTCGTCATTGAGGATGCTGTTCATGTTCAGCGCAGTTGACAGGATGAAGCGAAAACAACCGACCCTGCTGAGCCTTGAATATCCTGCATCAGGGTTCAACAGTTGGACGGCCGGCCCACGGCTACGAACGAGGTCGCTATGTATGTACATGGCCGGTCTTTTCAGCTCACATGCAGAGCGAGTAGAAAGAAAGCTACGGCTCCTCGGCCACTTTGGCTTGCGGTACTTCAATGTCTGTATGTTTATGCTGTTACGCCAACCGCTGATCCATGGTGTGCCACCACTTTCACTCCATCAAATCCCAACCGCCGCAGATCGAGCCTCTTTTTGGTACGGTGCGGTTCGTGTCACTGGAGTAGTAGTAAGTAGTACGTGCGTGCTAATTTGCCAGAGCATTTGTGCGGCGAACAATAATGTCACGTGGTTGTAAACTTTCCTGCAGCTTATACAGAGCCCCAGCCACGGCGCAGATTGTGACCCACGTGGCCATAATATAGTGAAATCTTGAAGATGTGACTTTGAGACTATATAACCCTGAAGCGAATGTGTACGCATGTAACCAAACTAGACCATTCAAGAACTCAAGCGTGTTGCTTCCACACTTGACATATAAATTTTACTGTACTTGCAGATTTCTCAAACTATTTTTTTTTATCTCAAATTATTGATTACTCAATGGTCATATCATTTGATTTTGAAAAGAAGTTTTCGACTTCCATTAAACCGCTCACTCTGGCACTCGGCGATATCGCTAGCCACCACCAATTCCTTGGTTGAAAAGGAAATAAAAATCAAATCTAATAAACAAATTTGGGGAACTAATTAACTTGAACCGGCTGCACGGAGTTTTCAAAACCCATAAAATCGCGGCGTGCACCAATTCCTCGGTTGAAAATGAAAATAAAGATGGAATAATTTGATCAGCGCGTGGAAAATGGAAGGGAACAAACAAATATGGGAAAGCAAGTTGAAATGGCAGCTATCAGGGCCGTGTACCCTGATCCTTAATAAATTGGGTCCAATGTTTCGGCGATATACAAACAGTCGAACCTTTTTTTTTTTTTTTTTTTGCGAGTAACCAGTCGAACATTTGTACAGGAGGAGGGGCTCTTCTTCACACACGCATAATTATATAAGGCATTACCTTAGGCTGGGCTTTCCTTCCATCTGTCACTCGAGCCTGCACCAAGCGTCCACCGATCCATCCATCCATCGATCGCTCTCTCACGTCACGAGGCGTCGTCGTCGAGTCGAAATGGCTGCGACCACCAGCAGCAACACGAGGTCGCCGCCGCCGCCGCTCCTCCTCCTTGTGCTGCTGCTGCTCGCCGGCGCCGGCGCCGGCGACGGGAAGCCTCTGAAGGCGCACTTCTACCGTGAGAGCTGCCCGGTGGCGGAGGCGGTGGTGCGCGACATCGTGCTCGCCCGCGTGGCCGCCGACCCCGCCGCGCTGCCGGCCAAGCTGCTCCGCCTCTTCTTCCACGACTGCTTCGTCAGGGTACGTAATTGATTGGCGCCAGTACGTACGTGCTGCGTCGACGCTAGCAGCTTGCTTGCATTTCTGACGACAGCAATATTTGGTGAATTTGGCAGGGGTGTGACGCGTCGGTGCTGCTGGAGTCGACGCCCGGCAACAAGGCGGAGAAGGACGCGGCGCCGAACCTGTCGCTGGGCGGGTTCGACGTGATCGACACGGCCAAGGCGGTGCTGGAGGCCGTGTGCCCCGGCGTCGTCTCCTGCGCCGACGTGCTCGCGCTCGCCGCCCGGGACGCCGTCTCCTTCCAGTTCGGTCGGGACCTGTGGGACGTGCAGCTGGGGCGGCGCGACGGCGTGGTGTCGCGCGCCGCGGAGGCGCTCGCCGAGATCCCCTCGCCGTCGGCCAACTTCACCGCCCTCGAGGCCAACTTCGCGCGCAAGGGGCTCGACGTCAAGGACCTCGTCATCCTCTCAGGTACAATTACGTACATTCTATGGTTTATTAATTTTTCCGGAAACGTTAATTAGTTGCACACCTTATAGTTAATTCACATGCATGCCTACAGGTAAAAAAAAAACATCAAGAAAGAGTAATCACGCATCACAAGCGTAAGCATCATGCATGTGTCCCGGCCTGTGTGTAGCTAGCTAGGCATCACTCGATCGCGCACATACCAATGCGTCGACGCTGACGACGTACGGCACGGAAACTCACACGCGCGCGAAACATGTCAAAATGCGCAGTCGCGTGCCGACGACGGCGCAGAAAGGGAAAAAAAATGTTGGTAGTGAAAAATTACAGCGCACAATGCACAAACATGATCATGCATGAGTGTGGTCACTGCCTGCAGTGAAGATAGCCGGCCGAAACAGTACGAAGAGCAGTGGTACGTGTGGCACTGTGGCCGGTCGCCGTCGACGCATGGACATGCATGCATGCGCCGCGCGACGGCGACGGCGGCCGGCCGCTGGCCACGAGCGGCGACACACGTACTGTTGCGCGCGCGTGTGTGACCAGAGGCGGAGGTGCGTTTAGAGGCCAGCAGCCAAGTGTGGTGTGTTCTCGATGGAGAACGACGGAGCAACCACCACGCGCACCACCCGTGGTGTGTCGGCGCGGCCACGGGGCGCCTGGGCGTGGCCGTCCGTTCCTGATAACCTACCATGCACGCACCTAGCTCTCGTACTAGTAGTCACTAGCTCTAGCATAGCTAGCTAGTGTTTAATTGGTGTTGTTTTTGGAGAAACTAAATGTTAGATGCGTGAATAAACTGTTCATTTCCTTTCGTGTCGTTTATAATAAAGACATTCAAGTCCAGTTCAAAACATGCGTGGTATCGATCGTTTGCTCTGCCTTTTCTCACTCTATCTACACGGCCGTGCACGTACAACCGGCTCCGTGGCATCTTTTTAAAAAAAGAGGCAAGCAAAAGAGTGTAACAAAGTTTGACAAAAGCTAGTAAAAAAAATAAAAATAAAGATGAAATGGAAATTAAGAGAGACTAAAAAAATCAAATGGATCAGCCATGCAAGCCATTTCAATTATGTTATCACTCCAATGCACTACACATTATCACGTTTGCATTGTCTCATGTATAGTCACCAAATTAAAAGGAAGAAAACCCACCGTTATATATATATATATTACATGTGTTCTCCCCATTGTACGAAGATTTATGTTAGGACATGCGTCGCATGTATTTAATGAGCCAAACTACAAAAGTTAGCACCGTCCCGTACACCACCAAATGTAGGTGTGCGCATGACTTTATTAACGCAAAGAGTGGCATATGAGTGTCTTAATTTGCATCACGCACTATATATATAAAGCATCTAGTACAAAAGATTAATTATTGTTCTACCGATCGATAGTCAAACGAACACTCGAGTTCCACTTGAATCAGAGGCTGATGATTCAAGTATTATGGATCAGTAAAGCTAGCACTTCATTTGCGTCAAAAAAAAAAAAAGCTAGCACTTCAGATTAACAAACGCTGCCGTTCCCACGCAAGAGTAGTACTTCAGATTAACAACCTGTGTATCGATCGATCTAGCCCACCCCTGCATCTTCATGTGCGATGCTCGTTCATACTATACTGTAGGAGTACTAGATAGCCACTGGTTCAAGATTGCACGGCTAGTAATGTCTCATTAGTTAGGTGCGTATATAATCATCACGTACTCGTAGTAGTACTACTCCCTCCATTTCAAATTACTTGACATTTTTGACTTTTGTAAATCACGTTTGACCACTCGTCTTATTCAAAAAATTTATACAAACATCATTTATCTTGTTATGGTTTGTTTTATCATTAGAGATACTTTAAGCATGATTTATTTGTTTTTATATTTGTATAAATTTTTTGAATAAGACGAGCAGTCAAACGTGATCTGAAAAAGTCAAATGTGTCAAGTAATTTGAAATGGAGGTAGTAGCAACCAAAGGAGATGAGCCTTTGCTCGTGCGTGCGACCGGTGGTTAGAGATCAGCTGGAAGCTTGAGAATCTCTGCAGTACTACTAGCCGGCTTGGTCGACCAGTAACTGCATGCCAACGACAAATGCTAGTGGCCGCCACTCCTAACTAACGTCCCGTGCTGATCCTTTCCTACTGCCTAGCCGTGCATATATGTCCAAGCACATCGTAGTCTAGCTGTACTACGCAGCAAGAGAAGAAGAGACTGGACTTGATCGTAAGTACCCTTGTTTGTGTGGATCGTGTCCATTATTGATGCCGCTCCGCCTCAGATACAGAGCATTCACGATAATACTATAGCTAATACTAGTGCCCAATCTGGTAGCGTGGACTGTCGACACAGATAAAAAATGCCTGTAATAGGTAGCCGCTCACGTTATTAACAAGCGGTTGATAATTTCCATCCTCTGTTTTTTTCCCCCTTTCAGTCACCACACATTCTGCTTATTTCAAAACCGAACTAAAAAATTTACGGCAGTGATGAAAAAGCTCGTGCTAGCTTGTTGATAGTGGACCGAATTACTGTTGATTCCCTTAGGCACTAGTTGCTGTGAGCTTTTAATTCAACTATAGCGCGCTGGATAGTGCCAAGTGCAGATTCTATCAATTGTTTGGCCACATCTAGCTGCAGTGGTCGGATATTGCGGTACAGTACACATGTGTGCTCGAAATAGCGGCCGAACCACCGAACGCAACAAAAGCGGTCCCGCCGCGCGTGGTCGCAAGATGCTTCGTCAATCATCACTCTTTGGACTCACTTGCTCGCTAGTACACTAGGAGTACTAGTCAATCAATTAATCCGCTGCACTTTGCTGTACTACCACGAGTTGAAGCTAGTTAATCTGTCGTCCAACTATTCACGCCTTTTTTTCTTACTGTAATTCTGGACAACCGTGTTGCCGTTTGATGATGTGGTGCACAACAGGCGCGCACACAATCGGCGTCGCCCACTGCAACGCCTTCGCCGCCCGCCTCTCCGGCGGCGGCAACTCCACCGCCGGAGCCGGCAACGGCCGCGGCGGCGACCCGACGCTGAACGCGGCGTACGCGGCGCAGCTCCGCGCGGCGTGCGGGCCGTCGGCTTCGTCCAACTCGGCGACGGCGGTGCCCATGGACCCCGGGAGCCCCGCCCGGTTCGACGCGCACTACTACGTGAACCTGAAGCTGGGGCGGGGCCTGTTCGCGTCCGACGCCGCGCTGCTCGCCGACCGCCGCGCCGCCGGGATGATCCACCGCCTCACGCGGCGCCGGGGCTACTTCCTCGACGAGTTCCGGAACGCCGTGCGCAAGATGGGCCGCGTCGGCGTGCTCACCGGACGCAGGGGCGAGATCAGGAAAAACTGCAGGGCCGTCAACCGACTCACCGACTGACAACAATGGCGAGTGATGATCGGTGAGCACCTCGTCGGGGTGGTGGAAGCATGCAAGGTGTACTTAGTTTTTGTTGGATCAGTGATTAATACATGTGGTTTGGGGGTAATAATTAAATTAACTGTCGTTTTTGTTTTCCCTGTCGAACTTGTATGCGGTGTTAATTTCACGTGGAAATGTTGATAGCAAACCAGGTAATCGCTGGTTTGTGTTAATCCCTGATGAGCTTAGCATGTCATTTTGGCAGCCCTTTGGCGTTTGCCTCCTCTGTTTTTCCTCTGTCAGCCGAGCTAGGCTGCCTATTTCTACTGAATGTTTTTGTTTCCTTATAAAAAGCAGAGCACCTACCGGGTCGAAAAAAGATAGGATATGTGATATTTTTTTTTGGATATTTCAAGGATAACTTTTCGGAGTTTCGTTAGCTCATTATGTTTTGACAAAATTTGTGGTTTGTACTCGTTCATAATGGTGTATGCCTGTATACTTATCCATATCCCATACCAGTACTAGAACAGTAGGCCAAGAATCTCGTGTGGTTGGAAAAAAAAAGAAAAAAAAAGGGAGAATCTTATCGTGGCAACAGCTCAGCAGGTCACCTATTTTTTTCTAGAAGTGGAAATATATTGATATTCCAGTCTCTGCATCGAAAAGATGCATATAGCTTTCAAAATTACAAAGTAAAACAAAGGCTCCATTTCTCATAGCACGCGGAGCCTAGGATAAAGGAGCAAACAACAAAAGAAAAAGAAACAAACTGCGGCTGAGCAACCACTAAACAATTCACTACTTCTCTGTGTCGAGCATTGCAACAAAGAATCTCAAGGTCTACAAATCGGAAACGACGACGTCGATGCGTAGCACCTTACCTATTCTTAAGTGCAGCACATTACTCTTGGTTAATTTCGATTTTTTACACGTATGGTGAATTATGAGGGAGATCACTTGGCCCTCTCGCGTGGGACCTCCTATAGAGCATCCCTATAGCATGGCACATGGGGCACTTGCCCCCACGTAGGCCCACAACGACAAGAACCAGCCACGACCTCATGACATCTACCCTGTCCGCCAACTCTCAACCAAAGGTGGAGCTACGTTCATGGCGTGGTGTCCTATGACACCAATGATTTTTTTGCTGCCCCTTATACTTCTTTAAATTTCACCATAGAGGACACCCACAAGCACAAGCAAGTGACTCCAGCTAGTCCCTTGGTGACACCGTCCTTGCAAAATTCTGGCTCCGCCCTTGCTCTCAACGCCTCCTTCGTTGTTAGAACAGTTGTTCTACCTCAATGTAACTATTATTTTGAGGAGAAGGAGAAGGCCGGCACCGGCCTGAGGCAGAACCGTGCATGCGGGGGTCGGGGCGATGCACGACACACGGTGCCTGCGAAGGAAAGAGGGGAGGTGGGGTACTTGGTTAATTTTGATTTTTTAACCTACTTTTGCTGAATTATGAAGGCGATCCATCTAGCCCTCTCACGCGGGACTTCCTATAGAGCACCCATGTATGGCACCTGGGGCACTTGCCCCCACGTAGGCCCACAACGACAAGAATCCACCGCGACCTCATGACGTCTACCTCGTCTGCCAACTCTCAACGCCTCCTTCGTTGTTGGAACAATTGTTCTTTTTCAATGTAAATATTGTTATGCGACCATGGCGAGGAGAAGGCACGCAGGTGTCTATGCAACGCGGTGCCTGCGAAGGAAAGAGGGGAGGAGGGGCGACACGGGAGGCAGCCGGTGAAGGAATGGAGGGAGGCGGCGGGCAGCGTCGGTCAGTGCAAGAAATAGTCGTGAATGTTCAGATTCACTTGCGCACGAATTGAAGATGAGTGCTCCAGGTGCAAGAAAACAGTAGTTTGGGCTAAATCTAGCACAAGCTAATTGGAGCCCATTATTAACTGATCAAGCTGGATAGACAATAATGGGCTCCGATTAGCTTGTGGCCCACTGGGTTCTTGGCACAACAATCAAGCCCAGCTCACTCCAGCAGAGGAGTCCGTATTAAACCCAGTCCACCACTAACCACGTGTGCAACATACCCAGCCCATTCTCCCGAAAAAGAGAATCGGCGCGAAACATACGCGCTCCCTCCCTTCCTAATCGAACCGCCGCCCTTCCGAATTCGCCCGCGCTCCCAAATAATAGAAAAGCTCTCGCGCCCCGGAAAAACCAAAACCCAAAAAAGCGCCCCTCCCTTCCCGCGCGCGACGAGATCCGTCCGTCCAACCACCCCGCCCGCCTCCCGATCCAACCGTCCACGCCTCCTCCACGTCAGCGATCCGCGGCGCCACCAGCGTAGCCAATCGCGCGCCACCGCGGCCTCTACATAACCCCGCCCCGCCTCCACTCCCCTCCCCATTCATTCCACCGCAATCTCACCACATCACCGCCTCCACCGCAACCGCACCAAGCGACGCCGCCGAGGAGACCACTCCGTCGAAGTCACCGTACGCGCCAGGCGAAGATGAGTTCCGGCGGCGGCAGGGGCAGGGCGAAGGGCACCAAGGCGGTGTCGCGGTCGTCCAAGGCCGGGCTGCAGTTCCCCGTCGGCCGCATCGCTCGCTTCCTCAAGGCCGGCAAGTACGCGCAGCGCGTCGGCGCCGGCGCGCCCGTTTACCTCTCCGCCGTCCTCGAGTACCTCGCCGCGGAGGTACAACCCTTATCCTTCCCCATCCCCATCGCACCCTCCTCGTTTTGCCCCCTTCTGCTCAACCCAATCAATCGACCCATCCTGACGCGGTCGGTCCTTCTCCCCTGTTGCAGGTGCTGGAGCTGGCGGGGAACGCGGCGCGCGACAACAAGAAGACCCGCATCGTGCCGCGCCACATCCAGCTCGCGGTGCGCAACGACGAGGAGCTCAGCCGCCTGCTCGGCGCCGTCACCATCGCCGCCGGAGGGGTGCTGCCCAACATCCACCAGACGCTGCTGCCCAAGAAGGGCGGAGGCAAGGGCAAGGACGAGATCGGCTCCGCCTCCCAGGAGTTCTAGGCGCGTCCCCGTTGTATTCTCCGATCCGAACCCCGCGTCACCTGGGATCGGAGACGCTCCTCAAGTTGAATTGAAGCTTTTGTGATCAGTAGCAGTACTAGTGTGTTTCTTGCCTAGGTTAGTTTAGGTTTTGTGATCGATGGATGTCTCGCTAGTTTAAGTTTATGGTGATTGAAAGTTGGATGTATCTATCTCTCAGTTGATCTTGCTGGATGAATGAAATGATCGGTTGCTGTTAGTGTTTTCATCCACTTTTTCATCTTGCGATTACAATTTGAAACTCTGTTCCTGGAATCTGGAATGACAGTGCAATCTGAAACTGCTCACATCGTTTTTTTTTTTAACAATCAGTGGTCTGGACAAAACTCTGCTGTCTCCAATGATTGATGCAATCTCTTGCTGTTTTTTTTTTCATCTTGTTTCACAGTGATCTGAGCGAAACACTCTGCTTTTCATCTTGTTTCACATTGTGGAGTTTGTGGCGAATCTGTGAATGTTTTGGTTGCTAATCTGAAGGTGTATGTTTCGGTCTGTTGTAACCAAATAGTTCTACACGGCAAATCACCACATTTAGAAATCTGGAATGACATAGCAATCTGAAACTCTTCATCATCTGTCACAATCGGTGACCTGGACGAAACTCTGCAATCTCCAACGATTGGTGCAATCTTTTGCTCTGTTTTTTCACTCATCACAATTAGTGGTCTCAGTGAAACTCTTCTGCTGCATTCTGAAACTGCTTTTCATTCTGAAGTCCAATCTATGACCCTGCAATTCATTTTTTACAACCAGAGATCTGAATGAAACTCTTCTGCTGCATTCTGAAACTGTTTTTTTCTTGTGACTGCTGCAAAGTCTTCAGGAATCTGTTTTGTAGAAGGTTTACATTGCAGTCATCAGGCACTAACGGATGATTGCTGGGCGGAGTTTGCGTGAATTCGTGAAAAGATTGGTTGCTAAATGTGATGATCGAGTCTGAAGTTGAATGTTTGGATCTGTTGTACATGTATGCACCAAATTGTTCTACATGATCAATCACCACATTCAGCAATCAATAACACTGCTAAACGTGCTGTCATACTGAATGTATTGCGTTGGTCAGTGAAATTAACTTGTTATATGAGTGAAATCTGGATCACTTGGTTTGACAGTAACTTTGGTTCTGAAAGCTTGAATTTTCCATATGTGGTAACTTTTATGAGACTTTTCAGTTCAATTTCATGTCAAAAACATTCACAGTTATAGAAACCTGCAGCTCTGAGACAAGCATACCTAGCTCCAGAGCCTAATTCTCTGCATCACCTCAACCAGTCTCCATCCCGTCAGAGATAACCAGTAATAATCGGAATTCCTGGTATAGTTCAAGGCGTCAAACATCACAAAAGGCAATTATCACAAATTCTGATATTCCAAATAGAGCTCACAGTTCAGAGTTCAACTTTTACTATGAAGTTCTTTTAAATTAACATCTTTTTACTATCTTCTGCAATTGTACTAAACAGACTGAACATTCCTGGCCAAGCTTACCAGTAATAATTGACATTTTTGCAGACAGCAGCTGAATAAATATTGTGCAAGGCGTCAATCACAAGGCAACAATCAGAAATTCTGATAACAAAAGTGTAGCTGGCAGTTTAGTGTTCAACTTAACATCTGTTTAATATATTCTGCTTATAGCACGGAGCCACAGACTGATCATAAGCACAGCAATTTCCTGTCACGGCAGTAAGTTCTTTTTAAAAATTTGGAATGGAGGTATACCAATACAAACCATGGCAAGTTAAGAAACAGAAAACACCTGACAATTTCTGGTGCCAATGCCGTCTCTGGAAATACACTAATATTCTGCATCAACAAGAAATCCTAGATTCCCGAATGATAATGCCCTGATGACCACACATCGAAACCCCAAGACAGAGTAGCAACAAGGACTCAACTAACAAAGGCATTGTCAGCTGAATAGCTGATATTCCTTGGTCACACTCACCACTAAAATAATACATTTGTTGTTTCCAACATTCAAACATCCGGTAAGATCTTTCTAGAGGTTCCGAATTTTATCAATCGCATTGCAGTATACATAATGTACAAGTTCCAGCATCATTTGATTAAATATAGGGCCAGATATTCAGTTTACTCTAGGCACTACTTTGTCTCTCATAAGTCATAACCTTGCATCAATGATAACTGCAAATCTGCAACTACTTGGAAACTAATATCTGCATGATGGCCAACGACACCTGAATCTTGTCTCAAGATCTCAGGCAGACACAGAACAATAGTGAATATCAGTAACAACATTAAAAGAGCACATGTCCTGTACTCTCTCAATTATCTGTGGTGCTTTGAGAAACAGAAATGCTCAGAACCTAGTGTCCAATCTCCAAACCCTCATTGTTGTCTACTTGTCTCTTGAACACAACAAATGTATGTTGGCATTAACCAATATGAGCTACATTGTCTCTCATAAGTAATACTGCATTTGCCTGGAAAAATACATTTATAATTGGATGTATACCGAACCATTGTTTCAATGGGACATCTAAAAGCACTAGTATGTTCTTGTGATATAAGAATGCTCATGCTAATTCTGTAATACTCTAGTATGTACGTTCTTGTGACAGAATGATCTTAACCAATTGACTTGTCATCGTTATGTCACTTTGCTTCATGCAATCTTTGCTCACAAAGTTTACTAGGAAAAAAACACATTCAAAAAAACATCAACAGGAACACAAAAGTATGTAAAGCGACGATTTCACTTCATTTCATAACCTCCCGAGGACACAAGAGTATAGCAATAAGGCCACAACAAAGGCATGAAAATCATGAGTTCTGAGTTTACAGTGCATTGTCAGGTGAATAGCCGACATTCCTTGTCAAACACCACTAAAATGATACAATTGTTATTTCCAACATTCAAACATCAGGTAAGACCTTCCAGATCCAGAGATTCAGAATTTACCTATCGTATTGCCATAACTAACAGAATGTACAAATTTGAGCATCATTTGATTAAATATAGGGCCAGATATTCAGTTTACTCTAGGCACTACTTGCCTCTCATAAACCTTGCTTTAATGATAACTGCAAATCTGCAACTTTTTATACACTAATATCTGCGTGATGGGCAACAGCACCTGAATCTTGTCTCAACATCTCAGGCAGACGCAGAACAGTAGTGAATGTCAATACAGCATTAAAAGAGCACATTGTCCTGTACTCAACTATCTGTGGTGCTTTGAAAGAAGCAGAAATGCTCAAAACCTAGTGTCCAATCTCCAAACCCTCATTGTTTACTTGTTGTCTCGTGAAGTGAACACAACAAATGTATGTTGGCATTAACTAATATGAGATACAGCCTACAATGCGGCATTTGCCTGGAAGAATAGATTTATAATTGGATGTATACCAAATAATTGTTTCAATGGGACATCTAAGCACTAGTATGTTCTTGTGACATAAGCAATGCTCATGCTAATTCTGTAATACAGTCAAAGAGAGTGATCTTAAACGATAGACCAGGCATCGTCATGTTAATTTGCTTAATGTAATCTTGCTCACAAAGCAACACAGAAGATAACACATTCAAAAGAACATCAACATGAATATAACAAACATCAGCATGTAAAGCGACGATTTCACTTTCATTTCATAACCAGCTGATTCATCATCATGTAGCAAGTCAGCAAGATAGCAACATGATTGTTTCGAACTACATACTGCTAAGTGAGCAAAAGGAATGCATAACATGATCCTAAAGAAAAAGAGTAGTCCTTCAGTGAGACCTTGTGGCATAGATGAAGGAGATGGCAGCCACCATGGTTGTGGTGGCAGCATACAGCCATGTCCAGATGCCACCCTTCTTCCTCTTCTGAGCCTCCGCCACTGCGAGCTGCAGCAGCTCCATATCCTTGCTCAGGGTGTCAATCTTGCCATTCTTTTCCTCCAAAGCAGCCTTCAGCTTCCCAATGTCGGCATCCTTCTCGCAATTGCAGTTCTCGAGCTTCTCAATTTTCGACCTCAGCTTCGCCGCTCCAGCCTTCTCAGCATCCAGCGCTTTCAGAACTGAATTCTTCTCATCATACAGGCGTGAACGCTTGGTGTCAAGTTCATTGAAGGACGCTTGGAGCTGGGACATGGAAGCATGGAGCTCCTCCAATTCGGCCCTCAGCTTACCGTTCTGAGTATCCTTCTCATGCATTGCTTCTTCTGCCGCTTCCTTCTCAGCCTGGACTTGCTCAACCATCTTGTTCAGGCCCCCCAAGGAGCTCACAAGCCGAGCCTTCTCAGCATCAAATGCCTTAGCAGCAGCCTCTTTTGTCTTCACCAATGCGCTCAATTCCACCCTGAGACTTTCAACCTCTGCAACAGACACGCTGTGTTTCTTCTCAGCGTCTACAACCTCGGATCGAAGCGCATCATTTTCTCCCCTCACAGAATCAAGCTCCTTCTTCTTTGCAACCACCTCAGCCTCCAATTCCCCTTTCCTGGCCACAGCCGCAGATAGCTCTGCCCCAACGACTGCACCTTCGCATCCATCTCCGTCTTCTTGGCACCCAGCACCTTCAACTCCTCCACCTTCTCCCTAATCTTCTCCTCCATTTCCACTCGGTAGGTCTCAGCCGCCTTCCTGAACACCTGCAGGCTCCTCTCCACCTCGGCCTTCTCCCTTGACACCACTCCAATCGCCTCCCTGGCCTCCTCCAATTGCTTCGCCAGCTCGCCATTCTCTCCCATCAGCCCACTGTTGTAAGTCTCCAGCGCCGCCACCCTCTCAGCCATCCTCGCGACCTTCTCGGACACGGACGCCACCTCCGCCTCCTTCTCCCGGAGAAGCTTCAGGGAAATAGCCATGTCGGCGGCCGCCGCCTCGAGGCGCGCGTCGGCCTCGCCCCTGGCTCCGGCCTCGAGCGCCGCCCGCGACTCCGCGGCCCGGAGGGACTCCTGGACGGCGGCGAGGCGGGCCCGGAGCGCGGCGACCTCGTCGGCGGCGGCGCGGAGCGGCGCAGCGAGGGCGGCCTGCGCCACCGCGCGCTCGGTGGCCGCCAGCGCGGCGTCGTCGGCGGAGATCTCGTCGAGGCGCGCCGTGAGCGCCGCCACCTGGCCCCGCCGCTCCGTCGCCTCCTTGAGGAGCATGGTGTTGAGCGCCTTCAGCTGCTCCGCCTTCCGGTCCTGCACCCCCGGCACGTTCTCCTTCCCCACAGGCGCCACGGCGGGGGCAGCGGCGGCGGAGACGGCGTGGTGGCCATTGCCGTTGGCGGCGGCGGCGGCGGATTTCTTCTTCGCCATTTCTCGCTAGGGTTTGTGGCTGCGATTGGATTGAGATGATGGAGGATTTGCGCGCAGATTTATGCCCCGAAAGCTTGTCACTGGCCGTTGGGTCCCTACTACTCTGGACCCACATGGCAGTGATGCACTTATGGTTGGTGCGGGGGTCGTGGGAGGCGACCGTTGGTAAGTAAGGGAATTTGAAATGGGTTGGATGGACGGTTGAGATGCGCCAGAGGCGGCTTATCGTATCCTGCGTCGCATTTATTGGAATCTGGGAAATTTCCCGTGATTTGTCAATTGATGACGAGATATCTCGACATTTGTGTGAAACGAGTGATCGCGTCTTGTGCGTTGCGGATCTAAAATGGTTCAGGAATTCTTGGATCGGTGGATGATATGAATCGAAAAGGGAAATACAGTGAAGAAAATCGTAGAAGTAACTCGCTGCCAGTTCATATATATGGAATTGGCTGGTTGTCAGCATGTAATTGATAAAATCTTGTAGATTCTGTCATGCCAATATTTATCATGGTCACCAATGTTTATCAGCATAAATATAATTGGAATATAACATCAGCGGCTGCATTGTCACCAATGTTTATCATGGTTCGATGCAGGCGACGATGCTCCAATGGTCCACAGGAGCAGACGCCCGTCATCGCCCGAACATCACTACTGGAGTAGGCATTGAAAAACTTCGGCATCAGGTCACCGACTCACCGGTAGGTGCATAATGGAACCGAAAGAGGGGATGGCCGTTGATTCATATGACGAAGCTTATGAATATTACAACATGTATTCATGGGAGAAGTGCTTTGGAGTAAGATGTAGCAGCAGTGCGAAAAATGGCGAAAGGTAAGAGCTCTGATGAGGGAGAAAATATTTTTGTGCCAGGTCAGATAATTTCTGACCAAACATTACTGTTACTTATTTTCGATCATGAATATTTCTGACCAACCATTACTGTCACTCATTCCTTTCACTGAGAACAAATATTTACCTGCACAATTTCTGTTGAACTATTGCCCTATGTTCTAAATGGAAATGTTGTTGTAGCCGTCTCTTCCAACTTCCAAGGGAGTTCTCACCCTTCTGTATGCTTGTCTTCTGAATCTAATGCAAATCTGCCTTGCTGTTAACTTTGCAAGTTATAAAGAATTTTTTTTTCAGAGACCTAGAGTTTAAAGGGAACAATATTCCTTTTTCCAGAACAAATGCACATTTGTTGTGTAAGCAGGTTCCTATATTGTTATCTATTTTTCTTTCTAGGTGTTGCCCACTTTTGCATGATGATCAGAAATTTGCATAACCTTGATGGGTAAATCACAATTTATTTGTTTGATGCAACCAGTATAGGTATGATCTGACAAGGCTGAAACAATTTATCTTAGTTCAAAAGCATATTTGTAGTAAGAGTTCTAACTCTAACATTAGGTATACTAATTGCACTTTAATTAGATTTTTTCATTCAGTTTAATTTGGCCACAAGGCTGACAGTATACCGTTAGGAAGCTATAATATTTCTGGTCTATTTAATATTACTATATATATGTTTCTTGTTCATGGACACTTGAGTACTCAGTGCACCTGGAGGGCTATAATGTTTCTGGTCTGTTTAATATTACTACATATATGTTTCTTGTTCATGGACACTTACTCAGTGCCCCTGGAGGACCCATTCCTCATCCCTTCTCCTTTGATGATTTTTTTTTTCTGTTTTCTGATGTTTGTTTCACACAATTATTAGTTTCCAATGCTTGGCAAATTTCAATATGCACTTGTTGCAAGGTTATGGACCCAACCGGCATCTCAGTAACCAGCTTCCTCTTCAATTGCATGAAGCTGACCAAAGATACGGTGATAAAGGTAACCATTAATTCCAGGCAATTTGTTTGCTCCTTTTGTTGAAAGAGGCAATGTGCCAAGCTCCACGATACTTCTGACCTGCTTGGATATAGAATAGATGCAAAGTTACTGCTTTTCTTGACCCTTTTATGTTCTCTCATGGATTCCAGATTATGGATGTTGTAATATTTAGAGGGAGGCATGTTGATTAGTGTACGTAGAGCCATAATTCTATTATGAGTGGATTTATAGGTTCAGGGAACATGCTGACAAGTTCCATTCCTAGCACCATGAATTCAAATGTTTGTATTATCCTTCAAGATCCTGAACATTTGGAAGACGTACTGATCCAGAATGTATGTGGTCAGCATATATAGAAACCATGCAATAGGATTACGATTGTTGAGATCATTTATGGCATGGAGAGCTATGAAAAAACTAGGAGATTACATCGGTCTGTAATAATATAATGTGAGTTTAATATTATAATTTGTGGTGTATTAGATCATTATGCAACGGCTCATGATTTCTGATTAATTAACTTCGAGCAGTATCCTTTACAATTGACCAATTCCCTTGATCTATTATGTATTTTAAACCTGCCCAAAGTTGAACTTTGCAAAATGGAAATATTTTGAATCTTTCTTTTATTCCTCTCAAGATGGTGCGAGAGATTTCTTGAGTTTAATTCTCCACTAACCATCCCTGTCAGTTCAAGAAAATGTGTGAAAAGTTCCTATCAACGTGACAAGCAATCTCTCGCACAACCATGATTATGAAAGTGTGAAAAATTAAACCGACTTTGAATCATCCAAATTTTTTTAGAAAGGTTGATGTCCATCATTGGTTTATTGTTTTACGAAAATAATGGAGCAAAACTTATATCTTTAGTTTTGTTTCTTGCATTGTATTATTTGTCTTGCATATTATCAAAAGATATTTGATCAACCAATGAACAAATAATATGACTTGTGTCTTATCATTTTAACAAATTTTTTTATTGTCATGAGTTCTGTTGCCTTAATTAAAGTGTTTCACATTGAATGTGTTATGCTATAACTTCAATATCGTTTGAAGTCTTTTAAACACGTGCGTGGCGCACGTGCATTTTTACTAGTAAATCCAATAATAATCACTACTGCCCAAATAAACTTTCTTAATATAGGTTGTATCGGTAATTTTGTACGTTTCTACTTCTCCATGAGTCTTACAAGAGAACGTTTGGATGCAAGTATATTAGAGAGATGCATTAAAGGAAACTTTCTACATTATTTGACCTCATGCTAAAAATCTCCTAATTCGAAAGGAAGAAGTCACTCCTTGAGGAAATTGTATAGGAAAGGTCCCACCCTTTGTTCTGAAAGGCTCATAGGAATTCCAAAATCTCTTGAAATTCTTCCTCCGTTGTTCTAAATGTGTCCTTAATTATTTACATGACAAATGTTTACTATAGCAACCTTGACCCACATGAATTTTTCACCAAAAAGTTATTGATACCTAAATTGTAAAAATCCCAATTGGGTATGTTTCAAGATAATCTGCTGATAAGAAGTTCTAAGTATCTATAAACATTTTTTTTTAAAAAAAACATACATCAAATTTCTACATAAAGCAAACTCTGTTGGGGGAACCAACCCACTCTGGTTCCTGGTGAGTAGTCATGTGTGTAGTATCTGTGAGTGTCTACATATGACTGTGTTTTGCAAAAAAAAGGTTTTCTAGCATAAAAAAATTGTGTAAAGTAAACGAAGATGAATAATAAGGTACTGCTCCATATTGCAAATGAAGTAAAAAATTGTGTAAAGTAAACTTTTAATAATATAATAGTGCATAATAGCAAAAAAAGATAAAATATAGTAGTGCATATGGATGCAGTCTTTATATGTCCAGGTCTTCTGGTAATAAGAAAAGATTCGTGTCCCAGTATTTATGTTTTACTTTCTGATATATCCCGGTTGGGCAATCTCTATCCATCCTATCCTATTCATGGTAACATATAATCTGGAAGATGCTCAAAGCTTGGAATGTTTGCTGTTTAAAAATAGAATAGCCTGGACGCACCAAGTTGAAGTTGAAAACATCGATTGCTTTCCCAGTATACACGTTACGATTAGCAGAAACGTCTGATTAGTACTCGTGTGCTCATTACTACTACTTCACACGAATAGCTTAGTTGCGCGCTGGATTTGGCAATCAACGATCACATCCAGATTATACATATGCATACCATGTATATCAGGTGCCTGGCAGATAGCTTTCGCGCCGTTTTTGTTCCTTATATAAGCATACATCTAAGCTCATTTTTTCTTACCAATCGAGAAGCAAAAAACACGAATCTTACAATGCCTCGTCCCGAGGTTTCTTTGACGACGTGCACCGAGGCCCTCGGCGGCGAGAGTGATAATGGCGGCCATGGCTCTGCCACGCTGGAGGTCGAAGGTGCTCTGAAGGAGGTAACATTGTCGGAGGAGAAGGATCCGCGGCGGAGGCTGCCACCGCCGATGGTGCCATGGCGAGGGATGCAGCTGGTGCCGGAGCGGCAGGGCGGACGGCTGTTGCTCAAGGAGGTGGCGACCAAGAACCCGTTCATGCTCCACGCGTCCCGCGCCGATGGACGGCTCAGATTGATGCGCGTGCCTCCTTTCGATGATCTTTATTAAATGGGGAAAACGATTTTGAGGGTCATGAGAGTGATGACAAACGTTTAAAAGTCTAGTAAGGCTAGGGGTGATGTTTGTGCAAGGGGAATATGGTGGTAATTAACCACGGGATCTGATCCTTGCAGGTTCGTGATACAAAACGAATTTGTGGTTGCGTTTGTTTTAGCTTCCAGATCAACCCAAAGATGTCAACTTATTGGGTATACAAATATAACGATGTGTTCCGATTTCTTACTTGGTGCCTGGAAGCTGTATAATTTATGCATGAGTGGTTTTACTCTTTATTTCTTCTGTATAAGATGGAGCTGTGATATCATGAAGTTTGGTTCGCTTCCCGTTTTTCTGAAGTGAACAGGCGGGGAGTTCACTACTGATAATTTTTTCTGATATTAGCAGAAAACCGTACAACCGGACAAAAAAAAGGTTACAAGAGCATCAATCTTTCAATGGCAAAAGCATATGCCAAATTGGTGTCAATGGCAAAAGTTATTTTTCTGAAGTGAACAGGAGGGGAGTTCACTACTGATAATTTTCACTAATATTAGCAGAAAACCGTACAACCGGACAACAAAAAGTTACAAGAGCATCAATCTTTCAATGGCAAAAGCATATGCCAAATTGGTGTCAAGCAAACAGAAATGATAATAAGTTAGTACTTTAATACATGTAATCTTGTTTTCTTGGGAGAAAATTACGCATGCCAAATTTCTTAGTAGTAAATGAAAATGATAATAAGGTAGTAGTACTAAAATTATAACAAAAGCATATTTTTAATAATAGCCATAGATAGAGATGAAATCTTTATATGTCCAGGCTTGATAATTAGAACTGATTAATGTCCAAATTAAGTTTTGCTTTCTTATATATCTTGGTTGTTGGATAATACTAATCCATCCTACCCTATTCATAGAAGTACATATTATGTATGTGAAATCTGGGCAAAGCTTGAAATGTTTGCTGCTAGAAATAGAATAGACAGGATGCATGCACAACATTGAGGATGAAATTGAAATGTGGAATTTTCTCTCAATACACATTACGATTAGCTACAACATCTCTTTGGAATTCCATTATTACTAGTTGTTATACTCTAGCTTTGCTTGGGAAGCTCTCATATCCTTATTACTAGCTGACATTAATAGATTGATTGAGTGCCTGTTTATGCAATCAACGATCATGCATCCAGATTGTTCCAGCATACCATAACAATGCCCAGCATGCAGATCTTTCACGCCCTTCTCGTTCCTTATATTAAGGACACACCTGAGCTCACTTTTTCAAAACAGCAAAAGAAGCCACAAAACTTGCAATATGCCTCGTCCCAAGGTTTCACTGACGACATGCACCGAGGCGCTCGGCAACGAGAGTGATCACGGCGGCCATGGCTCCGCCGCGCTGGAGGTCATCTCGTCGCTGCCGGAGCTGGAGCTTCAGCGCATGCTGGAGGAGGTAAGCTTGTCGGAGAAGAAGGAACCGCGGCGAGGCCCGCCACCGCCGCCGGCGATGCCATGGCGTGGGATGCAGCTGGTGCCGGAGAAGCAGGGCGGACGGCTGATGCTCAAGGTGGCGGCGACCAAGAACCCATTCGCGCTCCGTGCATCGCGTGACGATGGACAGCTCAGATTGACGTGCGTGCCTCCTTTGGACGGCCTTGATGATGAGGTTGGCAGTACTGGCAGAAACGAGTTTGAGGGTGATGAGCGGCGGCAATTGATGGTGACAAACGTTGAAAGTCGTCGATAGTTGATGATGTTTGTGGAAGGGGAATAACGTAGTGACCGTGGCCCGTGGGTAGATGATCCTTGGAGATTCATGCTACCAAACGGATCTGCAATGGTGTTTTGTCTCAGCTTATTGGCTATACAGATGTGTTCTCTTTTCCTACGATGCATTTACTTTGTGCCAGGTTGAAGTAGTTTGTGCATCGGCGGTTTTTACTCGTTATTTGTTCCATTCAAATAAAATGGGAGTTGTGATCTCTTATGATGTATGGTTTGCTTCTTTAAAACTTGCTGGGGAAAAATCCCACTCGCATTGGCACTTGCACACTTCTCATGTGGGGCAATCAATGAATCAATCATGGGCCATGTTTTATATACGAGCCGAACCCTCCATCAAGTTTTAGCGAATATGGAAGTACGATATGCTTTGGCCAATCATTTTACTAACCTTAACTCCCGTTATCTTTTATATAAAAAACAATCACATGTTCTTGTGAACAAAACGAAAGATAACTTATCTGCAATGTTCTACTGGTGTATTGATATTGTTCCACTAATATACAGTCCATATTCTATCAGCTCACAAGTGATGTTCCATTAGATTAATTAATTACTAATGTATGGGAAACAACTAAAAATATTTTTGAGTGCTCTCGGCATCTGTCGTTTGGACTGAACTCTTCTCATCATCCAGGTGGTGCAAATAGAGTCTGCCATAGGATGCTTGTCGCTGTGACATAGAAACACGTGGACCCTCCATCTCAGTTCTCAGCTAATCACCTTGAGCATGCATCCTTGTTGGGACATGCTTCTTAACTGCTTTCTTGCTGTCCTGGATTTCCTCTTCTTTCTCTTGAGAGGTCATCCAATTTCTTCTACTTTTATCAGTATCAAATGCCTCCACGTCTATGGATTTCATGGCTATTGATCTTTGCTTTGGTAAGTCTATTCTTATGCACCAGAGTGTAGAGTCAAAGCATCCAATGGTAGCTTATCATTTTCCTCCATCACCACATCTTCTACCATGGCATCAACCTTCAATTTCTCCTTTTCAGCCATAGTTTCTTCGAGCTCCGACTCCAAAAATGTTGCCCTCACATCCATCTCAGCCTTTTGTTCCTGTAACACCTCAAATTCTTTTGACTTCACCTTAAATTCTTTCTCTACTACTTCTTGGTACTCGTCGGCTGCATTCATAATCAATAGACCGGCCATTCTTGTATCCTTCAGTTCCTCCACCTTCGCCTTATATTCATTTTCTACAAATTCCTGGTACTCATCGGCCGCGTTCATGAACAACAGGCCCGCCATCCTTGTATCCTTCAATTCCTCCACCTTTTCCTTAAATTCTTTCTCGACAACTTCCTGGTACTCGTCAGCTGTATCCATGAACAACAGACCGGCCATCCTTGTATCCTTCAACTCCTCCACCTTTTCCTTAACTTCTTTTTCCACTACTTCCTGATACTCGTCGGCCGCATTCATGAACAAGAGACCTGCCTTCTTTGTATCCTTTGATTCCTCCACAATTGCCTTAACTTGCTTGTGTACTACTTCCTCATACTCGTCGGCAGCATTCATGAACAACAAACCCGCTTTCCTTGTATCCTCCAATTGCTTTTTCAGTTTACCCTTCTCACCAAACAACTCTGTGTTCTTACGTTTCAACTCCTGCACCCTGTACTCTAGTGTGGAGGCCTGGTTTGAGAACATCTGAGCCGCCCTCATCTTCTCTTCTAATTGCCTCTCCAATCTATCCTTCTGACCTGACAACTCTCCATTTTTACGCGCCAGATCCTGTAATCTATACCCGAACACGTGCCTCTCATCAGACAACTGGGTCTCCAACTCCCGCACCCTATTTTCCAAGTACCTCACCCTGTTCTGCAGGGACCTCACCCTGCCCACATTGAAGGGATCTGCAACATATGTTTTAGAGGGGCTGTTAGAGGCAAGATATGGGACCATATATACAACTCAACAATAGTTAATACAGCCATGACAAAGCCGTTTAGTCCCAAACAATTCGGGGTAGCCTTTTTTTATTTTTAATCAAGTTGGGTTAACATAGAGAGATGAAGCCTAGAAAAAAAGGGGCAATTGCAAAACAACCATCCTTTCAGACTCCAATTGTGTTTTCACCATCGGTTTTCAGATTCTGCGATTTTACCATCAGGTTTCGAAAAACGATGGTGATCTTGCAAAATAGTTTTGCGATTTTACCATCAGTTTTCAAAAAATTGATGGTGATCTTGCAAAATCTGAAAGCAATCAATGGTGATTTTGCAAAATCTGAAAATCGATGGTGAAAACGCAATTAGAGTTTAGAATCATGGTTAAAACGCTATTGTCCCAAAAAAAAGCATACAATAGCATACAAAGTTAAATGAAGGTGAAAGAAAAGGAGATGAAGAAACAATTAACAGGATGACCCACTCCATGACATGACGACTTGCGGCAGCTGCTGTCACAAACTCGTTGTTGGAATGCACGTCGCTTATCTTCAAGGATGCAGTAATAAGTGGTCCTGTCCCTGCTGCAGTTGCCTTGGGGATGAATATAAGGGAAGAAAGAAAGGGAAAAGAGAGCGGTGAGATAGGATGGAGTGTGGGTAAGGAAGAGGGAGGAGACAGAGGGGAGAACGGATGGAGTGTTGGTGAAGAAGAGTAAAGAATCAGAGGATGACATTGATATATACGATGAAGTGTCAGTGAGGAAGAGCAGAGGAACAAGGAAGAATTTCCGGTTTCCTCTTGACGATTCCTACTGTTTCTGGTGCCGGAGCTAGCTTGTTGGGAACGCGGCGCGAGGCAACTGCAGGAATCGGGTCATCCATGGCGACGACCTGCAGGAATCCTACTGTTTCACATGCTTCTGAGCTATCACTTTCGTTACTACTGCTCTAGATGAAATATGGTGATAACGACCTCCTAGCTCATGCATGATGGAGACTGCCGTAACATTTCTCAGGCCTAATGCTATGTCTGTTCTAATTTCCCTTCAAAAGGTCCGACTTGGAGGGCATCAGAGACGCGTACAATGTTTTTGAATCATACTCTGCTTCGGGAACCAAAGAGTTCAGAACTTAATTTGTTCGTCGAATCATCAACCGCAAAGCAGCTTTTATCTATTTGAACATTGGACGGAACAAGCAGAGAAGGGCTACTGCTGGTCTTCAAGATGTAAAATCCTTTATGACCAGTCAAAAAAAGAAAACCAGTAAAAAAATCCTTTATGAAATCAATCATCATAGTTAGAATAATTATCGAAGGAAGCATGTCTTTCTTTATTTATAATCCTTAAGATGATACTTTTAAGCAATACGTTGAGATTCTGGGTGACAAAATGCATCCAAATGAATAGAACATGAACACATCATAAAATTAGGTAAAGTTTAATTTCATTACACAGTACCATTTGATCATAATTTTCATAGCAATACATCATCTTAGGAGTCTGATCATTTTGTGATGCAAGATGATAAGCGTAACTTTGCTGACGACAAATTAGCCCAAAGGTCTCCCTTTCTCTTCTTTTGTGCCTCAGCCATCACGAGACGTAGCACCTCAATGTCCTTATTGAGGGCATCGATTTTCCCATTCTTTTCCTCCAATGATATGTTTAATCTCCCAATCTCACCATCCTTTTCCTTGTTGTAGTTCTCAAGCATCTCAATTTTGGACTTAAGATTCCTTGTTTCAGCCTTCTCAGCATCTAGTTCTCTCTGGACTGAATTCTTCTCATGAATAAGGTGTGAATGCTTCGCCTCAAGCTCATCATAGGATGCTTTTAGTTGCGACATAGAAATACGAAGCTCCTCCAAATCAGCTCTAAGCTTCTCAGCCTGAGCATCCTTGTCACGCCCTATTTCCTCAGCCGCTTCCTTGCTGGCCTGGATTTCCTCCACCTTCCTCCTAAGGTTCTCCAATTCCTTCATAATCTTTGCCTTCTCAGCATTGAATTCCTTTGCATTTGCCTCCTTCACCTCTGCCAACACACTAAATTCCATTTGGAGCCTCTTAACCTCTGCTTCTGACTGGATATAATTCCGCTCTATCGTCAGAACGTCCGACCGGAGCTTCTCATTTTCACCCTTTAGTAAATCCTTGTGGGTCTGGGTTTCCTCTAATATTTTGTTAAGATTCTCTAATTCCTTTGTCATTTCTGCCTTTTCAGCATCAAATGCCTTCACAATAGCTTCCTTCGCCTCTGCCAGTGCACCTAATTCTATCTGGAGCCTCTTAACCTCAGCTTCAGACAAACTATATTTCTGCTCCGTGGTCGAAAGCTCTGATCGCAGCTTATCATTTTCGCCCTTTGTCAAATCAAAATTAGTCTGTAGTTCCTCCACCATCCTCTTATGATCCTCCAATTCCTTCATGAATTTTTCCTTCTCAGCATCAAATGCTACTGCAGCTGCCTCCTTCGCCTCCACCAACATATCCAATTCTATCTTGACCCTCTTAATCACTTCTTCATGCATATCATTTTTCTGCTCTGCCATTAAAACCTCCAAGCGAAGCTTGTCGTTTTCACCCTCCAGCAAATCTTTCTTGGCTTGGATCTCCTCCAGCTTCTTCTTAAGATCCTCTGATTCCTTAACGATTTCCGCCTTCTCAGCATCAAATGCCTTTGCAGCTGCCTCCTTCGCCTCCCCCAACGCATCCAGTTCCATCTTGAGCCTCTTAACCTCCTCTTCAGACGCGCTATATTTCTCCTCAACCATCAGAACCTTCGATCGAAGCTCATCGTTTTCCCCCTTCACCGCCTCACACTCCCTCTTCTTCGCCACGACATGTGCCTCCAGTTCCCCTTTCTCAGCCATAACCTCATGGAGCTCCGACTCCAAAGACGCTGCCCGCGCATCCACCTCTTCCTTCTGGGCCCCCAACGCCTTCAGTTCATCCACCTTCGCCTTGATCTGCTCCTCCAATTCCGCCCGGGACGCCTCGGCAGCGTCCTTGTACTCTTGCAAGCTCCTCTCCGCCTCTTCCTTCTGGCTGGAGAAATCCTGAGCCTTCTTCGCCGTCTCCTCCAGCTCCTTCTCCAGTATGCCCTTCTCGTGGGAGAGCAGGGCGTTCTGGCGCTCCAGCTCGAACACCCTGTCCCGCAGCGTCGAGACCTTCTGGGACAGGGACGTCACCCTCTCATCGGTGAAGAGATCTGCAGCATAAGTTTCGGTTCAGAGGCAGTGTTAGAGAAGAGAGACGGCACAGCATTTGGGGTGTGGGGGGATTGTATGTTTTGGTCCACCTGCAAACCACATCTTGTGCAGACGTGGAGTGGTCGACGACGCCGCCATGCGGCCGCTGTGTGCTGTCACGCGCACGATCGTCGGAGGTGGAAGACGCGCGCGATCGTCGGAGGTGGAAGACGCGTCGTCGCCGTGCCACAGCCGGAAAAAGAATGTGGTGTCGTCCTGCCCCTGCCAAAGCTGCGTTAATTGGGGTGAAGATATATAAGGGGAGAAGGAAAGAAGAGAGAGAAAGGATGGAGTGTCGGTGAGGAAGAGTGGTGAGGAAGGGGAGGAGAGAATGCACGGAGTGCTGGCGACGAAGAGGGATGGTGTGTTGGTGAAGAAGAGCGAGCGAGCAGAGGAGAAGGATGGAGTGTTGCCGAGGAGAAGAGCAAAGAAGCAGAAGACATTAGCTAGGATGGATTGTCCGCCAGAGAAGAGGGAAAAGAACCTTGCCGCCGCCATGGCGTGCGCGGGGCCCAACTTCTGGAATGCTAGAATACACGACGACGACAATCAGGCTCAGCCATCCCCTCGCCGTCAGAGTTCCCGCTCCGCAACCACCACCAGCAGACCCGGCGGACTCGCGGCGGCGGCGGCGGCGGCAGCGCCGGCAGTGTGGAGGAATGCCTCGAGGCAGCGTTCGGGAGCTCGGCGTTCGACGAACATGGCGGCAAGAGCTCGTTCTCTGAATGGAATCATCGCCGCGCTGTGCAGAGCAAGGGCTCTTCTCTTGTGTGCCAGACGACTCGGTCAGAGCTTGGTCTCAGTTGCATCATGTAGCTCGGAAGATTTGATCTTTTGGGAGCTGATTCTCCTTGTGGGGAATTATTACAAAGCAATATAGGCTTTCAGTTCAGGGTCATCTCATCTGCCACATAGACACAGTTTCACTATCTGAACCCACTGGCAACGCACTTTATGTGGAAAGGCAAGTTATAGAAGCTCTGGAAAAAGTTGGGAAATCTGTTGTCCCAGAATGTTCAATTCAAGGTAAATTTGTCATCTCAACAATTTAATCGTTCAATGCAGATTGGAGTTGCGATATCTCATATATGTAATTCCTAAAACAGTGACCCAGGAATCCCGGGCTCCATAGATACAAGCTGCAAGACACAATGTTCCCCCAAAGAACAACAAAATTAACGGTTTGACAAATTTCATGTGACTTTGCAGTTTGCTTCCTACCCTTTTATTCTGAAGATTATTAAGTCTGACTATCAACCACAAGTAAGGGAGTTTATAATGAAGGCTAGAGAAGTTCTGATAAAGTTGGACATTAAATGGCTAGATGGACAACTTATACAAAGATAACAGGGAAAATCATAACATGGTGAAATGTGAAACCTGAGAACAGGGTACATTGGTTCTACCTCCAGAAGCTCTTAAAGCGTGTCAAAAACATAATTTGCATAGGAGGCACAAACAATGCAGAACTAAGCCCACCATAATGTTTTACTATTGGTGGATGCGGACCTTAATCCAGAAGGATCATGGAACAAGCTGAAAAAAGTTGTACCAACCACTTCTAGAGTTCATCTTTAGGAGCTGGTAAGCAGTCCTCATCCCAGTAGTAGGGGAACTTCAGTTTCGCAGCTGTATGAGGCATACTCCAATCATCGTATATAAATCTGCAACAAGCAATATCATTGAAAATTAGAAACACAATTTATTGCTCATATATGCATTACTCGCTAGCAGAACAGAAGAAAGAAGAGGTGTGCCATCACAGTGCTGTATAACTAATATCACAAGGGATACCTTCAAAATTTGAGAGGTGGTACTGGTACAGACAACAATGGCGACATCAATAAAGGATCATTGTTATATATCCTGTTTTTGGCAACATCGATGAAGATTATTTAAGATCCCGAGCCATTAAATCATAGAGAGAGCATTTGATCTGTCTTGAGATGCAAATGTCTGAACTCAGCAATGTGCGGAGAGCATATCTAGCAATAATGTCATAATATTCGGTGATCATTTTGAGAAGATTAACAATTTAGATTTGCATCATTTTTCCCCTGCTGTCCAAGGTAGACCTATGTTCTAGATTTGCATCATTTGATCTGTCTTTGTTTGCCCATCTATCATATCTTGATGGTTGCTACTAGGGAATGTTACTGTAGGGTAGGAACAGGACATATTCTCAGAAACAATGATATATTGTACTTTCACACACATTGTCAATCAAGTATTGTCATTGACTTGATGTTAGGCATGACTATTCTCAAAGTAACTCCTAGGTATAAGCTTGAACGAAAATTCAAACATCAAGATATTTGACAGTCGACACAGGTTATTCTACGCAGTCACTGCTAAGTGCACACATAGTCCAGGCTATGCTCTTGAATGAACAAGCAACACAAAACTCAAGTCAAATATGCTCACATCTTGACAGGTGGGCGCGATATGATCACAAGAACTTGCAAATCTTCGTGCTCATCAGAATTCCAAACCTGCAATAAAGAGAAAAATCATGTAAATACTAGAAAATAAAATTGATCCTCTAGGCATCAAAATTAGTTCAACATAATCTCAAAATCAGCTAAGGTAACAAAACAGATCATGATCAGGGTTGTGCAAATACGGCACGAGGCACCAGGCAGGCAAAGTAAAAAAGAAGATAATGACGAATCTGACGACAAACGTTCTCTTTTACCTGGTGGGGATCATTTACAGGTACTGAAAATGTGCTATTTTGAAAGATAGGAATCCCCTGAGGCTCTCCTGGGTACTTCAGAGAACTCGAGCCCAACAAGAGTGTTCCTTTCCCTTTGAGGACAACAAAAACCTCCTCACAGGAATGCCTGTGGATCGGCGTCCTTTTGCCAGGACCAAATGTCTGAAGCCACACTTCGACCTGAAGTGAAACATTTCACATCGAAGCAATTAAGAATCATGAAAGAATCTACACTTCTGATCAAACATGATACGTCAAATAAACCATATCTACACATAGTACAGCCAGTTCAGGTCTTTTTGAACTCAACAATACTGACTGAAAAAGCGGCATTCCGGTTCAGGTTGTGGAGGCCACGCTGAAGCAAGAAACTATGCATCATCACGGTGGCAGTATATTTATACAATGTCTATCATCTTATCCATTCCAAAAGTAAAAAATGACATATTTACTAGACAGCGGCCCTACAGTTCATTCCTCAGTCCTCACCTCCTTCATCCCGTGTGCGAGCGCGCCGGCAACGGTTATATGCGCGAATCCTTCCCTCCCATAGTTGCTCTGGTGCATCTGGCTTATGTCTTTCACCAATGAATTGTCTGGGCACATTAAAGTTGACACTTTCAGATTTACAAGAACAGTACTGAAACAAAGATTATCACTTCTACCGCTAAGCTAGTGACTCTTATGAATAGCCGCCTAGATTTAGAATCTATCAGATGCATCAGTTTACTGCTCGCATCCGTTCTACGACTAGCAGGAGCGTGATCTGGGGCGGCGCAGTTAAGCAGTAAGTTTGGAAGTTTCGCGAGGAGGCGTGGGCAGGGGAGGGGACATCACGGTCACATACCTCGGGGGCAGGAGGACTCGGCTAGTGGGAGGAAAGCGGCGGCTGCTGCAGATAACACGACGGCGACGAGGAGGGCGCGGGCAGCGCCGGCGAAGTGGGGTCCACAGGCGGCCGCAGCGGCTCGGGGTAGAGGAGGTCCCCTCTCCATTTTCTCTGCTTCTGTCGGTTTTTTCGTTTTTCACCCTCTGGTTTTCCTTATTTTGAGGCTACTAATAGTTTTAGATCGGCGTTGCTTCTACACAAGTCCTCTCGGCTCTAGAAACAGCGTGTGATCTGATGACATCTCCTCCACTTGAAGCCTCGTTGCAATTCGCCTGTTGTAATCCTATTCTTTGGAAGATTTATTGCACCGAGATTTTTTTTGTCTGCCATGTACTCCGTACAAAATAATGCTTTATTACGTTCTGGGAACAAGTTTCAGTTGTTCTTGTCTTGAGGGAATTTCATTGTACATAATTAATTCTTACTGACATATATGTTTCAGAACTTGACATTCTGTGAGCAAGGAAATAACTGTTATGCAATGCAGAATAAGGATGGCATGACAATGTTAAACACGGTAGGATGAGATGGCAATTGGCACTTACGTACAACACCTCAAGCTGGCCGTTGTCAATTTGCTCCAAAAAAAATCAGCCACTTGTTCAAAACCCTATAAAATAATCTGAAACTACATAATATGGGATAATATCGGTAGGAAACAGCTGTTTGGTACTGCTGCATGCCGATTGATGCTGCATGCCGATTGATGCTGCTGCGGATCGAATTTTGCGAGTGACTCCCTAAGTCATGCTCTCCAGTTGATAAAAGAAATGACAAAAACAGAACAACCTTAATAATGAGAAGTGGAGTACCTAGGAACAATTAGTGACAACTAGTTTCTGACGATATTGCCAGTTGCCAAACTATTTGGCACCGGCGGGGAACATTGCACTCACAGACACTACATCGACATCACTTCTTGACATTTTCTCATGTCCATCTGAGTCACGCAATGCGATTCTCTGGGGCACCAATTGTGCGATTCTCTGGGGCACCAATTGTGCGAAACGAGGCACGCCTTGCTGCTGACCTAAACAGTTCAGTAGCTATGAAGTACAGCTCAGACCCTTTATCACACTATCCTCTTCCACAACTTTTAGGGCTTATTTAGAACGCAGGATTCGAAAACGTAGGAATAAAAAAAACACAAAAATAAAATAGGATGGCATATGCCAAACAGAGGATTGAAAAATATAAGAATTTTGTTTGAGTGGTTGCTTGGATAGACCACAGGAATCTTGAAAAAGAGGTCTGAGTGGAGGCTTACTTCCCTACGTTTTTCCCATGAAATCGGTTCCATAGGAATTTTTCCTTCAAAATTCTTACGCCCCATTCCTACGAACCAAAGGATGCTACAGTGTCAATTTCTAAAGCTCTGTTTGGAACGCAGGAATTTTATAGGAATTTTACAAGAATTTCACAGGAAACAGTTCAATTCTCGCAGGAATGGAGAATGATTCCTCCATTTCCAAACGGGGCGAATGAGATTCCTATGTTTTTCCTACAAAATTTCTTTGAACCAAAAGAGGCCTTAGCAATTGCGTCACTTGGTATTGCTCTCGACTCATCGCACTGGTTTTGTTCATACTCTTTTGCTTCATGCTCTCTGCTATGCTGGCCACGTAATACTCCATACTCTTAGTCCTATTTGCTGGTGGGCTGTCAACCGCCTGCTCCTTTCCAGCCCTTCGGGACGCGCGACCAACACCAGAACGGCCGACATTGCCATCCGATGCTTCAGGTGGAGACCACGATCCACCCTGTTCGCTGGGCTGCTAAACAGCCGTAGCTGGCTGTTTTTTTACTGCTTGTACTGTTGCTACATGAGTAGCAAACAGCAGCAGCCGCCAGCAACAGCTGGCTGTTATGAACAGCCGAATGAAGATGTTTGCGCCCTGCAATTGCATATAAAACTCAGAAAACGACGAGCTGGATCAAATATCGCAGAGTAAAGCATGTTCGAACCACAATATGAAACTCAAGTAACATACGCATATATTCCGAACTCATGATTCAGTGAAAGCTGAAATTCGCAGCGGCGGCAGGGTGGGGAACGGGAAGGCATCCGTCGAGTGGATAAGGTTTCGAATCCTTTTGAACTTTCGAAAACTAAGGGCGTGCTTGGTTCAGGGAAAGCACGTCACAGCAGAATAGAGGCGCCAAAGGTTGTTTGGTTACTGAAACTGTTCATATAGATGCGCCACCCCTTCACCATTTCTCCCCACACCAGCGGCGCTGATTTGGGACTTCCGCATCTTTGGCATCCGCCGCGGCTCACGTTTTAAGATTCACCGATACGATGACAACATACGTAGATAGAGCGATACGCAACTTTTAAAAATAACACAGTGATATATAAAGAGTATCGGAGTATCGCTCTATCACAAAGCACTACCCATCACACCCTTTCTTATTGCCGGGATTATAAGAAGAGGCACATTAACATGCAGCGGTGTCGGCGACCATGCCTGTGTGGTCCAAGGATAACCCAGAGTCTGTTGCTTCCGATTTGGCTGCACACCGAAGGTAATGGACTCCATGACTCCATGTGTGTCAAAATCCATGTGTGCAAATATATAATAGGGTAATTAAGGAGTAGTGCATTCAGCACTCCATATCCAACATAATCAGGGTAACAATCCATTTCCGGCATGATGTAAAAAACATACTGTATTCAGCATCATCTTCAATTCGTCATCTCAGCATTCAGTAAAACACAAATCTATGCATACTGCCTCCACAAATTTATTATGCCACTTCTTAGATGTACTGCGAATAGAAACGTTGCAGTCATAGATACATCTCTTATCCACACATCAAGATTTAACATTATGCCAAATCTGTTATACATGCATGCCTGCTGAAACTTGTACCCGGTCTTCCTTCTGTTATGTCACTGCAAGAAAACAATTAATGGAATGGTTCAGTTCATGACTTTGACCCATAGAGGAGAAAAAGAAAAGACCATAATAGACATTTGGAGGCAAGTATGCTGTACGCAATACAGTGCGAAAATTCATAAATTTCATGTTCAGATAGGGAACACTTTGTTCTTTGTTGGATTGCAGAAGGCAAACAAACAGAATAAACTACAAGTTTTTTTTTTTGCGAGGGTAGTAAACTACAAGTAACGAATCTGTTCACATAATGAAGGTCTTTCTTCTTTTAAGAACAAGAGGAATGCGAATTGGAGAAAGAAACTTTTTCCTACTTCTCATTCGGTTTTTTTATCTGGTCATTTGCCAAAAGTTCATCCGCAGTTTTCAAGCAGTACTCACCAAGAGTCTAGTCCTATTAGCTCTAAAGGATACAGTTTGTTAATAGACATTGAATCTATTCAAAGCAAACTAATAATAAGAAAAGTTGATTAAATTTACGTCACCTTGTCCGTCGAGTACAAGCTATCTAAAACAGCAAACCCAGCAGCAACACCTCCTTCATCCGATGAAGAAACTTTTGTTCGCATCAAGTAACCACATTGTTCATTGATTACCACCTTATCTTTGTTTCTAATCAGAAATTAGGCCATGCAATATTCTTCATCAGAAAAAAGGAAAACGCCATCATATGAGGAGCACTAGCAGCGTTTTAGTTTACAAAGCAATCGTACCGCAAGTAAGATCCATATATTCCAAGCTCAGATATTGCAAGGCCCTCATGGCAAATGCCACCACGAACAAGATTAGCAAGACAAGCCTTTGGGAAGATCCTTTGCATCAATATATAGGCTGCACGTGCATCCCCTCCTTGAGTCTGGAGTCTAATAAGTGTTTCTCGTAAATCCAAGCCATATATATTGTTCCCTGTATACAAATAGCATATTCAAGAACAGTAAGAAACAATATGCATATGTTAATGTGGATACCAACCTCCGCCTTCACGTTGCGGCTTCAATACAAACAACTCAGGTTTTTCAATTGCAGTCTTAATAATCTCCTCATCATCCAAGCTCCATAACCCAGCAAAACATTTACGAAGTTTTGCGATTTCCTCTTTATTGTCAAGGAACCTATAGAAGAAACAAATGATGATTAGTAAAAGCTTCTGGTTTTTACAACAAAGACCGGTAACTGATATAATCAGTACACAATTAAGCAGAATAGGAACAACAGTACAACACGGCCCACTAGCACCACATTTATTATGAGGTTATACGTAGATCTGTACTGTTTTCATATGCGCATCACAAGACTAATCAAGTGTGCACTACCTTTTATTACTAAAGAAATCTAATCACCTTTCAAGGACATTAGGCTTTGCTAGTTCTTGTTGAATCTTTTTGGTTCCCACTAAATGATATGATATTGAAGGACACTTCACAGCAGATGATTTTTCCATCAAAAGTCTTGCACTCCATTCCTAGAATATACAGGAAGCTTGTCATGGTGATTTAAGCATATCATCATACAAAATCAACCGATATGCATCCACATAATAGACGGCAAAGTGTTGAAATAGCTGAAAGATTGTTGTTTCTCAGGGGAAAACATAATAGAATCTCTTTGATGAAAAGAAGGGAAAACAAGTTGGCATGTATTCATACTGCTTCAGAAGGGTAGTCATTTGGTGTATAGCCAGCTCTATAGTACACCACAGCAACTTTCCGGCCATCTCTGCATTTTTTTGGAAATAATTTAAATTCTAAAGAACATAATGTAAGGTTGATGCTACTCCTAGAGGTTAAACAATACATCTATAGATACATACACCAGAAGAGTTCCATCAGGGAGAACCTGGCCTTCGGTTTCCACCTGTGACAAGGTTTTCCTAATAGTTGTCACACCATGTGTAAAACATTGTCAAGGGACCACAAGTTTAGCTGTATGACTTCTCATATTGCAAAATTATATATTAAAAAAAATATAAAGCTATCAGATACTTGAAACACCATCCAAAATTTGACAAGTTTGGTTGATAACTTCTGATATTGCAAAATATAAAAAAGGAATGGCTATCAGATAGTAGATGCGCTGTCCAAACAATATCTAGTGAATTTTGGATGCAAATCGGGAAAAATAAACGGGCTGCTCTAAACAGAACTCAGGTGCATGCAAGGCAATGTCAAAATTGAAGTCTAGTTATACACTGGAAAAAAGAAAGGGGGAAAAAGTGAAACAATGCTTATAGAGATGAAAAGATAAGTGGACAAAGCCAAAACCAATAAGTATTTTAAGTCAGTAAGCAAGTATCAGACAGTAGAAATTGTCATTCTGATCATTTCAGAACGAAAAAGGAAGCAGAAAATAAAAAGGATATGATTCTTTCAAATGTTTGGCAAGCCAGTATTGGTCATACATATTTCTTTCTTCAGGCTGAACAATCATCATAACTACAGCACTGAGAAATGGAAGAAAGGAACGATAATCAAAAATCATTAACTAACTACATCACAATTAAAAATCTATATGTCCAACTAGAGCATACCAAACCTTTCAACATTAAACTCAGCCCATGCTTTGGCCAATGCTTCAGCAAATTTACTACTTCCTGCATTTGATGGAACCCTCTTGGGGTCCAGGCTTAATAAATTTCCATAGTGATTAATTAAGGTCCTGCATTGCAATAAATGAATATTCAGTTAGTAATTGTATATTCACTTCATTGAGAACTCAATAGTAATGCTAATCAAATGAAGTAATAAGATCCCTCAATCCATAAAACGGAGACAACTCAAAGTACATTCATTGATAAGAAATGGAAGAAAATTGTATGCATAAAGCTATGTTTTTCTTCAATTCCCTTGACCATTACAGAACTTGAAACATTTGATAGAAAATATTTAGTACTACACCTCCACACTCAAGTTGCCCCAATACAAAAGGATCTAGATGATCCATAATATAGCTATAACATAGAATGTCATTACTTCTAAATTGATAAATTGCCAACTCATATCTGTAAAAAACAGTAGCATTACAAAGAGAAACAGCGCTACTTAACTGGATCATGGTATCTATTCACAATGTAAAAATATAATTAAATATATTAAGGGGCACAAAAAAAGGCCTACTGTTATAGCATGTGTAACTCAGCAAATCCTACGAATCTATAAAATATTAAAAGTCAACATCCTTTTTGTCTGACATATTTTGAAAAAGAGAATACCGCCATACACAGCAAGAAAAGATATTAATTGTTAAACTTTACCTGTGAAGCTCACTTACTAAGGAACCAAGCCCGGGAAATGATGCTGAAATAGTGTTAAGCTCTATTTGAAGAAGAGAACTTGTTTCTGAATCCAGCATGTTTTTTTCTTGAACACGCAGGAGAGCTGCGTATCATTTCATTAATAGGAGGAGAAAAAAGAGTACAAAAAACACACACAACACACGCACTCAGAACACTACGCCAACAGTCACAGGGATTTTTTGTTTTACATTCGCGCCGGATACAAATCTCAACTCGACCTAGAGATGCCTGCCGTGGGAGAGACTAATCTCCAGCATGACGACCAGTTAGGAGGGAGATGCCTTTGGCCCCCGCCATACTCCAGAGATTTGCCTCGTCTCCTGCCATGGTTAGTATGGTTGAGAGGCGCGGCACAGCTCCATTGAAGACACAATCATTTCTGTGGCGCCACAATGACCAAGCCCCCAAGATGATTAGAGAGTTTAGGCCCTTCCTGAGAGTGGTGTCCACCGAAGAGGAAGCCCAGCGCCACCAATCCTCGAAGCTACTGTCTGAAGGTTGAATCCAGCATGTAATCTGATCGGTGCAAGCCTAAGCGAATATTCTGGCAAACATTTAAGAACTTTTCAGTACTTCCATACACGTGATGAGGTAAAGAACTTAGGAATAAGATATAGCCATTGATACTCAGTTTCAGAAGTTAGCTCAGTGGTGAATATTAAAGAATTACCTCCTCCTTATTTATCAACATCATTTTCCTGTGAATATCTAGGAGCCTAGATGTGAAATCATCAACCTGCCTTGTTCTGAAATTAAAACATGATTAATCTCTATCATCAGTGTAAAAGTTCCTTAGAAAATTTCAATCTGTAGCCTAAATGCTCGTTTTGATTACTCATTATTAGACAGCTTGTTGCAAATTTTGAACAATCGGATTCAGAGAGTATATGTGCACTCTGGTTGAAAAGGATGAGTCATATGCAAAATTGAAATTAGTAGGATTTGAGTTGCAAACAGAACTCTGAACGAAGAATATAATATAAACAGAATTTCATATGGAAAATAACTTACTTAGGCAGCGTTCGGTGACCCCTCTAAACTTTTTAGAGGGGTCACATCAAAATGCCGGCACGATTTATGTGTACTAAACAAAGTCAAATTACAAAACTAAGTCCAGGACCCCCCATCTATTTCGCGAGACGAACGTAATGAGGGTAATTAAGCGGCGATTAGACGATGGTTACTGTAGCATTACTGTGTCAAAACATTGATTAATTAGGCTCGTTAGATTCGTCTCAAAAAATAACGCCCGTCTGCAGAAAGGTTTTGTAATTAAATTTTATTTAGTACCCCTAAATAGTAAGATTCTTTTTACTTTAGAGGGGTATAAACTTTAGAGGGTGTTTTAGAGGGGTATCCGAACGGGGCCTTAGACACAATAATCTTGCCTGGAAAGAAATCTCCATTCAAGCTAACACGGTCCACGAGCTCGTTAAAAATGGGAGCCAACTCACACGCCTGCCTCCAAAAGGATTCTGGAAGCTGCGTTGGGAGTAGGGAGAATGGAGCGTGAACTAAACCAACACCAGGGACTGTTGCTGATCTCTGCGAGAGGTTAACAACAATGTTTGGTCAGGACTCAGGACTCAGAACAATAGCTTGCAAGTTCCTGTCTTCCTGAGTTCTGTTCATTCCACCAAATTTCACCTCAAGGTTCATTATATATATCAAGAGTAGCCCTCATTCATATTATTAAGTTAATTGTCTATCCAAAATCAGTACCACCAAATGTTAATCAATTTGCTACTCCTTGCAAGTGTTCCTGGCACCGATCGTTTCCCACAATTCAATAGGTAACCAGAAAACAGTGAATAAAAGTGATTAGGAATGGTGTATCTAGTCTTTGAAAGGTGGAATCTTTGCACGCATCGCAATTCCCTAGTCCAATCACTCGTACAACCGAGGGCAAGAAGCTTACCGGCTCCGAGCGGTCACCAACGACGAGCCCGTGCAGCGCGCACCACACGGCGGCGCGCGCACCACACGGCGGCCTCCCGCGCCATCTCGTCCGCTTCCGGAAAGCCCGTAGACGGCGGGTTCCCCTCCACGCCCGGCATCGCGGCGGCGCTCATCGCCGGCACTGTGGTGCTGAGCTCTCCCAGGGTTCTTGAGGGTGTATTTGCAAACTGAAAGCTCAACTGTCAATCATCCGCCGGGGACTCGGATCAAGTGAGCTTTATAGAGCGCGTGCAATTTCGCGGAAGGAAGAGGGGGCTGCGCGAAAATCAGCATAGTCGCATTTCGTCTTCTCTGCTTTCCTTTTTCCCTCGCCGTGGACTACTGGACTCTGCTTCTCATTTCGCCTTCTCTGCTTTACTGGGGGAGTCAGCCACCCAAAAGAATAATTCTTCCTCCACTATAAACAATCTTCAAATCATTGTCCCCTTTTCAATCAGCAATTTTTCTGAGGGGCAACCACTAACCAGCGTCCATCAATAGTGATATCTGAGTTGGGGGCTAAACTTTTTTGGGTTCTCAGGATATTCTTGATATAACTTATCACCACTTTCAGTTCAATTTCAGCAGACGATTTCTTGTTTCCCCTTTGATTAAGGCTTCGCCTTAGTAATAAAAAAAAGAGAGGGATAAGTAGTGGCGGCTCGAAATGCTCTTTCTCCTGCAAAATTGTCTACAAGCTTTGGCAATACTAAAGTTTATTTTCCTTTGACGACAATCGAACAAATGATTGCCTTTCAGTGCTTACTTTGTGACTAGATTCGTGAAGCTTTTGTATGGAAGGCGGCTAGGCTCGTTCCTCAAGGCAATCTTATTTTCCAATCTCAATGACATCACTCATGGCATGGCAAAAATGGTATGTGCATGGGAAGTACTGTTGCTTAGCTCGGGAGTATTGAGTAGCACTGTATCACATTAACCAGATCCGATTAATGTTAAAGACAGAACACATCCACCAGATATCATACAAATAATGTAATCCTTTTAGTAACAATTTTTTTTGGCAGCATTATTTGGCCAGTTCAACATAATGCACTGGATTTGCCAGTTGCATCTCTGGTACCAATCCCCTCACTTGTAAGATATATTAATGCAACCGCAGGACAAGCAAAATTTACAGCTCTTGTGCTCAGTGAAGTAAAAGACTTAGAAGGTATAAGACGTACAAAAAATAAGAACTTCTCATGGTCCACAAAACGAAAAAGAATATGATCTTGTTCGGCAGAAAAATCTGACTCAAACTAGTCCCAAACAATTCGGGGTAGCCTTTTTTTCTTTTAATCAAGTTGGGTTAAGATAGAGAGATGAAGCCTAGAAAAAAAAAGCATACAATAGCATACAAAAGATAAATGAAGGTGAAAGAAAAGGAAATAAAGAAAAAAATTAACAGGATGACCATGCTACAGGAGAAGAAAAATGGAAGTCTAGATCCACCCCATGGCATGTCGTGGAGATTAGGAGTGGTCGGTGACGACTAGCGACAGCTGCTGTCACGCACTCGTTGTTGGAAGACGGCACGTCGCTTATCTTCAAGGATGCAGTAATAAGTGGTCCTGTCTCTTCCGCAGCTGCCTTGGGGTGAATATAAGGGAAGAAAGAGAGCGGTGAGATAGGATGGAGTGTGGGTAAGGAAGAGGGAGGAGACAGAGGGGAGAACGGATGGAGTGTTGGTGAAGAAGAGTAAAGAATCAGATGATGACATTGATATATACGATGAAGTGTCAGTGAGGAAGAGCAGAGGAACAAGGAAGAATTTCCGGTTTCCTCTTGAAGATTCCTACTGTTTTCAGGTGCCGGAGCATCTTGTGACTATCTTATATTTACTAATTGGAGGCTCCTTTCGGTGCCTCCACGTTAATCGGTGGAAAATCCTAGAAATTACCACAAAAAAGCAAAACATCCGACCGTATATTTAGATGCTTAACAAATTGTGACCATTAGATGTTCATAACCAGCATGAATAGAAGGAGCCGGTGCATACAACATTCGTGTAGGAACCGGACTCCTGACGCCAGCAGCAGAATCTAATTACAGAATCTAATCATGTATTCAGAGGCAGCCTGGCAGGGATAGAATCTAATCACGTATTCAAGGGCAGCCTGGCAGAGATTTCGTCTAAGAAACGGACTACCAACTCGGAATCTACGGCAGCCATAAATCAGTAATTCTAACAGCCCTCAAAACCCACGACTCATATAATATCAGGAACTGTAATCGGACTCTAAATCAAACAAGAGTTATATATCAGTATACGTAATGATATATAGAGAGAGAGAACCAGGAGACACGCATCTCAGGCAGCACAGGGGGCCTGTTTGGTTGACGCCCTGAAGAATTTGCCTGAGTCAGGCGTGGCCGTCAGGCTTCTGATTTTGGACGCCTGGGGCTGTGATGCGCGCCTGACTCAGGCACCTGCCTGCCAGGCATAAACCAAACACGCCCAGGATTCTTGATCTCACAGGTATGGGCCAGGCACAAACCTTTTCTACTTTCATCTAATTCTTTCATTGACAGATGCTTTCCTCTTCTATTGTCTGCATGTTGAACTTGACAAATTCTAGCCGTCACATGTTTGTGTTTCTTCTTCGAAGGATTTGTTGCTACCGATTCAATCATCAGGAACGATCGTCATCTATCATCAGGTTTGCATAATTTAATTCTGCATGCAAAACCATTTAGTCTTAGTACCACCACACGATCATCATTAATCATGATAATGTAAAATTTGTATCCTCTCATGTCAAGTCTTTATGTTTCAGTTACCAATAGTCCAATTGTGCAAAAAACTTTAAGAGAAATAAGACCAGGAAAAAATAATTATTCAGATCATGAGCAAAAATTTTTAAGAGAAAAACAGTCCAATGGCGCAAAAAATTTATATCCTCTCATGTCATCATGAATTCTGATGCAGATTCTGGGCAAAAATAATCATTCAGATCATGAGACCAACATGACACCCCGTTAAATGTAGTAAGTGATTCTAACACACTCATTTGCTGGCCAAATAACGAGAATCAGAAATAAATATAATCATACATATAGCTTGCTGTTCACCTATTGGTCTGCTGCAGTTCTTAGAGATGCATCTGCGAAGTTGAAAAGTAAATAGGAAATACCATGTCCTACCACTAATTTGCTTACCTATCCATTATTGAGTAAATTGTACCATTAAAAAAGACCATCGATTAATCATTTTGCAAAAAAAGAAAATCATAACCTGTGAGGCAATTCAAAAAACACCTTTCAAGCACTCTGTTTAAACAACCAAACTACAAAGGCGCAGAGCAAGAACTCACCCGACTCATACAGCTAAACACACAATTAATAATGTTGCACATCTGAGATATTCTGGACATGCAGGAATATTCTAGACAGTATCGTGAGATGCTTTTACATGTACTGTGGGGATAAAAAAAAATAATTCCAGGGCGAAGTGAATCAGAAATATAATATGCCTTTATGCTCATCTGTTTCTTCCCCGATATTGTGTATTCAGATGCATAATAATAGAGTATAACATGTAGAAAAAAGTAGCAAACAAAATTATTACAACTAAACCGTAACGAAACAAACACAATCTGTAATATCACTACTTACCGAGGCAATCAGCAAACACCTTGCAGGCAAAAAACTAAAAGAAGCTCAAAATAAAACGGCTACTATGGATTCCTAAACTTACTACCCAAATCAAAATTACAATGAGAGAGAGAGAGAGAGAGCTGAAACTGAGAATGGTGAATATAATTCTAGCCCGTGCATGTGCACGGGTTGAATGGCTAGTGTGGGGAACGCGGCGCGGGGCAACTGCAGAAATCGGGTCATCCATGGCGACGACCTGCGAATCCAACTGTTTCACATGCTTCTGAGCTTCCTCTTTCTAAGTTACTAGTACTGCTCTAAATGAAATATGGTGACAACGACCTGCTAGCTCTGCTCATGCATGATGGAGACTGTGCCGTAACATTTCTCAGGTATAATGCTATGTCTGTTCTAATTTCCCTTCAAAAGGTCCGACTTGGAGGGCATCAGAGAAGCGTACAATGTTTTTGAATCATACTCTGCTTCGGGTAACTTGTTCGTCGAATCATCAACCGCAAAGCAGTTTTATCTATTTGAACATTGGACGGAACAAAGCAGAGAACTGAATAGTTAGTGCTGGTTTTCAAGGACCCAGCTGTGGATCTCACTCTCTTTAAGCACGTTGTACAAAGCAAACAACTATGACAATTATGCACAGTGTAGACACATATTAATCAAACATTCTTTGAGCCGTCCAGAATAATGTATTTTTCAATAGAGTTTTCTTATTTCAATCACAAGCGTGTAAAAGTGTAAGTATCTGTCTGCCTTGTGGCGTATATTATGTTGTGGTAACTGTGAATAAATTTTGCGTACCTTTTCTATTTGTATGATTTGGTGGAAATAAAAAGAATATTCGATGTCATTGTCCATATTGCCCTTCTTAAACCAATTATTTTCCCCTAGGAAATGAGCAACTCTTATTAAGCCAAATAACTGTTTCACATAAAACTACGTGTATTTGAAACTGAAGAAATCAGTTTAGCCTTATGTTCCCCTATTATTTCCATACATGTACCCATATTATCGATTACATCATTTTTTAGGTCCATTTTGTGGTGACAAAGTTTATGGCACTGACCACGATTAGAGAATGTCGTAACAGAGCAATATACGATATTACGAACAAGCTGCAAAGTGTCCCTATATACTGTACTCTTGCAGAAGGCTCAGTATTTCATATGAGGATTATTTCTGGCATATATAGGTTCTCAAAGGTCACGTATGAGATATGTACGGTCTCACTATTGCCTGGGACCTCTTGACATTTCAAATCCTTTGTGGAAATCAATCTCTGTAGCATCACAATAGTTTGAATAATTATCGAAGGAAGCATGTCTTTCTTTATTTATAATCCTTAAGATGATACTTTTAAGCAATACGTTGAAATTCTTGGTGACAAAATGCATCCAAATGAATAGAACATGAACACATCATAAAATTAGGTAAAGTTTATTTTTATTACACAGTACCATTTGATCATAATTTTCATAGCAATACATCATCTTAGGAGTCTGATCATTTTGTGATGCAAGATGACAAGCGTAACTTTGCTGACGACAAATTAGCCCAAAGGTCTCCCTTTCTCTTCTTTTGTGCCTCAGCCATCACGAGACGTAGCACCTCAATGTCCTTATTGAGGACATCGATTTTCCCATTCTTTTCCTCCAATGATATATTTAATCTCCCAATCTCACCATCCTTTTCATTGTTGTAGTTCTCAAGCACCTCAATTTTGGACTTAAGATTCCTTGCTTCAGCCTTCTCAGCATCTAGTTCTTTCTGGACTGAATCCTTCTCATGAATAAGGTGTGAATGCTTAGCCTCAAGTTCATCATAGGATGCTTTTAGTTGCGACATAGAAATATGAAGCTCCTCCAAATAAGCTCTAAGCTTCTCAGCCTGAGCATCCTTGTCACGCCCTATTTCCTCAGCCGCTTCCTTGCTGGCCTGGATTTCCTCCACCTTCCTCCTAAGGTTCTCCAATTCCTTCATAATCTTTGCCTTCAACACACTAAATTCCATTTGGAGCCTCTTAACCTCTGCTTCTGACTGGATATAATTCCGCTCTATCGTCAGAACATCCGATCGGAGCTTCTCATTTTCACCCTTTAGTAAATCCTTGTGGGTCTGGGTTTCCTCTAATATTTTGTTAATATTCTCTAATTCCTTTGTCATTTCAGCATCAAATGCCTTGACAATAGCTTCCTTTGCCTCTGCCAGTGCACCCAATTCTATCTGGAGCCTCTTAACCTCAGCTTCAGACAAACTATATTTCTGCTCCGTGGTCGAAAGCTCTGATCGCAGCTTATCATTTTCGCCCTTTGTCAAATCAAAATTAGTCTGTAGTTCCTCCACCATCCTCTTATGATCCTCCAATTCCTTCATGAATTTTTCCTTCTCAGCATCAAATGCTACTGCAGCTGCCTCCTTCGCCTCCACCAATGTATCCAACTCCATCTTGATCCTCTTAATCTCTTCTTCATGCAGACCATTTTTCTGCTCAGCAATTAAAACCTCCGAGCGAAGCTTATCGTTTTCACCCTCCAGCAAATCTTTCTTGGCTTGGATTTCCTCTAGCTTCCTCTTGAGATCATCATATTCCTTCATGATTTCTTCTTTCTCAGCATCGAATGCCTTCGCAGCTGCCTCCTTCGCCTCCGTCAACGCATCCAATTCCATCTTGAGCCTCTTAACCTCCTCTTCAGACAAGCTATATTTCTCCTCAACCATCAGAACCTTCGATCGAAGCTCATCGTTTTCCCCCTTCACCACCTCACACTCCCTCTTCTTCGCCACGACATCGGCCTCTAATTCCCTTTTCTCAGCCATAAACGCATGGAGCTCCGACTCCAAAGACGCTGCCCGCGCATCCACCTCTTCCTTCTGGGTCCCCAGCACCTTCAGTTCATCCACCTTCGCCTTAATCTGCTCCTCCAATTCTGCCCGGGACGCCTCTGCAGCGTCCTTGTACTCTTGCAAGCTCCTCTCCACCTCTTCCTTCTGGCTCGAGGACTCCTGAGCCTTCTTCGCCGTCTCCTCCAGCTCCTTCTCCAGTATGCTCTTGTCAAAGGAAAGCAGGGCGTTCTGGCGTTCCAGCTCGAACACCCTGCCCCGCAGCTTCGTGACCTTCTGGGACAGGGACGTCACCCTCTCATCAGTGAAGAGATCTGCAGCATAAGTTTCGGTTCAGAGGCAATGTTAGAGAAGAGAGACGGCACTAAGGGGGATTGATTGTATGTTTTGGTCCACCTGCAAACCACATCTTGTGCAGACGTGGAGTGGTCGACGACGCTGCCATGCGGCCGGCCGCTGTGTGCTGTCACGCGCGCGATCGTCGGAGGTGGAAGACACGTCGTCCCCGTGCCACAGCCGGAAGAAGAATGTGGTCTGTGGTCCTGCCCCTGCCAAAGCTGCGATGGGGTGAATATATACAAGGGAGGAGGAAAGAAGAGAAAGGATGGAGTGTCAGTGAGGAGAAGAGTAGTGAATAAGGGGAGGAAGAGGGATGGTGTGTTGGTGAAGAAGAGCGAGCGAGCGAGCGACGACGTTAGTTTTGAGCACATAAAAATGCCAAAAACGAGGTAAAATCGATGTTCTAGAATTCAGCCAGTCAAACAGTTTTGGAGTGTTGGAGAGGTGGAAGACACGTCGTCGCCGTGCCACAGCCGGAATGGAGTGTTGGCGAGGAGAAGGGCAAAGAAGCAGAAGACACCAGGAGTCTAGGACTGGATGGATTGTCCGCCAGAGAAGAGCGAAAGAACTTTGCCACCGCCACGGTGTGCGCGGGACCCAACTTCTGGAATGCCGTCGGAGTTCCCGGCCGACACGCGGCGGCGTCAGCAGCGCCGGCAGTGTGGAGGGCTACCTCGAGGCCGCGTTCGGGAGCTCGGCGTTCGACGAACATGGCGTCAAGAGTTCGTTCTCTGAATGGAATCATCGCCATGCTGTGCAGAGCAAGGGCTCTTCTCTTGTGTGCCAGACGACTCAGAGCTTGGTCGCTCTCGCGGTAGCTAGCTGCTCTGCGGTCTTTGTTTTCGTGCAGTTGCAGCGTGTAGTTCGGAAGATTTGATCTCTTGGGAGCTGATTCTCCTTATGGGGAATTATTACAAAGCAGTGTAGGCTTTCAGTTCAGGGCCATCTCATCTGCCACATAGACATAACAGTTTCTCTATCGGAACCCACTGGCAACGCACTTTATGTGGAAAGGCCAGTTACAGAAGCTCCGGAAAAAGTTGGGAAATCAGTTGTCCCAGATTGTTCAAGGTAAATTTGTCCTCTCAACAATTTAATCGTTCGATGCACATTGGACTTGTGATATCTCATATATATATAACTAGAAAAATAGCGTGCCATTGGCACGCCTCATGTCCCTTATAACGTGATGAAGCTAGGCCCATAGTGTTGGAAAAAAGCTTTGTTCTCACCAAAGATTTTAAACAATATAAGAGTTTAAGCTTTGCATTAAAATCTTATATTTGGTTTGTCACAACCAAATTGAACTGATTCCTTTTGCTCGTAGGGAAGTTAAACTATTTATTTTTTTGGCATGTTGGGAAGTTAATCTAAACATTGCATGAGAAACATTGATTACATACATTAAGTCTTTTGCCGAGCACAAAACTCTCAATTGAGTACTGAACATAGTATGTACGAGATACAAACATGAAGGCAAACTGCCTTGACTTGCCAACAATTGATATTATGCGCTATGCTCATGATGAAGGCGATAAGAAAACATTCTGCCACCAGAAAAGGACTGAGAATAAAACATAAAGGTAAGAAAAATTCTTCGATCTCAATGTTCTCTGACATAAATTTTATTTGGGATGCTAGTTCAGAAATTAATATAGGCTAGAAACATGTAAATTCCAAATCAAATAGTATAGCCACAGGCTCAATCGGATTGATTTGGATCATAGTAGTTATGTTAACTCAAGTTCATCTTCTATCAGTCCCAAGTGTAAACAATTTTCAGAAACATGAAAGCTGATAAAATAATATCTGACTGTAAAAGATATTGGAGGGCAAATTTTAAGAGTAGTTGGTTGTTGAGAAAAAAGTAGTGCAGTCGGATAACTAAAAAAAAAGCTTAGAAAAGAAAAAAAAAGTCATGGAGGTAAATGTGATGTTAGATAATACATGCAATTTTTCTCAGTATTTATCAAGAAGAATATAGGCCAATGCCTGATCACTTTACACATAATATTTAGAATAGCTAGAAGAGAGGAACTCTACTATTCGCAAAATGAAATTAATTTAAGAGACTCAGGGCTTTCTACTATAAAAAGAAGCTGTTCTGAGTGTTGGTAACACAACAAATTACAGTCAAACAAAAGCAGTTAGACAAAGAATATAGATATTCGACCTTGTGCAGGCAATACCACAAACACCTGGTCTGCATTAGAGTGAAGGCAAGCGAATCAAAAATAGAAATAGAAATGATTCAAATACGTAAGTCGTACTGAATGATGAACGATACCTACAGTTTAAGCAAGGGCAAACTATGACGGTCAGCATGTCAACGACCGTGTGCCTCCTTCCTGGTCAGCCACCTTGTGCCTTGCGAGAAGATGCAGACAGAGCAAGGTGATTATTATGTGAAGGCGCCGGCGGGTGCCACGACAAACTGGCAAGTGCGAGGACGCCGAGCTCGGCAGGAAGCCGAACCCCACATGGGTAGAGGCGTATTGCGGCCTTACCCGCTAGCGTCCGGGCGGCCGTGCCTCGGCGGCAAGTCGGAGCGAGCGGGCTCGGTGGCGTACCGAAGTACGAGGAGCGCGCTTGAGAAGAGCGGCAGGCGTGCAGACACAGTTCGCCGGAGCCGGAGGAAGGAGCGGTGGCGGCAAGCCGTCCGCCGGTCATCTGCAGATGGATTATTGATGCGCAGACATGAGATTGGGATCATCGGTGATGTGCTCGACGAAAAAATCTGGAGGCCGCTAGATATCTTTGCGACACCGCATCTAGAACTCACGTCATGCTTCGCAGCTTTATCAAATCGAACGACATAGATTTACTGACGACCGGATCCAACGGCAGGAAACAACAGGCTGACGTGGGCATGCTCGCTGGTCAGGAACGCGACCGCGTTGGGAAATTAGAAGATTCCTAAAACAATGAACCCAGGAATCCCAGAGGCTCCAGATATATTCAAGATGCAAGACACAATGTTCCCCCAAAGAACAACAAAATTAACGGCTTGACAATTTCATGTGACTTTGCAGTTTGCTTCCTACCCTTTTATTCTGATGAGTCTGACTATCAACCACAAGTAAGGAAGCTTATAATGAAGGCTAGAGAACTTCTGACAAAGTTGGACATTAAATGGCTAGATGGACAACTTATACAAAGATAACAGGGAAAATCATAGCATGGTGAATTGTGAAACCTGAGAACAGGGTACATTGGCTCTACCTCCAGAAGCTCTCAAAGCGTGTCAAAAACATAATTTGCGTAGGAGGCACAAACAATGCAGAACTAAGCCCACCATAATGTTTTACTATTGGTGGATGTGGATCTTAATCCAGAAGGATCATGGAACAAGCTGAAAAAAGTTGTACCAACCACATGTGCTTCTAGAGTTCATCTTTAGGCGCTGGTAAGCAGTCCTCATCCCAGTAGTAAGGGAACTTCAGCTTCGCAGCTGTATGAGGCATACTCCAATCATCATATATAAATCTGCAACAAGCAATATTCATTGAAGATTAGAAACACAACTTATTGCTCATATATGCATTACTCGCTAGCAGAACAGAAGAAAGAAGCGGTGTGCCATCATAATGCTGTACAGATAACAATGGTGACATCAATAAAGGATCATTGTTACATATCCTGTTTTTGGCAATGGTGGTGAAGATTATTTAAGATCCTGAACCATTAAATCATAGAGATAGCATTTGATCTGTCTTGAGATGCAAATGTCTGAATTCAGTATTGTGTATGAGAGCATATCTAGCAATCTTGTCATAATGTTTCATGATCATTTCGAGAAGATTAACAATTTAGATTTGCATGCATTTTTTTGAAGTTTCTGAAATAAGTTGTCAACGATCCCCCCCCCCCCCCCCCCCCCCCCCCCCCCTGCTGTCCAAGATAGACCTATGTTCTAGATTTATTGTTCTCATCATACGTCCTTATTTGTTTGCCATCTATCGAATCTTGATGGTTGCTACTAGGGAATGTTACTGTAGGGTAGGAACAGGACATATTCTCAGAAACAATGATATATTGTACTTACACACATTGTCAATCAAGTATTGTCATAGACTTGATGTCAGGCATGACTTCTCAAAGTAACTCCTAGGTATAAGCTTGAAAAAAAAATTCAAACATCAAGATATTTGACAGTTCAGGTCAAAAAAAAAAGATATTTGACAGTTGACACAGGTTATTCTGCGCAGTCACTGGTAAGTGCACACATAGTCCAGGTTATGCTTTTGAATGAACAAGCAACACAAAATTCAAGTTAAATATGCTCACATCTTGACAGGTGGGCGCGATATGATCACAAGAACTTGCAAATCTTCGTGCTCATCTGAATTCCAAACCTGCAATAAAGAGAAAGATGATGTAAATACTAGAAAATAAAATTGATCCTCTAGGCATCACAGTTATCTCAAAATCTAGCTAAGGTAACAAAACAAATCATGATCACAGTTATGCAAATACTGGACGAGGCATCAGTAGGCAAAGTAAAAAAAAAAAAAGTAGATAATGACGAATTTGACGACAAACGTTCTCTTGTACCTGGTGGGGATCATTTACAGGTACTGAAAATGTGCTATTTTGAAAGATAGGAATCTCCTGAGGCTCTCCTGGGTACTTCAGAGAACTCGAGCCCAACAAGAGTGTTCCTTTCCCTTTGAGGACAACAAAAACCTCCTCACAGGAATGCCTGTGGATCGGCGTCCTTTTGCCAGGACTAAATGTCTGAAGCCACACTTCGACCTAAAGAGAAACATTTCACATTGAAGCAATTAAGAATCATGGAAGTATCTACACTTCTGATCAAACATGATATGTCAAATAAACGATATCTACACATAGTACAGCCGGTTAAGGCCTTTGAACTCATAACACTGACTGAAAAAATGGAATACGGTTCTTGAGGCCATGCTGAAGTAAGAAACTATGTAGAATCACGGCGGCAGTATATTTATACACTTTCTATCATCTATCCATTCCAAAAGTAAAAATGACATATTTACAACACAGCGGCCCTACAGTTCATTCCTCACCTCCTTCATCCCGTGTGCGAGCGCACCGGCAACGGTTATATGCGCGAATCCTTCCCTCCCATAGTTGCTCTGGTGCATCTGGCTTATGTCTTTCACCAATGAATTGTCTGGGCACATTAAAATTGACACTTTCAGATTTACAAGAACAGTACCGAAACAAAGATAATCACTTCTACAGCTAAGCTAGCTAGTGACTCTTATGAATAGCCACCTAGAATATCACAGATGCATCGATTTACTGCTCGTATCCGTTCTACGACTAGCAGGAGTGTGATCTTGGGCGGCGCAGTTAAGCAGTCAAGTTTGGAAGTTTCGCGAGGAGGGGTGAGCAGGGGAGGGGACATCACGGTCACATACCTCGGGGGCAGGAGGACTCGGCTACAGGGAGGAAGGCGGCGGCTGCAGATAACACGGCGGCGAGTAGGAGGGCGTGAGCAGCGCCGGCGAAGTGGGGTCCACAGGCGGCCGCAGCGGGTCGGGGTAGAGGTCCGCTCTCCATTTTCTCTGCTGCTGTCGGTTTTCGTTTTTCCACCCTCTGACTTCCTTATTTCGAGGCTAGTAGTTTTTGATCGGCGTTGCTTCTCCACAAGTCCTCTCGGCTCTAGAAACAGCCGTCTGATCTGATGACGTCTCCTCCACTTGAAGCCTCGTTGCAATTCGCCTGTTGTAATTCCATTCTTTGGAAGATTGATTTATTGCACTGAGAAGCTTTTTGTCTGCCATGTACAAAATAATATGCTTTATGACGTTCTGGGCTGGGAACAAGTTTCAGTTGTTCTTGTCTTGAGGGAATGTTATTGTACATAATTAATTCTTAGGCCAATCTTAATAGCGACTTTTATTTCATAGTTTATATTATATGAAATGAAACTACTTTTCTCAATAGTAAGTTTTATTTCACACTTTTATAGACATGACAAATAATAAATTTATGCATGAGGTTGTGATCAAATATGGTATACAAAGCCTTTTCATTACTCTCAATGCTCTTTCATTCTTCTTTCATTTACTAGGAAAGAGTGTCACCATTCTTTCACCAAGATAAAAGGCATCTCATCTCTCTCCTCTTTATAATTTCTTGTCATGTCATCTATTTTACTGATGTGACAATCAATTAATTACAAATAAAAGGCCTATTGAGATTGGCCTTTGCCCCGATAGATTGTAGTGTTGACTCGTAGCACTTAAAGCAATGCTATGTGTTTTTCAAAACTTGACATTCTGTGAGAACAATAGGAATAAGAATGACATGACACTGCAGGATAAGGATGACATGACAACGTTCACAGTAGGATGAGATGGCAGTTTCGTACAACACCTCAGCTGGCCGTTGTCAATTTGCTCCAAAAAAATCAGCCACTTATTCAAAACCCAAAATAATCTGAAACTACATAATATGGGATAGTATGTATATCAGTAGGAAACAGCTGTTTGGTACGATGTAACAAACCCATGAGTTCATACCCTCCAGTTGATAACAGAAATGACAAAAACAGAACAACATTAATAATAAAAAGTACCTATGAACAATTAGTGACAACTAGTTCTTGACGATACAGACATATTGCGCACACACACACTACGGGGCTCGACCCCTAAATTTTAGGCCTAACACGTTAAAAAGAATCTTATTATTTAAGAGTATTTTGATTAGTCTAATGACAAAACTTTTTAACCGATAGGTGTTAATTTACGATATGCATCTAATGAGCCTAATTAATTCATGTTTTGGTACAGTGATGCTACAATAGCCATCTGCTAATCACAGCTTAATTACCTTTATTAGATTCTTCTCGTGAATTGGTCTAGAGGTTCTGCAATTAGTCTTATAATTAGACTTTATTTAATAGTTATAAATGACAAGATTCTCTTTAATTTAACAGGGCTAAAGTTTAGCCTCCATGAAACAAACAGCGCCCTACATCGACATCACTTCTCCTTGACATTTTCCCATGTCCATCTTGAGCCATGCAATACGATTCTCTGGGGCACGAATTGTGCGAAAGAGGCACGCCTTCCTCCTGACCTAAACAGTTGTAGCTATGAAGTAAAGCTCAGTCCCTTTATCCACACCATCCTCTTCCACAACCTTCAGGCCCCGTTTAGAACGCATGAATTTTACAAGATTTCATAAAAAACAGTTTAATTCCTACAAGAATGGGAAAGAAATCCTCCATTCCAAACTGGGCTTAGCAATTGCGTCACTTCGTATTGCTTTCGACTCATTGCACAGGTTTCGTTCCTACTCCTTTGCTTCATGCTCTCTGATATGCTGGCGAGATAATACTCCATACTCTTTTATAATACTCCTTTGCTTCTAGCCCTTCGGGACGGGCGACCAACACCAGAACGGTCGACATGTCATCCGATGCATCAGGTGGAGACCATGATGATGATGAAGATGTTTGCGCCCTGCAATTGCATACAAAACTCAGAAAAGGACGAGGCGGATCAAATATCGCAGAGTAAAGCATGTTCGAACAACAATCTGCTGACCAATATGAATGGGTATCACAGGCAGGAAATTCGCTAGCACACAGAACATTTTAGTATCGTATCACTCACTAGTACCAAATTTTACTCTTAGCACGAACCATCAGGGTTGCAGGATACCGAATACAGCTCTAATTTATCGAAACAGGTACCTAATTGTAGAGTGAGCATGGCATGTAAAATAACAAGTGGCACAGAAAATTCCCAGCCAGGATAAACAACACAAGTAGCGAAAGCACACAACGGCATGGCCAGTGTTTGGTTACTGAAACTGTTCAGGCGCGCCAGAGCCCATTCATCCATTTCTCACTACACCCGTGGCCCTAAGATTCACCGATACAGACGATACCGGTGCGGCGATAGAGCGATATGCGACTTTTAAGAAACATAGTAGTAGTGATGATATTAGGAGTACCGCCGCAGCCCAAAAAGCAGCAGGTAGCACTGTAGCACTACCGATCACACCCTTTTTTAGTTATTGCCGGGAATGTAAAACGAGGTACATTAACATGCATCGGCGATTTGGCTGCACAGCAAAGGTAATGGAATCCATGTGTGTCAAAATCCAGTTGGAACAGAGCTGACAATAGTAATAGATTGGGTAATAATAGTGCATTCAGCACTCCATATCCAACATAATCAGGGGGAACGATCTATTTCTGGCATGAAAGAGGGAAAAACATATATTCAGCATCATCTCAGTATTCAGTCACAAATCTATGCATACTGCCTCCACATTTTTGTTGATGACACGATTAAATTTATTATGCCACTTCTTAGATGTACTGCGAATAGAAATGTTGCAGTCATAGATACATCTCTTATCCACACATCAAGATTTAACATTATGCCAAATCTGTTATACATGCATGATGCATGCTGAAACTTGTACCCAGTCTTTTCCTTCTGTTATGTCACTGCAAGAAGCAATCAATTGAACGGTTCAGTTCATGATTTTTCCAATAGAGGAGAAAAGGAAAAGACCATAACAGACATTTGGAGGCAAGTACGCACTACAGTGCGAAAATTCATATATATCAAGTTCAGACAGGAAACATTTGTTTTTGTTGGATTGCAGAAGGCAAACAAACAGAATAAACTACAAGTTAACGAATATGTTCGCATAATGAAGGTCTTTATTCTTTTAAGAACACGAGGAATGCAAATTGGAGAAAGAAACTTTTTCCTACTTCTCATTCGTTTTTTTTATCTGGTCATCTGCCAAAAGTTCATCCGCAGTTGTCAAGCAGTACTCACCAAGAGTCTGGTCCTATTAGTTCTAAAGGATACAGTTTGTTTATAAACATTGAATCTATTCAAAGCAAACTAATAATAAGAAAAGTTGATTAAATGTACATCACCTTGTCCGTCAAGTACAAGCTATCTAAAACAGCAAACCCAGCAGCAACACCTCCTTCATCCGATGAAGAAACTTTTGTTCGCATCAAGTAACCACATTGTTCATTGATTACCACCTTATCTTTGTTCCTAATCAGAAATTGGGCCGTGCAATATTCTTCATCAGAGAAAAGAAAGCGTCATCATATGATGAGCACTAGCAGCGTTTTAGTTTACAAAGCAATCGTACCGCAAGTAAGATCCATATATTCCAAGCTCAGATATTGCAAGACCCTCGTGGCAAACGCCACCACGAACAAGATTAGCAAGACAAGCCTTTGGGAAGATCCTTTGCATCAATATATAGGCTGCACATGCATCCCCTCCTTGCGTCTGGAGTCTAATAAGTGTTTCTCGTAAATCCAGGCCGTATATATTGTTCCCTGTATACAAATAGCATATTCAAGAACAGTACGAAATAATATGCATATGTTAATATGGATACCAACCTCCACCTTCACGTTGCGGCTTCAATACAAACAACTCAGGTTTTTCAATTGCAGTCTTAATAATCTCTTCATCATCCAAGCTCCATAACCCAGCAAAACATTTACGAAGCTTTGTGATTTCCTCTTTATTGTCAAGGAACCTATAGAAGAAACAAATGATGATTAGTAAAAGCTTCTGGTTTTTACGAAAAAGACCGGTAATGGATCTGATCATCACAAAATTAAGCAGAATAGGAACAAGAGTACAACACGGCCTTCTAGCACCACATTTATTTATGAGGTTACGTAGATCTGTACTGTTTTCATATGCACATTACAAAACTAATAAAGTGTGCACTACCTTTTATTACTAAAGAAATCTATTCACCTTTCAAGAACATTAGGCTTTGCTAGTTCTTGTTGAATCTTTTTGGTTCCCACTAAATGATATGATATTGAAGGACACTTCACAGCAGATGATTTTTCCACCAAAAGTCTTGCACTCCATTCCTAGAATATACAGGAAGCTTGTCATCGTGATTTAAGCATATAATCATACAAAATCAACCAATATGCATCCACATAATAGACGGCAAAGTGTTGAAATAGCTGAAAGATTGTTGTGTCTCAGAGGAAACGTAAATAGCTCCACTTTGCTGAAAAGAAGGGAAAAAAAAAAGTTGGCATGTATACATACTGCTTCAGAAGGATAGTCATTTGGTGCATAGCCAGCTCTATAGTACACCACAGCAACTTTCCTGCCATCTCTGCATTTTCGAAATAATTTAAATTCTAAAGAACATAATGCTAGGTTGATGCTACTCCAGGATGCTGAACAATACATCTATAGATACATACACCAGAAGAGTTCCATCTGGGAGAACCTGGCCTTCAGCCTCCACCTGTGACAAGGTTTTCCTAATAGTCGTTACGCCATGTGTAAAAAATTGTCAAGGGACCACAAGTTTAGTTGTATGACTTCTCATATTCAAAAACTATAAAAAAAAATTAGATAGCTATCAGATACTTGAAACACTGTCCAAAATTTGACAAGTTTGGTTTGATGATTTCTGATATTGCAAAATATAAAAAAAGGAATGGCTATCAGATAGTAGATGCGCTGTCCAAACAATATCTAGTGAATTCGTCTTATTCAAAAAAAGATATAATGAATTTTGTTATGGTTTGTTTTATCACTAACAAAAATTAAAGCATAACTTATAAGTTTGCATATTTGAACTAATATTTTGAATAAACCGAATGGTCAAACGTAACCCAAGAAGTCAACAGTGACAACAATTTAAGAGCGGAGAGAGTATCAGCCAGAGGAAATTGACGTTCTGATCATTTCAGAACAAAAAAGGAAGCAGAAATAAAAGGATATGATTCTTTCAAATGTTTGGCAAGCCAGTATTGGTCATACATATTTCTTTCTTCAGGCTGAACAATCATCATAACTACAGCACTGAGAAATTTAAGAAAGGAATGACAGTTAAAAAACATTAACTAACTGCATCACAGTTAAAAAAAATACATATGTCCAACTAGAGCATACCAAACCTTTCAACATTAAACTCAGCCCATGCTTTGGCCAATGCTTCAGCAAATTTACTACTTGCTGCATTTGATGGAACCCTCCTGGGGTCCAGGCTTAATAAATTTCCATAGTGATTAATTAAGGTCCTGCATTGAAATAAGTGAATATTCAGTTTGTATATTCACTTCATTGAGAACTCAATAGAAATGCTAATCAAAATGAAGTAATAAGAACCCTCAGTCCACAAAACGGAGACAACTCAAAGTACATTCATTGATAAGAAATGGAAGCAAATTGTATGCACAAAACTATGTTTTTCGTCAATTCCTTGACGATTACAGAACTTGAAGAATTTGATAGAAAATATTTAGTACTACACCTTCATACTCAAGTTGCCCCAATATAAAAGGATCTAGATGATCCATAATATAGCTATAACATAGAACGTCATTACTTCTAAATTGATAAATTGACAACTCATATCTGTAAAAAAATAGTAGCATTACAAAAAGAAATAGTGCTACCTAACTGGATCATCTATTCACAATGTAAAAATATAATTAAATATATTAAGTGGGCTTGGGATAAAAAGGCTTAGTCGTCGTCGTTGTTGTTGTTAAATATATTAAGTGGGCACAAAAAAAGGCCTACAGTTAGCATGTGTAACCTAGCAAATCCTACGAATCTATAAAATTTTAAAAAGTCAACATCCCTTTTTCTGATAGATTTTGAAAAAAGAGAATACCTCCATACACAGCGAGAAAACATATTAATTGTTATACTTTACCTGTGAAGCTCACTTACTAAGGAACCAAGCCCGGGAAATGATGCTGAAATAGTGTTAAGCTCTATTTGAAGAAGAGAACTTGTTTCTGAATCCAGCATGTAATCTGATCGGTGCAAGCCTAAGCGAATATTCTGGCAAAAATGTAAGAACTTTTCAGTACTTCCATACACATGCTGAGTCAAAGAACTTAGAAATAAGATATAGCCATTGATACTCAGTTTCAGAAGTTAGCTCAGTGGTGAATATTAAAGAATTACCTCCGCCTTATTTATCGACATCATTTTCCTGTGAATATCTAGGAGCCTAGATGTGAAATCATCAACCTGCCTTGTTCTGAAATTAAAACATGATAAATCTCTATCATCAGTGTAACAGTTCCTTAGAAAATTTTAATCTGTAGCCTAAATGCTCGTTTTGATTATTCAATATTAGACAGGTTGAAAAGATGAGTCAGATACATAAGAGAAATTAGTAGAATTTGCGTTGCAAACAGAACTTTGAATGAAGAATAATAATAATATAAACAGAATTTCATATGGAAAATAACTTACTTAGACAAAGAATCTTGCAAGAAATCCCCATCCAAGCTAACACGATCCACGAGCTCGTTAAAAATGGGAGCCAACTCACACGCCTGCCTCCAAAAGGATTCTGGAAGCTGCGTTGGGAGTAGGGAGAATGGAGCGTGAACTAAACCAACGCCAGGGACTGTTGCTGATCTCTGCAAGAGGTTAACAACAATGTTTGGTCAGGAGTCAGGACTCAGGAGTAGCTTGCAAGTTCCTGAGTTCTGCTCATTCCACCAAATTTCACCTCAAGGTTCATTATATATATCAAGAGCAGCCCCATTCATATTATTAAGTTAATTGTCTATCCAAAATCAGTACCACCAAATGTTAATCAATTTGCTATTCCTTGCAAGTGTTCCTGGCACCTATCGTTTCCCACAATTCAATAGGTAACCAGACGACAGTGAATAAAAGTGGTTAGGAATGGTGTACCTAGTCTTTCGAAAGGTGGAATCTTTGAACGCATCGCAATTCTCTAGTCCAATCACTCGTACAAACAACCGAGGGCTAGAAGCTTACCGGCTCCGAGCGGTCACCAACGACGAGCCCGTGCAGCGCGCACCACACGGCGGCCTCCCGCGCCATCTCGTCCGCCTCCGGGAAGCCCGTAGACGGCGGGTTCCCCTCCACGCCCGGCATCGCGGCGGCGCTCATCGCCGGCACGGTGGTGCTGAGCTCTCAGGGCGTTTTCTTGAAGGGTGTATTTGCAAACTGAAAGCTCAACTGTCAATCATCCGCCGTGGACTTGGATCGAGTGAGCTTTATAGAGCGCGTGCAATTTCGCGGAAGGCAGAGGGGGGGCTGCGCGAAAAGCAGCATAGTCTCATTTCGTCTTCTCTGCTTTCCTTTTTCTTTTTCCCTCGCCGTGGACTACTGGACTGTGCTTCTCATTTCGCCTTCTCTGCTTTACTGGGGAGTCAGCCTCCCAAAAGAATAATTCTTCCTCCACTATAAACAATCTTCAAATCATTGTCCCCTTTTCAGTCAGCAATTTTTCTGACGGGCAACCAGTGTCCGTCCATCAATTGTGATATCTGAGTTGGGAGCTAACATTTTTTGCCTTTTCCCGTTCATAGGATATTCTTGATATTAGTTATCGCCACTTCCTGTTAAATTTCAGCAGACGATTTCTTGTTTCCCCTTTGAATAAGGCTTCGCCTCAGTAATAATAAAAAAAAGGGATAAGTAGTGGCGCCTCGTAATGCTCTTTCTCCTGCAAAATTGTTTACAACCTTTGGCAATACTAAAGTTTATTTTCCTTTGACAAGAATCGAACAAATGATTGCCTTTCAGTGCTTACTTTGTGACTAGATTCGTGAAGCTTTTGTATGGAAGGCGGCTAGGCTCGTTCCTCAAGGCAATCTTTTTTCCAATCTCAATGACATCACTCATGGCATGGCAAAAATGTCTTGTTTCAATGAACCTGCAATGGTATGTGCATGGGAAGTACTGTTGCTTAGATCGGGAGTACTGAGTAGCACTGTATCACATAAACCAGATTCGATTAATGTTAAACGCAGAACACATCCACCAGGTATCATACAAATAATGTAATCCTTTTCGTAACAAAAAAAAAATTGCAGCATTGTTTGGCCAGTTGAACATAATGCACTGGATTTGCCAGTTGCATCTCTGGTACCAATCCTCACTTGTAAGATCGATTAATGCAACCGCAGGACAAGCAAAATTTACGGCTCTTGTGCTCAGTGAAGTAAAAGACATACAAGATCTAGAAAAAAGGTAAAAGACGTACAAAAAATAAGAACTTCTCATGGTCCACAAAACGAAAAAGAATATGATCTTGTCCGGCAGAAAAATCTGACTCAAAATTCTTTAGGCACAGTAGCAGTAGGACATTTCCCCAAGGTATTCCACAGTATGTAATCTCCAGAGGAAGCCTGTCAAAGGGAGGAAAATTTCACATCATTTAGTCATGAAAAGATCAAACCTAATGCAATTTCTTTGCTCAAAAGTTGGGTATAGCTAGTTTTAAAGATTATTGAGAACACAGTTAATGCAACTACACTTTTCCATTTAGATTTGTATAAAATGAAAGGGTTTTGTTCTGAGCGGATGAATTTAAGTTCTTAGCTGATAATTGAATAATGTAAAAAGTTAAGTTGCAACGAGAAGAGACTAAGTCGCTCTGTTAAGAAAATGAAAATGAAGTAGACACGAAGTTAGTGAGGCCTGTAAACCTCGAAGATAGTTGCTTATTGTTTTTCTGGTTTTTGTCTACAGAGGTGTCTTCAAGTTTCTGTTAGTTTGGTCATATACAGTCTTTTCAAAAAAGTTTGTTAATTAGTCCTACTTAACGGAAATGGATAAATGGCACAGTTATTGGGCAGTCACTTCAAAAGGATGTGTTCCTGTAAAGGATGATAGAAAGTAGTTTGGCAGCAGATAAACTGGGTTTACCAGTTGACTACTTGAATAGCAACGCTTTGCTTATTTGGATGCGTACACTGCTGCCAGTGACAAGCAGTACGTTTATAAGGCTAAATATGAAACTGCTCAAAAGAAGACATCTCATTTTCGTGAATTAACTATTTAACTATTAACAGAACATCCGTGAGAAGAAGACGAGGGATATCAACCAAGTCAAGTGCATCAAGGATGAAGCGAATCAACTCTTAGTGAAGGATGAGGAGATCAAGAATAGATGGAGAGAATACTTTGACAAACTGTTCAATGGGGAGACTGAGAGCTCTGCCTTAGAGTTGGATGAGTCCTTCGATGATAACAACAGAGGTTTCGTGCGAAGGATCCAACAATATGAGGTAAAGGAGGCGTTAAAAAGGATGAAGGTAGGTAAGGCGATGGGCCCCGATAGTATCTCCATTGAGGTTTGGAGATGTCTCGAAGACATAGCGATAGTATGGCTCACTAAGCTCTTCAACCTTATCTTTCGGACAAACAAAATGCCCGAAGAGTGGAGGCGCAGTACATTAGTACCAATCTTCAAGAATAAAGGAGATATTCAAACTTGTACTAATTACCGTGGAATTAAGCTGATGAGCTATACAATGAAGCTATGGGAGAGAGTCATCGAGCACCGCCTGAGGAAGATGACGAGCGTGACCAAAAATCAGTTTGGTTTCATGCCCGGAAGGTCAACTATGGAGGCAATTTTCCTCTTAAGGCAACTAATAGAAAAATACAGGGAACAAAAGAAAGACCTGCATAGGTCTTCATTGAACTGGAAAAGGCATATGACAAAGTGCCTAGGAATGTCATGTGGTGGGCCCTGGAAAAACACAAAGTCTCAACTAAGTACATTAATCTGATCAAAGATATGTATAATAATGTTGTGACAAGTGTTCGAACAAGTGGTGGGGACACATCTGACTTCCCGATTCATGTTGGGCTACACCAAGGGTCGGCTTCGAGCCCTTATCTCTTTGCTCTGATGATGGATGAGATCACAAGAGATATACAAGGTGCTATCCTTGGTGTATGCTCTTCGCAGATGACGTGGTGCTAGTTAACGAGAGCAGGAGTGGTGTTGAGGAGTGGTGTTGCTGAGAAGTTTGATATGTGGAGACACACTCTGGAGTCAAAAGGTTTTAGGCTAAGTAGGCCTAATACAGAGTACATGAAGTGTAATTTCAGTGATACGGGGCAGGAGGATGGAGATGTCAGCCTCGATGGTCAAGTAGTACCCAAAAAAAACACCTTTCGTTACTTGGGATCAATGCTACATAAGGATGGAGATATCGATGACGATGTCAGTCATAGAATTAAAGCTGGATGGTTGAAGTGGCGTCAAGCTACAGGTGTCCTTTGTGACATTGAAGTGCCACAAAAGCTAAAAGGCAAATTCTACATGACAGCGATCCGACCTGCTATGCTGTATGGAGCAGAATGTTGGCCAACTAAAAGAAAGCATATCCAACAACTAAGTGTAGCAGAGATGCGTATGTTGCGATGAATATGTGGCCACACAAGAAGGGATCGAGTCCGGAATGACGACATACGTGAGAGATTAGGGGTGGCACCAATTGAGGAGAAGATTGTTCAACATCGCTTGAGATGGTTTGGACATGTGCAACGAAGACCGGAGGAGGCGCCTGTACGTAGTGGGATAATACGTCGTCCCGAAAATATGAGGAGAGGCAGAGGTCGACCACCTTTGACATGGGCAGAGTCGGTGAAGAGAGACCTGAAGGACTGGAATATTGCTGAGGAGCTAGCTATGGATAGGAGAGAGTGGAAGCAAGCAATCCACGTGCCGGAACCTTGATTTCTCCTTTTTTTTAATTCTTTTTTAAAAAACCCTTTTTTAAAAAAAAACTTTTTTCACTCTTTTTTTCTTTTTTCTCTCTTCTTTCCCTTTTAACCTGTTTTGCCCTTTCTCGTTTTGGTTGGTTTTGCCTCTCTTGTTGGTTCCTGCAGGTTTCATCTCTAGCCTACCCCAACTTGCTTGGGATAAAAAGGCTTTGTTGTTGTTGTTGTTGTTGTTGTAACTATTAACAGAACAAACATTTATAAATATCAAGATAGAGAACGTACCTGCATCAAGTATTCAGCTGGGGCTTTGACAGAAGGATAAATGTTCACCTGCAGGTGGCCACAAATTATTGAAACAAGAAGTATAATTGTGAGCAGTTTATTCAATAGAGCATAAGGGGGATTTTTGTGTATAAAGGAACAAAAACATTCTGATAACATTGGATAGGAGAGAATTAACTTAAATAACTAAAAGCCACTTAAGTCATGAACACTTTTTAAGTGCAAGATACATGAATCAACCATTGAAAAATAGTGCCTAGCTATTAAATGGTTCACCATCAAATGAACAAAGCACGCTCATTAAAGGTGACTTGGAAGAATGTAACTTACAGATTTTGGATCAATTGAAAGACCAGACATCGTGCCTCCAACAATTTTAAAGGAAACCTAGAAAAGGAGATATCAGAGTCAACCAAATAACAAAATAAAGATAAAAAAAATGCCTGCCTATGAAAAATGAAGATAAAAGCATAAACGAAATAAGAAATAATCTTGCGACACCAGATCATGAATGTGTAATTGAATGAATATGTGATTTATATGAGTCAGTAATAATAAAGAAAGAATAAACAGAAGGTAAACGTCACATATGAAAGGAGAATATGACAAGGGTAATTACAATGATGTTAACCAGTGAACACCTATGATTGTTACCCCCCCCCCCCCCCCCCCCCCCCCCTATTGGTGCGATTGATATGGTTATTCTTGATGACCCAATGTTAAAAGATAAAGAACGTGCAGGAAGACTTCTCAGGCTTCCGAAACATATCATTTTGTAGAGACATACCTTGGCATAATTGTATGCTTGCCAACACAATGGCTCTTCTAAGTCCACTGCCTGAAGGTCCTTGTTCATTTTCTCCATGAGATAATCATCCAAATTGTACCCATTCTTTAAAGTGTCTTGCTCACTGTCACTATCTTCAGCATAGGCAGTGCTTGGACTTGATCGAAATGATGAATTTGGCCTCTGAGTTGTTCTAGGAAAAAATCTAACAGTGCCAGAGAAGGTAGCCTCAATGCTCCTACCACTAAGGCCTCGGCCACTTGAAACAATTCTCCATTCAATTGAATGCTCTGTCATCGAAACTGTTCCAACAGAGGGATTTCCATCATATGAAGCTACTCTTCGCTGAGGGAATGGCATTGTGACCATGCAAAATTCCATAATAAAGGGAGACTTGTAACCCTCCATCAATCTCAGCTTAAATAGAAAAGCACCTTCATTCTCGGAGACCATAGATAGTTGGTAGAACCCTTTAACAGGAGGATCAATGTTGCACGGTGCCTGATAATGCATCAAAACAAAATTTCCTAGAGGTGGTTGAAAAACCAGAGTCTGTTTATGATCAGTGGGATCGGAAGCTTGAACACAGTGATGGAATGATGACACCTCGACATGAGCAGCTTTTAAACCAGTCAGTGGCAAAGAAACATCAGGCAATCCTTCTAGCTCAGCCCTACAGGTTATTTGTCCTGAAACAGAAAGGACATCTGGCACATCATCACGGTCATACATTGCAGCATTTATCGTCTCTAGGGTAGAAAAGAGAATCCTCTGCCTCCCTTTGTATAGGTAGGGCTTCCAGGCAGGTTGCTTCTGATCTGTTGGAAGAGGATCAGATGAAGATCCATTTGTTCTAATTGAAGTAACATTGGTATAATTAAGATCCTGAGGTGTTCCTGCAAAAAAAAGTTTTCTGTTAGCTTGGTTGGCTCATTAGCATGCAGATGCATGAGTGAACAATATGAAGGTGTATACTCTATGACCTGTTGATACTAACCAAAAGGCATTGCACCAATGATAAAGTTCCGCAGTACGTCCTTGTCAAAAGCTCTTACACCACCTTTTAAAGACTCTGATTGAGCAGCACCAACAGGAGAGGAGACTGATGCAGTAGGTGCTGCAACAGGTGCCGCAATAGGTTTTGGTCGCGATGAAATACCTATACTTCCAGTCAATGAATCCAAGAGTCCACCAACCGAGGGCCCAGAACTAACAATCACCTCAGGTTCGGCGAGATCACCAGTAATTATGTCCCCAATAACATGTGCAACCATAAATGCCCTAGTATCAAACATGAGGTGTAAGCATGCAAGGAAATTTGATGGCTTGTTGAACTACATCAGCTGTTCATGCAATGAACATGGTAACTAATCCATGACTCAAGATATCAGTAGTCCATGAAAGTGATGGTATTGGTGGGTTTACAGTAGAAAATGGAATTCAGAATCGAACAACCACGCAATCATAATAGGTAAGCAAACTTACATTACCCTGTTATGCATGGAAGATTGAGCAGGATGGAGGAAAGATTGTCATTCTCCTTGGCCGAACTCCCACAATCAGACCTTTTCAGGAGATTCTCATATGCTCGAAATGACTTAGGATCAACCATAGGCAGCACAAGGACATAATACCCTCCACGCTTTTGCAGAACAATAGGCCACAGCATAAAGCCATCCTCTTCCTCTTTATTAATGTGGAGCGAGATAATGTGACGAGTGATTGGATCATCAACCCAAGAATCTGATCCCTCAGACGACGCACTTGTACGAATGCCTGAACCACGAGCAGTTCCTTCCCTGTGCAGTACCAAACATATATCAAATATGCATCACATCCGCTCTTACCTCCTACAGCACTACTGCATGACTAGAAAACATGCTTATGATTTCAGTGACTGAAGTGTGCTTGACTAAAATAGCAATTCTATAAGATGGTATTTCTACCTTTCTAATGTTTATTTCTGTTCTATTAGACATGTACTAGGAGATTCAGTTCTGGGTGTTGATGCTTTCAGAAGAAACAACCTCTCTGTATCGTCCATTCGTCCTGCCATCTAATCCAAAACATATGCTAACACCCAGTTCACTTCTACCCGTAAAAAAATTGCAACTTATTTCACAAATCCACAACAACATGTTAGCCAATCACTGAACAAGAAACCATCCATGAGGCGAACCTTCTCCTGCGCTCGGCGAAGGCAGCAGCTACCTCGTAGTCGGCCGGCAGCGGTGCCCCCGCGCCCTTCCCTTCCCCTGAGCCGTCTCCACCCTCTTCCTTCCAAGCGGCGCACCACCGCTTCTCCACCACCGCGAACCGCCTAGAAAGGTGAGCCTCGTGGTCAGAAAGGTCAAATCTTGACGGGGGAGAAGCTCGGAGGGTTACCTAGAGAATGCTACGGTGTCTTGCGGCGTGAGGATCCATATGGCGCGGACGCTGCACCCGCCGCCGGACATGGCTCGCCGGGAAACGGTCGTGACGGGAGGAGGAGCCGTGCCGCTGACGACGCTGTGTGCCGACCGGAAGTGGAGGAAGACGACTTTGATGGGCCGAGTGGGCTGCATTGCCGCGTGAGTTGGATATACTTTAGGGCCGGGAAACCAAATCAGCCCAACATAATATTATATTATGTTAAATAAAACAGTATTGCATGAGAGATTATCAAGTGCTGGTTTGCCCGAGTGGTTAAGGGGGAAGACTTAAGATCTTCTGCACATAAGTGCGCGTGGGTTCGAACCCCACAGCCAGCAGATAAAAATACTCTGTTGTTTTTTATTTACTTTTCATGTTTTACCCCATTATTGGAGCCCAATATGTTTTTACCTTTTTGTGTCTCCCGATCTGTTTTCAATATTCTCCGCAAAATTGAATTCTACACTCACCCAACATTTGACTCAATGAAACCATAAAGAGCTCTGGCCATGACATCCTCCATGGCATGTATACCTTTTGCTGATATTTTTTGACATTTTTTATCAACTATTACGTTTTACCTACATAGTGTGGGCTAGAATTGCTTTTCAAAACACCGTTGCAATGTGGCATGCCAATACTGCTCGATGGAACTATAAAATGATGGGCATTGGCAACACTTGGGGAAAGTCAACAACCTCGTCTTACAAGTTTTTTTGGTGAACTCTCAATACCGACACAACACATGGGTTTCTTCATTTGCTTAGCGACCTGCTACTCATAAGCTATTGGTTAAATACCTACAAGTTTTAATTCCTTTTGTAATGACGAAAGCATAGTATGATACATGAAACTAGTGAATTTAGCATTTTATATCCATATATTATAAATGTTTAACATTGCCATACAAATTTTAAACGAAACTAATATTCTTTTCATAATAATGTAGTAAGCCTCAACATGTTATAATAGAAAAAGAAATTATTCTGATTCTCTGTTTCACAAAATAAAAATTATCCTTGCATGATAAAACTCTTTGTTCCATAAGACAAGCAATACGTAAACATATAGAACCCACAAAGAAGTGACAAATTGAAAATAGAGAAAAGGATGAATTAAACACATGAACTAGCGAGTAACGAAAATGGTTCATCAAATGCTGTGTGAGTCTATCAGGAGAGTCACCACTAATGTGATTGAGTTTTTGTTAGTATCCAAGCTGAGCGATATATTATTTTTATAGTGTTGATTTGCTGACTTTTGGTGAGCTTTCATTGCGCTTTGGACGAAAAAAATTTTATGGGGAACAAATTAATTAATATGAAGAATTTTCACTGATGAAAACGTATTCTTTTTTGTTCCAGGAAACAACGCAGACCGGGTCTCCTGCCCCCGCCGTCGCACAAACTCAGATCCGGCGCGGCAAGGACGGCGGAGGCGCGGAGCCAGGCACCTAGCAGCGGCTCGGTCCCGCGCGCCCACAACCCTCCTCCTCCTCCTCCAGCCTCGACGGAAGGTGAGGGCTGACCTCTCCGCCCCAATCCCCTAATCCTCCTTCCTGGCGACCCGGGGGGCCGGAGCTCTCGGAGGTGAGGGGAGGGGGATCTCTTCTAGGTAGGGCGGCTGCCCTACCTCGGCCTATTGGTCGGTGATTTGGGTGGGTGGAGGAGGGAGGATGGGGTCGTCGTCGAAGGTGGTGCGGCCGGAGGAGGTGCTGGAGTCGCTGAAGAACGACGGCACCATCGACGCGCTGCGCATGAAGATCATCGCTCAGCTCAAGGCCAACGTGCGTATACAACTCCCTTCCCCTCCGAATCCCCTTCCCCTGTTCTCGCTTGGGGTGCCTCTTTTGGAGACATGCTGTTGTGCGGTTTCATGTTGGAACCCACTAGTTCATGTGTGATGATCTTATAACTCCGTTGCTCCGTGGAGCGGTCGGAATCATGCTTTCTAACTGGTGGAATTGTGTCTTTTGTGAGTGAATTGCTGCTAGTTGGTAGAGTGTAGTGGAATTAAATTCCATGGCATCGGTGCCACGCGCCAATTTTCAGGGATAGTTTGGATTTAGAGCTGCTGTAGCAACTAACCTATCCATAATACGACACAAGCCGCGTGGCATGCTGCATGCCGGTGCTACGTGGCATCGGTGACATCGAACGTTATCATCATTCCTTTCATGTGAGAGAACCATGTCTTTTCCACGAGAAAGTAGGTTTTAATTGCCATTTTTTACCTCTAGTTGTTTTCACATTAGTTGTATTCTCTTATTTCTTCCGTAACTTTTTATGTTTCTTCAATTTTTCTCATTAACATGGTAATGTCAAGGCTTGCTCTCTTTTTTCGATGTGCATGTCAATCATAGTGCGAGGCATGGGAGGATCCTTCTAATATAGGCTTTTCGCTTGTTCCTTTTGTTATATAAATGCCTTTGGTCATGGTTTACTGATATTGCTCTATGCCAGATTTACTCGCTTTATGGCGTAGCGGGATCTTGGCTTTGAATTTTGAATATTTGATTTCAGGAGGATATGAAGAAGACCACTATGATGATGGTGGAACAGAGCAAAGTTCTGAACACTCCTGGAGCTGAGAAAAAGACCAAGAGGGAGTTGTTTGACGCACTTCGACAGGAGCTCGAGTAAGTGCTTATCTTTTCTGATCAACTCTTTTATGTCACATCAAACAGGACAGTGTTTGCTTGGACTTTGGTCTTTACAATAGAACTGTAGAGCTTATCTGTATGGTATCAGTTATTTGATGCTACAACAACAACAACATAGCCTTTTGTCCCAAGCAAGTTGGGGTAGGCTAATAAACTGTAGAGCTTATCTGTGCGGTATCGGTACCATAGCATTATTTTTTAAAAAATAAACGGCAACAGTTTTTGTGATTGTGGTACAATAGAGGTATTGCTGTAGCATTCTGTTATACTGCTAGTATTGTAGGAGTGCTGGAAGGTTAAACGTTTACATGTTCTGCTTCTGTTTGCACAGAGTTTGTAGCTCCACATCACATAAGATGGGCACATATCACATTTGTCACTAGAATGCATTTTAACAGTATTCCCAGTTTTCTTTTTGGATGTATTCCTTCTATGCCATTGCATTTAGAGAGAATATCCTAAATGTGCCAATGACATATCAGTGACTAAGTTTTAGAATTGCAATTTTTTGCTGCAGCGAATGAGAAATTGCTGTTTTTCTTTTACCCTTTCATTTTTAGCCTGGAGCAGAGAGAATAACTCATCAAAACTAAAACCGGTGCTAACTGTTTTACGCAATGCAGAACTCCAGTCCTTGAGAAAGCTTCTAAGGCAGTTTGGGACCTGATACTTGACAATGGCGGATTGGGGAAAGAGATAACTGGGACCGTTGAGAAAGTATTTTACCGGCTCAGTGGGGTCGACATGATGCCACCTCCACCTCCAGTAGCTGGTCCTCGTCAAGAGAAAGATGACATGGCCGTTGACGAGGGTGAGAAGAGCAATGCCTCTGATCCATCCTCATCAAGGAAGAGACCCTTCAGTGACATGAGCCGGAAAGGTGCAGGTGCTGTAACAAATGGCGGTGGTCCAGACCAGCCTGAGTTGTCTGAAGATGGCAACTAAAAGTTGTGATGCATATTTGCTGTAATTTTTAGTTCTTAGATGCTAGAGTAGCTTTGTGCTTGATGGTAACAAGTTGAATCATGTTTATTGATGTTGCTAACAATTTAGGATTGTATGTTGCTATGGATATGTGTGTTTCTACCTCTTGTTTGTACTGTAAGCGACTGCTAAAGGATATGCTTCAACTTAATCGAAAGCTGACTGACCTCTCGCTCCCTTATATGCCACCTAAAAAACTTCTAATACCTCATATGCCATCGTTGTCTCAATGACAGGTGGGACCAGCTGTGTCAATGACATGTGGGACAGGATGGCATGCAAGGCATTTTAGTTTAAGCCAATGGCATACAAGGTATTTTCCTTTCTTCCTTTCTCCTGAGTTGGCTGACTATTTTCTCTAGAAAGCCATGTGGTGATTGTATTACAATCTGAAACTATTCATCTGCATAGAGCATTCTGGGGTGATAACCTGAATACACAAGATCTCATGAAGATTATACATTTGATCAATATTATGTTCTCCTTTTGTGTTCTTGGCAGTGACAACCGTGTAACTTGAAGTAACTTGATGGATATGTCTGCTCTTGAATTCCTGTAGGGATGGGGTGGAGCCTTTTTTTTTTTTTTTTGAAGGACTAACGCCCCAAAGGGGCTAGAAGCTTCTTTATTTCTCAGCGAGATACAGAAGCCATTTTACAAAATGACCCTCATACAAGATTGAAGTTACATATGGGTCCTTTAAACAGCCAGAGAGGACGTAAATAAAATTATCAATTACAAACAAGCCCTCTTGAGAAACCTGCCAGTACGGCCGACAGAGACGAAGCCAACGCCGCCGTAGAATCTCAGTCATGGAGACGGTTACCGCCGGAGGAACAAGGAGAAAGACCCTCAGAGATGGCGCCTCCGATCTCGACGGGGCCAAACAGTGGGAACGGAAGAAATCCATCAAGCCACTGCGCCAAAATCGGGCAAGAGCCTCACCGTGCTAGTCGATTAACTCGCCAGCGGCCCTCCCGGAAGTCACCTCGAGCACAGCACCAGATTGAGAGGTAGAGATAAAGATCGCAGCCGTAGATCTAAAGGAAGCTACACCGGGCTGGACCAAATAGGGATTCCCTGGCAGAAAATGGGGATCAACACCTGGAGATCGACCCATACCAGAGAATAGCGACCATTGAGGATCTTCAAGCCTGTAGAACACCGGCCACCACCGGATCTGGTGGAGCGTTTTATGGGTGCCCATGGATCTCCTCTAGTTGGGAAAAAAGTTAGAGATTAATATTTGCTACTAAAAGTGAATATTTAGTTCATTTTCTTTGAACTAGAGATCTATGGGTACGCACTAACCCATCCCACCCCTGAATGCTTGATCTTATATTGTGTTCATACTGCCCACAAGATTTGATAAGCAGTAACCAAAACACTACCACATTCATTACATTTGAAATAGTTATTGCTCTAGATCTTGTAACTGATTGATGCATTTGTACTTTGAACAGAACATTACATTACACCATGTGAGTACTGATATTTAGATGATGGGTGTGATGGTCGGGCCCGGATACACACAGGGATTGCAGACACATGTTGGTACACATACACTTTGGCCGACGATTATCCAGGCACCTGCACCTCAGAACACGTTCAGATGAAAGCTTGGTTTACACCATATCATTAGAAACTTGTCCAGGATTGCTTGGTTCTTCATCATTATCAGGCATGGACATCGAATACGGAAGGCCTAGGTTATGGATCAGAGCCTTGACATGAGTGATGAACTCCCCACCGGTACTTAGATGCCTAATGTGTAAGTCAGGTCCACAGTGAAATGACATGTAGCAAAGCATCTCCATCCATACATTTATGATAATCCCCCATCGGTCACTTGCTTTGATCATACGAAGCTCCTGGGCAAGTTGGAGAGCTAGGATCAGGACAGGTTCAACAGCGACCAGTACTTGAGGTTGGGCTTCATGGGGTATCAAGCCAACTATATGCCTGACCACAGCATCACTTTCATCTAGGGACTCCTTGTAGGAACTCAGAGAGTCACGAATGAATTCCCGAGCTTTTTCCAGCAGAATTTGCCCTTCATTGCCGGACATTATGCCATGCTCTGCAGAAAGGAACATGACATAATTGGATAATTCCCAGCTTGGGGTTCTGCTCGATGGAGAGTGGTCATTGCCTTCATCGAAGTAGCATATGTCTGTTGCTATGTGCCAGGTGAGGATGGAGGAAACAAAGGAGGGGCGATCGATGCTTTTGGCGAGCAGCCTCAGCAGAGTTGATGGCACATCTAACTCTTTTTTCTTGCTCCGGAGCTCCATCTTTGCCCATTGGCCGCTGAACTTGCTGATGTCCCACACATCTTCATGAATCCGGCTTGCCACATCTAGCAGCTTATCAAGGACGAGCCTCTTCAGCTCATGAGAGACCTCGGCGTGTGTCCAGGTGCCTTGGTTGATGCCGACCGCATGCAAGAGGCGCCTCAGCACACCTGCTCTCTTAACTTTTATGCACCCTCCGATGAGGTTGTGCTGTGCCAGCTTTTGCGACCACTGGATGGATAGGCCTGACGATGGTGAAGATTATGTCACCCTCTCTTCCACAGCAATGGTCAAACTGAGCCGCCATGAAGTACCTCCCGACCGACGAGATGTAAATAAAGATGGAGACCATCTCCAGAGTGATAGCACCGCATAGCAAAATGTAGGACACTACAATATCAGCTGTACTGTAGTTCAAGAGATCGGCTTGGGAGAATAGAACGAGGGATGCAATGGTGGATCCCAGCGTGACAAGCTGGGAGAAGGAGGAGTTTAGTCTGTCGTCTGGGCCTATATTGGCTCCAATCTTGGTGTAGCAGTAGTCATAGACAAGCCGGAGCTGGAGCTCAGGTAGCTTGTAAGAAATGTGGACTCGTTGGTCATCTGAGAGGAACCCCTCCTGAGAGGGAAAATTTTTGGGTCTAGGGGCCAGCGGTGTCTTATCCATCAGGAAGGCCAAGCAATAGGACACGGTACTACTGGCGAACCACACCAGATATCGGTAGGATTCTGTTTCCTCCCTCGTCCAGGCCCTCATCCACGCTGTAATATGGCGATGATTTTCGGGTTTAATTGACCAATGCTCGGCGAACAAACTGATACCACCTCCAGGTGTTATTTCTTTGGCAGCATGCATGAGTGCCGATGTTCTCCCAGCATACTTGATGGTGCCTGAGACGAACATGAGCACCATGGGAGCAAGGAGCCTCTTGTCCCCCTGCCACTGCTTGCCGACGACATAGGCAGCTAAACCTGCCTGGGTGACCAGGCTCAGGAGGTGGCGCTTCCAGAGCATGTTGTCCTCCATAGAGAAGGCCGAGATCGTCTCCTGCCCGCCAAGGTGCAGAAGCATAAACGGCGCCCAGAAGAGAACTAGCCCGTGCCGCGGACCATTGATGTGGAGTGTCATATGGCCAAGGACAAAGACTGCGAGGTAGTCGGCAAGCACGTAGGTGAGCCATACCAATCCTCTGAGCAAACTAGAGGTTGTGCGCTTCCTGCTGCCGGAGAATAGGAGAAGGAACACTTGCAGGGCAAAGCTTACCATCACCAGCAACTGGATTTCCCATTCATTCCAGAGTTGTTCCACATCCACATGGGCTGTCAACCTGATCTCATCAAAGTTACGAAATTCAGAAACCTGTCTATATATCAACATTTTTTTTACAAAGTAACATAATACATATGCAGGCACTCACAAGCACTAGAGTTCTATGCAGATCAATGTTATTATTAACACCAAACTCATGGCTTTATGAATACATGAGTTGGGTCGATAGTCCAGACAGGATTGATCGAGTAGGCTTTACAATAATTCAGAAATGACATTCCAACTTATTAATTAATTAGATACAGCTAAACTTACTGAAAGTTATTCCCTAACAAAATGTTGGCGTTCTAGGGAGGATGGCTTCTTGTTTTCTTCATTTTTATTTGTCATTGTGGGTTGTCGATCCAAAATGACCATGTTAATTAACAGCTCTCATTGTGATATTATGAACAATATACAATCAGTTCAGGCTAAACAGTGTAGAGATGAAATAATATGTTTTAATTGAAACCGGAGGTGTCATATTAACATAATGTGATATATCAAATTAAGGTGTGAGTGTGCGTGCGTAGGAGCAATTGCATCTAGTGTTTCATAAAAATATAAACATCATAATCATTTCTTAATTAATAAAAGAAGGATGCATCACTTTGGAGAAGAGCATAAAAATGGATACGTTCGACTGTATAGATTATTGATGCATAGTTGATTTCTCACATTCAACTTCAACATCGGAAAAAGGAACGAAATTAAAATTACTCAAAATCGAACAGTCGGATATTTTCCTCTCACCGGTATTGATCCATCAGTAGGGCGCTGCCCACCTTACTGCCAGCATTCTTCAGGATCCTCATCTCACGTGCACATACAACGCTTCTTCTTTTTTATTCTGAATGTTGATCCTAGATAATTCCTATATATGCCGCCCGGGATGTTATATATAAAGGGCATAGCACCTCAGAGTTTCTCGATTGCCAACTTTGTTGTAGGGTAAAATATTCTTTGTTTGGGTTCGACCGGCGGAAATGAATAACTAATGGTGTCCGTGCAACACTTCCTTTTCTTGTAGATGGAGTTAGTTTGATTCTAAGTTGCTATGGTAAGAGGAAGCTGCAAGCCAAGTAGCTACCCAAAAGACTGGTCCTCCATTGCGGACACGGTTGTCGTGGTCATCTGCAAGCCAGGTAGGTACCTAAAAAACCCATAAGTTGCAAACCGAGTTAACAAAATCACCAATATGTTCTCCACCTGAAATATCATAACTGTAGGCTTCAAATACCAGTTTAGTTTTTCTAAACCATTAATTGTTGCATCCGTAGCAACGCATGGGCGGCGATTAGCTTATAGATAGAACAACCGGTGTTTAATTAGGCTATAGACAGTTTAGACAACCGGTGTTCTATAGGATGTTGCATATAGATAACAAACATGAGTATTTATGCACACTAGAGGGCATCACACATTTCAACAATATTTACAACTCCACTCCTGGAATTCTTCCTCGAGGTCTCGGCGGCGGCGGCTACGGTACACGCGCTTGACGTTGCGCACCTTGTGCAAGAGGAGGCCGCACACGCGGCAGGGGGCCGTGCAGATTGTCATCCAGGCCACCTCGCAGGATTTCCTGATGATGCCTAGATTCCACTCGATGGCCAGTGCTGCGCGTGAAAATCAAATTAAGATAGCAGCAGAGGGATAAAGTATTATCACCATTAAGACCACAAACTAATCCATTATTTTGGGTAACAGGAACTAATTCTTCATATGTTGGTGCGGAGGTAACAGTGGATGGATTGGGGCTCACCGATGTAGAGAAGGCCGATGGCGATGACAAGCTTGACCATACTCCCGGTGCACAAGTGCTCGATGAAGCAGCCCACATCCGGCCACGTCCCCGAGCAAATGCTCCTTAATTGACAGATGTGAAGCGAAGGCAAAACCAAATCATCAGATAGAGGTGCTTTGTCGAGTTAATAATTCACACTCTCAAAGCAGAGAAATCCACAAACTCAGTCTAACATTCTATATATCTCTTTAAAATAACACAAATGGTAACACATAAGCTACAGAAATAAATAAACACGAACTACAAATGCGGTACCGAGATACCAGCGCTGGACCGGAAATGGCGACTGGAGATGAATGAGAGCCGATGGAAATTAATCCTACCTATAAGATTTTGACCTATATATCTCGATAACAACCGTTCTGAATTTGTCTACAAAGATGGGAGTGGATAGGAAAAACCACAAATATGGGACTGGGAGCAATCCATACAACACGTACTGCGGCAAAACAGAAGCTATTCCATACGACAGATTGAAAGGAACTAGTTTTCCCCAAAAGTACAGTAGTTTTTTTTTTTCCACCGGAAGGTCACAGAGGGACCTCCCTACTGCCAGCGCCAGGGATCAAACCTGGGTCACCGACAGCATAAGGGAATTGGCGCTAGGGACTCACTGGTCCGGGCCACCCTTCCCTGCAGGTGCCGCGACTCGATCCCGGGCCGGCTCAGCAACCGTGTGCCACTGACCGTTTGCCCAAAAGTACAGTAGTTAGCGAACAAGAGCGATCCAGTTACTTGCACTCCCAGTCCCATAGGACCGCGCTGAAGCCGCTGACGGATCCCATCCTGTCGTCCTCCCCCGGATAAATAACACAATCTGCTACACACCGAGAACATCTCCAGTGTTACCGCGGGTTCGCGTGTTACCGTGTTACCGATCACTGTAGCGCCTCAAATATGCAACGAAAAATTGCAACAAAAATATGAATGGATAGCTCATGCAACGATCTACAATTCATATTTTTGGTCGAGGTGCAACCGAAGCTCGTACAAGGAGATACAAAAAAGAGAAATCAGATGTTGAATAGTAACGGGTTGCGGGTTCGCGATAAACAGTTGCAACCCGCACTATTCATAGTCCGATTTCTCTTTTTTTTTATCTTCTTGTACGAGCTTCGATTGCACCTCGACCAAAAATATGAATTGTAGATCGTTGCATGAGCTATCCATTCATATTTTTGTTGCAATTTTTCGTTGCATATTTGAGGCGCTACAGTGATCGGTAACACGGTAACACCTAAAGACCTAAAGAGGTGGTAACACCAGATACGTTCTCCTGCTGCACCTCGTCCACTGGAATGGAACACGTACGGTCTACTTGCTTGTTGATGGAACTTCTCCCTCTCTGCAAGTGGCGGTTATGTATGTTTCAATTCCCCTCTCCACTGGAATGGAACACGTACGGTCTGGTCTACTTGCTTGTTGAGGCGGTGCCTTTATTCTATTTCTACAAGACTTTGGGGCTTATTTTTGTGCTGGACTGGGCTTAGACGAGGAAACTGACGAGTCTGAAAAGGCACGGCCCACTTAGCTTCGGCCCGACAGCTCTAAGTAACGGGCCGTGCTGGCTCAGCCTCAGGCCCATAGCTCGACACAAATTCGAATTTATATAACCGTGACTGGCCGGCCCATTACTATGACACGTCAGGCCGTTTGACCCATTAGTGTAAATATGGAGCAAAATGAGTGAAAAATTACGAGGTTGACGAGATTCAAACCAAGGACATGTACTAGAGTGAATTTTACCACCAGACTAAGTTCCGTTCTTGTTTCTATATGAATTTGAAATGTATTCATACTATCTACCGTGCGTTGATGGACTATTAATGGGCTTTTTCAGGCCGTGCCCGTGCCGCCTGTCGGGCTGAGGCCTCGGCCCAATCATGGCTCTTAGCCTCATGCTGTGCCGACCCAGGCCCAAAATTGAGCGTGCACGCACGAACAGGCCGCAAAGTTTGGCCCTGCCTGTTCGGACAACACTACTTGAAGCACGACAGGGCCGGCCGTGCACGAACCGACTCGCATAAACTTAGCACGCTCTGATGTCAAAAAAAAAAAAAAAAAAAAGCACGCTCTCACAAAAGCCGCGCAAGGCCCGCAACCCTGGTGCATTTGGAAAAGGAAAAGAAAAAAAAATCGGCTTCTGTTCGCTGGCCGTCACCCGCAACCCTAGCTGATTGATCGGAAAACTTCCCCACCCTGTCGCCGGCCACCGCCATAGCTTCGGACACCGCACCGCCGGCGATGTTGGCCTCCGCCCCCTCGCCTTTCCTCTCTCTCGAGACCCGCTTAGCCCTCCTCTCGGCGAGTCCTCTCGCGCGGGGAGCGGCCATGGATGCCGTCCCCACCACCTCCCACGGCTGGGTGATCCTCGATCGCGTCGTGAGGCGCCGAGACGACGTCTGCTCCTTCCCGGCCGACAACCCCACCGCGGCCTCCCACACCAACTCCCGCGGCGACCCCTTCGCGGTCTGCCTTCACCTCGCCGCCCCGCCGCGGCCATCCTACTTCCTCCTGCACTGGCCTAACGGCCCGACCGACGGCGAGCCGGTGGAGCCCATCGCAGCCCAAGGCGGCGCGGTGCTCCTGCTGATGCAGTACACCATCCCCGTGCGCGGCGGTCGCTTGCGCTTCCCGATGATCGACTACTTCGTCTACAGCGCCGCCACCACCGCCACCCGGCCGTCGTCTCTGCGCCGGCTCCCCCCTCTCGGTGGCACCATCGAGGAGGTCCAGGCCAGAGTTGAGTCCGAGGGCATCCGGACCTCGAAGCAGATCCTGCGCAGGATGGAGTTCCTGGACATGGGCATCCTCCTCCACCACACCCGCCGGCGCTTCGCCGTGGCGGAGCTCATGGTGGACGTCATCACGGACGACACGTTGGCACGGCCTCAGATACGCGTGTTCGACCCCTTCGTCTCCGATCACTGGGTGCTCAGGGAGCCACGCGTCATCCCCGTCAGCGGCAACGATGATTTGGACATGGACCATGTCCTGTGGTACTGGGAGACGGACGCAGTTGTTCCGTGGGGTGATAGTTTCTTGTGCTGGGTAGATTACTCTGCCGGCATCATGCTGTGCGATGTCTTTGACGAAGATCCGGACATCCTGTTCCTGGAACTACCTGCGAGGCAACACCGCTTGGATCGAGTGCGTAGATGACATCGTCAAAGGAAACATGAACGCGTACCATACACTGGGCACAACAGATAGGGGCAGCGTCCTGAAGTTTGCCTTCGTCCTATGGGACGACGCCGTTGTCAAGCAAGAACAGGATCCGGATCCGTCCAAGTTTACTGTCACCACTTGGAAACTGAGGGTTGAAGGGACTTATTACAACATGTCGTGGGTAGAGGACAGTCGGATTGCAGCCTGTGACCTTTGGGTGCAGGATGACTTCGCTCTCGTTCCACGTGATTTGTTGTTGTACCCGATCTTCAGCGTGGATGACCCCAATGAGGTCAGCTTTGTGTTGAAGCATGATGAGCCTGCTGAGCAAGATCAGGATGGTGCATACAATACTGCTCAGGTTTGGTTGGTTTCCATTGATATGGTCAAGAAGAAGCTTAATTCAAGCATTCTGTTTGTTGAGGGGCAATCCTCATAACTACAGCGCTGATAAACTAACAGAAAAAGAAAGGCAGTCAATAGTCATTAGTTAGCTGTATCATAGAAAGCATGTTTGCCCAACTCGAGCATATCAAACCTGTCAACATTAAACTAGCCCATGTTTTGGCCAACACTTCAACGAACTGACTACTTGCTCCATTTGACACCCAACTCGGGGTCTAGTGGCTCAATAAATTTTCATATGATTCAGGTCCTGCGGAGCAATTAGTGAATACTCAATCTGTGCCCATAACAGCACCGTGCAGCTAACATGCATGAGTAAAGCTCATGGAACAACGTGACACACACACACGCACACGTTGTTGTGTCTTGGAAGTAAAAGTTTCCACAACAGCAAGATCCAGCAAGCCCGTGCCGTACGTCCTATATATCCCGCAAAAGGGGGCTTAGACCTTCTTGCGATGACATACACACTAGTATGTCATCTCTGAATCTGATCTCTAGTTCACACATATGATTGGCAAACATTCTTGCATGTTCCTTGCACGCCTCTTCCCACTGATCTCACGTTGACGGAGAGCGAAATTTAAGCAAAAGAAACATGACACTTGTAAACAAAGGCACACGCAAAAACCTCACTCATCCGTTCGATGGATCCATGATATTTCCTTGGAGACCAAACCCGATCAATGATTTGATTACTTACATGTTGGTATATCTATGAAAACACCAAATTAAGAATCAAACAACAACCCCGTTAACCGTGCGATTAATCGCAAGAATCAATAATATATACACACACTCAACAAATTGTTCAGCAGGTTATCTGTTGCCCATAATTACGCAACAGCGACATGCAGATTACGTCGGTGCCCGTGGTCGCTCAAACGTGGTGCTCGTCGGCGACGGCGTCGCCCATGAGCTCAAGCGCCGTGTCGACGAGCGCGGCGAGACCGACGGCGTGACGGCCCACCCCCGCGCTGCCGGAGAACACGTGGAAGCACTCGAGCTCCGACGTGGTCTCCGCCACCCGTCGCAGCTCGCCGTCCATCCCCGCCGCCGCCATCAGCCCGGCGAAGGACGCCGGCGAGGCGGGCGTCGACGTCGTCCGCAGCAGCGCGATGACGAGCTCCACCGCGAACCGTCTGATCCGCGGCGCCTGGATCGAAGGGCAGGCGTGGGTCGCCAGCACGCTGACCAGGCTGTTGACCAGGTCCGCGTCGCTGAGGCCTGCGTGGGCCAGGTGGCGGACCAGCTCGTCCGGGCCCGCCATCAGCCGCACCATCTGCGCCGCGAGGCCCAGCGACACCTCCAGCTGCTGCTTCGACTCGGTGGTGGTGGAAACGGCGACGACGCTGCGCAGCGCCGTGGTCGCGCCGCGCGTCGTGGCGCAGCGGAGCTGCGGGAACCAGGCGCTGTTTCCGCCGGCGTACGCGCAAAGGTTGGTGAGGATTCTGCCGGCGCCAACGACGGCGACGGGGTCGTCGAGCGCGTCGACAAGGCGGTCGACGGTGGTGGCGCCGGCGACTCCAGCCTTGAGGATGCGGTCGCAGTTGCGGGGACTCTCGAGAGCGAGCATGGCGAGCGCCTCGCCGGCTTCGACGCGCGCGGCGGCGTCGGCGTCAAAGAGGAACATGTCGAGGAGGAGGGCGACGACGCCGCCGGTGGCGCCGATCCGCTCGCGCGCGTCGGCGTCCATGGCGAGGCACGTGAGCACCTCGGCGGCGAGCCGCCGGAGCCCGAGGTCGCCTGCGCCGCGGGGCGCGTGCCGGAGCACGGCGCGGATGTTGCTGACCGTGAACACGATCTCGGCGATCTCGTGGCGGAGCTGCTTCCCCGTGCTCCCCGTCGTGCCGGCGAGCATCTTGATCACCTGCAGCGAGCGCTGCACGGCCTTGGCGCGGGCCGAGGTGAGGACGACGTGTGAGGCGGGTCCGGCTGCCTCCAGAGACGACCACGGGGACGACGCTTCGCCGGCGGCGGGGATGGCGGAGAAGGCGATGATCTTGTCGAGGAGGCCGCGCGCGGTGCCGATCCTGCTGCAGTTGTCGTGGTCCCGCGCGAGCTTCTTGACGATGAGGAGGCCGAGTAGGTTGCACTCCTCGTCGGCGGCGCGGAGCAGCGACGCGACGGACTCGACAGCGCCCGGGACGCCGGCGACGCGCAGCGCGTTGCGCTTCTTGCCGGCGAGCTTGGACACGACGAGCGCCGCGGACGCGCGCGCGCCGGCCTCGCCAGCTCCATTCCAGCCGAGCATCTCCACCAGCCGCTCGACGACGGCGGGCGACGCGCCGATCCGGCGCAGGCGCGCGTCGTCGTCCGACGCGGCGACGTTGACGAGGATGCCGACGGCGATGCGCTGCTCGTCGCGGGATCCCCCCACGAGGAGCTCCTCGGCGAAGGAGACGAGGTCCATGCGGAGGCCGTCGAAGATGCTGCCCTCGATGCACCGCGAGTAGGCGTCGTAGAAGAAGCGGCGGACGGCGAGCAAGCCCGGCGCGACGGCGCCTGCGCCGGCGGCGCCGGAGGAGGAGAGGAGGAGGCCGCAGTCGGCGGCGACGCGCTCGAGGACGCGGCCGTGGGTGACCTCCCACTCCCACGCCGCCTTCTCCGCCAGGAACAGCAGCGCCTCGGCGAGGGCCAGGCCGTAGAAGATGCCGAGCGCCGAGCGGCGGTTGGTGCGAGCGTCGGCGGCTCCGCCGTCGTCGAAGTCCTGGCGCGCCAGGCGCGCCGCCGAGAGCGCCGCGCACGCCGTGGCCGAGGCCAGCTGCAGCCAGTAGAAGGCGCGGCCGACGTGGCCGGACAGGAAGCTCCAGCTCCACCCCGCGGTGGCCCGCCGCCACCAGGTGCCAGCCCTCCTCCCGGACGATGCCGCCTTCGAGCTCGCGCTTTCGAGTGGCGGGAGAAGACGAAGCGGAAGGAGCGCGCGACGAGGCGGGCGCCGGAGCGGCCGGCGGCGGCGAGCGAGAGCGACCACGTGGCCTGGTGCTGCCACTCCAGCTCGTGGCTGCGGCTAAAGATGCGGGCGCCCTCGACGAGGAGGATGGCGGTGACGGACCAGAAGTCGACGCGGCCCAGCGTGATGGCGAAGCCGCCGAGGAGCACGACGGTGGCCCAGATGAAGCCCAGCGCGCCCAGCCCGCTCGCCGCCTTCTCCAGCACCGCCAGCCGCAGCGCCAGCAGCGTCAGCCGCCGCTCCGGACCCGCCGCCGCCACCACCACCACCGCCGCATCGTTCGCCGCCCGGGGATCGTCGACGCTCGGACGCGGGGTCGGCGAGTCCGACGGCTGCGGCTCGAACGGGGTCGACGCCATGGCGAGCCCCGCCGCCGCCGCCGCCGCCGTTGCGTCTTCGCTCGGCTGCGCCTCGATGGTCAGCCGCACCGCCCTGTCGACGCACTCCATTATAATGGAGGCACCGCCACCTCACCTCAACTCCTCTGAATATCTCCAATACACGATGGATGCACCACCTCAACTCCTCTCCTCTGATATCCAATACACGATCGATCGGTCGACGAATGACGCCGCAAGCTTTGATCTTTTTCTTCCGAAACGAAATCGATGTGGATGAACTGTGTGTCGGTGTGTATATATAGATGCGTGGGACAGGCCAGCAAGCTGGGAGAGCGCGTGCGCGTGGCGGCGGTACGGTGTGATCGATGTCGCCATGGCTGGACTGCAGGACGGGGAGGTTGCGTGAGCGCGGGAGGCGTGATTGTCCGGAAGGCAAGAGAAGGCAATTAGCTGGTCGGCGTGGCGAGTGTGATCCTGCGGATGGAGCGAGCGGTGTGGAGGGGAGGACGATAGGGTGGTGTGGACGTCAGGACAAGCTAGCTGGTCGTGCGTGCTGATCTGGATGCAGAGGGCCACGCGCGCGCATGCAAAGCTTCTTGCGGCGTGGAGGGGTTCATCGATCACTCCGATTAGATATGCATCAACTTGCTGATGCACTCTCTTGCCATGTATCTAAGCAAGTAGATTTACTCGCAAAAAAAAAAAAGCAAGTAGATTAGCATCAATGTACGTTATTAGGATCAAGATATATTATATTAGTGGGCTCAAGCTCAAATAAATATAACAGAAGGAGTATGTTGTATAACCATTTGGGTGTGGCGATGGAGTCGCTTTGAATTTTTGTATCTACCTATTTAAATGTGTTTTTTTTCTTTTGTCTACAGAACACTGGAAAAGTGTGGTTTTGTCTGGTAGACATCAGCAAAGTTATGATATATTTATCCACAACACCCTATAGCAGAAAATAGACTATTTTGAAGCTTTATATCTCAATGCAGAAAATGCAACACAACTCGAAATTTGGCACATAAATACAATGTTTTATTCATATGCATGTAATTTATTATCATTATTTTTGATAGTTTGCATTGTTGAGATTTAAAAAGAAATATTTTTTTGGTAGAAAAGTTATGAAATCAATCAAATTAAATCCGTAAAGATCACATGAGTATGGATAGAATGTTGTATCTTTATGCTAAGTTTCAGGTTGTAATCCATTTTATGCATTGAGAAAAAAAAGTCAAAATAGTCAATTTTCTACTAGAGTGTTCTGCAGACAAATATCACAAATTTGTATTGTCCACGAGATAAAATCGAGTTTATGATGTCCTACAGATAAAACCACTCATTTTCAGTGTCCTGTAGATAAAAAACCTTTCAATATTAGGTAATTTAATGGATGTGTGCATTTAGTGTACCCGCTGAAATTATATTTGTTTCAGTTAAGATAACATATATATGCAACAAAATGCATCAATAGAACATGTATATACAACAATATACTCATGGCAGTTCAAGTGCCCACTCTGTCTGTCAATGGAGGGTTGAGACTAATACACATCATAAACTATCAAATGTGACAAGAATAAGACGTATGTCAGAGCTTAATGGAGGCCAAAGGGGGCCTTTGTCCCCCCCCCCCCCCCCCCCCCCCCCCCCCAAAAACTCTTTATCATAAAGACACCTTATAAATTTCCCTTCGTCCTTGATCAAGGAAGAAGTAAGGAGATGGTGGGCCTTTAACCAGTGCTAGTGCCTTATATATCTTGTATGATTTCATAAAGAACTAGGTGAGTGCCCATACATTGCTACACTACAAGCGTTAAAAACTTGCAACACATATATATGCAGCATAAGCATATATGATAAAACAAATCAACATTATTCATAAAAATCTGAATAAAACCAACAACACTAATTCTACAATCGCTTGAAAACAATTTATGAAACCATACCCAGAAGCACAACAAGAACACAGATATTGTTTTATATCATGCAAAAGCCAAGGCACTGAAACGAAAAGGACTTATTACTACATGAAAAACAATCAACCCAGCCATAAGCCAAGGATCAAGGCATCTCAATCTTGAAAAGTTAGGGTTTATGATTTTACCAACCGATTCATTTCTCAATCAAAAAACACTATATTTATAGATAATTGCACTGTTTATAAAATATTTATTTGTGCAAGCAGAAGTAATTATTAACCTATACATTATGGGGGCGACGACGAAGTATCACTCGACTACAAAACCCGGTCCTCTAAGTCGAGGGATGTGGTCTTTCCGATCTCAATCGACAGCGTTCGTAATTTCTTCTTCACTAGGAGGCTCTCCTGCTGGCACATGCGATTTCTTCTCCAAAATGTTGAGGCTCGCTCCTCGGCATGCCACCTGTTGTGGTTACAAGCCCACAATAGTAGAAAGGGGATCCTCCAAGGGTCTACCACAAGTGAGGGACCCCTAGGAAGGACTAGGAAGGGACCAAACAAGAGCCAAGAGGAGTATGTAATTAAGAGCTTGTATTGAATGCCCTGTCTTGAGGGTGGTAGGGGGGTATTTATAGGCTGATACACCCCTACAACCCTAGAATTACAAGTACCATATTGCCCTTCCTCTAGGGCACTATGGTCATTTCCTTATTACAAGGTGGGATTCCCTAACCCTAGTGGGCCAGAGGCAAATGTACATGGGCCTACCCTATACTATATATCATCTTGGGCCTTAATGGGCTTCCGGCAGGCCAGGCCTTTGGGCCAGGGGGAGGGGACACAGTGGGCCTCCCCCAACAGCTAGCCCCACACAGTCGAGATCCGCCTTCGGTAGGGCCGAAACTGTGTCCATCCGGAGGTCCGCCCGTCGTCCCCTCTTTCGGCGCTCCGAAGGTCTGGTCTGCTTCGGTTGTGGAAGGGACACCTTCGTCATGTTGCCGAAGGTCGCGACTCCGAGGGGGCGTGATTGCCAAAGGTGCCGTGGTCGCCGAAGGTGATCGCTGACGGCGCGGAGGTGGGTGCCGGCTACGGTTCGGTGCTCGCCGAAGGGGCACGGTCGCCGAAAGTTGTCGCTGATGGCGCGAAGGTAGCGGCCGGCTACGGCGCCGTGATCGCCGAAGGGGCGCGGTCGCCGAATTTTGTCGCTGAAGGCGCGAAGGTAGCTGCCGGCTACGGCGCCGTGCTTGCCGAAGGGGCGCGATCGTCGAAAGTTGTCACTGAAGGCGCGAAGGTGGCTGCCGGCTACGGCGCCGAGCTCGCCGAAGGGGCGCGATCGCCGAAAGTTGTCGCTGAAGGCGCGGAGGTAGCTGCCGGCTACGTGTTGAAGGTGTCTTTAATGCTCGGCGCGAATTGCGGGGCGACTCCGTCTCGTTTACTGGGACTGAATCGGCGCGAATCGCGATGCGACGCCGTTTCGCTTGACGGGACGCGTCTGCTTACGTGGCGTGATCTGCGGCCGTTGATCCTCCAACGGACGGCCACGTCGATTCACCGGGGGCTATAAATTTACCGCCCGGCGCCTAGGGTTTTCACCCCGCCACTCATTTCACTTTCACTTGCACCGCGCCGCAGCCGCTCGGTTAGCTTGCTTCGGCGTTCTCGCTGCTTCTGCGCGCTTCGTTGCTTTAGCTCGGTGGTTCGAAGTAGTCGCCCTGGCTTCGGAGATGGCTCGGAAAGGGAAGACCGGCGCTTCGCAGCGCGTTCGCATCGACGACCGCTTTCCGGCGTCGCCGTTCCTCGATCGGAGCACAATCGACGCGAAGGCGCTGGACGAGATGGCCGGTGATGGGCTCCTGGATCGGAGCCGGGCCGAAGCGCCAAGGAGGGGGGAGACGACCCCTAGTCCGAAGGACGGGTACATCGTTCAGTACCGGCGGTTCTTCGAGGGCGGGTTTCGGATGCCGTGCTCCCCCTTCGTGGCCGAGGTGTTGGATCTCTTCGGCCTCGAGATCCAGCAGCTCACTGTCAACGCACTTGTGCGGTTGAGCGTCTTCGAGTGGGCGTTCTGGCTCGAAGGGTCGCGGCCGCACGCTGGGGCCTTCGCGGCGACGCATTATGCGCACGCCGTGAAGAAGATCTTCAAGTTAGACGGGAAGGACGTCGTCGGCTCCATGGGAGTCATCTCCTTCGTCCCCCGCTCCGAGGCCGTTGTTCCGGCGAAGGCGTACAAGTTGCACTGGGGGCGCTGGACGACCGGGTGGTTCTACTACCGCGTGGAGGACGATTGCCCCCTTCGGTCCACGATGTCGGAGGTGTTGTTCCATCGGTACCCGATGGTTCAGTTGGACGGGAACGGCGAGTCCCGGGTGCAGTTGCTGGCGATGGTGGCGCGGAAGCTCTCGATGCGCGACCTCTGCGAGGAGTTCGTCGCGGCGGGGGTGTGGCCCTTGCTCCGGAACTGGGAGAAGAAGTTCGTTGTTGAAGTTCCGGGCGGAGACCCGGAGGTCCACTTGAAGCCTGAGAATTTCCCAGGTACGTTCGCTCCGGTGGCCACTTTCCTTCGTTTATTTGTCGTAACTTGACGACGTGGTTTGTGCAGCTAAGACGCTGAGAGAGGTGGAGGACGGTGCCGCTGAGATTCTCGGCCCCTTCCTTCCGGACGAGGCTTCGCGCCGGGCGAAGCTTGTTGGGGGTCCCCGCATCAATCGGGTGCTCTCCATCAAGTACCCGGAGCTCGAGCTGCCGGAGCGAGAGGTGCTCGTCGCCGTCCCTGCCAGCGGCGAAGGGGAAGATGAGGAGGCCGAGAGCGAAGCGCCCTTGGCTCCGGAGGCGATTGTCCCAGCAGGCTCGAAACGCGCTGCCGGGGGCGTCAGCAAGCCGGCGACGAAGAGGCCTCGGCCCTCCGAATCGCGTGTCGAGATGTCCACCTCCCGTGCCGGGGCTTCGGCTGCCGAAGAGGACTTGGGCTACGGCACCGACTTGGAGGAGTTGGCTGACGACGCTGCCCGAGTGGCGATTGCCGCCGCGGCGGCTCAGCGCACGGCCAAGGTGGTAAGTCTTGACTCCGACGATGAAGACGTCGGGTATTTTGGGATGCCTTCCTTCGCGGCAGACGTCGAGGGGACGATGGAGCCGGTCCTTCGGTCTCCCGGTATCATCTTCTCTTCCCATCACTCTTGCTTTGCTGGTTGTGGAAGTCCCACTAACTCTGTTGCTCTAGCGGAAGGCGTTCGCGTCGAAGCCTCCGAGGAAGAGCCTTCCGGAGGAGGGAAGGGGGTGGCCAGCCCGGAGCTCACTCATGGGCGGGGCAAAGGCTACTTCGGGAGGTCGCCCATCGAGCAGGCCGGGCCTTCGAAGACGTCGGACGCCCGTCTCGAGTGGAGCGACTTCCTGGATCGACCGGAGGCCGCCGAAGTCCTTCGAGGAGTCTATGACTTCAACGGGCTCGGTGAGCTGGAAGAAGCCATGGAGGAAGTTGCTCCGGAGGACGCTGCTTCGGCTCTCTCCGGGCTTGCGATCAAGGTTTGTTGTCCTTGCGTTTGGCTTCGAGTTACTATCGTGTAGCTTACTTGCTTTGCTTTGACAGGCCGCGGTGCTTGCCCGACATCTGCAAGGGGCGCTCGAGAGCTTCGATATTGCGCAGCTCCGGGCGCGTGTCGAAGTCGCGGAGGCGGCCGCCGAGACCGCCAAGAAGAACCAGAAGGCGGCGGAGCAGGGTCGCGATGCTCTGGCATCGGAGTTGGAGAAGGCCTTGGCAGCGAACAAGACTGCTTCTGATGCCTTGGTGTCAGCGAAGGATGTCTTGAGGAAGGCAGGGAAGGAGCTGGAAAGCTTGAATATCTCCTTCTAGGCCGCGACCCGCGCGAAGGAGGCCACCGAGAAGGAGTTGTCGGAGACTCAGGCGCTGCTGCGCGTGGCCAAGTCGCAGAGAGACGAAGATGCTGCTGCAGCGTGGCAGGCGCTTGGGGACTTCAATAGCCTGCTGGAAGGCTTGGGCGTCGAGGTACAGCCAATGAAGCACGCCGCCGATGACCTTGGTGGGAGCGTCGGGCGCCTTGTGCGCTCCGTGAAGTTGGCCTCCCGGGCCATGAAGGCTTTCGGTACCTTCTGCGCCGAGACCGCCTGGACTGCGGCCTTCGGTTCCCTCTTGCAGGTGGGCTGCACTCACCTTCCCGCTGCTGCTTCCACTTCGCCGCAGCTGGCAGAGATGGCGGCTGGGGATGGGGGCCGGTTTCGGGAGCTGGCCTCGAGGGTGCGGAACTTCGGGAACCAGCTCGGCCAAAACTTCTGGTTGCCGGTGGGTGAGAAACTGGCCCGCCAGTCTGCTCTCGCTGCTGCAACGTCCCAGAAGTCGAAGCCCGAAAGCAGCACTTCTGTTCCCGCTCCGGCTCCTGCTGCCGCTTCCTCTGTGCTGACGCCTCCATCGGGCGAGATCCCAGCCGGGGCCGGGAGCGCTAGCACCTTGGTGGGTAGCGGGGGTGGAGGCTCGGTGGCGGCCCAGGGCAATGTCATGGAGGTTGACTCATCGGCCCAGCCTCCCCCCCAGGTGTGAGTTCTTCGCAGGCTTCGTGCCATGCTTTGGTGTACATAGCTTGCACTAGGTGCCCTTCGGGCTTTTTGAATGGAACTGTTCTTCGTGATGTTTATGCGTTTCTACTGCGACTTATAGGTTTCGAGCGAGGCCGAAGGCAATCACACCTTAGTGCGCCTTGACGTCGTTCCGGAAAGCATTCTGATTCCGGCCGGGAGTCCTTCCTCTCCGGAGGGTCGCCCTTACTATGTTAAGGGCACGCAGTGGCGTCTTTGGCTTTGGCGCAACCCGGGGGGATCCTTCGGGGACTTCTTTCGGGATTTGTGCCTTCGAAACGCACGGTTGATGGCGCAGGTACCGAGGGTCCCTTCCGAAGCTTTGCTTCAAAGGCGAGTTCGTCGCGAAGCGCATTGTTTGGACTTAGCGCTGAACCCTCCTCTTCTTGTTGCTCCGAAGGTAGAGGTGGTTGACGTGTCTAGCGATGACGAAGATGCTGCCGCCGAGGTGGACTTGGAGCAGTTGCAGGCCAATGTTGCTTCTGCATCGACTCCGGCAGACTTCGCCTCGCTCCGGCGCACTCTGGTGCGAGCCCGGGAGGAGATGGCTAGGGCCGAAGCATCGTGAGGGATGCGCTCCGGGAGTGGGCTGTAAGGGGGGCCTTCGGGCCCCGTGTCGAGGTGCCGGTTATCCGGTGTTGTAATCCATGTCGAGCTGTACAGCTCGACGTATGTTGAAATAGAAGCTCTTTCGAGCGTGTGATAATATTGTTGGCGTCGTTCTTTGTTTCTTTGAGTGGAACGAAAATTTGTTCGTCGAGGGTAGCCTCGATGGGACTCCGTCGCTAAACTTTCGGCGTTGAAGTCGCTCGTTTCGAGCGTCGTCCCCCCCTTCGTCTTCGGGAGTGGAACGAGACTTGAAGTCGGGGATTGTCTCGAAGGTATTCCGTCGCTCTACTTTCTGCGAGGAAGTAAGCTCGTTTCGAGCGTCGTCCCCCCCGTTGCTCGTCGGGAGTAGAACGAAAATTCGTTGAAGTCGAGGGTAGCCTCGAAGGTGTTTCGTCGCTCTGCTTTCGGCGAGGAAGTGAGCTCGTTTCGAGCGTCGTCCCCCCCGTTGCTCGTCGGGAGTAGAACGAGAATTCGTTGAAGTCGAGGGTAGCCTCGAAAATGTTCCGTCGCTCTGCTTTCGGCGAGGAAGTGAGCTCGTTTCGAGCGTCGTCCCCCCCGTTGCTCGTCGGGAGTAGAACGAGAATTATTTGAAGTTGAGGGTAGCCTCGAAGGTGTTTCGTCGCTCTGCTTTCGGCGAGGAAGTGAGCTCGTTTCGAGCGTCGTCCCCCCCGTTGCTCGTCGGGAGTAGAACGAGAATTATTTGAAGTCGAGGGTAGCCTCGAAGGTGTTTCGTCGCTCTGCTTTCGGCGAGGAAGTGAGCTCGTTTCGAGCGTCGTCCCCCCTTTTGCTCGTCGGGAGTGGAACGAAGATTTGTTAGATCGAGGATAGCCTCGAAAGGACTCCGTCGCTCTACTTTCGGCGAGGAAGTGAGCTCGTTTCGAGCGTCGTCCCCCCTTTGCTCGTCGAGAGTGGGACGAAGATTTGTTAAGTCGGAGGCGTCCCCCCATTGACTTAGTTTAGTTTCGTGCACGTTTTGCAGGGTCTTTAACGAATGCCCCACCTTCGACTATTACCGATGGGAGTCCCGGTTTATCGTGTCGGCATCGATTTCCCCTTAGGGTTCGGAATCTAGGACTTATGTGTGCCTAGCTTCAGCCTCTTCCGGCGTTTGCCTCCGGCTCCCGGCTGGATTTCTTGTAATTGGGCACCGAAAGAGGATTTCTCATTTCATTCATTGGTACCGGTTACATGGCCCCTTAGGGAATGCAGCTAAGGGGATCATCGTCGCCCTACTGCCGAAAGGAAGAAGAACACACCGAAGCAAGATACAGAACTTGTAGCGCGCAGGCTACCCGGCTTCGAAGGCCGGCGGATGCTAAGTCCTTAGACATAGTATCGGCGGAGGGCATCGGCGTTCCATGTCCTCGGAACTGGTGTCCCGTCGAGCTCCATCAGATGAAATGCCCCCGAACGAATTGAGTTGTAGATGATGAAGGGCCCTTCCCACTTGCTGTTAAGCTTGCCGACAGATGTCAGGTGAATGTTTTGCTTGAGGACGAGGTCGCCCGGAACGAAGTGTCGGGGGTTGACCTTCTGGTTGTACGAGCTCTCCACCGAAGCCATGTACCGCTTCAGATTGGCGACTGCTTGGAGTCTTGTCTCTTCGAGGAGGTCCTTGGACACGTCCTCGTCGTTGGCGGACGGCGAAGTAGTACGAAGTGAGCCATTTTGTACTTCCTCCGGGGTGACTGCTTCGGTGCCGAAGAGAAGGCGGAACGGCGAGAAGCACGTCGGTCTTGACTTAGTCGTACGCAGCGACCATAGCACATTAGGCAGTTGTTCGGCCCACTTCCCCTTCGGCAGGCCGAGGAGGCATTTTTTGATGCCGTCGAAGACAGTGCCATTGGCTTTCTCCACCGCTCCGTTGGCTCGCGGATGGGTGACGGAGACGAAGCACTCCCGAACGCCGATGGAGAGGCAGTATTCTTTGAAGAGGCGGGACTCGAATTGGGAGCCATTGTCGACGGTGATGTGCATCGGCACCCCGAAGCGGCAGATGATGTTCTTCCAGAAGAACTTGCGGACGGACCGCGCTGTGATGTTGGCGAGGGGCTCGGCTTCGATCCACTTGGAGAAGTACTCGTAGCCCACCACCGCCCATTTGAGGTTGCCGGGAGCGGTGGGGAGGGGGCCGACGATGTCGATGCCCCATCGGGCAAGAGGCCAGACCGGAGGGATTGGCTGGAGCGGGGTGGCTGGGCGATGAGATTGTCTTCCCATCCACTGGCAGCTGGGACAGGTGCGGACGAGTTCTTCGGCGTCGCGGGCTGCAGTAGGCCAGTAGAAACCTTGCCGGAATGCCTTGGCGACGAGGGCCCGGGGTGCGAGGTGCGATGAGCATAACCCCTCGTGGATATCCCGGAGGAGCGCTTTGCCTTCGTCGAACGAAAGGCAGCGCAGGAGTGGCTCCGAAACACCCTTCTTGTACAGGATGTCGTTGAAGATGATGTAGCTTCGGGTGCGCAGCTTGACCCTTTTCTCTTCGACCGGATCGTCGGCGCAGTATCGTCCTTCCAGCTGTGCTCGAATCGGAGCACGCCAGTCTTCACCGCTCAGGATCATTACCGATCCCGGCTTCTTCGGAGCGAAGGATGCTTCCGATAGCACTTCGTGGAAGGCGTCGGGAGGTATCGGGACCTGATTTGCCGCTGCCTTAGCCAGTGCATCGGCCTCCTGATTGTGTACCCTCGAGATACTCTTCACGTCGAAGCCGGAGAAGTGTTTCTCCATGCTCCGGACGACTTTGAGGTAGTTTGCCATCTCTGGATCTCGGGCCATGTACTCCTTGGAGACTTGCTCGGCGATGAGCTGGGAGTCGGTGTAGACGGTGACCCTCCGGGCTCCGAGGGCTCGAAGTTGGCGGAGCCCGAGGAGAACGCCCTCGTACTCTGCTGCGTTGTTTGTTGTTGGAAATGCGAGCGAAGCCGAGTACCGGAGCTTCTGGTTGCTCGGCGAAGTGATGACGGCAGCACATCCTGCCCCGGAGGAGCCCCAAGCCCCATCGACGTGTACTGTCCAGAGTGGCTCTTGGGGCATCGTCTCCGGGATCGGAGCGGGTGTCCGCTCGGCGATGAAGTCGGCGATGATACCGGACTTGATGGCTTTACGAGCCACGAACTTGATGTCGAAGGCTGCTAGCTCGATGGCCCACTTGGCCATGGTGTCGGACGCGTTCCTGTTGCCGAAGACGTCCTTCAGCGGGAACGAGGTGGGCACCGTGATCTCGTGGCCTTCGAAGTACCGACGCAGCTTCCGTGATGCCATCAGCACAGCGAGAGCCAGCTTGGTGACGACATTGTTGTTGAGGCGAGCTCCGGAGAGGGCTTCCGACACGTAGTATATGGGCTGCTGCACCAGCTTGTCGCCGACGAGGACTTCATGCACGAGGACCGCGCTGATTGCTGCCGGAGCGGCCGACACGTACAGTAGGAGTGGCGCCTTCGGCGGCGGAGGGCGAAGCGTGGTCGCCTTGACCAGGTAAGACTTGATCTCTTCGAATGCTTTATCTTGCTCGTCCCCCCAGCGCATCGGGCCGGAGCCCCGAAGGCACTGGTAGAAGGGAAGGCACTTTTCTGCCGCGCGGGAAATGAACCTCCCGAGGGCAGCGAGTCTGCCGGTGAAGCGCTGTAACTCCTTGGTGGTCTTGGGCGGCTCCATGTCGGTGATGGCTTTGATCTTCTCCGGGTTCGGGTCGATGCCTCGCTTGGAGACGAGGAAGCCGAGGAGTTTGCCGGCACGCACGCCGAAGGTGCATTTCGCCGGGTTCAGCTTGAAACCCACCTTGCGCAGGTTCGCGAAGGTTTCGGCCAAGTCGCCGAGGTGGCCGGCGTCGGAGGTGCTTTTGATGACGACGTCGTCGATGTAGGCGGCGGCGTTTCGGTTGAGCTGGTCCCCGAGGGTCTTCTGTATTGCCCTGGAGAAGGTTGCTCCGGCATTCTTGAGGCCGAAGGGCATGCGGACGTAGCAGTAGGTCCCATCGTCTGTCTTGAACGCCGTCTTCTCTTCGTCTTCGGGGGCCATCCATATTTGGTGGTACCCGGAGTACGCGTCGAGGAAGCTCATGAGCTCGCACCCGGCCGTGGAGTCAACTAGCTCGTCGATGCGTGCCAGGGGGAAGTCGTCCTTCGGGCATGCCTTGTTGAGGGTGGTGTAGTCGATACACATCCTCCACTGGCCGTTGTGTTTCTTGACGAGGACCGGGTTCGCGAGCCAGGTGGACTTGTTCACCTCCCGGATGACTTGAGCATCCTTGAGCTTCTGGATCTCTGCCCGAAGCGCCACTTTCTTTTCCTCCGACCACTCCCTCTTCCTTTGCTTGATGGGAGTGACCTTCGGGTCGATGTCGAGCTTGTGTTCGATGATGCTGCGGTCTACTCCGGAGAGCTCGCTGGTTGACCACGCGAAGACGTCTTTGTTGTTCCGGAGGAGGTCGATGATGCTTGCTTCCAGTTCCGGCAGGAGCCCCTCTCCGATGAGGACGGCTTGGTCAGGGCGGTCTGGAGACAGGACCACGCTCTTAACCTCACCATCGACGCGCGCCTTCGGAGTTCCGGCCGGAGGTGTCGGTATAGCGGCTTCGACCGTCTCAGGCTTCCGCTCGTGTCGGAGCGGGTGCACTTGCTTCTGGCCGGGTGTTTGGCCGTGCTCGATGCGGCGGGCGGCGAGTTGATCACCGTAAACAGTGATGACGCCGTTCGGAGCCGGAATCTTCATGCAGAGGTAGCCGTGGTGGGTGACTGCGTTGAAGGCATTGATGAGCCCCCTGCCGAAGATGGCGTTGTAGGCGTAGGGCATGTCGACGACGTCGAAGGAGATCAACTCGGTGCGGTGCCCTTCGGGCCCGGAGAAGGAGACTGCGATCTTCACGCTCCCGAGGGCGTGGATTGGCTCTCCCCCGAAGCCGACGAGGGGGCTGTCGGAGGCCCGTAGTTCAGATCGGGGGATGCCCAGTTGGTTGAAGGCGTCGATAAAGATGACATCAGCAGAGCTGCCGCCATCAATAAGCACGCGACGGACCTCCGTCCCGCGCATGTTGGCGTTGATCACGAAGGCGTCCTTGTGCGGGTACTCCATCGGGCGAAGGTCGGCCTGAGTGAAAGTGATCGGTACGTGCGACCAGCGGCATTGGGCCAATGGCGGGTGGGCGGCCACGTGGTTGACCCTTCGCACGTAGTCGCGATGCTGCCTCTTCGAGGCGTATGGCTGACTGGAGCCCCCGGTGATAGCCAGGATGACGTTGTGGCCGGTTGGATGATGTTCCGGAGGCGGGGGCAACGCCTCGCCCGCTCCGGAAGCCCCATGTATGACGTTGACTCCTCGCGCGGCGTCGGCGTCGCGGCGCTCTCTCGCCTCACGCAAGGCGGCGATTTGGGGGCACTGCTTCGACGTGTGGCCCTGATTGACGCCGTGCACTTCGCAGTATGGGTCGCGAGAGCCTCGGTTGTTGTGCCGACGGCCGGTGTCGGAGTGCCGCGAGTTGTTTCGGGAGCCACCGGAACAATTGTCCGTCCTCTGCGGGCTCCGGCTTCGGGAGTTGTCGATGTTGTGGACCTCTCGACGCTGGGAGCGGTGGCCTCGGCGATCATCCGGGGGGTCGTCGCTTCGGTCGCTGTGACGTTTCCCCCGGTCGTTCTTCTTTTGGCTTGCTCGCGCCTCCTTCTCGCGTCGGAAGTCTTCGTCGGCACGTGCATGTGCTTCCAGGATTTGCAACAGGTGAGTGCAGGTCTTCGGCTCGGTCCTTCGGATCTCGGACCATGCTGGGCATAGGCTCATGCCCTTGGTCACCGCTTCGATGATGATTGAGTCTGGTACTCCTTCGACCTGGCACTTCAGATGGATGAAGCGCCGGGTGTAGTCTTGCAATGACTCGCCGTCCTTCTGCTTGCACGCCTGAAGGTCGGCCGCCGTGACCTTCGCGGCATAGTTGCCCTGGAAGTGGATTTGGAGCTGGTCCCGAAGCTGCTCCCACGAGTAGATGCTGTTCGCCGGCAGCTTGGTGTACCATGTCTTGGCGATCCCGCTTGAAGCGAGGACGAAGGCCTTAGCCTTGATGTCGTCGTCGCCGCCTGCTGACTCGATGGCGGTTTCGTAGCTGATGAAGAACTCGCGGGGGTCGGAGGTGCCGTCGAAGGTTGGCAACTTCGCCGAGATGAACTTCCGGGGCCATGCCACCGATTGTAAGCGCGCGGAGAGCGGTTGGTTTGTGTCGGAGGAGCTTGCAGGACGCTTGCTTCCGCTGGAGTAGGTGTGTCTCTCGTCGCGCTCTTGGCGGTGTTCCGGCGTCTCGGCCTCCCGGCGGCCGGTGCGTCGCAGGGTGTTCAGCTGCGCTTGGAGGTGAACTTGCTGTCGACGCGCGGCTTCGGCTCGAAGGCGATATGTGGCTTCGTCTCGATCGAAGTTCTCGAGGGCGCGCTGCCTCAGCAGCCGTTCGTCGGCTTCGCGATTGTACGCCTCCTGGAGCTCCGCCAGACGCTGCTCCTCGGCTACGGCTTCGGCGAGCCCCCTCTGGCTCCGCGCTTCGGCTTCGGCGTCCCTTCGGGGTGGTTCCATCGTTTCGTCGCGGCGCTCGACTTCGCCCGTGTCAATGTTCTCTTCTTCGTCTTCGGAGGTGCCTTCGGCGCCTCCTCCTCGACCGCTGGAAGGTCGACGTTGGTTGTGTTATTGTTGGTCTCCGAAGGTAGTACCACCGAAGTCGATGCCGAAGGAAGTGTCGAGCCGCCGGGGAAGGTGCGGATTATCGTCAGCGGGTCGACGCCTTCGTCCGAAGCCGCGGACCTGGTCTTCCGGGTACCTCCTGCCGGAAGGTCAGTTTTTGATTTTTCAGCCCTCTTAGTCATCTCGTCGTGGCTTCTTGTTCGATCCCCACGGACGGCGCCAACTGTTGTGGTTACAAGCCCACAATAGTAGAAAGGGGATCCTCCAAGGGTCTACCACAAGTGAGGGACCCCTGGGAAGGACTAGGAAGGGACCAAACAAGAGCCAAGAGGAGTATGTAATTAAGAGCTTGTATTGAATGCCCTGTCTTGAGGGTGGTAGGGGGGTATTTATAGGCTGATACACCCCTACAACCCTAGAATTACAAGTACCATATTGCCCTTCCTAGGGCACTATGGTCATTTCCTTATTACAAGGTGGGATTCCCTAACCCTAGTGGGCCAGAGGCAAATGTACATGGGCCTACCCTATACTATATATCATCTTGGGTCTTAATGGGCTTCCGGCAGGCCAGGCCTTTAGGCTAGGGGAGGGGACACAGTGGGCCTCCCCCAACACCACCCTACTAGGGCCGTCCCCAGCTCTCCGATCACGCTAACCATTGTAGCTCGCGCTCCACGTCCAATTAATGCTGACCCACTTATCGTTCTCGCGTTGTCTTGCTCGCCACCATCGTGGGTCGGCCTGCCTCCCTCGGAACCTTCCCAGGGGCGGATCCATGTAACATGGTTCTGAGTGCGAGCGCACCCACGAAATAAATATTTTTACATGTATTTGCCTAATTTTTCACCATATTCACACCCTGAAAATTCTTCGTTACATGAGGCATTTTCTCTACTTATGGTGAAAAATTGTACCGTCATCGATTTTGTTCTAGGTCCACTACTGCTCTCGATGATGAAGCTACCTGGTCTCGACAGCCCAAAGAAACGCATAGCCCCGCCATTGCTGGCAAGCTTCTTGTTTTCATGTAAACTACTTAAAAGTTCCCTCGAAGTCGATTGATGCAAGGAAATAATCCTCGATACATTATCATAACGAATGGACGGATGAATTACTTTTGGTGTAGGACTTCCAGGCACGTGATAGACTGATCATTTTAAACCATGCAAGGCCTACAGTTGAAGTTGGATCGTGCGTTCGTGCTAGCAAATGGCAGCAGCAACCGCCTGGCTGGTCCCTGAACCTCTCTCGTGTCTCGAAATCATCCAACCACTGAACCACAAGTGGTTTGTCTTCGTCACATACAAACAATTAACGTCGATACGCAGCAGTTCATCCACTCGATCCGTACGTGCAGTACACTTCGATTTTGGGAAAACCGGTAGCTTTGACAACACGAGAATGACGATTACGCATGACGCAGCCACGCGCGCGTACATCTACTACATGGTCAAGGCTACGAACTAATTGGCCACCACTTGGCGTATGCACGACATTGAACATCAATCATACGGAGGTTGGCAACAGACTTTTGTGCTCAAGTATAAACGTGATGGGCCGGCGCAGAGATTCATACGACACACACCGACTAACCAACCCGACACTGCTTAATTTGGCAAAAACTTTTGCGACGTGTGAGTCCCTAAAATTGATTTGTTTGCTTCGTTTATTGCTTGGGGACTACTGTAGTTAACAAGATATGGAGGATGCCTGTTCTTAGAAGCGACCGATTGGTGGACTATCTAAGCATCCCTGCGTGCATGCCAAATTAATTAAAGCAGTATCAATACAGTGGTCACCCGTGTCGATCCATTGCTTGCTTCGGTCAACAAGTAACGCTCTTGTTCAGGAACATGCTCGATCTTTCTGGTCTCATGACAGTATTGTTACTAAATTGTTGAAACTTGAAATTATATATATTTTCAGCAGAGGTGATTGATGAAACTAACATTTGGTTTGCTTCTTGGAAAAGCTTATTTATGGGGACAGTTTTTGGCTGGCAATTTAGGGAGGTTTGCGAATCCAACCGAGTTCCCCCGGCCCACACTGTACACGACGGATATGAAATCATCAATTGTTGAATTCTGAGATAAATCATATCAGGCTCAAATTTGTTCACACATTTTCTTGGCATTTCATCTTAGCCATTTGTTTTTAATCGTGTTGACACTCTGCTAGCCCTCCTTTATATATACCGGCAACTTTAGCTACAATATTAACAACCATGATTCCTCTACACCCCCCCCCCCCCCCCCCCCCCCCCCCCCCCCCCAAAAAAAAACATAGTACTCCATGGCCCATATCAACTTAGTTGGGTACGATGTTAGGATTACAAACATGGGTTTAGGTTAGGCTCACTAAAGCCAGAATGTTGGGTTTCATTTCAACAAAACAGTTAGGATGCACTTTGACATCCAACATGACAAGCCTATATAGTCGGATAATCTATCTCGCGGTGTTAATTGACAAGCCAATATAATTATATGTATTTAAATATGAGATAGTATAGTAATGCAGAATTCATGAACTTGAAATAAGGTTGTAGTATAAGCGTTGGAAATCGATTGATGCCTTTCTAATTTGCAAGCCCAAATAGCAAGCAAAAATCCCAAATGTCAAGTTTTAGTAAAATTTGAGCTTATGTCTAAGACATCATGTTTTATGGAACCGGAGGGATTTTGTGAGTCTAAAGTCGAGGAATTTTGTTTGGAGCGAAAATTGACAAGAAAATTATATGTAGTTAATTATGTGGTAGTATAGTAGCTTAAACTTTATAAAATTGTACTATAAGTGAAATTGATTGAAAGTTGCATCACACCTTTCTCAAAATGGAAAAATAATACTTTGCACAATAATCAAACCAAATAGCTTTGGTAAAATATTGAGGTGAAATACATCTTACGTGTCCTCGCAAAAAAAAAAACTCTTCGTGTTTTGTAAAACCTAAAAAAAATTGGACTTGCAAAAGAAAAAGTTTTTTTTTTTGACATGGTTACGAAAATTATGGAGACATGAAATGAAAACGCAAGTGAAAAATGCACGATGGGGAAAACCTAGGGAGGCCGACCGCGACCGCTGGAAAGGAGCAGAGCAGCCGTCGCCGGCCCCTCCAAAAACTCCCAATCTTGTCGCCTTTTTCTGCGCCGCCTCCACCTTCCCCAATTCCACCGGACCACCTCTTCTTCTCCAACCCAATCGCCTCTAAAACCCCAGGCAAAACCCTCCATTTCCGCATTTCCCCTCCATCCCGCCGCCTTCCTCGCCACCTCGCCTCACTGGGCGGATTCGGTGTGTTGCTTCTTGGGCGGCGGCAGCGGCGGTACTAATTCCCCTTCTTTCTTTCCGTCGCCGGCAGGGGTACAAAAGCTTGTTTCTTGTACGGAGATCTAACATTGGATTGGTTCCTCGCGCTTTCTCCCCTTGCAGGTCGGTCTGTTGTATGAGCCTCGGGCGGCGGCGGCGGTGATTCTTGGTGGGGAGGATGCAGGCTGCCACCGGGACCGTTTCTTGGGTCGCAGCCCAGCCGTCCGTCCTCGGGCGGTGCGGCGGCGGCGGCTGTGGCGCGCCGTGCGGTCCGGCCCGCGGCGGCGGGGGAGGAGGAGGAGGACGCGGGGTCCGGGCGGTCGGCGTGGTGCGGTGCAGTGCGCGCGTGCAGGAGAAGCGGCCGCCGCGGGGCCGGAAGACCAAGGAGGAGAGGAGGGAGCTGGTCGAGTCCTTCATCAACAAGTATGTGCTGCTCCGATCTATTGCCCTCGCTCTGTGCCTCAGCCGATACTAGTTAGGGCCGTCGCTGTTATCATTCAACCGTGTAGTTTGCTGCTCAGGTCATGGTTGCACTTCTCTTGTTTGGAATTATGTGCATCTGCAACAGAGCATGTCAACACGGTCTAGTTTCCGCGCTTACAATTGACAATCACCCGAACAAGCTAGAGACCACTGTGTTCCGCAATGAAATTTTAGCTTATGGTCATGCTGCTTAAGGCCATTTTACCTAAAAAGACAAAAAAAAGTCTGTATGTTTTTGTTCACATTACAAGTCACTGATTTGTGAAACTGGATATTTCTTTTTTTTGGGGGGGGGGGGGGGGGGGGGGGGGGGCAATCCTTGCGTAGTTACTTGTGCATATAATCATTCGATGTGGTAATAGTAATGTTATTGTTCTGTTTCAGCTACCGGATCTCAAATGATGGAAAGTTCCCATCAGTTAACCTTACACATAAGGAAGTTGGAGGGTCATATTATATAGTTCGTGAAATTGTGAGAGATATCATCCAAGAGAACAAAGTACTCGGTCCTGGTGGCCTTGAACGCTACAACGCTGAGTTTCGAAGATTGCCCTGATTCCTCAGAGTTATCTATGAAGCATGAATTGGGCCAAGACTGTATAGAGATATTACATACATCCGATGACATTCAAGTTGGTAAAGATGGTTCATCAGAAATGTCCAATAGCGAGGAATCATATTTATTGCAAAACAATGTGATCAGCACTCAGACACTGTTGGGTTCATCTAATCTCTTAGAGGCTGCTGTTCTGAATAGTGCAGTCCAAGATGGCAGTGCAGGAGGCACAGAGTGTTTGGAGACAAGCCTTGAGAAACAAGACAAGGTTCCATCCGTGGGATCAGTTGAGGTTGATGTGAATAGCTCAGAAGAGCAAGGACCTCAATTTGCTCATCTTTCTGATTCGGATAAAGAAGTTGAGCTAGAGAGCTTGGGGGATTCCGACAAGGGAACAGGAACTACTGCTACTAATGGAGTTATTCTTTCCCCAGAACCTAGTGCTGTTTATGAAACAAATGGAGCACTTCTAGGAGAGCATGAGACACTTCCTGATGATAGTCATAGTGACACAACTGATGGTGCTGTTAACGAAGGAAATCTCCTTGGGAAAACCAATGGTGTTCTTCATATGGAGCAGACCATCTTACAGCAGCATGAGGCATTAACAGAAAGTGTTTCCGATGATTCTAAAATGGCTGCCAATCCGCTGGATGGTTTTACCTCGAAAACAAATAGTCCAGAGACTGAAGTCACAACCAAGACTATTGAACTGTCTAATGAACACACGCTGCAAGAAAACTCTGAAAGTCCTGTTTCTCATCCAGTATTGGATACACAGGTTAGTGATTTTGTGTGAGAATTGTGCAATATGCAGCATATTTTTTTTTTTCCAAACAGCATACTATAACTCCATGCATTGTAGTGTGAAACATCAAAAGCGATTGAAATGATGGCTTGTGAGCATGCTATAGCTGGTAGGGTGAAACATGAAAAGCGATTGAATGATTTGCTTGTGAGTTGTAGCAGCATAACTTACATATGTAGATAGCTTCCTGAGATGGCATCTGCTGTAGATTGATGTGCAACGCAATCCATGTTACACAGCTTGTAGAACATGGGCATAGAGATTTTTGTAGAGCTTTACACATGAAGCATAATCTTAATCATGCCGAAATATGAAAAGTTTGATTCTTGTAAATCTTTTTGCAGCTATTTTTGAGCAATACTCACTATTTAAATCCTGCCTTTGCTCGTAGAGTTTCCCAGAAATGGGCAGTTACTACTTATTAAACATAAATTCATAGTACAGGGCTTTTTTTGTTTTGTAGTTGGGGGTCTTTCCCCGGCCCTGGCAGAATTCTCGCTGTTGCGTTTGTTGCTAAATCATATTTATTGGGGCCAGTTGTTGACGGACTGGGATCTCAAAATTCTTTTCTGCCTGTTGTAGTTATTTTTATTTGACAGCTAGATAGAGAATTTATTAAAAATACTATAGTTTTTGTATGATGTCCCTTTGAATGAGAAACTTATTTTACATTGGCTGGTCAGATACTGTGTACTTGATTTTTTGACATATCCTATTCTGCTTCTCTATAGGGATTGTTGGAAATGGAAGGAAAGCACAGTGCATTACATGTAGATGAAAGTGAATTGAAGAAATCAATGTCCGATATCACAATGGAAGAGGTTGAAGCAAGCGATTTCAGGCATGGTGAAGGAATGAGCACCACAACGACAATCAGCAGGCATGCACTTTGCCTTCTAACTTTGCGTTGCATGCTTACTGTTTATAATTTCCTTCATACATCGCAAAAGTCCACAGTATATTAGGTAAGTTGATTTTCCTCACTTGCTTCACAGTGCTTAACTGCTTATACGTTAAAGTCCGTACATATAACTATATAAGTACACCCACTATAGGTAATGTTGGAACTGCTCAATCCAATGTGATCTTATTTATAACACTATGTTCCTCATGAGCGCACCTAACAACATAGTAGTGCAATTTGTCATGTAGCCCGTTCCATAACCATTCCTAGTTTAGGCAAAAGTGATCCCAGAGTAATGCTATGAAGATGTGAATCTAGCCTTAATTTACTTCAAAATAACATGCTAATAGATGCTTCATTACTATTAAGTGAACCAGGTGGGTCTGCTCTTCCTGTAAGACTGCAGAACCTTGTAGTTTTTTTTTCTTTATTGGAGGTGTTACAGTCTGTAGGATTTAATTCACATTTCATATTTTGCATTAGGTGGTGGATTTGAAACTCATATTTGTGCACCAAGAGCAATGTAATTCTTATTAGTTCAGCACAGATGACAGCTCACTAATGATTGAATATGCTGTTCCTCTTGATGCCCTGCAGGAGAACTTCAAAGGCACAGCAGAAGAAAGAGGACAACCTATTTTGGCTTGTACTTAGGGCATTTGTTATTGCTGTATCCAAACTCTGGTCAAAATGAGTGGCGCAGAAGATGAACCAGTAAAGCTCCATCTTACTGGATAAAGAGAAGACTTGCCGTGAAGCTCCATTTTTGCTGAATGCATATATATGCTGTAATTGTGCTGCCTTTAGATTGTTTGTTAGAGGCTTAGAGCTGGTCTAGTTTGGTAGTTTTTAGTAGCAACTGTAGGTGAAATATCTTGGTCTACTCATTTTTCTGTGGAACTCTAAAATGTACCGGCAGTAGTGACTTTTTGTAAAAGGGATAAAATATGTGTTACTTATCTGGCGCTGGTAATGCTACTCATCTACTCACCAACTTAATCCCATATTCTGGTGTATTTTTAGCCGAGCATTTGCCTTTTCAAGCTATATATGTCAAAATTTTGTAAATCAGTACGAAGGAGCCTTTTCAAGCTATTCTGGTGTATTTCCGAGCATTTGACCTGAGTGTCAGTACGAAGGAGCCTTGATGCTCTGATTATACAAACAACTGTATTTTGTCGGCGTGAAGAAATGAGCAAATTTGGCATTCCCTGCGTTCTCAGTTTACTGCATATGCAGTTTCTTGGTTACAACTACGAGTGCCTGTAATACAGGGGAGCTGACACAGAATTTGATCTAGGAACTGTAGGCATTGGGTTATCTGAAGGCAGAATGGAGCATTACTGTGGACGTAATGCCAAAATTACTAACCTGTTACTAATGAGACTGAACATCACCTTACTCGCAAAATTTGAAATCCCTTCGTGGGGTTTATGGAACAAGGTTGATCACTTCTTTGCGATATTGAAATCTGAATGAATTGTTCTGTGGCGCCTTTCGAATCACAGGAGGGTTTGAAAGGAGCTACTACAATACTTTTCCTTCCCATTACGTTTTAAGGATTCTAAGCACGAGCATAGATTCTTGCTAAAATTCATTTGTGACTCCAAGGCAACAAAGCTTTCTCTTCCATTCTCTTTGCTCACGGTTTTTTTACCTTGAAATTCCTTGGTGCAGACAAAAATCTCTCATTTAATCCGCTGCCAGAATGCATTACATGACACCAATTTGTATGTTTTCCTCTTCCTACTTTTCTGCTGCCTAGATTTTGTTTGCTATCTGCAATATCATTCGCAGCTGCAAACACACTAGGAGCAAATATGCATTCCATCCTGAAACACTAATTTTAACTAGCAGTAGTCTCAAGACATCAACGTTGAAACCTCACCAATTGGGTACTTGCTTGTCAATCTTAACAAGCTCCTGGTTTCCTCGTCCATCGCCACCTTATCCTGGTCCATGCGCTCATCAATTATCAGAGGCATCAACCCAGCCTTTGCATAAGTGCGCAGAACCGAGTTGTATATCTCAGTGGTGACGTACCCTGCATCCCGGAACATGACCAGAAGCTTCTCTGCAGTTTCAATGTTACCCGTCTTCTCAACCTGAGAAAAGATCGCCATCGCAAGCTGCTGGTTCGGCTCCCATTTCTCCAAGCTTGCCAGCGCTTTCTTCAGACATTCAATGACTTTGTCGATTTTGTTGCGGCCGAGATAACCCCAAACAAATACCTCCCAGGTGCTGTAGCTGGGCTTGACTCCTTTTTCCACAATATGAGTGAGAAAACTCTCGGCCTTTTCAATCATGTCATTCTTGATGTAATATGAAAGGATTATGTTTGGGATTCTCGAATCACGTGTTCCTGAAGTCGATTCCCATTCAGCATATACACTCACTGCTTCAGTGATATCTCCGAACCTGGTGAGTGAAGTAAGCATGGACCTGTACTCAGTGTCGCTGAACTTTCTGAAAGTTTCTCTCATTTTGTTCCACACCCTGTCCAAGTTACCTCTATCCTGCAGGCTCGCATACAGGGTGAGCAGCGACGAGTACGCGGCTCGCTCCTTCCTGGACGCCCTCTTCTCCATCTCCACCAGCGCGTCCCTCCCTTTGACATGCTGCCCGGCATTGATGTAAATGCTCGCCATCAAGCTGAAGGTCATCCAGTCAGGCACGACCTTGTCGTCCCTCATGAGATCAAACACCTTCTCCGCGCTCTTCACGCTGCTCTTCTTCGAGCAGTAGGTGAGCCAGATGTTGTAGGTGACGAGGTCGGGGCGGGTGTACCGCCTGAGCTCCTTGATCATCTCCGGCACGCGCTCCAGCTCGCCGCACGCCATGTAGAGCGACATCATGTGGTTGAAGGGGAGCGCGCAGGTGAGGTACCCGGCCCGGGCCATCTCCGCCAGCATGGCCTCCGCCTTGTCCCGCGCGCCGTGCTGCGCGTACGCGTGCAGCAGCGCGTTGCAGGTGGACGGCGCCTTGGCGCGCTCCGGCATGTCCTCGAAGAACTTCTCGGCGCTGGCGACGCCGCGCACCTTGGCGACAAGGTCGAGGTGCACCGCGTGGTCCCCCGGCAGCAGCCGCATCTCCGGCTGAGTCCGCATCCACTCGCAGATCTGCACAGGGTCGTGGGGTCGGTCAGGTTGGCGAAGCGGCAATACGTCGAGCACCCTCGCCGTGGAATGGAAGGGAGCGGAGCAGAAACCACGGGGCGCCGTCGGCGATGGTGGCGCGTACCTCGAGGGCGTGCTTGAAGCGGCCGTACTTGCGGAGCTCCCGGACGACGCGGTTGAGCTGGTACTTCTGCACCGTGCGGCCCTCCTCCGCCCACTGGCGCAGCACCACCACCGCGCTCCGCTTCGGGTAGATGAGCTTCAGCAGGCGCTTCCCCAGCGTGTCCCCCTTCCCAGCATCGCCGCGGGCGGAGACGGAGGCCGCCGTGGACAGCAGCCTCGCGGCGGCGCGCGCGAGCATGGCTGCTTGGTCGGCGGCGAAGGCAGAGGAGGCCTTGCTCCGTTCGTTCGTTCCCCCTCCGCCGCTCACGAGCCAGGCCGGAGTTAACTTGACTCCGGTGGGCTGGCCCATTTGCTCCGGCCATCGTTTACTACATGGCCCGAATCTCAAGGCCCATCATCCCAAACAACTCCAGCCTTCGCCAGAGAAGCCTTGATCCCCACAAAGGAAACTCTACAAGGACCCAACCGTAAATATACTCGAAACTGCCTTCCTAGGTTCCATCCGTCCAGGCCCCTTGACTACAAAACTTGGTTTTCCCAGGGCCCAAATCTCAAGTCACCACCAGCCCAAATATATCGATCTCGGCCCATCCCAAACAACTCTCCAGCCTTCGCCATAGGAAGCCTTGATCCTCAAAAAATAAACTCTAGGAGGACTAAAACGCAAAAAATACTTGAAACTGCCTTCCCTAGGTTCCATCCCTCCAGCCCCCTTGGCTACAAAACCCGGTTTCCCCAGGGCCCCAGCCGCAAAACTCCCACCCTCCTCCTCTCCGTCCTCCGCCCGCCGCTCGCTTCGCCTCCCCGCGGCTCGCATCCAAATCCAAACCGAAATCCCACCAAACCGAGCGAATCCTCCCCGAATTTCACCCAAACCCCCCACCCCCACCTCCGCCCCCCGAAATTCGTTTCGGATTCAGAAGACGCATCACAACCCGCGTCCGGGCTCTGGCCGCCCCCCCTCCGCCCTCCCATGGCGTTTCACGTCGCGTGCCCCATCACTTGGTAAGCGGTGCCCCTGCCCCTCCCTCTCTCTCTCACTCTCTCTTCTTCTTCTCTCTATAACACACACTCTCGGGCTGACGAGCGGGTTGCGTTTCTCTCTCTGCAGCAGGAGGGTGTGCGACTGCGAGCTAGGGTTCGGCGCGGCGGCCGCGAGGAAGGCGGGGTCCCCCGCGGCGGCGGTATGGGCGGACGCGGCGGCTGCTCTCGAGGGGTTCCTGGCGGATCCGTGGCTCCTGCGCCCGGGCGGCGACGCGGGAGGCAGGGCGGTGGTGGTGGACGCGGGCGGGACGGCCACGGTGCAGGTGGAGGTGCCGCCGGTGGAGCCGACGCCCGAGGAGGGGGAGGACGAGGCGCGCCGCGCGGCGGCCCAGCGCGGGGCCGCCGCGGCGGAGGACCTCGCTAGGAGGCTCGAGGGCGGCGGCTTCGGATCGCCGGTGTGTGGATCTCTCTCTCTCATTATCTCCTCCCTCTCCGGTATCCTCTCCTCTCCTTTTTTCGCGCGCGGATGCTGCTCCCGGCTAGGGTTCACGCTGCACGGCTTCTTGTGGTAGTTTCTCTTGTTGCACCTCCGCCTGTTTGGCCCTGTGTGCACCCTGGAATGGATGCGGAGGTTCGCGCGAGTTTTTGTTGTGGATTCGTAGGAATTCTCGGTTGCCATGGTCGAAAACCATGGCCTGGTGTAGAAATTTGCAACCTTTTGTTTCCAGGTTGATAGGAGCGGCTGGTGACAGTAAGAAAAGTTCCGGTTTTGAGCCGTTGCCGCGGTTTAACAGATGAAAGGGTTACTTGTTGGCCACGCTCATTGCGCGGCCTAATATGGCATTTTCGTGCATGGCCTTACGTATGCAGTTTCTGTGTGATCGCGATTGCACCGTTAAACCTGGCTTGTGCCAGACGTCACGGTCGGGGTGCTATTTTGCATTATTTTGGTATGTCAATTAATACGATTCATGTGCCATGTGTGAATATTGAGTTAGTATCACTGGGTTTAGAAGTTTTAGGTCCTTCGGTTACACGGTAAAGGGGGAAATATTTTTCCTTTCACGTGTCATGGCTGCGCAAAGATACATGATTTCTGTTTTTTTTGTCCTTGATCATTCTTATAGTTTCTATCGACCTGATTGCGGGCTTCCTTATTTATCAAATTGTCATTTATCGAATTGAATGCAAGGCTATGTTCTGTATCCAAATGTTTTTTGGCATGGTGACACGTGGAATCGTAAAAGTGCCGTGCTAAATCCTGGGCTCGCCACGTGTTTGTGCTGTTGTGCTTGGAGCTGCTCTTAGACGCTACTTAGGCCAACACGGAATTATCTTTATCTGTTTAGGATCGTGTGCTGCCAGTAGCTGTGTATATGCTACTATAAATGAATCTAGCTTCTACAATCTTCAGAACCTGCCGTCTAGTCTTCGCGCGTGCGGGAGCTTTGCACTCCCTCTGGCTAGGGTTTGTGCTGAACTGCTTTCTGTTATGGGTGAACTTCATTCGTGCTTTGTAGTTTCTGTGATTGCACCTCTGGCTGTTTGGCCTTGTGCACCTGTGAATGCGGAGGAACGCATGAGGTTTTTGTTGTGGATTCGTAGGAGTTCTGAGTTGTGATGTTCAAAAACTGTGGCCTGGTGTAGAAATCTGCAACATTTTGTTTCCCAGGTTTACAGGGGGTGTCTAGTAATCGTTAGAAAGCTAGTTTTGGGACTTGTTGTCGTGACGTAAGAGCTGAAATTCGGTTGACGGGATGGTGGATGGCCAACTTGGTCACGCTCAAGCGCAGTCCAATATGGTGTTTTTGTGGTTGACCTTATGTATGCAGTTTATGGGTGACTGCGATTACACCGTTATGGCTTGTGCCAGCTGTAATTGTCGGTGCCATTTTGCATTATTTTCTTATGTCCATTGCTACGATTCGTGTGTGATGTTTGAATATTGGAATTTGTGTTACTGGTTTTAGAATTTTAGGTCTCTCAGTTACACAGTAAAGGTGGAAAACTGTTTGCTTTCACATGTTACAGCTGCCAAACATTCATGATTTCGTTTTGTTGTCCTTAATCATTCTTAATGTTACTGTCCACATGAATTCGGGCTCCCTCATTCTTTGAATGGAATGCAAGGATTATAGTGTAGTATATATCACAAAGTTTATTTGCATGGTGACACGTGGAATTTGAAAAGTGCTGTGCTAAATCCTCGCATGTATGTACTCATGTGTTTGTGCTGTTGTGCTAGGAGCTGCTCTTGGACGTTACCGGGGCCAACATGGAGTTATATGTCTAGGACCGTGCTGTCAATAGCTGTGTATGCTACTATAAATGAACCTGGCATCAACAATCTTTAAAACTGACCCGGTGTTTCGTGGAGTGCCTTATTCTCACTACTCATGCTGTATGCCATAACTTATATGCCTTGCTATTTCTGTGTCCACTGTTTATCTATGTCTTCATGGTGGACGCGGATCCTTTTCAGTATGGCATGGCACAGTGCAGTAGCAGTCACTGACACTGGGCCTGGCCCCCATGTCAGCGACTACAGTACTGCTGAGGATCCCCGTCTGTTCTATCAAATTAGGACATGATAATGTGTTTGTGTATTTTTTTTGTCTTGTCAAAATATGCAGTAATTCTTGATCCTTTGCGTCCAATCGTCTAGGCGAGTTCCAATGCCTCCGGTATATTAGGTTTTAGTGTTTGCATCTTTCGTTGATGCCAACAATGAGTTGTATGCTACCCATGTTGCTTTACGTTTTGCCTCTATCTCCTTAAACTCAGATGGCCGTTGCACTTTTTCAGGAGGCAGAAGGAGATGAAGAGGACTGGGACGGAGAAGATCAAGGAAATGCTGCTGTCAAGGTTATGTGCCGTTTATGTTTCTCAGGAGAAAATGAGGGAAGCACAAAGGCTGCAAAAATGCTTCCATGTAAACTCTGTAACAAAAGATACCATAGAAATTGTTTGAAAAGCTGGGGGGATCATAGAGGTATTGCACATTTCTCCTAGTATATTGTCTTCAGCACATACTTTGTATATCCTCTGATAATTTATGTTCCATCTAGATCTTTTTCACTTGAGCTCATGGGTCTGTCCCTCGTGTCGCAGCTGTGAGGTACGCTCCCTCCCTCCCTCCCTCCCTCCCTCCCTCCCTCCCTCCCTCTCTCTCTCTCTTCTCATCCATAATGGCGTGGGGTGCATCCAACCTTTGAACTTGGACAGCTTATGTACAGAAGAATATCCAGATTGTCACATGAAAATGTTACTTTTGGATTTATCATGAAAAGTGGTTCTATATTAATTGTCATTCTTACCTTCTGTGAAAACGTAGACAGTCGATCGACCATCGTTCAGCGTTTAATCTGCCTTTATTTTGTTTAAACAGCTGTTTAATCTGCCTAAACGGCTTGTTTACTCATAGACGAATGTGCGCCTCTAGCATTTAGATGCCGTTTGATGTTTAACTCTAACAAACAGCTGTTTAATCTGCCTAAATGGCTTGTTTAGGCATAGACGAATGTGCGCCTCTAGCATTTAGATGCCGTTTGATGTTTAACTCTGTTTAGGAAAACAGAGAGTTACCTTTACCAAAAGGTGTGCTGTTCAGAATACTGACCATGTCAATGTCAAAGTTGGCAAGTACTCTTTAGTCACAAAGAGGCGCTGTTTTGGGCAGCAACATGGTCCACAGAACACAATATTTGACTAACTTCAATGTATTTGCATATCATACTAAAATTCTATGATTACTACTTTTTTCTTACAGAAATATTGGAATTTGAGTCTTCATAGGATACTATTTTGCTGCACAATAACTATATCTGCATTCTCAAAGCATAATACTGTTGTTACACAGTAACCAGTAACCACCACTAGCTTCTGTACTTGCTATGGTTGAATATGAATACTTTGCCATCTTTATAGGTTTGCCGACGGCCTGGTGATCCCAATAAGTTGATGTTTTGTAAAAGGTGTGATGGCGCTTATCACTGTTACTGTCAGCAACCATCACACAAGGTACAACCATCATGCACTCTTGCCTCCATTACTAGACCTCTTTGTATAGAATTGCATCTGAGTCTTTTATGTTACCAAATCAACACTGAATGTAACATTGCAGAATGTTACCAATGGACCATATTTATGTCCAAAACATACAAGGTGTCACAGCTGTGGTTCTGGTGTGCCTGGAAGTGGCCATAGCACAAGGTACTAATTCAAAGATTTATCTTTCTTATCAGGCATTTACACCTGGGATCTTATGCTTTTCTGTACCGCTATGGATTTGATCTGCAGGTGGTTTTTGGGGTACACATGTTGTGATGCTTGTGGACGATTGTTTGTAAAAGGAAACTACTGTCCAATTTGCTTGAAGGTAGCACCTTTTCTTATTACTTCCAATTGTAGCTTTAGCCATTGTTTTCTTTTTTTTTTGGTGACGATTAGCCATTGTTTTCTACACAGTACATGAGTACATTTGTAAATAAAAGAAATTATGATGCTCGTCCAAGTTTGAAAAGTTTTACCTGAAGCTTATCCAAAACGTATGTACCATAATTTGTGTACAAATGCTATGTTTTGTGTAATGTGATAGTTTGTTTGTAGTTTCTGTAATTTATCTGGCATTCTTCACTGGGGCATTATCATCACTTTTTATTACAGGGTATAGTGATTTCATGCATGAGATTGTGTACATATAGTTCAAAATCCTTTTGACTTGACTTAATTTCTGTTCTTCTTGAACAAGAGTCTATGAGTTGACCATGGTTCGTATACACAGTAATGTGTCATACGCTTTTTCATTATATTGACTTATGCTTGCATATGCTTTTCATTATATTGACTTATGCTTACATATACAACCACCAATGGATTCCCTTCTCTCAGGTTTATAGAGACTCTGAAGTAATACCTATGGTTTGCTGCGATGTCTGTGAAAAGTGGGTGCATATTGAGTGTGATGGTATCAGGTCTGTATGAATGTCCAACCATGTGTGTTTGAATAATTATTCTCATTTGCCACCCCCTCCTCTTTTTGTGTGGATGCTTACCATTGTTGTATATGTTTATGCAGTGAGGAAAAGTACCAACAGTTCCAGGCTGACACAAACCTCCAGTATACATGTGCAGCATGCCGTGGCGAATGCTCCCAGGTGTTAATTACTTCTGTCATCCTATCAAGCTGCTATATTGTGTTTTACCTAACATCCGTTTTGCTATCTTCAGATTAGGGACACGGAAGATGCAATTCGAGAACTTTGGAAGAGGAGAGACACTGTTGACCATGATCTTATGGTTAGTTTACGGGCTGCTGCTGCGCTGCCTTCTCTTGAAGATGTCTCACCATCTCATCATAATTCTGATGATGAAAGACTTGGGGCATATGTATTGAAAAATGAGGGAAGAAATACTCTGAAATTTTCATTGAAAAGCAACAATAGTAAGCCACCATCAGACACACCTGAACAAGAGAAGATTGTTCTCAAGAGTCCTGTCTCGAGTAAGAAACATTCCAAAAAGAAAGGCAGTCAGAATAATAAAACAGTTGATGGCCAGGATGAAATATTTTTGGAGAGAAGGCATGAAGCTAGATATTCAAATAGCCATTTGGGAGATCAAAATGTAGATGTTGATCGTGATCTGAGTTCTTTTAAGACTGACGGCAACGCATATGTTTCATCTTCAACCCGAATTTCAGAGAAGAATTTAAAATCCTCATCTGTGAAAGCTGTGGTAGACAATACTGACATGATACCAAAAGTCAAGATTAAAGGTAGTAAGGTTCCAAGTTTGCATTTCAAGGATGCCGGTGAGGAAAATTCTCCCAAAAGTGACACAGGGAAAGGAACCAAGTTGGTTATTCATCTTACTTCGCGACACAAAAGTAGTGGCTCTCCCAAGTCTGAACTGTCAAATTCTCAAAGAGAGCAAGAACAGGGTTCAACACATGGTATGGTTTGACAATTACTACTATTTTAATGTACCTGCTATACATTTGTTATCATGCACATTCTTGCATTTGAGTGACTAGCGTTCAGCTGCTTATCGAAGTCTAATGTGGGTATACAAAGAATTATAATGACTTGTGCCATGGCCCATTTTAATTACTTATGTATGGGCGAATGTAGGACCAAAGCTATTTTTTTTGGTACATGTTTTTATTTTGATTCTGTGCTTTCTATTATTGTATTCAACTCCGGGGTGCATTTAGGTTTTGATTTCAGTAACTCATATGAAGAAAATTAGAAAGAATTGCAATCACAAGGATATACAAAATTGATCCTTGCACAATGGTTCATCTTTTATCTGTGCCTGCTATGTTTCTCTGTTTAATATTTATTTCCTTTTAATAGGTAACCTTAATCCTTACCTGATGGCATTTGCCATGAATTCTTTAGCGTGTTTGAGCTTATTAACTTTGTTGCTTTGTTGAGATCTAAATTACCACCATTGCTTTTTCAGGTGGGAAAGTTGACGTGACAAGCCAGCCAAAAAGCTCGAGGAGTGAAATAAAAGAAAGAAGTGTAATGAAGCTAGTTAGAGAGACTGGGACACAGCAAAAAAGTAGCTTATTGGGAGATCTTGGATCCTCAAAAAGGCATTTGACTGGAAAAAGGAGCATTGCTATGGTTTCTGGAACGGAAAATGGAAATGAAAGTAGTACAAGAAACAAAGCAGGACAGAAACAATCTCTTGTAAGTCAGTTGAACGAGAACCAAGGAACACCCTCTTCATTTTCATCTGAATCTCCTGACAAATTAAAGCCATCATTGCTCAAACTTAAATTTAAGCGCCCTCATTTCGAGCAGCCAAACACCCAGGCCTGTCAACCGGAAGGGTTGACTATGTGGGCTTCTCAGCAAGAGGAACAGTTAAATATTGCTAAAGGTCAGAGATCAAAGAGGAAGAGACCTTCAATGGATAAGTTGGATGGCATGGATGGGAAATCTGCGAAAAGGCATCAACAGAGCACAGACGATGAAGTGATGGACGCCAACTGGATTCTGCGCAAGTTGGGCAAGGATGCGATCGGAAAGAGGATCGAGGTCCATCTAGCTTCTGATGGCAAATGGTTAGTTTCCATCTGACCTATTTTCTACAGTTTTATCTCCATTTGGTTCTGTAATTCGTAATGTTATCCTGAAATGGTCAGTCACCTGCTCTGCTTGATGAAGTATTTGCATTCCTTTGGCCTTAAGCCCCTATGTACTATCTTCATAAACAAATTAGATTTTGTTGGGTTAACCATTCTAAGTAAAATAAAAATTATTATGTTTCGTGATGGATCTGCATAGTGGAACAGTATTACTTACAAGACTTCACCTCTGACTCAAAACTGTTCTTCATCTGGGCAGGCATCAAGGAGTCGTGTCTAATGTCATCAGTGGCTTGCTTAATGTTCAATTAGATAATGGCAGATCTGAGAACGTGGAGCTCGGAAAGCAGGCCATTCGCTTGATAGCTCAGAGATCGAAGAGTGGAAAGCGTTGAATGCTTTCCCATATGCAGCTTAATTAGATTTGTTCTCACCAGCTCTTAGTGTGACCCCAGCAGGGTCCTCCAGGTTAATGACATCTTTAGTGCAGCAGTGCGACCACTGCTGTTATGGGCGGACGTCTGCATTGCGCCGCCTTTGCTGACTGGTTGAAGCATGGAGCGCAACATCACCTGTTGTGCGGTGTTTTGCCAGCCTAGCATGTAACGACAGATTTCCTTTCTTGTTTAGTACTGTCTGAAGCCCATTGGCTTCCGTTAGATTCTGTTAGCTTAGGGAATTCGAGGAGGTTTTATTAGGTATATCGTGGGTGTAAAAGTGGATAGCGGATATTCAGGATTTTTCATGTACATCTTAGCCGTCGAATGAGTTTGAGGATATATAGTTCGTTTGTGATATGTTATCTGTGGAGCAGTAGAAGGTTTTCTTTTTCGGCAAATGTCATAGTGAGCACCGAGCCGCGGAGACACCGAAGGCTGGTGTCCCAGGACCTGGAGTTGGAGGATCAACAAGACAACAAGTAACAAGCAGCCAATCTCGAGAACAAACAAACCCTTTCCTAGTGTTTTTCTGTTCTTTCTGTATTGTTATTTCTGCCAGTGTGTTGGCCTCTATTTTTCTTTGTGTTTTTCTGGATCTTCTGATGTGGGTGAAGCGCGTGCTGAGGGAAATCGCTACGACGCAGAGGAAAGAGATCGAAACACCGGCGGGAGTGATCTAACGAGGAGTAAGATGAGAAGGCGTCATCCTTTAGAGACCTCGGAAAAAAAAAATCATGAGCATTCATATACCTCTTTTACCTAATCGTCTACATCAGGGTAGATAGATGTCATCTGTTTGATTAATACGAACGTGTACCCAATTCAAGCCGTTGTGCTTACGTAAATCAATCAAGCTTGGTTCCCAAAACTTTGGATGAAATAAGGCTAAAATAAAATCAGTCTTCCCTGGTTCCCTTTATTTAGTATATGTCTTGTGCTCTCGTATATATCGCCGGATCCAGAGACTCAATGCAATATAACCACACATTATTATACACAATGTATTGCTGGACCCCCCTCCAATTGCTCTCCGTAGGCTACCGTTTGACCTCCCTTTTGGATGTTTTTCTTTTTTCCCCTACCTATTGCTTTTGGTCTTGTCCATAACAGCTATGCCGTTGTGTCGCACTTTATTTTTCTTTGCATGTGCACGATTTTAGTCCTACCCAGCTCACCCAGCTCACCTTCAGTCCAGTTTTGTGCCGTGCTCCCCATTGGGCCAAAAATTTATGGCTAGTAAAATTAGTGGGATTGGAAAAAAGGTTAAGCCATAGAATAATTGGGCCAAAAACTAACTACTTGAAAATTAGCCGGCACTGAAAAATAAATGGCTCGAAATAGAAAAAAAAGCCAGAACTGTGAATGATCTGAAAAAAAAGAGTAGGCCAACCATGTCCCATTCTAGTCATGTCACTCCATTATCTGGCTAACAGTTTCTGCCAATGAGTATCCCATAAAAAGTAATGACGCTTTTACGAATAGTCACTAATATATGACCAAAATTTTAATTTTTCCACATAAAGTAATTAGAGATGCATGACAGGTGACAAAGTGATTTTCTCACGGTTCGTCACAGAATTAAATTTATGAATTTTTTTTCATGTTTTATGATGTAACCTCGCCTCTGCAAGCCTATATGAAGCCTATATGAAGCTAGCAGGTAGCAGTTGTCTAAGTGTCCAGCCTACTAACATAAAAACGAATATGGGTTTAAATATAATCACTTAGGTGGTGGTTCAGTTGGTTTTTAAACCATTAGATCTCTGAGGTAATATAGGGTCATACTATATAGTGCCATACATAAAATATTTCCTTACTATATAAACTAGCATGAAAGGGATGGTTGTTTGCAGATAAGTAAGTGATTTGGCAGATTTAAACATCCTTAGATCTTGATGCCGAGCGATTGGAACCCCAGCAAAGCGTGAAAGATATCATACTCAGATCTTCATGCCAACCCCGGCATGAAAGGTATCCATGAAACCAACGTGAGTTCATGGGATTGTTGGCAGATAAAGAAGTTATTTGGTAGACATCAGGCATCTTCATACCTTGATGCCGAGTTTATTGGAACCCCAGCAATGCATCAAAGCTATCATATTCAGATCTTGATGCCAAGTAGTGACTGGAATCCCAGCATGAAATGTATCCATGAAAACAAAGTGAGGTCAACCTGTAACATAAAGGTTGAAAAATTTGAGCGGTTTTCTTATATCATTAAGTTAATTAGTTTCTGAATGTATTGTGCAAATGACTTAAACATCTCCTCTATCCCAATTGCAACCATTAAGTAGCCCAGCACAAAATATTTGGGGCATATTTGGATTGTTCTGGAAGTTCTAACCATGTCGATTTAGCTCATAGACCAAATAGTGTGCTTACCCGTAAAGCAATTAATATGTTGTTCTCAGTGACAGAATAGTGGTCTAGTCAGGTATGTTTACAAAAAGAGGGTTTGTTTTATACCCTGAAATTTCATCCGCTTATATGCGTTAATCATTTACCATGTTACATTACACGTAGATGGCACAGAAAATTAAAGGATTTCATCAAAAGATTCCCGTTGTTATTTTGTTCTTATAGTTGTGTAACACTAGCAGGCATACAGAATTAGGTTTATCATATACGTCCCGTATAACTGGCAATACTGAATAATCTATTCATAACAAGTGAGGTGATCCATTCCTACACATGTGCCTGACTGACTACAGTTCAAGCTGATTAGATAAGATTGTGATGTTGAATAATGATTAAGCCTACAATATATTGGCGTTTCAATCTTGGAATAAAGTGCCGTGGAAATAGCAAACAAAAAAAAATGATAAGGCAGACATCGGACATCAGATCTAGTATTAATTATTTATACAAATTTGTCTGCAGCACACCGCTCGTGGCTCGCTGGCTCATATCACAAAGTATGGATTATTTTAGCTCCCACACGCTGCAACATTGTGGTTTTTATCTGTTGGACACTATAGAGTTATCAATTTTTTTTAGCTCAATGCACAAAATACATCACAATTTAAAATTTCACATAAGGATGTATTGTTGTATTCTCTATCCATATGTTTTTATACAATATTTGTTATGAAGAAGTACAACTTTTCATTGAGAAGAATATTTATAAATTATAATCATGCCAAACTACCCAAAGAATCAAAAAATATTTATAAAAACAACATGTACAAAGAATGTAGCAGCGCATTTTTTGTGCATAACCTCAAGTTGTAATGTATTTTGCCATTGAGATAAAAATTGAAAATATTCTTTTCTCCCCATATAGTGTCCTAGAGACAAAAACCACAATTTTAGTGCGTATGAGCCAAAATCGGATTTTATGATGGGAGCCAGCTAAAGCCGCAAATTATAATTTTTCCTTATTTATGAAATCCAGCTATCCTCTTGTATTAGGGACTGATAGAATAATGAGTAACCTGTAGTTGGCATTTTAATATTAGAATTAACTAGCTGCCACCAATATTTGACCGTTCATTGGGAGCATGGTTCTAGCACCCTGACGCGCATTTGCAACCAAACACATTGGCTGGACAAGGAGAAGACCGTGCTGTGATAGACTAATTTCTTCATATTGATGCGCATTTGCATGGATCATGCTGCTTCAAGTCTTGTTCTGATGCACATATGCATCTAGTAATAATGATCCATGATGCTTTACTCACATAGTTTCGAAAACATTATAGAAGTATTGTTTTTTTTCACACTGTTTTTTAAAAGGAGGAGCAGGCTGCAACAGTGCGGATGGAAACACAAGGTGACTAGGGAATAACGAGAGTGCGGTGGTCGTTTTTGAGTTCAACTAACTGAAAAGGAGAGCCAAGTAGTAGGAAACTAACGCGTAGGTAGTGATTAGAGTAGGATTTGTCAGTGGCTGGATCAATGTCATTTAGTATTTTTATTAAAAGATAAAAAGAATATTGTATTGATCTTGGTCCTGACTTTTAAACAAGCTACCACAACACTCATTTTTTGCTTCTAAGCAAGCTACTCCCTCCATTCTTTTAATGATGACGTTAGGACAGCTTTTTTAGTGTAAATTTGAACTAAAACTCTTGTCCTAACGTCATCATTTAAAGAATGGAGGGAGTACAACTAAATACAACAAGAAATAAATCGATCAGCACTAGAAGTAGTGCACAAACGGAACACCGTCTAGCTAGTGTCGCTTGTTAGGTAAGGTTAACTCTTAAGATCTATTTTCCCAATACATAGGGAAGAACAAGATCTGCTTGGAATATAGGAATTTCACAGAAAACGATAAAATTAAATTTTACGGGGGAAACGCAGGATTCAGGAATCTTTCCTCCATTCCAAAGGAGGAGGCCTTAAACGTGTGCCATGCCTATAGGAAATATCCACATATGGATTCAAGCAAATATCATCCAAACAGCATCATCCTGACATTAGAGCACAGGCTAACAATCCAAAATGTGCCTCATAAACTAGCATCATGACAAAAAGGGAATGGACCTCGGTATCAGTGACGTACGGCTGCTAGCTGGACACAGTCAAGAAAATACTGCACTACGACACATGTTGAAGCCTGGCAGACACCAAAACGTGACGAGAAAACTCCAAAACAATGCCTTCATGAAGAGCGTGCATGGCGTCAAAGATGATCCCTTGCCTATCCGGAAATTTCGTTTTCGCCTTAACAAGTTACTAGGGCTAGTGAAAGCTCCACAAAGTATATCTAGTACTGTCGATGGCATTTCCTTCTTCCGTTTTGATATGTGTGTAGTTACAGTTGTATGGTTCAATGAGATATGGCTGATAATTAATATATCAGATGAATGACCTGATAGCGAAACTGCATGGAAAAACTTACTGAAGTAAGGTAATGCTTCTTTATTCTGTTGAGTTCAATATTACAGAGACCGTTCCTGGAAGAACAGCCACATAGAGCGTGCAAATAACATACAAATAAACACTGCCATGCAAGAGCTATGCTAGCCTTGCTGAATTGATAAAATGAGTCCCAGGAAAATACTGACGTCACTGGGTACTTTATTTTGACAAAGTGCGAAGCAAAACTAATAACTGGGATTGTTGCTACATGAGAGCGATCCCCTTATTGTTGCAGCATCACATGGCTGCCGAAAATCATGGACGTGTGATGACACCAATTGCATTGACATAATCTCCTGTGCGGGCAAAAAAGCCCACAACGCTGCCATCCTTCTTCTCAGGAAGGGTGAAAGGAGTTCCGGTTGCTTTACCATAAGGCCCATGCGTACGCCGTTTCGTGACGAACTTCAGTGAGGAGATAACATCTAAACTGTTGGCTTGACTAATTGTTCCCGAAACCTCTTGTATAAACTCAGTTTCCTCAAGTTTGATCTATATATAGAAAAGAAAGCATTTAGCCTGAGGCATGCATGCACACACACTGATATTCGTGAGTTTAAATTAACCAAGAGTGGTAGCCACTTTATGCTCTTAGCGGATGAATTCGGGTTTCTCATTTTCAGTCAATAATGTAGTATAGTTAATATGTGTGCATCCAAAGTCACTCACCGAGCTAAGATATGGACCAGTGTTCCCGCCCCATGGACCTTCGGTGTGCTTTACACCATACTGATCAAGGTAGGTGAACTCAATCGAATTAATAGCCGCACTTTCACGAATTTTGATTGTCTCAAGACGATAAGGCTCGCCCTCGGGTTCACGTTCCTGCCCTCCACTTCCACCCTTTAGTCCATGCCTGGTGAGATTAGACTGCAAACACGATGACGGAGTAGTTACTCTCCGAATTACTAACCATTTTGGTTTTAATGTGCAACAATTAAGAGAAGTGTTAGACTTAACATGCTAATAAACTAAGAGCATATGCATACAAGTGCAGTTTTTTTTTTCTTGTGTTAATTTCCCTACCTTGCCCGGGCGGAAGGTTGCGTAGATATCAAGTTCTAAAACATTCCCTGTAGCAAGAACAGCATGGATTTTTTTGTTGATGAAACCTTGTGCCATAGTAAAGTGTCCGGTCCCACCAACGATAGCCCACTGGTCGCCTTCCTGGACACCTACTCCCATCACTTGAAGAGTGGAATCCTTAAGCCTATTTAAAGGAGTAACTGTTAGTACATACGAGCAATACATAGAGGGAAAAACAAGAACGGAGTAATATGTTCACCACTGTACGGTCAACTGCCAAGGCAACAAGCCCTCAGGGAAGGGACGAAACAAAAACATAAGAAGTAGCACCTGTATGTTTTAAATCCACTCACCAGCCAGTCTGGAAAATTATATTGAATGAGCTATACCAGCTGGTACCAGTATGCATATGCAGGCCTTGTGCTCGTGCGACGATGTCATGCGTATGAGGGTCAGGCCCATTGTGTATCGACCAGTTGTTGGCCACAGTTTTCCCGAACCATCCATTGTTAGGGGGGTTGACTATGGTCAGGTTTGTGTTTTCCGGGTCATTATTAGTGGAAAAGGTATAAGTTGCTAATCCTAAGCTCATTTCTTTTGGTGATGGCGGTTTCGGGAGCTTTGTTGAACTGAATCGGGAATGGAAGTGGGGCAGGGGCTGCCATGGGTAAATGTAGGAACAAAAAGGCTGCTTATGTCGATGGATGGGCTGTGCTTCGATTGGCCCTGGGGGAGAAATGAATGCTGCCGCCATCTCTATTTATAGATTTAACCACTGCTATTGCGATGGCATATGGCAATCCTTATGCATGCTTGGCAACTTTTTTTTTTTTGATTTTTTTGATATAGGCAATCAAAACCATCTAAGGGGATCATGACCAACGTGGCTGTTACAGGTTTCAGATCTCTATGATTCTCGTTGTTTGGGGCATCAATCAGTCGGTCGTAGATGGAGACTTGGGGGTAGTAATCTAATCCACGTTTAGCTACTTAACCTAATAAGTTACGGGACACCCTGCCATTTCTTTTCGTGGATGGCAGGATCGTGACATGCATGGAAGAATTCAAAAATAGCCAGGTACAAAGGTATTGTCTCATATCTAGCAAAAAAAAGGTATTGTCTCATATATGGTCTCATACATGACACGTAATCATAAGACGATTATGAGACCACATATACAATGAATGGTTGTTTTAGTTGTCTCAAAGGAGTATCATACTTCTTTTATATGTGGATGAAAAAAAAGGAATATTTATGAGTTGCATGGCAACTACAACTCCTATAATGGTGTGAAAGCCGTCTCATACTTCTAAATTTTAGAGCATGAGGTGGTTGCCTCGTGAAACATCCGCCTCTTTCTCTCACTTCCCTTTCTCTCTTTCATATCATCAAAAATTCTATGTGGCAACGCATGAGACGGGCTATGAGACAGCCTACGTGTAGTGTTGTACATGCCCTAACACTATAGCTTGATGTTGTTGCAGTTCGGCGGGGAAAGGAGATTTCTCTGAATCAGGTGCGCATGCTGCGCCGGAGGTGTGCGATCACAATTGCATGACTGTGATTAGCGAAGCGAGCCTGGGAAGGATCTCTCCTTACATTTCGACCGGGCAGCATGGTTACCTCCCTTCCGCCGGCGTGAATGTTGCTCCTTGCACTTCGACTATGCTCGTGTGCGTGGAAATTCAAATCTTCCGCCTGAACAGCTCGCTACAATACTAAAATTGTTCACTCGCGGCAATGAGTCGGATTGGATCCACATCTTCTACACATTGGCCACGTGTCTCCCTCTAGCCGTCCAGCACCGACACAGTAGTTTTTTTTTTGACAGGTCGACGGAGGGGAGAGCATCCCCACCTGGAAATATATTGATATTAGGGACAGGCCGGGGCCCGTCCATCAATAATGATTGCATCAAGGTTTATCATAAGCTGATCATGGGGGAAAGAAAAGAGTACACCAATCATCCGCAACATGGGATGTAGCTTGTGGTAAGCGATAGCGCCACAGGTTCGCATCATTTTTGCATGCTAAACGAAGCCTTGCAAGTGAAGGGGGCAGGTCTCTGAAGACAACATCGTGCCGGTGCTTCCATATGTTCCAGCAGCAGAGGTGAATGAGGGTGTCGAAGTGGGCAGAAGGGATTTGCTCGGGCCGCTGTAGCTCCCACAGTTGTGCAACTGGTGGCATCTCGTCGGTGGCAAAGCCGATTGATTCCCAGAAGGCCTTTGCAAAAGGACATGCGAAGATGAGATGGTCCGGTGTTTCTGGTTCTTGGGAGCAGAGGGAGCATGTGTCTGTTTGTACAATGTTTTTTCTCAGGAGGTTGGACTTGCAGTGTATTTTTTTCCTGAGTGAGCAGCCAGATGAAGAACTGTACTTTGGGAGGGGTTCTTTGGTTCCATGCATATTTAGCAAGAGTGGGTTGTTCTCCAAGGCCAGCAAGAATTTTGTACAGCTTGGCTGTCTTGAAGGTTTCATGTTGGGCAAAAGGCGAGCATCGGCGGTCTGGCTGGTCAGTCAGATGCACATCTCCGAGGGTATCCATGAGTGTGTTTAGCTCTGCTCTCGCTTGTGCTGACAGTCGAGGAACTAGTAATGTGCCAAGGCTATCTGTCATCACCTGATGCACTGAAACTGCTTTCTTTTTGCAGTGGCTGTAAAGCGCCTCAAAGCTTTCAGCCAAAGGTCCGCACGGCAACCATGAGTCGTGCCAGAAGTCAATACCCTTTCCATTGCCGATGACTGAAGTGGTGATGCTTTGGTACACTGGCAGGAGCGAGCGGAGGGCGTCCCAATGTGACCCTTCCAGCGGCCCTTCTAGCGTTGCTAGGCAGATTCCTTCACGCGCCCAGGTAGCCCACGCAGATCCTTCTGGATGGTGAAGGCGGTGTAGCATCTTCAACATTAGGCACTGGTTCTGAACAGCCAAGTTCCGGATTCCCAGGCCGGCATTCTCTCTGGGTTGGGTGATCTTGTCCCATGCAACAAGACATTGCGCACCGGAGACTTTATCAGAGCCGCTCCACAGAAAGGCGCGGCGCGCTTGGTCCAGATCATCAATGGTGCCCATCGGCAGCAGCATGGCAAGCATTATGTATGTTGGCGTGCTGTCCATGACTGCATTGACAAGGGCGGTGCGCCCCATGTAGTTCAGAAAGCCGGCTTGCCATCCAGTAAGGTGAGATCTAGTCTTGTTCACCAGTGGACTGAAAGCATTGAGGCGAAGCTTCTCACTGGAGAGTGGTAGACCAAGATAAGTTTGCGGAAACCCTTCTCTCTTGCATCCGAGTGTGTCGAGGTAGCTCTGAATTTCTTCCTCAGGGACATTCATTGGAACCAAGGTGCTCTTGCTGTAGTTAATGTGTAGTCCAGTGGCTGCCGAGAAATGATCAAGCAGAGTCTTTAGGTGCATCACATCATCAGGACAGGCCCTAAGCAGGATCAAAGTGTCATCCGCATACTGAAGGATGGGGCATGGCAAGGCTGTAGCAATGGGATGTCTTACGAGCCCTTGTTGTTTAAGGAGAACCTGCAATACATCAGCCACAAGGAGGAAGAGGTATGGGGATAGAGGGTCTCCTTGTCGTAGCCCCCGCTTGCAACTGAACCAAGGTCCTGGCACTCCATTTACAAGAACAGCCGAGAGCGAGCTCGTCAAGATGTTTGTAATCCAGGAGCACCATTTGTCTGGGAAGCACCTAGCCTTCATCACAAGCTGTAGACTGTCCCAAGAAACCGAATCGAAACCTTTGGCGAAATCCAATTTGAGAACTAAAGTTGGGGCACGCCTTTTGTAGCAGCACTGCACTAGTTCAGTTGCGAGAACAAAATTTTCTGAAATTGAGCGCCCCTGAATAAAACCAGTTTGGTCGATATCAATGAGGTTAGAGATCTCTTTCTGTAGCCTGATTGTCATCGCCTTTGCAATGATCTTGAGGGGACAGTTCTGCAGGGATATTGGGCGGTAAGCGTCCGGTGGTAGAATGCCTTGTCTCTTGGGGATCAGAACGATGTGAGCCCTGTTGATTCTTTCGAGCTCAATTGTGCCCTCATTGAAGCCAGTGAGGAGGTGCTGAAGCTGAGGTTTGATCGTGTCCCAGGCAGCAGCGTAGAAGCTTGGCCCGAAACCGTCAGGTCCAGGGGCACTCGTTCTGTCCATTGTGAGCAGAGCTCGTTTTGCTTCAGCCAGAGTGATTGGTTCGCACAGAGCAGCGCTGTTGACCATGCTCGGTGTCAGGTAGAGGCTTTGCAAACTGAAATTCCAAGTGGTGTCTGTTGCAGTACCAAGAAGTTGCTTGTAGTATGAGGTGAAAGCGGCAATTTTCCCATCATGAGACGTGATCTGCTGTCCGGTAACATCCACTGCCTTGATACTGTTGTTTCTCATCTTGGTAGTAGCATGAGCGTGGTGGAAGGCAGTGTTGGAGTCAGCTTCTTTGATGGCTTTAATCTTCCCTCTCTGCTTCCAATGCGCAGCCCGTTCCCTTGCCAGAAGTGCCGTTCTGTCCCTGGCCACAGTGCGCAGCTGCCTTTCACCTGAAGACAGATCACGACCTTCCTCAAGCAGGTCAAAGAGTTTGATAATGAACGAACAGTACTTCTGGCACAGTAGTGCTCTGTCTCGTGACACGAAGCTTTTCAGCGCGCTAGCCAAGTTAAAACTAATCAAGAGATTCATTATGGATACCTATTGTCTCCTTGTTTGTACCGTAGCTGGAGGGCAAGTGTGCAGATGCTCACAGGGTAATTAAAAACAATTAATATAATAAATTGTCAAGACTCTTTGCATCTTCTGGGCGGTTTTGTATAATTTTTTGAAACGAGTTGCCTCTATATGTATCCTCAGATGTGCCAGCACAATTTCTTGTTCCTAAGATTCGGAGTTCCACCCACGCTAAGAGCATGCCCAATGGTAGAGACAACCTGCTAACTCTTGTAGGGAATATTTTGTGTTGGGATCACGTGACAATGTCTTATTTATGCTAAGAGTTAACTCTTGAACAAGAGGCAGCAACACCCTCTCTTCTCACTGTTCACCATTAAAAAACAATATATGCTGCCTCTTACACCCCGGTTGGGGACGCTCTAAAGGGATTTCGTTGACGATGTTTGAAGAGTGTCTGCAACCCCACCAATGTGTGGCCTTCGTTTAGTATAGGCACTCTTCATCAGCGTCCTTACTTTCTGAAAATTTAGCTAGAAATTCCATATGTGAGGTGGACAACCAGTTTCCTCCTTGTTGCGAAAAGACTGGTTGTGCAGGCTTCCAAGCTCTGTTACAGCTCCAGGAATCCAGCCTCAACCTGTGAGCCTCTCTCTCGACTTGGCTTGGTTATGCTCATTTACCTAACAAGCTGGCTCGACTTCTCTCATTAAATAATCTGATTAAAAAAGTTCAGCTCACTAAACATGCGAGCTCGGAACATATGTTATGCCTCAATCTCAAGAGAATGAGATGTCAATAATCTTTGTTAGGCTTTAAACGGAAATGAGTAGGCCAAGATTATGGAACAAACAGGGCATGCCACTCGATTTCGCTTGGCACATTTGGCTCATGAACAAATCACAAGCTGACTCAACCTAGCTCTTTAACAAAATGAGCTAAATTTGCAAGAAATCCATGCCAACTAACTGAGCCAACTTTACGAGCTATGAGTGTTTCATCCAGCCTTACATTCAGGTATATAAACAAGACCTGACTCAAACAAGGACCTCAGGAATCATAAGTTTCATTAGCCCCCAATGATGAAGCTAGATAAAGTACAAGGGTCCACTACTTCACGATACATGAATAAATACTAAGTTCTTCATGGATGCTTAGTGTTGAAGTTTCAGGGTGGATCACTACTAAAAAAATGTATTTTCTGTACTTATCACAAGCTTATTAAGATATGCTGCACGCAGTTGGCATGGATAAGTATAGAACTTGATTAAAAGATTCCTGTCAGAGTAAAAGGCAACTACATGTTACTCATTATATTGAATCAATCGCTTGTACAACATGTTACCGTTGTATGTCACAAATTTCTAATACCAGATCTAATGTCTGATGTCTGCCTGATCAATTATTCATTTGGTAAGGCTCGTTTTCAGGCTGTTGCAAGACAAAAATGCGACTACAGCTTATTCATTATTTCACCTGACGAATCTTAACTAATTAGAAAATAAACGTAGTCGTGAAAGGGGTCTTGGCCTAGTGGTTAAGGCATCCAAGTAACACCTCTCAGATCCTGGGTTCGACTCTCCGTGGGAGCGAATTTTCAAGGATTTAACGGCATTTGTGCTTTCAGTGGTAGGAGTCTTCGAAGATGCTCATAGGGGTAGGGTTTGCGTACGTGTGTTCATAGGGGTGAGTGTGCGTGCGTTGTGAGTGTCTGAGTTGTACTGTGTACTCTCAAAAAAAAAAAAGAAAATAAACGTAGTCAGTAAGGCACATGCTTAAGCATCGAACCACACTTGTTGTGAATGGAATATTCCATATTGCCAGCTATATGGGAGGTATATCAGAAACATGATGCTGCATGATTCGTAAACATGAGCCAACCTTGTGTAAAGTGAAATAGTAAATGGTTACCGCCGAAAATCATATAACATATGTTGTGAAACACTGTGCACCGCGTAGTCTCGGATTAAATTTCAGCAGGGTAATAGACATTGAACTGAATTACCTAGAGAATAGCTTACTAGGAACTATGAATCGGAATATTTTTGGTATTTTCCTGAACATACCTGACTACACCTTTTTATCACCGAACAACATATTATTTTATTTTACGGGAAGGCAATCATTGTTTCATCAATGAGCTCGGCGTGGAGATAAAAAAAAAAAGGAGATACAAAAATCAATGCTCGGCATGCTTAGAAGTTCCAGCAGCTAATCTTTACTCTTCTTTATTTTCCTTCTGACTCTGCGTGCGTCGCGCGCCCCCTCCTCTCTCGTAATAGATCGGAGCGCCGACAGGTGGGGCCCCCGCCTGCTCACGAGCGCCCACTTCGTGCCGTCGCCCTCTTTTCCCTCGCCGTCCCGACTCCTCTCTCATCCTCTCACGTTCTTTCCTCCTCCCGATCTCCCTCTCCCTCACCAAACCCTAGCCGCCGCCCGCCACCCCCAGCAATTCGGGCCGCCGCCGCCTCCGGAAAGTAGCAAAACGCGTTCGCCGCGCGCCGCATTGGCGGCGGCAGGACTGGATGAGGAGGATGACGAGGAGGCGGCCCCGATGTCCCCGGAGGCCGACGGCGACGCGGTCTAAAAAATTCATCCAGTCCCCTTCCCGATCTTTCGATTCTATCCTCTGCTCGCTCCTCCGCTCCCTCACTGACGCTCCTTCACCTCCCAACCCGGCCTCCCCAATGCCGGCGCTCCGATCAAGTCGTTTCCCTGCAGCACGGGAGACGGGGGAGAAAGCATCAGCCGCCGCGCCCTACCCATGCCGATTTACCCATGTGGTATATGTGGCCTCATGCCTTGCCAACGGCGCCCGAGAAGCTGGGGCGACAATCTGTATTGCTGACGGAGGAGGCCTACCCGTGCGCTGGTATGTTTCGTGATATGGGTTTTATCGATGGTTGCAGACATTTGATTTTTTCAGGCATACAGATTATTTGGCTCTGATTACTGTTTTGACTCATAAAAAGATTACACTCCTCGACCTCGAGTGCAAGCTTAGATGTGCAGTTGCTGCTCCGATGAATGGTTGACTCTCATTATTCATAAACACTACCTGTTGCATTGATTTCCTGTATCACAGTACCTCTATTTCAACTAACGAATTGTTTAATTTGGCAGCTGGCCATCCGTTTGGTGTATATGTTCATTGATTGGTTCAGATTTATCCATCGACCTCATGCAGATGCAGATTGGTTTATGACCTAATCAGTGAAGAATGTGAATATGTTGGATGATTTTCATCTCAGATCATGTACTCTTAGTAAAGTTCATTGAGGTAATGCTATGTTTTTTTTTTTCTAGACCTAGACCTAAATTGGTAGCCTTGGTAGCCTATTAACAATTAGAAAAAGGTAATACCTTCATCTTCTACAAGTAATACCTCTATGGTTCTTTTCTTCAAGCGATGTCTTATTAAAAGTTCCTTTTTCCTGATAGCTTGCCTTTTAAAATCTCATAATGATTTACTTCGCACACCATATGTTGTTCTTTGCAGTTCAAAAGTAAAAGCTATTAAAGAAACGTGACAACCATGTGAAATAGCATGCACATCAGTAAAATCAAACTTAAATCCGTGATTCAAGATGTCACGACCATGTGAGATAGCAGGCACCTGAGTAAGTCACTACGCATCACATCCAGCTTCTGCTGTAGTCTTTTGGCCTGCAGCTTCCTTTCCATAGAGCCTGTTAGTATGAAGTTTTTAGATGTACAATTTTTAGCTGAATTTTCCATGATTGATTTCAGAAATTGTAACTCTACACTAATTCAATTTTGATATATGCAATATTCTCCTGTGTTCCGTGTATAAATATACATGTATTCCATATAGTACTAATATTAGAGCGTACCTATACATTTCTTAGGCTGATATCAGTGTTATAAGTTTCTTTCCCATTCAGGCTGTGAACTACAGATTTGCCACTTTGCACTGTGGCTATTCAAAGCACAAATTATCCTGCTATTAGCTGTTATTAGTAAGTATAATTGTTTACATTGTATCGTGCATTGTATAAGATGTAGTAATTTATGGCATGCTCAGTACCAGTTGCCTGTATTTGGCCTCTGTGATCTTACATATACATTTTTTTATTCAAAGATCAGCGATTCTTATATGGATTAAAAATTTGTATCCTCGTGGACTAGGGTAAGCCTGTTTCATCCTTATTTACTATACCAGATTTTTTCTAACTGATCACAAATACACGTTTTCTTGCTTGAAAGGATTGAATGCCTCCAGCAAAAAAAAAGCATGTTTCATTACTACCTGAAATGCATGTACATATAGTCAGTAGTGAATCCACTAAAATAAAACGACGGTACAGTTTGGTGGTGCACTGACATGTATACAACCACCTTTTTCTTATTTACTATTTCTGCTTCAGATGGCACCAATTATTCATTTTCTTCAGCCACATAATGATTTATAAATTTGTTGACAGATGCCTCGGTGACTATTCTTCGATTTTGCAGGTTAAGCAACAAGATATCAGGACGAATGTTATTTTGTTGGTCTTTGTCACACCCAAGATCTGAAGCTTTCGCTAATTTGCCTCTGATGACAACCCTTTTCTATACATGTACTATATCGTAAAGTTCCTGGTGTTTTGTCACAGCCTGAGCTGGCGAGCTTGCTGAAGAACCTAGCAGACATGGACGTCACAAGGCGCTCCAGGTGAACCTTTTTTTTTTCCTTTTTGCTTCTCCTTTATTTGGCTTACGAAAGGAGATACAGATTAGTCAAGTTACGACTTTGAATTGAGCGTGTGCCATGGAGAGGGTGAAAAGTTTATGTTTCTGTATGAGCAGGAGATGGACATTGGCCAGAATGTGAATGGTCTGCCTGACTGCCTTTGGCAAAGTCCGACGACTGGTAAAGCAGCTCATCAGGTGAAGAACAATAATATTGTTTGCTAAACAGGTGCTTCCAAGTCGGAATATGCTTTTAGTTGTCCTTTCTTTTATGGAACAATATGGTATTGCTTGCAACTTGAAGGAAGCGGAAAGAGATAGTGGATGATTGGGTGCTCCTACACAATATCGGTGGTGAACTGGTGATGATGGTGGCAGCTGGATCATAGGTATTCCACTATGTAATGTTACTGTCTCTTTGGATCAGGATTTTTGTGGATAAGTCTGTTTGCTGCTCTTGATAATGCTGCTGATGCCTGAAACCTGTTATCTTGATGATTGCAGCTGATGGCGACTCGCCAGATAATATCCAAGGCAGGAACCACCAAAGCCCGCGGGTAACTGTTCTTGCTCAGAAATGGTTCTAAATAACTACCTCATAACTTTTGTGATTCCATTGTCTGTGAAAAGTTTCATTTTTGGTAAAAGAGTATTGTCCTTGGAATATTTCGCTCTCTGTTATTCCTCAAGTTTGTTTACCAAACAATCCCAGTTCTAAAAAATTAATTATCCATGCTTTTGTCATGCTGAGTAAATTACTACATAATGGATTGAGCCAGTAGCTTAGCTATAGTGGCACCTATTGTTATACATCTAACTTTCCTGCTAACTCCGCGACAATAACATCATGCTTTCTACAACTTTTCAGGTTTCAGAGTTCCAAGTATTCTCCCAGCCCGCAAAGACATAGTAAGTATCACATTCTTATCTCCTTTGCTGTGGTACGTACTTCGATTTTTATACCTGTAACACCCACAAAAAAATTACTTATTGATGTATGCTAATTGTTTGTGGAATTTCAGATGGTTCCAATCAGAGAGGACTAATAATGGGTTTGGTGGACAGTGGATGTGAAGCGTAGATCGAGCTCTGAAGACTTAGTATTTTTTTTATTGTCTTTGAATGTTTGCATATTCTGGAGTAAAAAAGAAGAGAGAAGAGAGAATTGAGAACCTTTTATGAAAGAAATAATGCTAGACTTTGTAATATCCCAGAGTTAGGAATAATATATAGATTACCTTTGCTACGTATGGATGCTTATTATTTGTTGTAAATTTTTTAAAGCCCGTAGCAACGCACGGGCACTTTTGCTAGTATAATATATGCTCCAGTTTGTTGTTCCTGATCTACTTAATGGTTGTGATTGATATCGACAAGATACTTAAGTCATTGAAAACACACTTTTTTTAAAAAAATGATGACCCTAGAATTATCACCACCCTTTTGCTTGTACATGTTTTATTAACTTTTCTGATTGTTTAAAGAGTGAAATGCACCCAGGGTACGTAAACTATTTAGAGATGGTCATTTAGGTACATAAACTCCTAAAGTGACCATCTAGGTTCACAAACTAATTAGAAATAGGCATCTATGTACATAAACTCTTAAGCGACCATTTAGGTTCACAAATTAATTATGTTGTAGCTGCCCAGGTCCAAAGCTCTTCATGCGTTGAAAAATAAAATTCTTACATGGACATGCCAGCGGACATTCTAGCGTGGATGGATGGGCACATGCTACGCACGTGAGGAAAATCCTGACGGTGCAAAATTGCAGAAAGGAGACCCTGCCCTGGGCAATCGAGAGGTGAGCGGTGATTGAGAGGCGACAACCTAGCAAAGGAGGCGAAGGGCCCTCGTTTGATCATGCTGCCGCGCAGAGCTGACAGTCGTGCGGTTAGTTGTCATAATGTTCCTCACACGTCGCCGTGTTGCCTCTAGAAGGGTTTTGGACGCACAATAGCACGACACGGCCCGTTTAGTCTCATTTTGTATTAAAAAATAAAAAAATGGAGAAAATTATTCTTTCAGCCTTGGGCCAGCCAGGCACGGCACGGCCTGCTAACACTGGTGCGGGGCTTGGGCTTGGCTACAGGCCCGTTGCGCCAGCCTAGCCCGGTCCGTTAACCATTAGGGTCGTACCGGCCTGTCAAAGAAACAGCTTGGCCCATGACGGGCTTGTGCCGGCTTGTTGGCCAGCTATAGACCTGAGCAGCTATAACATAATTAGTTTGTGAACCTAAATGATCATTTAGGAGTTTGTGTACCTAGATGACTATTCTTAAATAGTTTGTGGACCTAAATGGTCACTTTAGGAGTTTATATACCTAGGTGATTATCCCCAATTAGTTTATGTACCCTAAGTGCATTTCACTCTTACAAGTTTTCTAATGCAAGATCTGATGTCTGGTGTCTGCATGATCAATTATTCATTTGGTAGCGCTCGCTTTCATGCTATTCCAAGACAAAATGCCGACCACAACTTATTCATTCTTTCACCTGACGATGTACAGGTGTTTTGTCGCCAATCTGTCTGCGAACGTAGGTCAGTCTCAGGAGTGCCACGTCATCTATTGAGGTTTGTCCAAAGTTAGGAATCTTGAACGTGCTCATTATTAAGTGATGAGTCCAGGTTTCCGTCGGGTAGATCATATGCGGACAGCACTAGCATAAAACAATAACTGTTCCCAGATTGTCAAAATATTTTGTTACATGAACGGTGCGCTATGAGGATAATCATGCTATGCTTTTGTAATGAACAAGTGCAGGACCAGCCATAAAATGTGTCACACTCTGTCATCGGTATTGGAGAATAGAACTGTCATGCCATGCCAAAATGCTGACAACGGACAATCCTCTGATGCGAGAACGTAGGCAACAGATCCTCTGTTGTCGGCTTTTAAACACCAAACGTTCTGTTGCCGCAAAAGTCTACAATTTTGTTTCAGCGCGCGCTACCTTTGGACGAGAATGAGAATGCAGGCAACGGTCAATCCTCTGATGCGAGAATGCAGGCAACGGATAATCCTGTGTTGTAGGTGTCTAAACACCTGACAATCCGTTGCCGCAAAGGTCTAAAGTTTTGTTTCACCACTCTATTTGGTGAACGTAAGCTAGTCTCGAGTCGAGAGTACCACATCTGTTGAAGCAGAAACTGAAACAATGGACCAGCGGTTGAATCTGGATTCTACAATCTGAAGCACTGTAAAAAGGGACTGAAAGCTGAATTGTGGAATCCCGACAAACAAATAATACTCAGAGTTTGACCCCTAGATTTCACGACTGTGGATTCTATAATTCACGATCCAATGCTGAAACAATGGCCATCTCAGTTTCTTTGCACACAGGTTTATCCGTTGCTTGCATTTCAAGATGGGATTAAATTTGATAATCTGTTCCACGCATCACAACTAAATGCGGCATGCCACGTAAATTTTCTTCTGCTGCAGAAGCACGCGGGCAGGTCAGTAGTGAAGGATCGAGAACTCCACACGGACACTACTCTGCTCGTTGGTAGAACATTTGTCCGTTGAAAGAACAAATAAACGAATCATTGTTGTCCGATTGTCAGCAATCTATCCGGTGAATGCAGGCCAGTCTCAAAAGATTTGTCTAAAGTTGTGAAGCCTTGAACGTGCTCATTATATATACAGTAAAAGCAGAAACCGAAACAAAGGGCCACTTTTGAATCTGAATTATACAATCGGCAGGTCAGTAGTGAAGGATCCAGAACTCCACACGGACACTACTCTACTCGTTGGTACCACCTCCGTTGCAAGTTTCAGACAAAATGCTACTAGTTCATTTTGCAATAGAAATCCTTGTCGGAACGACATCAAAAGAAAAATAGAGGGAGTAGTATAACATTTGTCCGTTGAAAGAACGAATAAACGAATCATTTCTTTTGATGGTGCAACTCTTTTGTCACCACTCTATCCGGTGAACGTAGGCCAGTCTCGAGAGTCGAGAGTACCACATCAGCTATATAGAGATTTGTCTAAAGTTGGGAATCCTTGAACGTGCTCATTATTGATGTGGAGCAACAATTAGTGTTAACCCCCACTGAGACCAGTCGTAGTAGAAAGCTTCATACTATTTATCAAGCGAGGCACAATAATTTGTCAGATGAGGCACAATACAACTGTCCTGTCACCAATCTATCTGGTGAATGTAGATCATTTTTGTCCGTTCAAAGAACAAACAAACGAATCATTTGTCCAACGATGTACAAGTGTTTTGTCACCAACCTGTCCGTGAACGTAGGTCAGTCTCAGGAGTGCCACGTCATCAATAGAGATTTGTCTAAAGTTGGGAATCTTGCACGTGCTCGTTATTGAGTGATGATGTCCAGGTTTCCGTCAGGTAGATCAGATGCGGACAGCACTAGCATAAAACAATAGCTGTTCCCAGATTGTCAAAATGTTTTGTTACATGAACGATGCGCTATGAGGGTAATCATGCAATGCTTTTGTAATGAACAAGTGCAGGACCAGCCATAAAATGTGTATCACTCTGTCATCGGTATTGGAGAATAGAACAGCCATGCCATGCCAGGCTGACAGCGGACAATCCTCTGATGCGAGAACGTAGGCAACGGATCCTCTGTTGTCGGCTTTTAAACACCAGACGTTCTGTTGCCGCAAAGGTTATTCTGTTTCATTCAGCGCGCGCTACCCCTTGGACGGGAATGAGAATATTGGCAACGGTCAATCCTCTGATGTGAGAATGCATGCAACGGATAATCCTGTGTTGTAGGTGTCTAAGCACCTGATAATCCGTTGCCGCAAAGGTCTAAAGTTTTGTTTCACCACTCTATTTGGTGAACGTAGGCCAGTCTCGAGTCGAGAGTACCACATCTGTTGAAGCAGAAACTGAAACAATGGACCAGCTGTTGAATCTGGATTGTACAATCTGAAGCACTGTAAAAAAGGGACTGAAAGCTGAATTGTGGAATCCAGACAAACAAATAATACACGGAGTTTGACCTCCAGATTTCACGACTGTGGATTCTATAATTCACGATCCAATGCTCAAACAATGGCCATCTCAGTTTCTTTGCACACAGGTTTATCCGTTGCTTGCATTTCAAGATGGGATTAAATTTGGTAATCTGTTCCACGCATCACAACTGAATGCAGCATGCCACGTAAATTTTCTTCTGCTGCAGAAGCACGCGGGCAGGTCAGTAGTGAAGGATCGAGAACTCCACACGAACACTACTCTGCTCGTTGGTAGAACATTTGTCCGTTGAAAGAACAAATAAACGAATCATTGTTGTCCGATTGTCAGCAATCTATCCGGTGAATGCAGGCCAGTCTCAATAGATTTGTCTAAAGTTATGAAGCCTTGAAAGTGCTCATTATATATACAGTAAAAGCAGAAACCGAAACAAAGGGCCAGCTTTTGAATCTGAATTATACAATCGGCAGGTCAGTAGTGAAGGATCCAGAACTCCACACGGACACTACTCTACTCGTTGGTACCACCTCCGGTTGCAAGTTTCAGACAGAAATGCTACTAGTTTCATTTTGCAATAGAAATCCTTGTCGGAACGACATCAAAAGAAAAATAGAGGGAGTAGTATAACATTTGTCAGTTGAAAGAACGAATAAACGAATCATTTCTTTGATGATGCATCTCTTTTGTCACCACTCTATCCGGTGAACGTAGGCCAGTCTCGAGAGTCGAGAGTACAACATCAGCTATATAGAGATTTGTCTAAAGTTGGGAATCCTTGAACGTGCTCATTATTGATGTGAAGCCACAATTAGTGCTAACCCCCACTGAGACCAGTCGTAGTAGAAAGCTTCATACTATTTATCAAGCGAGGCATAATAATTTGTCAGACGAGGCACAATACAACTGTCTTGTCACCAATCTATCTGGTGAATGTAGATCATTTTTGTCCGTTGAAAGAACAAACAAACGAATCATTTGTCCGACGATGTACAAGTTTTTTGTCACCAATCTGTCCGTGAACGTAGGTCAGTCTTTGGAGTGCCACGTCATCTATAGAGATTTGTCTAAAGTTGGGAATCTTGAACGTGCTCCTTATTGAGTGATGATGTCCAGGTTTCCGTCGGGTAGATCAGATGCGGACAGCACTAGCATAAAACAATAGCTGTTCCCAGATTGTCAAAATGTTTTGTTACACGAACGATACGCTATGAGATAATCATGCTATGCTTTTGTAATGAACAAGTGCAGGACCAGCCATAAAATGTGTCACACTCTGTCATCGGTATTGGAGAATAGAACTGTCATGCCATGCCGGAATGCTGACCACTGACAATCCTCTGATGCGAGAACGTAGGCAACGGATCCTCTGTTGTCGGCTTTTAAACACCAGACGTTCTGTTGCTGCAAAGGTCTACAATTCTGTTTCAGCGCGCGCTACCCCTAGAATGAGAATACAGGCAACGGTCAATCCTCTGATGTGAGAATGCAGGCAACGGATAATCCTGTGTTGTAGGTGTCTAAACACCTGACAATCCGTTGCCGCAATGGTCTAAAGTTTTGTTTCACCACTCTATTTGGTGATCGTAGGCCAGTCTCGAGTCGAGTGTTCCACATCTGTTGAAGCAGAAACTGAAACAATGGACCAGCTGTTGAATCTGGATTCTACAATCTGAAGCACTGTAAAAAAGGGACTGAAAGCTATTGTGGAATCCAGACAAACAAATAATACTTAGACTTTGACCTCCAGATTTCACGACTGTGGATTCTACAATTCACAATCCAATGCTGAAATAATGGCCATCTCGGTTTCAATTCACAAAGGTTTATCCGTTGCTTGCATTTCAAGATGGGATTAAATTTGGTAATCTGTTCCACGCATCACAACTGAATGCGGCATGCCACGTAAATTTTCTTCTGCTGTAGGAGCACGCGGTCAGGTCAGTAGTGAAGGATGGAGAACTCCACACGGACACTATCTACTCGTTGGTAGAACATTTGTCCGTTCAAAGAACAAATAAATGAATCATTGTTGTCCGATTTTCACCAATCTATCTGATGAACGTTGGTCAGTCTCGAGAGTACCACATCAGCTGTATAGAGATTTGTCTAAAGTTGGGATTCCTTGAACGTGCTCATTATTGATGTGGAGCCCATTTAGTGCTAATGAAACCCCCACCGAGAGTGATCATAGTAGAAAGCTTCAATATTTGTCAAAATTGGGAGGCGCTCATCTCATCTGACAGTGTGTGCCCAGGGACACAATCCGTACAATGTTCCCGCCTTCCCGGTAGATTGCCGCCAAGTTGAAACATCTACCCTAGGAATTGCGCTGCAGAGAAGGCTTTATTATATAAATCCCGTTGGGTCCTTTCCTCCCCAATTGCCCATTTCTCTCGCTCCCATGGGGGACTTGCAGAACCAAAGGCAGCCACCGGCTTAGATAAGGGGGTTGGGAGAATATTTTACAAGGGGCCGCGGTGGTCCCGGCGGTATCGGCCACGGGCTCTTCGGGGTGGGCCACGGCGGTCCCAGCTGTATCGGCCGTGGGCCCTTTGGGGCCGGTCGCGCCTTGGCGGGCGGCACAGTCGTTGTTATGGGCAGCGGCGAGGGCTGCGGCGTTCTCGGTGTGGCCAGCCGCGGCGTGCCGGGCAGCGGCGGGCAAGTTGGGGCGGGCCGCGGCGAGCGGCTTGCCCCGCTCAGTTCTGCCGGCGGGGGCGCGCGAGGCGCTTGGCGAGGTTCAGCAGGCGGCGGCAAGCACGAAGGCGGGCTAGGTGGGGCGGGCCACGGCGACCAGGGCAGCGTGCTCGCTGGTGTTGCCCAGGGCGCGGGAGGCGGCGGGTGCCGCCGTGCAGGCCGCGGCGAGCAGGGCGGCACGGTCGTTGGTGCTGGCCCGATCACACGATCGCGGAGTAGGGAGCGCCGCCGAGCTGCAGGGGAGGCCGCGGCCAAGGCTCGTGCTGCAGGGGAACCGACTTTCGACCCACCTGCTACAGGGGAACCTAGGGCCGAGGCGCCGGCATCGGAAGAGCCAGCGTTCGCGCTAGGTGTGACCGCTTTCATGCTTCCTGTGTTTGTCTTTATGGTGCCTATGCCGCCGCGGGCACTGTAATTGCTATAGGGTTATGGTCGGCACATTATTGTGCTGCTGCAACAGCTCTTCGATGTTATTTTGGCTGCAAGGGCAAGAGGCAACAGCTGGTTCTGCAGCGGAAATAATTTGTACCGCTCAAAGCTGAAATATTTTGTAGACTGCCTATTACTCCATTTTCAAATCCGGTAGCCCGCCTCTATATTTCGATATGATGTGTTGATGTTAGTCTTCATCAGTTGTATATTCTGGCTTGCGTTTTTTTTTTCTGTGTTCTTGTTACTTGGGACTAGACAATTATCCAGTGACTGAAAGAGCAGAGCACCCGTCTATCCGGTGTGTGCATCTGAGCGAAATTAATGGTTTGATCATTGGCAGGCCCCGAGGCCACGGCATCGAGCCCCGAGATATCTTTTTCAACGTCCGATGCCGAAGACGACTGCGACGAATCCATCCACACTCGCACTTACTCCGACGACTCCAGCGACTATCTGAGCGATTCGGTGAGGTCGAAACCTATGGTTCACCTCTTTGGTTTATTTTGCTTTGCCAATGGTTTTATTTGGGGTTTGTTGTGATGTGACCTAGGACTACGATCTTCCGTCGGAGACGGAAGAGAGGCACTGCCGTGGGATCGACAGGAGCATGGCCGTCCTCGTAGGAAGGTCTATGTTGGCGGTCGTTAAACCGTGTTTTGACCACCACCCTACCGGTAAATAAAAGCATAACACTAAGATTTTGTGCATAGTAGATAGGACTAATGCTACTCCACAAGTTTTGGTGCATATTTGGATGCAGGAGTGAATAATAAAGGAAAGTGGGCCCAGCCAGGGAATTTCCCTGGCCGGCCGGCCGGCCCCACCTGGTGGCCGCAGGCCCCGGGCTTCCTCTAGTGGGCTGGAAACTGATCCACAACGCATAATTCAAGACCAGCCCAGTAGATTTGCACCGCTATTCTAGAAGGTAGGCCATTTGGGCCTTAACTTGGCCCCCACTGCAATTCTACCAACCCCACGGAGGATGGTAGCCGCGAGTGTATGTGACAGCTGCACCGGTCTCTGTAATCCACCACGTCCGGGTTGGACTCAGCAGGGTCTTAATTATAGCGGATGGATCCCCAGGGTGAACTAGCAGCATCGGTTGCCCTGGCACTTCCGTGCCCCGAAACGACATGACTTGTATGTGTATGAGCTTAGCTAAGAGTAGATAATCTTTGTAGACTTGACTGCTAGATAGAGTAAATAATAGATAAACATACAGGTAGCCTTAACTCTATCTCGTTGCTCTCCCAAATGTATACTACAGTTTTTTTATCACTTTGGATTTGAGGATGTGTGTGCCACTCATATCTATCATGTCTATCTTACCCCCGTCTCAAGTATAGTTTGATACATTATTCTTTCTCCAAATTATTCAATGCATTGCTTTATTCAGCTCCCTTTTGCTCTACTGCCCTGCGAAAATATAAATACGATAACCCTGAAATACTCCAAGGTGAAATGCTACAATGGTGATCCGTGCGCTTGCGGAATTAATGAATTTAATTTTATCGCATAAGAACCACCAACAAGCATTTCTGGCGCCGTTGCCGGGGAAGTAGCAGCTAGGAAACTGAATAAATGCATTGAAGTTTGTGAAAAAGAATAATTATCACTTACTTTTGCGGGCTTACCCTTATCCTGTCTTTCTTTGTTGTGAAAATTTGAAACAGGACAGTGCATGACTGGTTTCGACCTACCAGAAAACTTCCACCCAGATCCCGAACAGTTCTTGGGAAGGGTGAGGGCCAGGCTTACCCCTCCTCCCACCCACGCTCGATCGAAAGTTCTGGCTCTTGAAGGATCCCTTCCGACGATTGTCGATCACTCTCCATCTTCATCAACAAACAACAACATGAGTGATCCGGTTGAGAAGACGATCAATGACTTCTCCGCGCCAACTACGGAGAACATCCGCGTGGGACCCAACCCGCGCATCACCAACAGGGACTACGAGCTCAAGCCAGCCTTGATCAACATGATCTTGGCTAGTCCCTTCTGTGGGAAGCCGTCGGAGGATGTGAACGCTCACCTCCAAAGGTTCCTGATGACGTGCAACACCTTCGCCATGAAAGATGCACCTCAGGACGCCATCCGACTGCAGCTCTTCCCATTCTCTCTATTGGGGAAGGCTCTCTAGTGGTTCTACGCGAACCAAGAGTCCCTCGACACGTGGACGGCATGCTCCAATGCCTTCCTCGCCAAGTTCTTCCCGCCGGGTAAGACGACTGCCCTGCGGAACAAGATATCGGGCTTCCAACAGCTCGCAGATGAGTCGACCGCGGAAGCCTGGGACAGGATGCAGGAGTACGTTCTCTCATGCCCACACCATGGCATGGAGGAATGGCTCCTTATACAGAGTTTCTACCATGGTTTGAGGCCGTCCGCTCGAGAGCACCTTGACGCCGCAGCAGGCGGCTCCTTCTTCTCTCTTAGCGTGAAGAACGCTAAGAAGTTGATTGAGAAGGTGGCGGCCAACCAGACTCATGGTGAACGCCAAGCGGCGAGCACCAAGACCCGTGGAGTGCACCAAGTGGAGACGATGGATATGCTCGCCATCAAGCTCGACCAGCTCCTCCGCAAGGTGGACTCTCCACAGGACCTGCAAGTTGCGGACTCCCGCATGACTTGTGAAGAGTGCGGCAACACAGGGCATATGGGCAGCAATTGCCCAAACGCAAGAGAGGAATGCAATTTCCTCAACAATGGCAATGGGTACTGCTCCCAGAACAACCACGGCTGGAATTCCAGGCCCGACCTCTCCTTCAACAAAAATCAGGGAGGTAACAATGGTAATCTTTCCCGTTATGAGCCCTCTATCAAGGATCTAGTTCTCGGCCAGGTCAAGATCATTGACAGCATTAGTAAGAAGTTTCTTACTACGGACAAGGCTTTAGAGAGCATAGATGCCAAGCTAGAGTCGTTCAGCAATGCTCTGCAAAATCAGCTAAGCCACAACAAGATGCTAGAAACGCAAATTGCACAAATAGCTTCAGCTGTACAGTCTCCTCGTGAGGTAAACTTCTTGGGCAACCAGAAGTTAATCCCAAGGAGAGTATAAATGCAATAACCATCAGGTGTGAAGAAAGCGTCTTGGACACCGCGCTTCCCAAGGATGTGATCAGAAAAGATCCCGGATGGCCAACCATCCCGTGTTTGGTCAACGACTGGTGTTTCGCTTGGGCACTATGTGACTTAGGAGCAAGTGTGAGCATCATGCCGAAGGCGATATACGATGGGTTAAACCATCCATTATCCCTAACGACCATGAAGCTCCAGCTTGCAGACGGATCACTACGCCTGCCTTTGGGGATTGTCAAAGAAGTTCCCATGCAGATCAGAAATCTCTTCGTCCCCGTCAATTTCGTTGTGCTAGATACGGAGGTGGATGATAGAACCCCTCTCATTCTTGGGAGGCCATTCTTGAGCACCAATGCCAACATCGACGTAGGGGCAGGAGAGATCCACTTGGACTTCAACGGCAGGGAAGAGACGTTCAACTTCAAGCCCAAGGTTGAGCAATGCAAGCAAGTACGGGTCATATATGGAAAGGACCCAAGGGAAGTGGAGAAGATTGAGATTACTCCACCCATGCCGCAGCCAGACAAGCTCATTGCATACATGAGAAACTATCTGGCAAGAGAGAATGCAAGAAGGCCAGCTAATTATTGGAGGACTCCAAGGAGAATGCCTCAGCCGCCAAACGCACCGCAAGCCCCTCTTGCTCCTCCACCACAAGAAGGAGTGGGCGAGTCACAATCGCCTAAGAAGAGGAGAGCTAGGCGCTCAAGGAAGAAGAAGGCAGCTACGGTATCGACTGAGGAGAGCACAACAAAGGCGCCTAGTAAAGAAAAGGTCGCCGCCACCAACACAAAGAAGACAATCAAAGTGTGGCGGAAGAAAGAAGGAACCTCAGCCCCGCCAAATTCTCCAGCGGGTGAGGTCCAAGCAAGTTAAAGCGACATGGAGAACGTCTAGCTCAAAGACGTAAAAATGAGAGCCCTCCGATTGGGGAGGCCATCCCAATCGTTATCCTAGCTAGGCCTAGCGCTTGTTTTTCTTTCATAAACCATAAAAACAAAACAAAAAGTAGAAAATTTAAAAACAACAAAAATAATAGGATTCCCGGCGATGCCCATTAGGGGCCAGCCACTTGTATCGTCCTCACTCTTTTTTGCAGATCAAGAAGGAGGAGGAAGAGCCTGAATCAAGCTTAAGTCTTGCAAAGACTCAAGCTTGGGGAGGGCCCCCAGGTAAGAAGGAGTTCAACACTAGCTCGAGTCTTGCAAAGACTCAAGCTTGGGGAGGACCCCCAGGTAAGTATTTCTAACTTTTCCTTGAATAAATAAACTCCCTGTTTCGAATAAATGCTAGAATTTTGGTGTTATGCTATGCATAAGGGAAATGATGATCGAGTTACAAATTAGCTTCCCATGTGTCGCATAGATGCAACCTCTACTCCTAACATATGTGATATTTTTATTTGAGCATGATCACATCATGAGTCTTGCTTATTTCCGTGGGTTGCATTTGTCACACCAAGTCTGAGCATTGTGGATTATGATATGGCATGATTAGGACTTGTTGCAATTTCTTAGTGTGGTTTCATCCAGAGATGTTTTTCTTGAATTGCTGCAAGTACCTAAAACCCTTCTGTTTTGGCACACCTCTCCCATTTACCTACCAGAGCCATATCATGACATTCGAAACAGCCCCACTCATAGCCATTTGTTTATGTATTGAGTTTTGTTAAGGTTTGATGTGCTCTTGAAACTAAGCATTCCTAATTTTGGTCATAATTCCTTCGCGTGTGTTTTCGAAAATTTCTCTCCACCAAATAAAAAGGGGAATGTTTGGATAAATCAACCAAACATTTTTCAGAGTTTGTAAAACTTTTGGTCCATCCAAAAAGCTCAAGAATATTTCAAAATGTTTCTTTGAACCATGCAAGTTATAGCCCCTTGCACCATGGAGTAGTCAAAAAAAAAACTCTATGGTTGCATGACAAAAGTCAATGGCTATATGGTTCTTATCATAAACATCTTGAGCAAAATAAAGGACCAATGTTTTCAAAACCTCCTTCCACAAGTGTGAGTTCATTTTCTCCCCCTCTATCACATCATTTCCTATGACCAAAATACAAGGAGTTGCTATGTTGATTGAGATTCATTCTTTAGCTTTACAATCTATGCATGGCACTTGTGCATTCCTTACCAAGCTCCACATACAAAGCCTCATTTGGTAGAAGGTAGGATGAGTGAAGCTTGTAGGAGTAAAACTCACATTGGAGTGCTGAGAGAAGTGCCACCCAAAACAAAGGAGAATTTTTGCACCTTACCTTGCAGCACATAAAAACTCTGGATGCATACCTACTAGAATGTTTTACTTGTCCAAAAAGTGCCGTTCTAGTCTTCGATGCTGCATAACAAGGTGTAGCATATAAGCCCCACGATTTATGCAACATTCATGAATATTTATTAGGGAGTATGTTGTTGCATCTTTATTACCCATGGGGCGCTTCTTTGTAACTCCTGATCCGCCGGTACCCTGAGTTGAGTTTGCTCGGGACGAGCAAAGTTTAAGCTTGGGGAGGTTGTTGGCGGTCATTGAACCGTGTTTTGACCACCACCCTACCGGTAAATAAAAGCATAACACCAAGATTTTGTGCATAGTAGATAGGAATAATGCAACTCCACAAGTTTTGGTGAATATTTGGAAGCAGGAGTGAATAATGGAGGAAAGTGGGCCCAGCCAGGGAATTTCCCTGGCCGGCCGGCCCCACCCTAGGCCGGCCGGCCCCACCTGGTGGCCGCAGGCCCCGGGCTTCCTCCAGTGGGCTGGAAACTGATCCACAACGCATAATTCAAGACCAGCCCAGCAGATTTGCACCGCCATTCTAGAAGGTGGGCCATTTGGGCCTTAACTTGGCCCCCACTGCAATTCTACCAACCCCACGGAGGATGGTAGTCGCGAGTGTATGTGACAGCTGCACCGGTCTCTGTAATCCACCACGTCCGGGTTGGATTCAGCAGGGTCTTAATTATAGCGGATGGATCCCCAGGGTGAACTAGCAGCATCGGTTGCCCTGGCACTTCCGCGCTCCGACACGACATGACTTGTATGTGTATGAGCTTAGCTAAGAGTAGATAATCTTTGTAGACTTGACTGCTAGAAAGAGTAAATAATAGATAAACATACAGGTAGCCTTAACTCTATCTCGTTGCTCTCCCACATGTATACTACAGTTTTCTTTTATCACTTTGGATTTGAGGATGTGTGTGCCACTCATATCCATCATGCCTATCTTACCCCCGTCTCAAGTATAGTTTATTCTTTCTCCAAATTATTCAATGCATTGCTACTATTCAGCTCCCTTTTGCTCTACTTCCTTGCGGACATATAAATACGATAACCCTGGAATACTCCAAGGTGAAATGCTACAATGGTGATCCGTGCGTTTGCGGAATTAATGAATTTAATTTTATCGCATAAGAACCGCTAACAGTCTACTGGGGCGGAAAGAACACTGGATGCCGATACCTCGGCTGTCGCCTTAAGGTTTTTTTCTATCTATTCGTGCTCTGTTTTTCCTCTGCCTTTTTCATGATGTATCTATTTTTTTTTTGACGGAAAACAGGAGGGGATTCCCCTACTGTACTTTTATTACTTAGTCTTAGTTAGTGTTTTATTTTACATGTACATGTAGCGCTGTACAAGACAAGAGGGAAAAAACTGATCTAAAGTCCTGTTTCCATCGTGGAAAACTAAGAGCACCACCATTGAAGATTATATCATTGCGCTGATTCCAAATTATCCATGCACCTATCATGATCACCTCCATGTAGCAGTCATATTGAAAGGTTTGCTTCTGTTCTTGAATTGTCTCCACAACAGGTAAAGCCAAATCCCAGACTATCTGTAGGGATGTCCAGCATAGTTGGGAAAATGAGCAGCCAAAGAATAGATGATGTAAGGTCTCCTCAATACCACCGTTGCAGAGTACACAATTATATGAAGGTATGGAGAAATTCTTTCTTCTGAGAAGGTTTCTTGTGTTCAGTCTATCCATCAGGAGAAGCCAGAAAAATACCTTGTGCTTGCTCTGACAGCAAGACGCCCACAGCCATTTAAAAGGAGGTGCCACCGTCATATTACCAATAATATGTAAATAAGCCTGCTTTGTGGAATAAATACCTGAGCCCCATATATATGTCCATTGATCATTTGCATTTTCATTGCGATTCCATTCATTGATGGAGTCCATCAATTCTCCAAGCTGCTGAGATGCTTCTATGGACAAGGGAAGCTGAAAGATACTGTTGTAATCCGGCAACAGGCTTAAGAATCGACTAACAGAAATGTTAGGATCTCTCGTATATGAATAGAGGTGCGGGTATAGCAATTTGAGAACACCAAAATCCCAAACATCAGACCAGAATAGAGTTGTATCACCTTTGCCGACTATTGCTCTTGCATAGCCTCTATATGTATCAAAAAGACGACAGAGGGCACGCCACCAAAAAGATCCTCGGGGACTCCTTGCCTGTGGTGCTATAGATGCTGAATAATAAGCTTGCCAAGTCAGATTAACCCATGGAACATCCACTTTATTGAAAAACTTGTGAAGGTGTTTCAGTAATAGTGCTTTGTTTTGTGCCGCAATATTAAGAATGCCAAGGCCACCCTGTTCTTTTGGTCTCTGTACTTTCTCCCAGGCTGCTAAACAATTTCCTTTTTTGTTTAAATCTGAACCACTCCACAAACAGTGACGTCTATATTTATCTGCCTGCTTAATGAATGCAACTGGCACTTTTATAACACACATGACATATGTGGGAATAGCAGTGAGGACCGAATTGTTAACCACAAGTCTGTCACCATAAGTCGTGAAAGGAGTGATGCCCATCAATCTTCTCTCCATCCTATTTCAGATCGGAAGGAAATCATCAACCACCGGTTTTGTGGTTCCAAGAGGTAATCCCAGATACGTGAATGCATCTATATTTGCTTCACTCTTCTTCTCCCATTCTGCAGGAGGACAAAGAGCAGTGCTGCTACGTCAAGTGGATTGACCCGGAATGGCCAGAGAGAGTTCAGGTGTCCTTCAAGAAGCTATGGCATCAGTCAAACCAGTTTATGCAAGCAAAGAGGCATTTTTCTAACGAGCTTCGCGAGGCTTTTGTCGCAAAGACAGCAGGAGAGGGAGGAGGCCATGGAGCGGAGGATGAAGCAGATGGTGGATGAGCTCAGGCGGTGGATTGTCTTGGCTAAGCTGTCGCAGGCTAGGTGGCTGTTGAGCGAAGGGGAGAAAAAGAGGGCCTGGATGCTGGTTGGGATCCTGGTTTGCGTGACGATGCTGTACCTCATCATGCACAGGAATTGATCATCGTACTCTCCTATATCTTTTGTTCATTGCCAGTGATTGGAAACACATTTTGCTTGGCCTGTGATGGCCTTTTGAGGCACCGGTGGCAGAAGAGCTGCTGTGCCCGCGTTCTTGCTAGCTATGGTTGTCGTTTGTAATAAGGGGTTAGTGTACTGCTTTGGTATGAATTACTGCACTTAAATGGTTTAGTACTCATTATGTAGAAGCATGAGAATACGAGGCAGCTTTTGATGAAACAAAAAGAAATATCCGTGTACATAATTTAAAATGAGTTCACATCTGAGAAATAGTCTGCCTAGACTGCAAAGCAATGAGACAGATCGAGGAAAACGTAAAAATAGAAGTCAAGAGCTACCACTAGTCATCATCAGCACTGTAAGAGGCACTTATTTGACTCCGCATTCTTCAGAGGGGCTTCCCACAAATTTAAAGAAACGTTACAAGAAGGGATTCACATATATTCTTTTCAATGTGTATGACATCAAGATTATGCGCTATCTTCAAACGTTGGTAATGCTCACCCCGCAAACAACCATGGATGGCCAGTGCTGGATAATCATGGATGCACCATAACCGTTTCTCACGCTGCCCCCAAAAGAGAACAAAATCATTATGCATGATGACCTAGAGAATGCAAGCCACAAAGAGCACGCTCGGGCCCACCTGTCAGCGCAAGCCCACGACTCACCCGAGCGCGAGCTGCGCGACGGACGACAGGGAGGGCTTTTGCCACGGACTTGCATTTTTATGGGTATAATAATAATAATAATAATAATAATAATAATAATAATAATAATAATAATAATATTTTATGGGTACATATAATTCGCCGATGGGTGGGCCACAATTAAGCAGTCCGGTGGGCCGTGGGCAGCAGACCGACAAAGGATTCTGAGAACTACAATCGAGCCCGAGAACAGCTGGCCAGTGGCCCAAACCAAGATTGAGCCCATCACTGACGATACTGAAGGTGGGCCCCAACGTGGATGCCACGTGGCATTATTAGAGGGATGAAAAAATGTTGGAAAAGTAGGCCTCGGCCGAACCTAACATGTGGGTCACGGAAATGGGACCGACGGAGGCACGTGGCATCAAAAAAAAATTGTTGGACGTTGCCCCACGTAGCTGACACGCGGGCCCGACGAATTCATCCTGTGCCACGCGTTTCAGTACTAGTACTCCGTACTTGATCGTGGGTCCCGCGTTGACTGACATGTGGGCTCGCGGAGCTCTCGAGGGGCCACGTGACACTACACGCTGGCAAACGAAATCAGTGCCGAAAATTAATGGACCATGGGTCCCATGTTGACTGACATGTGGGCCCGAGTGATGCTGCATAGTGCGCCACATGGCACTAACACGAGGGCAAACGAAATCAGCGACAAAAAATACTTGGTCATGGGACCCCCTTCTCCTGATACGTGGGCCCTAGTAGCGCTTTGTACGCGGTCAAACGGAAGTAGTGACGAAAACGGTTTGACCGTGGGCCCATGAAACCTGACACATGGGCCCTGTCTTGCTGACTAGGATGCCACGTAGGCCAGAAACGGCCCTGGGTGGGGTTTATGACAAAAATTGGGGTCCCTGTTGGTCGCTGTACTCGCAACGGGATTTGTAGTGACGAATTGGGCACCCAAAACAGTCTACCGGCGGCACCGGATGATACTGTTCACTGATTTATATAGTTTTTCGTCATAAAACATGGCTTTTTAGTGACGGACCACGAAAATCGTGATAAAGTGCCAGAAACGGGAAAACCCCCCAAATTAGTGACAGATCTACAGTAATTTCGTCATAAATCGACAGATCTGTACTAGTACACGTAATTTGTTTCGCATAAATTTTACTCCGTTTCGGCTGTTGTTGGGCCGGATAAATGTTTTGATGGTATATTTCTTCATCCAATTATGATTCAAAAACTCATTTAAATTGGAATGGTAATACACGGATTAAACATATACGATTATATGACAGAGAATATATATATATACAAGCTTGTTCAAAAACAAATCAAAATAACGGTTGTGAGGCATATTCCCAAATATATTAACGAACAGACAAAGCTACAGCCATCGCACGACCAAAAGGTTTTATAAAGAGAGTATACTTCAGATTTCACTGTACAGTTTGTCTGAGATGCGCAAAGGGATGGAGCTTTAGCTGTTCCTCCATGCGGACATTATCGGATTCAACTTGCTTCTATACAAACACTCAATCTCATCGGACTGAGTTTTCAATTGATGCATTTGTTTCTTGTGCATTCTTTTTCAACGTTGCCAACTCTTGCTTGTTGCCCAGCCATTAGTCATTAAAGTGCTTTGTGGCCTTCTTTAGTGGTCACAACTTCTATGATGGTATTAGTTCGCTTAACCTGAGGAACAGCTTCATTATCGACATCATCCTGGTAAATGAAGGACTACAACTCGGACTCTTCCACCATGTACTTTTGGGCATCAATGCAAGGCGAAATGGACATTTTAACAATTTTATATATTGGAATGAAATATGTTGGCTACTTCTATGTCTTGTGGAGCCAATCCTTAAAGAAGAAGACATTTAGATACTAAAACACAGCTTCTGGCACGAAAAATTAAAGAATCTTATCAGAATATTGCTTTTCTCCCTTTTGATCATATCAGCGTAGAGTATGGACCGACTCCTTTTTTTTTTCTATACCTTCCTGTGTAGCTGGCAATACTGACAACACTAGTCCGTTCATAACAAGTGAGATTCCATGCGACATGTGCGTAACTGTTGTGTAGCAGCTTAGATAAGATCTGCGAGATGGAACAATGAGTAAACCTGTAGTTGGCTTATTAATCTTGGAATAAACTAGCGTGCAAGCGCCTGGAGGAAAACAAATAAATGATCTGGCTGGCTTTGGACATCAGATCTTGTATATTAGTTATAAATAACATCCAGCTAACACTATCTATTATCTGCAACCCATGGATACATATTTTCCCTAAGTTTCCAGGCCGGCCCATTGGCCCTGAAGAATTTGGTTTTTAGACATTAAAGTTTGGGGAATTCCTTGCACATCGTCTGGTCAAAGCTATCAGGAGAAATCTGTACTACTTAAAGTAAATGTCTTTTTATCTCACATCTCACACCTTCGTTTGAGTACTGATAACTCTAACCAGCTTTCTTATCTATACTTTTTTTTAAACACAGTACAGACGCAGATGCTCATATAAACGCATTCACACTCACCTCCAAGAACATCTCTGAAGGACTGGGCTGACTGATCTTGAGAATCATGAAGTAACCACAGGTGCCTCGCTATCGATGGGGACATCGCCTCCAATATTGAAAAATTAATTAATTAGCCGTAAATGCAGGCATCTATGCCAAGTCTAGCACTTGAACCCGGGTTGGTAGACTACACAACCCGGGTCTTTACCCTTAGTGCTACGCTCACTTCGCTTTCTCGTCTACACTTGTCCAGGGAATCTTATTGTGTAAAACGCCCACAAAAACATCTTGCCCGCGGGTTAGGACCTATTCCTTGTGGCTGGGACTAGGAGTTTATTGGGCACTACGCAGTGAGCAGTCTGCAAATCCCATAGTGAGTTAACAACGGGATCGACAATGGGAACATCCTAGTCGACTGAGTAGATTATATTTGTAGGAATCAAAAGAAATCCCACTTACATATAGGGAGAATGTGAAAAATATGTACAGTTATAGGGGGAGACTGAACCATTTCTTGAAGGTGAGTAAATGACCCCCCCCCCCCCCCCCCCCCCCCCCCTTTCGCTTGAAGTTTGTTGTGTATGGGTGATTTACTAATTTACCCGACAATACATATTTAGATAATGGAAAACGTTACCTTGGCTTCTTCTCACTTGGAGGTTGCATTCAACTTATTACAAATCTGCCGTGCATCCTTCTGCATGCATAAAACACCCAAAGTTCAAAACTCAAACCAATGCCACATTGTTTGGATGAAAATAAATTATTAAGGACATATCCTATGAGGAAATCTCCATCCGTGGTGTGAGAATATCTCCATCGGCTCCACTTCGTGGCGCCGACATGCTTCTTCAAGTCTTTGGTTTCCTCATTGTTTTCTAGAGCTGCTCATAGCCGAAGCCAATGTGTTTTCCTATAGGGTAGTTGTATATACGTCTTCATTATTGGAGCTGTGTCCAAGGCAATGTCATTTCTACTCAACTAGATAGTCCAGCATAATGTAGATGAACCAACTAACAATTGTCTTTTATGTTTAAGTGCCCTCACCATTAAGCCAAGATCCAAACATATCAGAAATACTATGGGGTAGATGCAAGACAAAACAAACCAACATCAATCTGCAAATAAATATGTAGCATACTGACAATCAATAAAAAGATGTCAAATGTTTTCAGAAACAAACAATTTAGCTAATCAAAATATTCCTACTGTCCATTAGTAAAGGACAGGAATCTTTTGATCAATTTGTTTATTTCCCGTGCCAACTGCGTGCAGCATAACTAAGTGCTAGTTACAGAAAACCATATATGTCGGACGCACCAGACCACAGGGATTGTCCATCGGGGCATTTGCTTATATACGTCGGAATACATCAAACTGTTTAAATGGAAAAGAGAGAACCTGCATATATGTCTTGATTGGAGCTGTGTGAAACACATTGTCATTTCTGCTCAACTTGATAGCCCAGCATATTATAGATGCACCAACAAACAATTGTCTTTTAAGTTTAGTGCCCTCACCATTAAGCCAAGATCCAAACATATGAGAAATTCTATGGGGTGGATGCAAGACAAAACAAATCAACACCAATCTGCAAATAAACATAGCATAATGACAATTGATAAAAAGATGTCAGATGTCTTCAGGAATTAATAAAGAGTTTAGCTAATCAAAATGTTCCTGGTGTCCATTGGTAAAGGACAGGAATCCTTTGATCAAATTCGTTAATTTTCCATGCCAACTGCGTGCAGGGTAACTTACTAAATGCCAGGTGCAGAAAGCCAAAGGAAACCTTGCTGGCGGTTGTGTAGCATATTATAGATTATTCATTCAGACATAATATTTATTAAATCTCATCGGACTGAGTTTTCATTGATGCAACCATCAGTCGTCGAAGTGTTTTGTGGCCTTCTTTAGTGGTCACAACTTCAGTGATGGTATTAGCTCGCTTAACTTGAGGAACAACTTCATTATCGACATCATTCTGGCAAATAAAGGGCTACAACTCAGTCGAAGTGTACGCAATGCACAAGATGAGATAAATTTTCATTATTAAAGAATATCTTGTAACTTAAGTGACACCCTTGGAACAGCAAAATGAAACAGGATATTGGGACTAGCCTAGGCCCTAAGCAATTTTCTCTACGTATAACAGACACCGTTGGACTAATGCTTGCGATAAAAGATACACTGGCCGTACAAATCAATGCCCTCTCCATGGTCACCTTCAGTGCTTATCTGCATCCACTCAAATTTTGAAAACCTACCAGCTCACGGCCTTCGACGGGTATCATCTTTTGTGCAACGGTCATCCTCTCAAGTGCCGGTGTGTTTGTGAGCCACACAGCCGCAAGAGTCGCATCTGGTCGTCATACGGTAGGAAGTCGGGGATCTCTTCATTTGTTAGGTTATGCAAGGAGACATTCTGTGTTCTTCCCAGCCCTGTGGACCATTACATATGCATTCTAGATACGAGCAGTCCTCAGTTTGCAATGGAAGTCAAAATAAACATAGGTTAGTTTCTCCGCACAAAACATACACGCAATAAAATAATGTCTTTCCACAGCATTTAGCAGTGTATATATAAAGTAAATAAGATCATTCTCACCATGCCGGCTATGTCAATGGAAAGGGTTTTAATTTCTGTACATTTTGCAATGTGCTTGGCTAAATTGGCTCCAACTGCGTGTCCGCGTGGCCATGCACCAACTCCTATCCTCAAATTGATGATGTTATAGGAAGCGGTGGTATGTGCATCAGTTTTCTTCATATTCGGCCTGGTCAATCTTAAATGGGAATGACAAGTGATAATGATTAGTACTTGAGAGGAAATTCAATGAAAAGAAATATACTGAAGACTGCATAAGTAGTGAGAGCAGTGAGCAGAATAGCTAAGCAAATCGATCCTCGGAAAATAGTAGAAATGACCATTCCGCTCACAAAACCTACCGGTGATTGACTTACTTTAACGTTTAGGGGATATTTGATATGGCACCACTCATAAGGGGTGGATTACACAAGGAAACAACATCAATAGGAGCGGCTTCCACTCAACACCCTCCATGAGCCGGCCTTTAATTCATCGAGCGATACAACAACGGATAGGGAAAAGATGACACTGCCCATGGCGCTTGGTAAAAAATCAAAATCGAGGCGGCTGTCACGTGAAAAGATGACACTACCCTTGGCGGGGTATGGAAGCAGGTGGAAGCGGGAGATGGCTGTCGCGTGACAGCGGGAAGGCTCGCGCGGTGGACCACGGCTGGCGCTGCCGCACGACATCCTATAGGCGAACTGAGGCCGCCTGTGGCGCGATGCGTGGCGCTGGGGCAGGTCCTGAGCGCGGCGCATGATGGCGCAAAGCGAACTCGGCACAGGAGGCGGGGAGCGGCGCGGCGCCTGGGTCGGGGAGGGAGCTCGGTGCAGGAGGCAGGGCGCGTCGGTACGCTTCTCCTGCGCGGCGCCAGATGTGTCTTGCCGCCGGCGGCAGAGCGGCTCGGCGACGGGCCGTTGCTGATGAGCGTCTCGTCAAGGGCGGGCGGCGCCATGGAAGGAAAAAGGCGGTACGTAGGGGCAGCGGCGTCCACGGCCGAAGAAGCGGAGGGGTAAAATGACCGGGGCTAATAATTCTTCCTCAGCTTAGGTGCGTCAGCTAGTGCATAGTATTCAATTTGGTTCAGAGATAAAGGTACTGAGTTTGTATTCTGAGGGTTGTGACTTTTTTTTTTTTTACCGAAGTCAGTAGGGGAAACCCCATCCTATTTTTTATTTTTTTATTTCAGCCTGGTTATTCACTTCCAAGGGAGTTGAATCTAGATCTGCTAGTTGCTACTCAGGTGTTCTAACCTGTAGGCTAGAGGCTCTTTCACAGGTTGTGACTTATTGATATACACCCATGACTTCTGTCTCTATCGTAGGGGCAGTTTTCTCCTTCCACGGTGGATCCACAAGATCTAGCTACCATCACAACTTTAGTGTCGTCTCTTCTCAATATGTTTATCTTTCCTACCTGATTGTCTCACCCAACCACGGAGCATCAAAAGAATAGTACGTTCCTCCAAACTTTAATCAAGCCTCCAAATTAAAGGAAATGACTAACTCTATGTGTTGCTCGGGCTTCAGAATAGGGAGCCAATATACACTGTTGCAACCTATCACAATGGTTCACGGTTGTAAAAAAGTAGGTGAGCAGAAAATGAGGAGGAGATAGTAGAGATAGAGTTGTATTGGAAAGAGAGAAATATGTCTTGAAAAGTGAGAATGCCAAGTATTTTAGAAAAACTTGAGAATGCTAGAATGTCAAGTATTTTGAGACGAAGGGAGTAGAATTGAGGCATTTATAGTGTGTGTGTGTATTAATGCCAATTATGCCCAGCTCAGTCGGTAGTCGGTAAGTAGTCTAGGGCGTATTTGGATGAACACCTAGGAAACTGCCTTGGCCAGGCAACAGCATCCGAGTCCCATGGTGGCAGCCTCTAGTGCATGTTAATTTATGCACCACTTGCAACCCTCGTGAAGACACGCTTCCACTTGTAACTTTGTCAACTACAGCCTCACTTCTCCCATCTATAAATACAGCTCACCTATCCCTCGTCGAAAGCTATCCTAAGAGCATCTCCAGCGGTAGCACTTAAAACTGGGCCTTTAAAACCCATATAAGGGCTGGCATGTAAATTTAAGGTCTCAAATTATAGCACCAACTCCAGCAGCAGCTCTCAAAACTCGGCCTCTATTTTTAGTCTGACCTGCGGGTCCCTTGTGTCATTGGCTTGATTCTCAACCTTATCCTCTCCTGGTCTCCTCCTTCCTCTGGACAAGGCGCTCTCTCCTCCCCACCGGCAACGGCACAGCAGGCGCGACGGGTTGAGGCGGTGGGCGAGGCGCGGGCTAGGCCACCGGGGCGACGTCGCGGAGGAGGGCAACGGCGCGTGGCTGGCGGGCAAGCGCGTAGGGAGGCGAGGCGCGGCAAGGCGTTGCGCGCGGCGTCGTGCAGCGAGGCGAGGCGCTCGCGCAGGCGGCGCTCTCGCACGCGCGCTGGGAGGACGAGGCGCGGGTGGCGCACTCGCGAGCGCGTCGGGAGGACGAGGCGCGGGCGGGCGAGCTCGCCCAGGCGAGGCGTCGCGCGCCTCGGGCGGGCTGGTGCGGCGAGCTCGCGCGGGCGAGGCGTCGTGCGCCGCGGGCGGGCGGGCGCGGCGAGCTCGCGCGGGCTCGCGCGAAGCAGGGGAGAGGGCGGCGACGGTGGGGAACGGCGGTAGGGTCGCGCTGGGCAGGCGACGAGCCATGGCGGCGGTGGCTCGGATCTGGGATGGGGAGGGAAGGGGAAGGGCGACGGACCACGTGCGCGACCTCGGCGAAGACGAGGGCGAGGAGGGCAACGTCTGGCGGGGAGCCATGGCAGCAGTGGCGGTGCAAGCACGGCGGGTGGCGAGGCGGGAGCTCACAGGAAGGAGCGCGCGGGAGCGGGCTGGCGCGCGGGAGTGCTACATTTCAGTGGGGCCCACGCCAGCTGTAGTATAGGGGCCTGAAGGGTGGGCATGAAAACAAAGGGGTGAGGAGGAGGATTTGGGGGCCTGAGCAAAATAAAGGCCCCTTTAGGGGCCCTGCTGGAGATCTATTTTCTGCCTAGGCATGTAAAAATAGGATAGGGGCCTTGTTTAAGGGCCCTGCTGGAGATGCTCTAAAGATGGGTTGAACTTTGTTCACTATATACCCTGTGCAAACCACTAGCTACCATGGCTTATTTTGCAATGACTCCTCTTCTTCTCTGTTTTCTCATCTTTTTTCCATTTGAGGGAAGTGCAACCGAGAGGAAGATCGAAATAAACCTATACATATATCAAGCATGGGGCACAGGCAATAAAGCAAATGATAACTCAGAAGTAGTGGTAGCTCGACCTGGCCAGCCTGGAGCTTTTGGCACAACTCAAGTTATTGAGTGGTCACTTCTCGAAGGGGCAGGTCCCGACGCTCCAGTTGTTGGTCGTATGAGGGGTTTGGGTAATAAAGCAAGTAAGCCAAAAGATATCTGGTACTTTACGGCAAGCATCATGTTCGAAGACCCAAGCAGGTAAGAATAATCGATGTACTCTTCTCTCAACTTTTTTTCTTTGATCTATCGGCGCATTATTTGTTGATAATTCAGAATTAGTTTACTCATAGTACGGACATAATTTTTAATTATGCATGATGTTTCTGTGAATAAAAACAGGTTTAATGGATCCACGCTTGAGGTGTCGGGAACTCAACTATATGCTAAGCAGTGGAGCATTGTTGGGGCAACAGGAGAATTTACTATGGCACGTGGTATAGTCAAGAGCAGAATATTCCGTGCAGTCTCTGGTGTTAGTAGGACATATGAAGTCACAATGGTGGTATACTACACTCCAATGGATGATGACATGGCGGTAAGTAGAATATTAGCCAGGTCCTTGGTATCATGTACCACGTTTTTTCTAATATTGATGCATCCACGGCGGATTATGGAATTCCAGTTAATTTTCTTCCAACAATACAGTGATCTACTTGCTGCATTGATCTTCTTAGAGGTTTGTTATTTTGTCTTAAATATTGTAGGCCTATCGTTGTCTTCACTTTTTTTCATTCACTTTGCCATTCTTTTTTCTCAAGAAATTATGTAGTTTGTAAATAACGGCTCTTTTCAGAGTTTTCGTTGTGAGCTGCCCCACTTTTTCGGGAAGGAAAAAAAAAATGGGAAAGTTCAGAATGAAAACTTCGAAGAAAGTCAAGATAAATCCTCGAACGGATTAGTTACACGGTGCAAATAATTAAATGGAACAATTGTCCTACGTGCTTTCAAGCATCTTTTGGCTCGGTTCATGCTTCAGTACCTAGTTACCTTTTAAAATAAATAAATTTTTTTTTCTATGTAAACTATGCAGGTCTCGGATAATTTTGCGCCTGAGTCTATGATACCAGAGCTTACCTCAGACATTTAGCCCTGATCTTCCCGGACGCCTGTCAGATAGATGGCCCGCCAAATGTCTTTTTGTTTTCTTAAGTGAAATAATCCTGAACATGTTTTTGGAATCATAAACGCATTTGTGGCACTCTGAAATTTGTATGTCGTGTTGTATTGTCTTCTTGATCTTTTATTAGATCATCGCCGTATCATGAATAAAGTATTTAGTTTCTTTGCAACATTAGGAACTATTGAATTATCTGTGTGTATTGTTCAAGTATTGGGATCCACACGTCAGTCGGATTAGAACACATGAACTAATTAAGGTGGCACGGGTTTGCTTGAACTTAGGTTGTTTTTGTTTGGGCGTCTCGCTAGCTTTTTGGCTGGAAGCCCAAACAAACAGCTCGCTTTTGGGTCGGGCTTTTGGACTAGCTGGCTGCCCAAAAAGCTCAAAATGAACTGGCAGCAAAAATCACGGATTGGGCTCCTTTTGAGCTTTTGCAGGATGAAGAAACCACAGTCCCACCCCCCCCCCCCCCCCCCCCCCCCCCTAAACTTCACAAAATTTACCCGCAATTGCCACCGCATATACAGCCCACCAATCCTCATCCTCATCGCCCCCCACCCGTTTCCTCAAGGGTAGGGATGAAAGCAAAAATGGCATTTATCGGATAACCGGGGCTCATTTCCAACTTCTCCGGACTGTAGTAGTTGGAAACGATATGCCGGAAAAATGAAAACAAAAGTGAAAGAAAGTATTTGGTGGAAACAAAAATGAAAATAATTTTGGACTTTACGGATCGTTTCCGACAATTTTCGTTTTCAGCCAAATTACCGCTGATATTTTACGTTTTATATTAAACTAGTTAACCAAATATATATTATACTTATATTTTTTATTTTAATTTGAACATCTCTTTCTAAATGTCTTGTATCTTTTATGGCACATTTGTAGCTAGTTAAATACCAACGATATATTTAAATTTGATAATTTTTATACATTATGTGGTACAGCTAACACACACACTTTGTGTTACGATATGTAAATCGATTCCCGACGACGGTGCCGCACATTTCTGTCGTGGTAATTCCATTTTCGATATTCAAACATCTTTCGGTCCCTCGTGTTGTAACACAGCAAATTCCAAAGCAAAGCACAAAGGAATGAAAACTACACCAAATTTTAAATTTTTACCTAAACCTTACCTTGCCATGAATTCTCAAATAAAACTAACTAAAATAAATCAAACCTAGTTACAATATGAAATTTTTAAATATAAAAACTCGTGCTCAAGTGTTTTTCTTCAATTTAAAATACACTAAAAATTTGAGCTTTTCAAATTTCCAACAAATTCAATTAAAGTAGATTATATTCCAAGTCAAATTTCAAAATTTGAATTTAAACCTGCATCAAATCTCATCATATGCATTCTGTAATTTATTGTTTTCAATTGTTTTCCATTCAAATTTAAAGTTCCTAAAATCCCATGAAAAAAAAAACCTATTTCTAATTCCTAAAACCGAAGCGGGCCAATTTTCCCGCACCACTCCTTAGCCATGGGTAAATGTGGGAACAAAAAGGCTGCTTATATGTCAATAGATGGGCTATGCTTCTTATTTGCCCTAGGGAGAAATGAACGCTGTCGCGATCTCTATTTATAGATGTAACCACTACTATAGCGATGGCATATAGCAATCCTTATGCATGCTTGGCAACCTTTTCTTTTTCTTTGGTATATGCAATCAAATTAAGGGGATCATGACCACCATGGTTGTTACAGGTTTCAGATCTCTATGATTCTCGTCGTTTGGAGATCGACTTGGGGGTAGTAACCTAATCCACGTTTAGCAGTACTTAACCTAATTAGTTACGGGACACCCTGCCATTTCTTTTTGTGGACGGCAGGATGGTGACATGCATGGAAGAATTCAAATTACGATGGATTAAGACGACTAGCCAATCAACCCGTGCGCCAGCACGGGCTAGCAGTTTCAAAGAATCATACAAATTTTTGAAAAAAAATATTTTCACTATTAAATATTAGGAGAGAGCTCTACAAAAATATCAATTCCCTTATCTATATACATTTTTTCAAATTTTCTTGCATAATTTATTAATAATAAATGTACATAGATCATGTTGATAACGTATTTTTCATGCCCTTGTAGTAACTCCACATGATAGCATATGCTTTTGGCAAAGTGGTTGTGGAAATCTGAAATTAATCTTATGTTTCGTTCATTAATGATTTACTATTATAATAATTATTATTATTCAAAATCTCCTATGGAACTTTTATCCCGAAATGGCTCCATATTGCAAAGGTTGTTGCACTTGAAAAATGAGAAGATAACATAAATAGATAACCATGCATTTGTACATTTTGATTGAAACAGTCATATGTTGCTTCTATATACGTTTCATTTGCGGCATGCTGGATCAAAGGTTTGCCTCGTATCCACTTTAAAGCTGCTCCTCACGCCTAGGTAGCAACCGTTGCTCCTCACGTTGTTTGGGGACGAACTGTTTAGTCTGACATTTGGATGCCAATTAGGTGGGCTAAATATCAACTAGTTGCATAATTGTTGGGTAATTTGTGAGTAGAATCCATTGATTCTAATTAATCCATGATTGGTCCATGTTTTGCTACAATGAACATGGGCTAATTATAGGTTAATTAGGATCATTAGATTCTACTCACAAATTAGCCAAGAAAACAACAATTAGTTTTTCAATTAGTTCATGTCCTTAATTGACATCCAAATGTCAGACTAATTGTTAGGCTAGAGGATCTAAACATGCCCTTATGGCTATAAACTCAGTGCTAATTTGGCCCAATACATTGTAGAGGCTTGGGTATTTTCATTGGCTTAATGAAAGAAACTTCATTTATCTTGAGCGATACACTATTTTGATATAACACTTTTATTATGCTTAAAGACCAACCTTTATGCTAAATTTTCACATGAGCGTCAGAGTGTGAGCCTCCTCATCTCAAGTAGCTATGCATGTGCAAGAAACAATCCATAGTGGCATCAAAAAGCGATCATATTGCCTAGTTGGATGTCATTGCTGACTTGTAACACCAATAGATATATATGAATTGCTGATATTTTCTGTGAGAAGATTATTGCCATACCTGACTTCATTAGTGTGCTTCAACACTGGCTCCAAAATTCCTGGAAACATTTCAATTTGCATGGCTTTCGGTCGCTCCCTAACTCATGCATAAGCATGTCGGCTAATTAACTCTGAGATGATTGAATAGTGCAGAAATACAAACTTCAGTTCATTGTTGATCGACATGAATGATAACACAAATTATTTAAATGCATACCTGTACGTGTGCATATGTGTATCTTCTTTGTACGCTATATTCCTAAGATATAAGGCATCATAGGGTGATGAATATAATATAAAATTCCGCTATTGCAAGGTCAGTTTTCAGTTGATTATACGTTAATCAGTCTTGCGAATAAACAGTACTACTAACCTGCATTTGCATCTGTGTCACTTTAGGCGGCGACTGAGAGTAGGAAACTAATGTACAGATTCAAATTCCCTCTCCTTTGATACTGACATAATTAATCATGGTCCATCGGTCATTGGAACTAATCTAAACCTTGCCTCCTATCGGATCCATCCTCTTGTATATTGTGAGAAGCTTGAGTTATCTCTTTAAGGACGAATCATACACTGAGAGGGGAGAAGAGAAATTAAGACATCACATGTTGCCAACTCGCCATGGTCGAGTACAACAGAGATGGATGATATGCAGCCGCATCAGTCTAGATCGTGGAAGAAAACCTTATAAAACAATCTGTGCAATGAGAGCGCACTGCTACTGAATCTCCATGATCTCCTTAATTGCTAGACCTATCTTAGCAAACATTCATTATCTCCCAGACCTAGAGATTGATCAATTGATTATACCTGTTAAACACCAGCTTACCCAACAATTATGACGATTCTCTCCTGAAAGAGAAAAAAGATCCATGCTGCATGCGGCTGTGAAGCCTGCCGTTCATGTATTGATTGTTCTTGAACCCTTCCAAACAAATTGGACCTGCGCCCCAGGCATATCCTCGTCGGCTCGTCGCTCCTCCTCACCACGCCGTACGTCATCATGCTGGTGTTGCTACTTTGAGTCTTCCGCCCCGTCTAAGAAAACGTGGATCCTGTCACATTATTGCTTGCTTGGTTGGATCCTATTGCCCGTCGCCCATGTTGCATGAAGATTATTGGACCGGTGCGTGAATTGAGCTGTAGCCGGGATGTACATACGCATGTTTCCTGTTCTTTGAGAACCCGATGATCCCATACGTGAGGAGTTGGGATAATTGAAGGGATACACATGCGGAGTCCTCTTCCTACACGAATGTTGTACGCACCGGCCCCTTCTATACGTGGTGGTTATGAACATCTAATGGTCATGATTTGTTAAGCATTTAAATATACGTCCGGATGTTTTGCTTTTTTGTGGTAATTTCTAGCATTTACCTCCGATTAACGGGGAGGCACCGAAAGGAGCCTCCAATTAGTAAATATAAGATAAGATGGCTCGATGTTGTTTCACTTCGGCGGGGAAAGGACATTTCTCTGAATCAGGCGCGGTGTGATCACAATTGCATGAGTAGTGTGATTAAAGAAGCGAGCCTGGGAAGGATCTCTCCTTACATTTCGACCGGGCAGCATGTCGAGGGGATTGTGTTACCTCCCTTCTGCCGGCGTGAATGTTGCTCCTTGCACTTCGACTATGCTCGTGTGCGTGCAAATTCGAATCTTCTGCCTGAACAGCTCGCTACAATACCAAAGTTGTTCAATCGTGGCAAGGAGTTGGATTGCATCCACATCTATGACACATGGCACACATGTCTCCCTCTAGCCGTCCAGCACTGATGCAGTAGGGCTCGTGACAAGGTAGTGCGCTGAAAAGCTTCTGCCACATGCCCATTTATGCGAAGCAAATGCTGCCTGTGCGCCTTGCCAAGTTAAAACTAATCAAGAGATTAATTATGGATACCCATTGTCTCCTTCTCACTTGCACTGTTCTATGATCAACGTGCCGGGTGTGACATCCTAACCCAGGGCTTAATAGAATTGATAGAATACTCATACCAACAAGTTGCAACTTCTTTTCCGGAAGCTCATCTCGAAAGAACTCAGAGGTTAAGCGTGCTTGGCCTAGAGCAATTTCGGGATGGGTGACCGACCGGGAAGTTCTTCCCGGGTGCGCACGAGTGAGGACAAAGTGTGTAGAAAAGACTTGTGTTGGTCTGTGAAGACAGTCTTGAGATCCTAAAGAGCTGCCAGGTGTACGGGGTTCCGGCCTGTGGGGACGGCGAGGGGGCCGGTCGGGACCGGTTCCGGCCTGTGGGGACGGCGAGGGGGCGGGTCGGGACGTTACAATGGTATCAGAGCCGACTCCCGCGGTTTCACAGGCGCGGTTGCAAGTGAGAAGGAGACAAGAGGGAATGTTTTGGCCTGAGGTTGACCGACGAGGACGTCGGTCTTCTAAGGGGGTGAGTATGTGACATCCTAACCCAGGGCTTAATAGGATTGATAGAATACTCATACCAACAAGTTGCAACTTCTTTTCCGGAAGCTCATCTCGAAAGAACTCAGAGGTTAAGTGTGCTTGGCCTGGAGCAATTTCGTGATGGGTGACCGACCGGGAAGTTCTTCCCGGGTGCGCACGAGTGAGGACAAAGTGCGTAGAAAAGACTTGTGTTGGTCTGTGAAGGCAGTCTTGAGATCCTAGAGAGCTGCCAGGTGTACGGGGTTTCGGCCTGTGGGGACGGCGAGGGGACGGGTCGGGACCGGTTCCGGCCTGTGGGGACGGCGAGGGGGCGGGTCGGGACGTTACACCGGGAATCCGGCAGGTGGGGGTCAAGTGTGCAGATGCTCACAGGGTAATTAAAAACCGTATAATAAATCGCCAAGACTAATTGCGTCTTCTGGGAGGTTTTGTATAATTTTCTGACACGAGTTGCCTATATGTCTCTTCAGATCTGCAAGCACTATTTCTTGTTCCTAGATTAAGAGTTCCATTGACGCTAAGGGATTTCATTGGTGATGTTTGAAGAGTGTCTGCAACCCTACCAATGTCTGACATTGGTTTAGTAGGCACTCTTCATCAGCGTCCTTAATTACTTTCTGAAAATTTAGCTAGGAATTCCAGATGTTAGGTGGACATCCTGTTTCCTCCTTGTTGCGAAAAGACTGGTTGTGCAGCCTTTCAAGCTCTGTAACGGCTCCTGGTTTCCAGCCTCAACCTGTGAGCCTCTCTCTCGACTTGACTTGGTTCTGCTCATTTACCTGACAAGCTGGCTCGGGTTCACCCATTCAATAATCTGATAAGAAAAAATTCAGCTCACTAAACATGCGAGCGGGAACATGCTATGCCTCAATATCTAGAGAATGAGATGTCAATAATCTTTGTTGGGCCTTAAACAGAAATGAGTAGGCCAAGATTATGGAACAAACGGGGCATGCCACCCGATTTCGCTTGGCACATTAGGCTCATGAGCAACTCACAAGCTGACTCAACCTAGCTCTTTAACAAAATGAGCAAAATTTGCAACAAATCCGTGCCAACTAACTGACCCAGCTTTACGAGCTATGAGTGGTTCATCCAGCCTTACATATGAGCGTACGGTTCTCTCTACAGATTAAAATGAAATTACATTCAGGTATATAAACAAGACCTGACTCAAAAAAGGTCCTTTTTGATATTTAACGTATCAAAAAGCACCTCCGGAATCAAAGTTTCATTGACCCCCAATGGTGCAGCAAGATAAAGTACAAGGGTCGACTACTTCACGATATATCAATAAAATCAAAGTTCTTCATGGATGCTTAGTGTTGAAGTTTCAGGGTGGATCACTACTAAAAAAATGTATTTTCTATACTTATTACAAGCTTATTAAGATATGCTGCACGCAGTTGGCATGGATAAGTATAGAACTTGATTAATAGGTTCCTGTCAGAGTAAAAGGCAACTACATGTTACTCACTATATTGTATCAATCGCGAGTAAAAGATGTGTTACAGTTGTATGTTACAAATTTCTAATACCAGATCTGATGTCTGATGTCTGCCTGATCAATTATTCATTTGGTAACGGCTGCTTTCAGGCTATTCCAGGACAAAAATGCCGACTACAGCTTGTTCAATATAAACATAGTCAGTAAGGCACATGCCGCTTTCACCTCACGAATCTTATCAAATTACAAAATATACATAGTCAGTAAGGCACATGCTTAGGCATCGAACCACACGTTTTGTGTATAGACTATTCAGTATTATTGCCAGCTATAAGGGAGATATATCCCAAACATGATGCTGCATGATTCGTAAACTTGTGCCAACTTTGTGTAAAGTGAAATAGTATGTTACCGCTGAAAACCATATTAAAACATAAGCTGTGAAACAATGTGCACCGTGTAGTCTCAATAACGGTTTAAATTTCAGCAGGGTAATAGACTTTGAACTGAATTACCAAGAAAATAGCTTACTAGGAACTATGAATCGAATCGAAATATTTTTTGTATTTTCCTGAACAAACCTGACTACAACTTTCTGTTACCGAACTACATATATATTTTTTTGACGGGAAGATAATCACTATTTCATGAATGAGCTCAGCTTGCTTAGAAGTTCGACCAGCTAATATAATATGTGCCCCAGTTCGTTGTTCCTGGTATACTTAATGGTTTTGATTGATCACTACAAGAAAAACGTTGATTTATAACCTTTTTTACGTGTCACTACAGGTTTTCTTCATCATAAATCGTGATTTATGACCTTTTCGCGAGCGTCATAGATCGGGTGTGGCCAGTCATGATTTATGATCATTTTAGGAAGCAGATCACATGATGGTGACGGTTTTTCAGTTGTCATAAACTGAGCCGCACATAGCCATCTGCCACGTCACATGGCGATCCGACGTGGCTGCTGACATGTTATCATTTATTTTTTGTCATAAATCGTGAAGCGGAGGGGTAAAATGATCATGTTTTCTGATGAAGATCACGTGGTGTTGTATTTCTGCTGAAGACAGCCTTTACCAGTGGTGTTGAGTGGAAGCCGCCCTTACTCATATTGTTTTCTGGACTCCATCCCTTAGACTGGTGCCAGATCATATATCCCAACATTTAGAACTAATGATGTTCAATTCCCGAAAGGTAAAGTTATATCTATATTCTGTTTTGCATGAACTATTTCAGCAGGGTAATAGACTTTGAACTGAATTACCAAGAAAATAGCTTACTAGGACCCACACTTGTAACAGTATTTTTAGTGACTAATCGTCCTCCAAAACAGCCAAATAGTTTGCCCAGACTGTAAAATTATATGTTTTTTCTTCATAAAAAATGGCTTGTTAGTGATGGAACACGAAAACGTCATAAGAGTTGCCAAAAAAAGAAAAAAGCTAAAATAGTGACGGAATGCAAAATGACGCTTTTCTTTTAATGAAGCTCTATACCAAAGATCGACCTAAGTGCATGGATCACGGTGGCAGGCAGAGGCATCTTGGACGAAGATGAGTAGCTTGGGAAGAGGAGGCAGACACGTGATATATGGCATTCTAATGGGGTGAGAAAAGTCGACCTCGCGTCATTGTTTTTTTTTTCTTGAACTGCAAATGACTGGGGAGCGTCACGCTCCGTGACGGGCCAGTTTTCAGGAAGTCCAAAGCAGGATCGGATGGTCCATTAGTTAGGGTTGATTTTTTTTTTTTTTTTGAAGGCGGAACGCCCCGCAGGGCATAAGATCTCCATTACTCCAGAAGCATCAGTATATTTGCAGAAAGACCCTTCCAAGATTCTAAAGTTAACTTAAGGTATTCCAGCCTCAAAAGGACACACACAAAAATAAAGATTACATCGAGGTCCAAACGAGAAACTTCAGATAGACGCCGTCGGAGAAACCTCCATCGCCACCGAAATTTCCCGAAACGGAGAGAATGGCTCAACCAGGCCTTTAGCACATCACCAGTCGAGGATGCCTCCATCCATGCTGGATGGTGCATTGGAAGAAAGAAGGCACCGCAGCACAAATGGGAAAGAAGCCTCGCAATGCTGGTTGATTGACACGCCAGCGGCCCCCCTGACGGTCGCCTCAAAACCAGCACCATTGACAGAGGTTGAGAAGGTCCAAGCCGTAGATCTTGAGTAAGCAACACCGGACTTGACCAAATCGAGGTACTCGAGACGAATTCAGGGATCAGCAAACGACTGCGATCAACCCCGTCTGAAGAACATCAACATCCATCAACCAGCTCCACGCAATCAAAGCACTGGCAATCACCAAACCTCCACGATGCTTGCAACTGAGCAACGAAGAAGAAGAAGACTAGAAGGGAGCGCCCACCGGGAAGGAAGCCAACGGGGAAGTCGGCCATAACGGCAACAGCCACAAGGGACAACTTATTGAAACACAACAAGCACCGGAGATACAAATCACCTTCAGATCGAAGGCGATGGGCACATGTTGGGGAAGAAGCTCCAAATAGACCTAAAACTAGAACATAAACAACATAATCTGAAGAGGATGGGTCCCTCACCCAACCCCACACCGGCAGCAAGCTGGAGAAGGAGGGGAGGGGCCGGATCTGGCCGGAGAAAGAGAGAGCTCGGGTGGGCTACTGTTGAAGGAGCGGAAGGGTAGAGAGATTGAGCTGGCGGTTCCACACGATGAGTTGAACGGCTCAGTTGTTCCTCATTAGGGTTGATTTAGATCAACAATGGTTGATATACATAGGTGGGGTAGAATTTGGCAACTGGTCAAAATTACTATTTTCCTCTCAACTTGTTCTTTATTGGTTTAGATTACTTCTCATGTCCCTTAAGATGAGCAGAATCTTGTAACAAAGGTAAGTTACGTGAGCATTTGTTATACATTGCTCGAATGGGACAAGCTCTCCCACATTAATTTACATATTCTAACGGTAATCAAGATGTTCCAATGCAGTAGCTAGGTAACTTAAGAGGATTGTTTTTTCTTCAATTTGCGTGATCCAAAGATGTCTGCTATTCTTGTTATAAACAGCATCTTTCACGTAGGCCAAAAAATTGCAGTTGGATTAGAGACAATATTAAAATCAATTGCAAGCATCACGACCATGCATGGATCTAGTTTATGTCGCACATAAATAACATCAACAAGGACTGCACGAATCTTAGATGAAAATTGTTTATTTTCCATGAGGATTGCTTGGGCATAAACAATCTACTTAGACGATTACTGGACAAGTCCAGCAGAAGTGGAATCCGATTCAATAGAGCTCGCCTACATATGAATTCACATACAACCATGTGAGTGAATTGCATTCATCGTGTAGCGATTAGACAAGATCTGTTTCAGATACTTTTGTAGGGGAAGATTTTTTCATATCTAATATATAATAATATCACCAAAGCAAAATTTTATCCCTAACTTGCCAGAAAGCTGGCCTATTGGAACTTGCTTTGTATTTTGTTTGACAGCACATATCTTCATATGCTACAATGTAACTTTTCGTCATTGGAGTTGCGTGGTTCCATAGAATCAAACAGATGTTTTTCCATCATTCAACGGTAAAAATATGTAATGTATCAAGGAGGCAGTCATCGGACCAGAAGTTTTATATTATATGAGGTTTGTTAATTATTCATCTTATTATTGCCCTATTTTACCCAAGCTCACAGTTCGACATCTTACTTTCTCTCATATTATTATTATCCTTATTTCATTGGCAAAAATGACAATAAACAATCTACATTTAGATTTTTTATAACAAAGCAAGTAAAAGGAATACAATGGCATTAATTACTCTGAATATCATCCCTAGCTAGTAGTTCCATTTTCTCACATCTCACACCTTCGTTTGAGTAACTAGCTTTCTCATCTGTATTTCTTTTTTTTTTTAAACACAGTACAGACACAGACGCTCATATAAACGCATGCACACTCACCTCTAAGAACATCTCTTAAGGACTGGGCCGACTGATCTTGAGGTTCAGGAAGTCACCACAAGTTCTTTGCTGTCGACAGGAACGTCTCCTCCAATTGAAAGAATAATTAATTAGCCATAAATGCAGGCACACCCGTGCCAAGTCTAGCACTTGAACCCAGGTTGGTAGACTACACAACTAGAGACTTTACCAGTAGTGCTAGGCTCACTTAGCTTTCTCATCTACACTTGTCCAGGGAATCTTATTGTGTAAAACGACAAAAAAAAACATCTTGCTTGCGGGTTAGGACCTATTCCTTGTGGCTGGGACCAGGAGTTTATTGGGCACTACACAGTGAGCAGTCTGCAAATCCCATAGTGAGTTAACAACGGGATCGACAATGGGAACATCCTAGTCAACTGAGTAGATTATATTTGTAGAAATCAAAAGAAATCCCACTCACATATCAGGGAGAATGTGAAAAACATGTACAGTTATAAGGGGAGACTGATTTTTCTTTTTGAAGGTGGGTAAATGACCCCCCCCCCCCCCCCCCCCCCCCCCCTTCCCTTGAAGTTTTTTGTGTATGGGTGGTTTACTAATTTACCCGACGATACATATTTTGATAATGGAAAACATTACCTGGGCTCCTTCTCACTTGGAGGTACATTCAACTTATTACAAATCTGTCGTGCATCCTTCTGCATGTATAAAACACCCAAATTTCAAAAGTTTGGATGAAAAAGTTATATTATTAAGGACATATCCTATGAGCAAATCTCCATCCATGGTGTGAGAATATCTCCATCGTCACCACTTCGTGGCGCCGACATGCTTCTTCAAGTCTTAGGTCTCCTCCTTGTTTTGTAGAGCTGCTCATAACAGAAGGCAATGTGTTCTCCTGTAGGGTACTTGTATATACGTCTTCATTGGAGCTGTGTCCGAGGCAATATCATTTCTACTCAACTAGATAGTCCAGCATAATGCAGATGAACCAACTAACAATTGTCTTTTATGTTTAGTGCCCTCACCATTAAGCCAAGATCCAAACATATCAGAAATATACTATGGGGTAGATGCAAGACAAAACAAACCAACATCAATCTGCAAATAAATATGTAGCATACTGACAATCAATAAAAAGATGTCAAATGTTTCCAGAAACAAACAATTTAGCTAATCAAAATATTCCTACTGTCCATTAGTAAAGGACGGGAATCTTTTGATCAATTTGTATAATTTTCCGTGCCAAATGCGTGCAGCATAACTAAGTGCAAGTTACAGAAAACCATATATGTCGGACGCACCAGAGCACAGGGATGGTCCATCGGGGCATTTGCTTATATATGTCAGAATCCATGAAACTGTTTAAATGGAAGAGAGAGAACCTGCATATATGTCTTGATTGGAGCTCCGTCAAACACATTGTCATTTCTGCTCAACTAGATAGCCCAGCATATTATAGATGCACCAAGAAACAATTGTCTTTTTAAGTTTAGTGCCCTCACCATTAAGCCGAGATCTAAACATATGAGACATGCTATGGGGTGGATGAAAGACAAAACGAATCAACACCAATCTGCAAATAAACATAGCATAATGACAATCAATAAAAAGATGTCAGATGTCTTCGGGAATAAATAAAGAGTTTAGCTAATCAAAATGTTCCTGGTGTCCATTGGTAAAAGAGAGATCCTACTGATATGGTATCTTATTCCCACCAGATCGCCTCAATAACATTGGAGCACCAAGTTATTGGAGCACCAAAGGACGGTAGATTCCTCCAAAAGTTAATGTCTCCCACCCAACCCCATTAGATAAAAGTGGCGGCTCAAAGTATAAAGGACGGATTATAAGTTCACTTCGGGCTTCAAAACAGGGAGCCAATATTTACTTTTCCATCATGCTATCGTGGCAGTCCACTGTCGTGATTAAGCTGGCATTGGTGAATAGATAGTTTGCTGCTAGAGCTTAGATTTTGTATGATTTTGATTATTCCCAGCTCATCAACAGTAGTCAATCGAGGAATATTTTGAACCGGCACTGCTACTCTATACGTTGGTCCTTGCAAGACAGATTAATTCCGATCCTCTGGTTCGGATGGAGGGTGCACCCCGCGTGTCTAGTGCATCTTAATTTATGCACCGCTTGCACCCCACGTGAAGCCATGCTTCCCCTTACAGCTTTGTCCATTACAGCCTCTGTGCTCCCATCCCTTTCTCTTTTTTTTTTTTTGCGAAGGACAGTGCTCTCGTCTATAAATACAACATGCTTATATCCCCTTTGGAAAGCCATTCTAATTAAGCTGGATTGAACTTTCTCCACCATATACCCTGCGCAACAAACTAGCTAGCATGGCCCATATTGCAATAACTCCCCTTCTCTGTTTTCTCATCTTTTTTCCCGTCGAGGGAAGAGCGCTCGAGAGAGAGATTGTGCTAGACATATACCTAAAGCAGGCATGGCGCACAGGCAATAAAGCAACTGATAACCAACTTATAGTGATAGATCGAGGCGCAGAACCCGGATACTTTGGTACAACTGCTATTAATGAATGGTCAATTCTCGATGGGCCAGATCCTAGTGCTACTGTTATTGGTCATATGAGGGGTTTGCATAGTGGAGTAAGGCGGACAGCGCCTCTCTATTACATGACTGCAAGCCTCATGTTTGAAGATGCAAGCAGGTATGGTAGACCATTTTCGGTAACACAAAAAATCTCATTGTATACTTCTATCAAATATTATTTGTACATAAGTTGGGTATTATTTTCTCATATTTACTCATAGTACTACTAAAATTTCTTATTGTCCATGATATTCTGTGAACTGAACAAAACAGGTTTAACGGATCCACAATTGAAGTGCTGGGGGCTGGTTTGCCTGGACCAGGAGCTGGACAGTTGAGCATTGTTGGGGGAACAGGTCAATTTACTAATGCACATGGTATTGTCAAGCACAGACTGCTCAGCGACGACGCCTCTGCTACTAGGATATACAAAGCCAATATACGGGTATTCTACACTCCAATGGATGACATGATGGTAAGTAGAGTAGCCACAGACACTTGGCATCGATGTACCTTCTTTTTCTATTCACTACACCACAACACAGAATTACCGACCCACACCAGTTGGCAAAAGTGGACTTTTCCCGACTCATAATGGATCGGCGAAAGTTGCCAACTGACCAAAGGTTGGTAATAATTGTTTTAGTAACAAAGCGACAGTGGGTAAAATTTTTACGTATAGCCTCGGAGGATGGGCCAGCAATTCCTTACTTATAAGTTGCACTGATGGTCGGTAAAAGTAAAAGCCAAGGCCCAAGGCCCAGCAAGAGTAACCAATGGAGTATAACTTATCCTCACAGTACATCATCGTTTGTTAAGAAGTCCGATTAATTTTCTTCCTGCAGTACCATCTAAGTGTTGCGTTGGTGCTTCTTTTGATCTTCTTTGGGTTTTGTTATTTTGCCTTAGATTTTTCAAGATCTTCTTTGGGTTTTGTTATTTTCTCTTTAAATGCATCAAGGACATCATTGTCTTTTTTTCCTTCCACTTTGCCATTGTATGTTCTCATATTAATTAAGTAATTTGCAAGAATGAACTCGATTCAATGTTTTCATTCTTGAACGAATCCTACTGTACTGTCTACAGCAAGAGAAAAAGTCGAAGGAACTAGTTTCATGGTGAAAATATGTAAATCAGATAATTCTCATACATGCTTTCAAACGTCTTGGCACCATTCACGCTTAACGGCTTGAGTAGTGTTAGCAGATGCATTTTCAACAAAAGTGATGCCAACTCCAAGCGTTCTTTCACATTTGCAGTTGCAGAAACATATTTACAACAAAAGTGATGTCAACTCATATTTACCCCAAGCGTTTGACATATTTGGACCCATGCATAAACATATTTATGATGGATGCTCCAACGAAAGACTAAACATATTTTTTTCTTATCTATATATGTACCTTGTGCAGGTCTCAGATAATGTTGTTCGTGACTCTACGATACCCAAGCTTCCTTCAGAAATTTAGCCATGATCTTCCAGGACGCATACCAGACCAGATGGCCAGTCAACTTTCACCGCCTTTTATGTTTTCCCCAAAGTGAAATAACAATCCTGACCATGTGTTGGGAATCACAAACACATTTTGTTGTACCCTTAGAATAATTCTATCGTGTTTATCTTGTAATCTCGACCTGTCATTGGATCATCATCGTCGTATCATCAATAAAGTATTGTTCTGGTATTAGGATTTACAAGTAATGACGTCCGATTAGAACAAATTTGGGATTATAGACATCATACGCGAGGATATTCTCTGAATTCGTTGGACCCCGAGCACATGCAGCTACTACCGTCTTCATAGTCTTTTTGCCACCGCGCTTGTCACTGCCGCCACTGCCCCATGCGGAGCCTCACATCGCCACCGCTTGCGCTCCTTGCCACTGCGCTGGCGAGCCTCTCACTGATGCTCAGTGAGCAGCAGACCCAGCACCACTGGTCTCCTCATTGACGTTGCAGCACTGCTCCTCCACGTGCAACCGTACGTCCGACGAGCTCTGCAACCAACATAGTGTTAAGGTCCATCAACATTTCGGTTGCTACCGGGACCTGACTCAGCTTCTTAAGAGCCCGCGTAGCATCTTCTATACCAAGCGTCTATCCTCCATCCCCTCACCGAGCTCCCGCAGGCTGCCGATGAGCCACATCGATCCGCATCACAAAGTCGTCGATGCACTCCCTATCGCGGAATGCACCGTTCTTGATCTCCATCATGAGACTTCACACGCTCGACGCCGACCCTCATCGACTTCACAGCCGCCCACACCAGTGCAATTTACTCTCCTTGTTCTCCCTCAGTGCTTACCCTTGTCCAGTCATATTTGTAGCCCATGTAATCCCAATTAAGCTCACGGTCACAGGACCGGCCAGTCACAGGGTACCCAACGCCCTCCATAACAAGGGATGTGAAAATCTACAGGCTCACGGCCTTCGACGGGTATCATCTCTTGTGCCAATGGTCATCCTCTAAAGTGCCGGTGTGTTTGTCAGCAACAGCCCCACGAGTCGCATCTGGCTGTCATATGGTAGGAAGTCGTGGATCGATCTCTACATTTTTTAGGTTATGTAAGGAGATATTCTGTTCTTCCCAGCCCTTTCGATGTTTAACATGTGCAATAAGAGTCAAAATAAACATAGCAGGTTAGTCCTCTTCGTCTGTATCATCGTCTTCTTCTTCATCATCATCCACCTCCGGCATCATGGGCCGCCTCTCCTTCTTCGGCACGGTTGGCACCGTGAGTTTGAATCGACGGATGACATGACCCGCGGCGAAAAGAGCAGCCGACGCCTGTGCCGTGGGCAGCGAGTCGTGAGAGGACGGCGGCCGCCGCCGCGATGAGGCTGCGGGCGTCGTCCCTCTCGGCCTGCGTGTACCGGTAATCTTTGGTCTCCGTGCCGACGGTGAAGAGGAGCGCGACGGCGCTGGGCCAGAGGTGGCACCACCGCCGCGACAGGACGGCGGCAATGTTCTAAATAGCCGGCTATAGCTCCTGGGATGAGGAGGGGCTAGGATAAGCTCCATTTAGCGCTAAGTTCTATAGCCCGCTATATATAGCCACCGCTATAGCTGGCAAAATCTGCTAAATCAAGTTGATTTAGCCAGCTAAATGAAGGCATGAACCCTTGATGATGTTTGAAAACATTTGATGATGATGTTTGAAACTGAAAAAGTTGATTTAGCCAGCCAAACAAAGTTCTAAATAGCTGGCTATAGTTACCGCTATAGTCCGCTATAGCTTCTGGGATGAGGAGGGGTTAGGATAATTCCCATTTAGTGCTAAGCTCTACAGCCCGCTATAGTCACCGCTATAGCCGGCTAAACCCGCTAAATCAAGGTGATTTAGCCGGCTAAATGCATGGTGGCGTAATGAAGGCACGAACTCTTGATGATGTGTAAAACATAAAAAGATGATTTAGCTGGTCAAGTCAAGGCGTTTGAAACTTTCAACGATGATATAACGAAGGCATTAAGCCACTGACTAAGTTTAGCCCATAAAAATTTATTAATTCCATGTTTTATGCATGATAATTCAATAATTTATTATGAAACTGCTCAATATGTTAGCTATAGCTATAGTCCTTTGTTAGCTTTTCTGAACATCAACCGTTAGAAGCCTTAGCCCGCTATTTAAATCATTACAGCCAAATCAAGGTGTTTGAAACTTTAGATAATGATGTAACAAAGATATTAAGCCCCTGACTTAGTTTAATCTATGAAAAATTATTAATTCCATGTTCTATGCATAATTATTCATTGATTTATTGTGAAACCGCTAAATGTGTTAGCTTTGGCTATAGCAGGCTATAGCCTTTCTTAGCTTTTCTGAACATCAATCGCTAAAAGCCTTAGCCTGCTATTTAAAACATTGGTACAGATGAACAGGCGTTATAGTCTCGAGCAGGGGAAGGGAGGACTCGTACAGCCCGTAAGAAATTTCTGTATCAGGAATTTGAAGCAGGCACAGATGGACCAGGCTTCACAGCCGTGAGTCCGTCTTGTTTGTGCTGATTTCAGTTTTGGGTTGGGCCAGTACCGCCCTATCGTTGCAATCAAGCATATTTTTCTCAAAGAAAAAGAAAACTATCAAGCATAGTACTCTACTAGCAAAAGTGCCCGTGCGTTGCCACGGGCGAGCTAGAATTTTCTTATCCCATTTAATCTGCCGCTACTTAATGTTACTCATATAATATATTCGTTCGAAACTTTATTATTCATAAGAAAGTAACAAACATTTTTTCCATGTAAGTGTGCATGGGAGATGAGACTAGAGGAAAGTAAGTTCACTAATCTGCCTCATCTATTTAATACAGATCCCAAACTTGCTCAGCTTTTTTGTTTTTTGTTTACTAATTCACTGCATCTCACTAATAGAATGACAAACTGTAAAGAGCACTCCGCCTAAGCAGCCCACATGCCCAAATTAAAATTTTGTTCCCTTCAGTACAGGATTTGCTTGGGCTTGTTTGAAGTACAGATGGTAACCTAGATCTCAATGGATGTTACCAGGTTATTTATCCGTCTCCTCTTTATGTAATCTGCAGTACAATCAGAGGAAACAAGTTAAATACTAATCTGCCTCAATTCCTTTTTTTTCTGAAGTGGAAGTCAGATCCTTGATCGTTCCCTGTTCTTTATTTTTCTACTTCACTATGTCTTACTAATAGAATGGTAGACTATAAAGAGCACTTAGTCTAACCTAGTCTCATGCATGTGTAAAATTAAATGCTCTAGGTTCTGTTCTGGATTTTCCTCAGCATGAAAATGATCAAAATTCATTGCAGTATCAAGTGAATTGCCTCACCAGTCGCCACAAATAGAACGAACTGATAAATTAGACTGCAACTCATACATGGGCCCCAGTAAACAGGTTCAGTACTAAAAGTAAAGCACTAAATTCCTATGGTGTCCTTTCGATGTTAACCATTTTTATTTCTAGAGTACAAGATTTGTACCAGTGAATAGCATAATAGCTGAAATTAGATTAAATAGCTTAACCTCAGCCATTTGTAGAGTACAAGATTTGTATCTAATTAAGTAAAGAACAAACTTGAACTGAATAGGCGTTGTGTTGTGGCACAACATTTGGCTCACAAATTGTCTGCACCAAAAACTCTTTTAAGACACGAAGCTTCTCTCTTGCCTATGAGAAGTGTCATCAAGGAAAAAACGAAGGCTCGCCTTCCTTCAATCCATGCTGATGTCAAGGAATTTGTTCTGGTACAGATTTATGCAGTTCACTACCTCGTTTGCTTGAAGTAAACAACGACCATTCCAAAATAAGAATTGAAGTTAGCTTTGGGTATACAAGCAGCAAATATTGGAATACAGAGAAGGTTTTTTTTTTGTTACGTACGTAAATCAGGGGAGTCCCCTACTTTGTAGATGTTTTATTGCTAATGGAACAGAGAAGTTTAACGACACATAATTCAAATACCTCTCATAAGTTTAACTGTCGCTTCACAAAAGGAAGCATTAATGTTTTTATATTGGATTATTGGGACACAAAATTTACATACTAAAGTATTCAGTGTCTTAAACTTGGAGAAATTCGACGCCACAATTGTTTTCACTATAATCCAAGACTATCCAAAGCTTGAAGAACTCATTCTGATCAACCATTGATGACAGTGTCTGCACAAAGGAAAAAAAATGCTCATTTGATCTAACATTAAGCCACGTATTATTTGGGTTCCACAATGGCAGGAGTTCGTTCTTTCTATATGCTAGATTAAAAAAAATTGTGTGAACACAATCCTAGAGCATGAATGACAAAAAAATATATTTGTAACATTTACAGAGATGTAGTTCTGAACATGCCAGGCGTTGAAAAAGATTATCTTGCATTGAAGCATTATGTTGAGCACTTGGCAGACAGTCAGCATTGAAGGACAATGATAAAAGTTCTTCATATATAATTGAAATAGAAAGCTCTCTTTCATCCTGTCATCACAAAACTGTATTCGCATTAAAATCATAAAGGAGTTAGAAAAACAGTGGCATATTCCTTGTATATATTGATTGAACAGATGCATCAATGAGTGTTGCCTTCTAAAATTTATCAGCTCCTACAACGCTCACAATACTTGTCAAATTTTCATGGCTAAGGCTTCAGCATCCATGCAATGGCTAACCTTTCTTTATGGTTGACAAAAAAAATCTGACTTTAATACTTAAATAAAAGGGTGGAAACTAAGGAGACACAATATAAATAAAATCAAGTTGGTAAGGAAGAATACAAAATCCAAGTTTATGATAGAGAATAATGAGCTCAGTTCTTGGTTTATTGAGACGAAAGATAACTTCTGTAAGAGGATCACATAAGCTGGTTGGCCACATGCCACAAAAGTTGTCACAAAACATTCAAGCGTCAGCAATATTTGAAAAGAGCTTTACCTTGTATCGAGGTCCTTTTTATTTTAGCAACAGCCTGAATAGATCCCTGGCAGAAATTTCTTCATGTAACTGAAACGGTCAGCTCTCCTCTCTTCTATCATAACAAATATGGAAATTTTAGCACCCATATGACTTCTTTGAAAATACTTAGTGCACACTTCTTTGAACGACACAGACTTGTTCCATTGACATCAAGACATCAACAGAAGGCCCTGTCTTGAGCTCTCTTCTGTGGCAAACAAACAAGCAATTTCGAAGGAACAGAACATACAGAACTGAGCCCCGTATCATTGTTGTGATCACCAAAATCCTATAAGAATACACATTCCTCTGCACTTTACCAAAAATGATCCAGATAAATGACTGGAACAATTAATTGCGGGTACTGCAATGTACCTGTGCTAAGGAGTGTATAATATATCACCAAAGCCCTATAAGAATACAAATTCCTCTGCAATTCAAAATAAAGAAATATATCTGTGCATAAGAGTGTATACTTGCGATGCAAAAATAATCTAAAACTGAAATTGAACTCTGATTAGGATTTTCTCAATAGGTGCAATCACTACTACCAACTTCCTAACAAATCTCAGGAAAACTAACACATAACACCAGTGTCAAGATATACAACACTAACAAAGGACGCCTAATCTCGATCAAAAGGACATTCTGCTGCTACGTGCAAGTATCAATGAGTAACCAATAATGAAAATTGCTAATAATTGTGATGTATCGGATTGTTTACCTCACTGGGTCGTCACCTCAACGGTTGCAGATGTTGTCGTGCTATTGGCAGACGCGCTACTGGAGGACGCCCCGGCATCCTTCCCTTTGTCCCTGCCATGGTGGTGGCGCTCGAAATCTTGCTCCAAGTCAGCAGCAGGCAGAGGCCAGGGACGCGCACGCGCCCCCCACCGAGCTGCGAGTAGATAGATAGTGGAGGAGGCAGCCGGCTAGGAAATGGAGTTGGCAGGCCGGATCGAGGAGATAGGAAAAAGCACATGCTTTCGAACAGCTGAATCGCAGATTAATCGCCGGAGAGGGTCTGTATATGAGAAGCGGCTGTTTTCAGTTTCGCATGATGCCATATAAAATATCAGGCAGTATATATAATATGCATTTGTTTGCTTTTGCATGGAAGCATCTGAGGCTCTGAGCTTTTCTCTTTTATCTTAATCTCATAATCATATTTCAGTTAACAGTGATTACACAAGCTGATTGTTTCAGATATGCAAGGTCGTAAGGTCTACTTTCTTTTCTTCTAGGATCGAAGCTTAGAAGCGCTAATAGCATATGCACGATTTGACTGATTGCTCTGTAAACTGCAGAATCACAAGATTGCTCTGTTTCACCATTGCACAATAAGTTTACATATAGTAGTTAGGTGTAATTTCTGGTTAGTTTTATGTTATACGAGTAAATATCTTCAAAGAAGATGTATTGGCTGATTAGAAACTATGTTATATTGCTTCCAGCCCACAGCACTTGCAGGAAAGGAGGCAAGAGGAAATTCGGCAAATGCAAAATAAATAGCTTGTCCAAATAAAGGTAAGGGCCAGACTGATGTACCTCATTCAAGAAATTATAATCGAACAAAACAATATCGGAATTGCATAGGTATAACAAGAGGCAGTAAGCCAGTTATCACATCTGATATCTCAGATCAAGCAAACAATAAAACTGGACCCCAACAGTTTATACAATCGTGCACAACAGTACCAAAAATGACGTACTGAGCCAGCTAAGATGGCTCCACAATGTGAGGAAAAAAATGGTCCTGTGCATTAAGTGTTGCGACCGTAGATGGCAACATCTCACCAAGGAAGCTCATGGCGTTGTCCCTTGCCAGCTTGCCATTCCTGATAGCTGAGCCTGCAAGCAAACCCTCCTACCACATATGCACCCTATAAATACTTGCTCATTGACACAAACCATCACCAGTTCACCACACACATATCATATTTCTTTTATCTACTCATTTCATCTCAAACACAAGAGTCCATTTATTTGAAAAGCAAGCAAGCAAGCAGCCATGATCAATTCCAAGAAGCTAGCTCAAGTGTCCAAGAAATGGCAGGGAATAGGCGCAATTGCACGAAGGACCACAACAGTCGACAAGGAGATCAATCCATCTTGCAATATAGTCGCAGGAAAGGGTAACCGTGTTGTCTACTCTTCCGATGGGAAGCGATTTGAGATCCCCCTAGAGTACCTCCGCACGGCAGTCTTTGATGAGCTCCTAAAGCTGTCGCGTGAGGAGTTCGGATTCACAAGTGATGGGAGGATCACACTGCCTTGTGATAAGGCGGTGATGGAGTATGTGATATGTTTGCTGAGAAGAGAGGCCTTGGAAGAAGTCGAGAGGGCGCTCTTTTCCATAGTGATGCCTTGCCACCACACAGGCAGAATGGTGCAACCACCTCCTGGAATTAACCACCATTTTGCTGTGTGCAGCTCCTGAAGATGAAGATATCTAGGGGTTTGAGCTTGGTTTTCCCTCTTTTTTTTTTCCCCCTTCCATCTTTTTTCCCCAGCAGTACCTTGGAGCACGGTGTTTGTGCGATACTTTCCCAACGGTACTGCAGGTGTGCAGATGGATGCATGTAAAACTAAAGAAGGAATCAAGCTTGCCCTTGAAACAACGAAGCAGTGTCAATTTACATTGTACCAATGAATATACTCTGATGATGTAATAACATAAGTACAGCGACAGGCAACCAATGGTCTAGTAGTAGTAGAATCTCCTTTTCCTTGACTTACTACACGTGAAGTCAGTACAAGAGAGGAGCAAGTGTTAATTATGAAATGATTTCCTTCTGAATTCAGTGCACCAAATGCAAAACAAACAACCGTCAGCAGGTGCCTAGTTTGACAGACTTGGTTAACCCCGAATTCCTAAGCATCTACACTCAAACAGCACGAAATCAGCTCGGTGTCCTAGACTCATACCCGCACATGATCTCCAGTCTTGCAGAGACAACATTGACACTCTCAATCACGGGAATGAAAAATTATAACAACTCCCCAAAAAAAACAAGGAAAAGAAGAGGGCGCCCCAACCTCGGAGTGCTTAGTTGCAGGACTCATCGCGCAGACGCCGGTCGCCGGAGCACCGCCAAGTCACGAGCATCCCGCTGCGCTTCCCCATCAGCTGTTCCTTCCCCACCGCGCGCCGAGCACCTCCGCGTGCGTCGCTTCGTCCGCCTCTCCTCGAGGCCCGCCGCTGCTAGCAGCGGCGACAGGACGCTGAATTCTCTGCTGCCGCCACCCTGCGCTTCCTCCCGGCCTCCGTCCCGCCCTCCTCCGCCTGCTTCTCCCCCGCCGCCGCAGCTCCCGCGCGAACAGATACTCCGGCGAATCTTCCGCTTCCTCGTCCTCCTTCCCTTGCCCAACGCGCGCGCGCCTGAAGCCGTAGAAAACGTGAAGATGTTGCCGCCGGAGAAGCGGTCTCCGTCCGCAGGGTGGCGAAGCGCTCGACGGGGCGAGAGGCCGCGCGCACCATCCACAAGCTGGATTGAGATCCTCTGACTTTGTAAATGGTGACTTTGCGTGCCTTTGAATCACTGGCATATGAGGACACATAAATCTCATGATTTATAAACCCACGTGTCAGTGACTCAAAGGCACACAAAGTCACCGTTTACAAAGATAGAGGATCCTAGTTCACACAGGCTGATTGCGCCGACTCCACTCCATGCCTCGCCCGACTCACCCTCGTTGATCCCACATCTATCCTCGTCGATCTCCTGGGCATCTGCAGCGGCGCATTCACGGCGGGGGTGGCCATCCTCGATGGCGGCGGCGCGGTTCTGTGACCGGCGGGGGAGGTCATCATCGATGGCGGCGGCGCGCGGATCTTACGACGAGAGAAGAGGCGGCGGCGGCGCGCGGATCTTGTGAGGAGATCGAGAAGGCCAAAAGGGGAGGCGGCGTGCGAGACGGAAGATACGTGAGAGCGGGTCTACCTGTCGGCGCCAAATTCACGACAGGAGAGGAGACGACGTACACAGAAGACTCAGAAGATAAATAATAAGGAGTAGAGATAGCGATAGGCCAGAGGTACGGTGGCGCCACCGGCTCGACAGGGCGGTGCTCTGCTCGACATCGCGTGCCGCCGGCAGCGCGCCCAGCAAGGATTCGCAGGAGCAGGTCGTTGGGGAGTATAGTTGGCCAAATGGACCGGCCCAGGCACGAATGCTCATTCCAATATATCTCCAGGTTAGCTTTCTCTCCTCCAAGCTATTGTACACAAAATCGAAAAGGCATGAGAAAATTTTCACTAGACGGACAGATGAATGGAACGGGAATCTGGTCACGGGTACTACGCTGGTTACCTGTTTCCTGCTGATGATGTCTTTCCTACGCGGTGCCCAGAGGGTGGCCATGCTGCAAGGGAGGCGATGGCTAACAGGTATATGTTCCTGATGATATCTTTCCACCGTAGTGCTCATCATTCTCCTCCAGGCTGCCGCAAAAAATTCGCACAAAACGATCAGATGGAAAAATGAGAACGGCAATGTGGAAAATGGGCACGGCAGACGGCAGTCTTACATAGTTCTGCTCCGTGCTCCTGTCGTCGTGAGCTCCTAGCATATCGCCGGCCATCGATCATTGCCGTGCTATATATATATATATACACTAGGATACTGGCGCGCTCTGCTGCGCCATCGTATCGTGTGGCTTAATCTATGGATTTGTTTTTCTTTTCTTTTCTATTTTATTTTATGAGGGTAGATGGGTAGACTGGTTGGGCTGATTTTTTTTTTTTTAAGGAACGGTTGGGCTGATGGGTGTTGCGTGTCTGCACACAGAGCTCCATTTTGTTTGGGCCTTTAGGTTTATGTTGCAGGTAGCTGGACTGGCCCATCACTGGCAAAAGCCTGTTTTCATCTCTAGTTGAAGTGCAGGCACGTGGAGCCGTTCGGTCCACCCGTTCGTCAAGAGGGCGCAGGTGTCTTATCGCTTGAGTGAGTCGTCTTCCTCCTCTTCGTTGCTATCCCTCTCGTCCTCTCCCCTCTCACCTTTGAGCCTTCCCGCTAACAGGTCCCTCTGGCCTTCTCTGTCCCCACGGAATCCAATCCTCTTCTATCCAATCCCGTCCACGATAACTGCAAGAGGGCTCACACACGCACACGGATCTTGCACGGATGGATTGCATCGGCTCGATCGTGATGGCTCGAGCGATGGAGGGCGTCTGGCTGGAGGACGGATCCATGGAGTAGGGAAGGGCTGCGCCACATTGGAACTTGCCTCCCCCTCGGTGGACGGCGGCGGCGTGTCGAGCGGCTCGGTGCGGGCCTACGCGCACTGTACCGCACGGCGGCTGGACACTATGGCCGCTCGTTGCTACAGGAGCTGCTGCGGCTGACTGTTCGGTGGAGAAAGGCCCATGATGTTTGTTGCTTGCCTCCGTAGTTGCCGTGCGATGGCATCATTTGCGGTGGCGGATGGTCTTCTCCGGTGAGCGTGCTTCGTCGATTCTGTATCCACTTCTCTCATTGATCTTTGGCTGATACTTTTTCGTTCGGTGCATCCTTATTGTGTTGGTGGCAAGTTTCTGGTGGAGAGGCGGGCCGAAGAACCAGGGACCAGCAAAATCAGGGCCAACGACTGGTCAAAAAGGATCAAAGTAGGTGGAGGAAGGAGGGTTGTGCTGGATAAGCTCAGTAGGAACGGGCCAAGACGGGTAGGCACCCGCGCGACAGGCACGCAACCGTGAAACCAGAGGCGGAGCGGGCGGAACCGAGGCAGGAACGTTTGGGACCCACACAAAGATGACGTGTCGACTCAGAGCAAGAGCCACGGAGGCCAAAAACGGCCTGGTGAGCCCTTGGCTTCCACGCATGTACATTAGAAAATATAGGGGTGTTCGTTTCTCTAAGTTTAAAAGTCACATCAAAACTAATCTTGTTATTTAGACATTTTAAATAAATCTAATTAAAAAACTAACTGCAGAACCTTATACTAATTTGCGAGACGAATCTAATGAGAGTAATTAAGCCGTGATTAGATGATGATTACTGTAGCATCATTATAGCGAAACAGAGATTAATTAGGCTCATTAGATTCGTCTCGCAAATTAGCTCACATCTGTAAAAATGTTTTGTAATTAAACTTATTTAACACATTAAATAACAAAATTAGTTTTGATGTGACCTTTAGGCCTAAATTACCGAACACCTCCGTAGGTAATCTAGCTACAGAATACCATATCCTGTAGCCAGACCCAACGCAGTCGTCCGACCGAGCCCAAGCAAACCTCTCCGACATCCGACCCGTCCCGTCTTTCCCAACGCGGCGCCCATCCTCCCCGCTCGGACGGTCACGGGCTCACACGCGCGTCGGCTCGGCTCGTCAAACCGCCCACGACCACGAAGCCGCACGACGTGCGTGAGGCGCACAGCCCCCGTTTCCCGTTCATTCCTCAATTGCTTTCGCTGCCGCCGCCGACCTGGATCGGACCTACTCCAACGATGCACTGCTGCCGGAGATGCCCTTCCCCTGCGGCCTTCCATCCAAGGGCGACTGCTGCCTGGTCGAACTGGATGGGAAGTGATTGATAGCTTCCGCTTCTTTCGGCGAATCCATGGCGTTAGCTTGATTCGTGGTGTTTGACCCACCATCTTAATTGGATCCCAGGTTAGTGTCCGGGCCTTTACCTTTGATTCCCTATTTGGTGCGTTTTGGGTCACTCTAGATTAATTGTTGTTGCGATTTCAGTCCATCCCGGTGGTTGCTCGGTGTCCTGGCGGCTGTCCCCGTTGAAGCCGCAATACTGAAAAGCAATTCCCGGTTTGTATCTGCTCTTCTGTTTTGCTTCCCGTAATCGTTTTTTATTTGCCTGATAATTTAATGGATGGGAGGTCTCCGCTCCCCAAATTCTTCCCCGATTCCAATTTATGTCCCCAGTAACTCAATGGATCTCACCGCAAAAAAAAAATAAAAATAAATCAATGGATCTGAGGTCTGTTCTCCCCCAATTTCTTTACCGACCCGAAAGTCATGATTATTAATTATGGCTTGATTGGCTCTTAAATTAACTGTTCTGTTTTAGGGAAATAAATTAACTGTACTTCACCAACCATCGCTCATGCAGGGAAGGTTGAAATCAATTAATTTTTTGCTTGACGCATGCAGATCTGGAGGATATACAGCCTGCAAGCATCAGGTTAAAACCTAGTGGCATCTGTAGCCTGCAAGCACCTCACTTTTCTTTTTCCCCAAATCTAATTTTCTGAAAATTGATTTAGATAGAGGTATTCAGATATGAAATGACTGTATTATGATTGCTTCCTATTGTTGATATGATTATTCAAGGTGTTGAGTCCACGACAACTTCTGGGAAGCATGTATGATGAGGCATGGATGTTTCTTAACAGTTCCTTTTTCATTCACTTAGGGGTGGAAACGGATCGAATACGGATCGGATAGTGCCTTTCCCACATCCATATCCATATTTGTAAACGAATATGGATACGAATGCGAATGTTTTCGAATACGGATACGGATCGGATATTAAACGAATGCGAATACAAAAGCGAATGTCACTATAATTCGGACGGATACGGATACATCGAACTTTCTATGTTGTTAAGACAACTACTACACGTTTACCTCTCTAAAGTATCTTTAATAACATTATTTCACATGATTTACACTAGTTCACACCAAATTGAATCAGTTTTATAATACTTTTGATATAATGTATGGGTATATTTATGATATAGTGGCGGATACGAATACAAATACGGATATGTCGGATATCTGATGTCAAAACCTCAAACCATATCCACATCCATATTTTCTAATCGAATTCGAATAGCGTAAAAATATTAATCGAATGGCAAATTCCGTACCACATTTATATTTTATCGGATACGGATATCGGATATTACGGATTATCCGTATCCATTTTCCACCCCCTACATTCACTATACTGAAAGAAAGGTCCAATACATTTTTTTGCTGCTGATTGCTAATCGATTATTTTTCTTACAACCATCCGGTCATTAGTTCATTACAGTACCACGGCTGTATATATGTAAGATGGCTCACAATGGCTGTGGCTTCTATAATATTCGAGAAAATATGCATCTGCCAAAAAGCTAGTGACTTGATTTCCTCAACAAATCTATAAACTATAAGTTCCCAATTATCAATACATCTTAGAATATCTGATATTGCTAGCTTAGCAGTGTTTTTAAGTTTATGTGGTTCCCTCAATAAATAAATAAATTATGTGGTTCCCTCAAAAAATAAATAAATTATGTGGTTACATGTATCTGCATTCGCAGGATTTACAGCTTTGTAGTTTCCTTGGTTTTGCTGATGCACCGAAGATTTCTATTTTGGCAGCTTCGTGATTGGTGTGTAGGTTATAGTTTTTGGGTCCAGGATGGTGTGTTTTCTGAATCTTGACCAATATGGTGTCAATAAAACCATTGATCTGTGACTTTTCAGCTAGCATATAATGTGTTGTTTCTATTTACAGATAGCAAGCTCATTCGTGATTTATCAATTTTAGAAATGTGAAATTGCTGTATATCTGTTATTGTTCTTATTATGACTGTTTCAGGTGACTAGATCTCCTTTGCAAATTATGGGCTGGATCCACGTTCTCATTTGAGAGGAACCAATAGGCATGAGATGTAAATGTTATCCAGTTTTTTTTCATTGTGCTTGTTTATGTTGTTCAGCAACCAGTACATTCGTGCTTCTTTTGTATCTTGACGTCTGTACACCTTTACCTTGTCAAACAGCAGCTGCGTGGCATTACAATGGTATCAGTAATGTGCTAACCTATTCTAGGAGGTGTATTATCACGTTATGTTCGATGATATTACAATTCATATATCCCTAAACATTGGTGTGAGCCTCCTGCTACAAATCTTTTAGTATCTTACAATATTTTGGTGGAACCATTAGATGTTTTGCTCAAATTAAAATTCCCTGGTGTCCTAATGATGAATAAAAGTGTTGCCTAGCTATCTGTATCGATATTCACCACTGCTTTGTTGTAAATCTGTTGTTATATGTTACCAGGGATGTATTAATAATATAATTAATTATTTTTTATGGCATCTTTAATCCATATATGTCGTATAGTAAATTTTGGCACAAGAATGAGGTGTGCCACCATTATATGCTGACTGCCATTATACAAGTTGTCCACATATTACAATGAGGATGCATTTCGATTTTTTTTTTTGGCTGCCAGAGGCTAGAGAAATGTAAGTAACACTTCCCTTACATGTTTTTGATAAATGGTCATGTGCCACTTCATTTTTTATTTGGTGCTGCATGATGTTCTGGTCACCTGGTTAGTTTATTACTTCTAGATGGTTGTATCATTTTTAGAAGGTGCCAAATTGCTCATAGATAGCATCCAAGTTCTATTTCTTTAGTTGATGGTCAATCCTTATGATGTAAATGAATCCTATATGTTTTAGGTAGGATGTGCATCAACCTCGGATTCAATTTATTGTGGAGGATAAGCTATTCGTTTCTGTAATCTGCATGCTAAGAGGAGTCGAAGGGTGTAAAACTTCTTACCTCATTGTCTGTTCTGTCTTTGACATGCTGGAGATTTCTAGATCGGCAGCTTCAAAATCAGTGTGTACTGCATAGTAGATGGTTCTAAGTGCAGCATAGTGTCTTAATTTTAAATCTTGACCGATAGGGTGTCAATGAAACATCTTGATCTGTGATTTTTGTCTTCAGCTAGCATATGATGTGTTGTTTCTATTTACAGATAGCAAGCTCATTGATGAATCCTTAATTTTAGAAATGTAAAACTGTTGTGTATTTATTTTTGTTCCTATTACGATTATTTCAGGGAACTGGGTCTCCTGTAAAAATGATGGGCTAGATCCACGCTCTCATTTGATAGCAACCAACAGGAATGGATTCTAGCAGCCATTTGAGTTGGAGTATTGGTCATCGAGCTGTCACTAAACTAAGAAGAAGCTATCTGGTGGCTTTGAGGCAGGCATATAGGCATAGAACTTTTATCCAGTTTTCTGTCAGTGTGCTTGTGTGTTGTTCATCTACCATTACATTCGTGCTTCTTTTGTATCTTGATATCTGTACAATCAAGATATAAGTTATTTTCCTGTAATTTAGAGTGACTTTCGAAGCTCCTGGAAATGCAGCAACCTGGTACTTGTACCTGATAGTCTGGTACTTCTCACCCTTGTACATGGTTATTTAAATTATTGAACAGTATCATGTTCCCTTTTGTGACAATGTCCACATGTGAGTTTTTCCTGTAATTTCAGATTTACAATTGGTTCTGATTATGGTCAGTGATAAAGGGCATAGCAGGGCTCGGCTCAGTGCCAAAATTGACATTATACGTCAACTCGCTTTAGCACACTATATGTCAATTTGCATGAGCACCAGACGTACATCAATCTTCTGATCAGAATTAATTAGATGCACTAATATAGATAATCTGCAATATGACAATAATAAGCTGGACTTATATTCATCACAGCATATAAAAAGCATCTGCTCTCAATACAGGTGGTTCTGAATCTCGCAGGCTTAAATCAAAAGGAAAAATACGGAAAGATGGGAAGGTACCATCACTTTTTTTTTTTGAGATTACACAGTACAACTTAGACACTCACAACGCACGCACACTCACCCCTATCAACACACGTACGCAAACCCTACCCCTACGAGCATCTTTAAAGACTGAGCCGGCAAATCCAGAGATACGAAGTCACCACTAGCGCCTCGCTGTCGACGGGAGCGTCGCCTACCACTGAAAGCACAAATGCCGTTAAATCCTTGAAAATTCGCTCCCACAAGGAGTCGAACCCAAGACCTGAGAGGTATTACTCAGATGTCTTAACCACTAGGCTAATACCCCTTTCACGGAAGGTACCACCACTTGGTCTGTAAATCCACGGCAAACAAAAGAAAATCCTGCACTGCTGTAATGAAAAGAAAATCCAAAGGCCACCTTCAAGCTGATTCAAACCCATGCGGACCTCTGCTTGTGCCCTTTGTCTAGCAGAATAGGACTAATATCTCGTTGCTTAGCGACACCTTGTAAAACGGAGCAGTTTCCATTGATAAAGGCACATGCACTCCAACTCATCCCCGTCAGATCAAAATTCGACTCGAATTGAACCTTTCCGTTACCCAATAGTCGCACGATCATCTGCCGGTGCCCTCTTGATCCACAAGAAGTCGATTAATCAATTGATTTTTTAATCTGACAAAAAGACGAAGAAATTAAAGAAACAGAGGATGTTCGTTCCAGCATATGGGAGAGGAGAAAGAGGCTGCCCAAGGAAGAAGAAGATGCAGATCTCGTTCTCCTCCGCAATGATACGGCTCCTTGGAAGCTCGACGCCGTGCAGTTCCATGGAAAGTGGGTTTGGATTTACAAGGGAATCTGAGGGACGTGATGAATGGATCTGACGCAGCGCCGCCGTCCTTGCTGCCGGAGCACCGGAACAGTTCGTCGGGGGCAAGGGAGACTCGGAGCAGGGCGACGGGGAATTGTGTGCTAGGCTCATTGCTCCACTCAGGGACGGACGGGCTCGTTCGGATGGTTGGGCTGGCCTGGGGCGATACCGACCTGCCTACAGAGTACAGAATAAGGAATTCTGTAGCTAGCTACAGATTATAACTACACAGAGTAAATTCTATAGTCGGCTATAGAATAGCTTATTCTATACCTACTTCAGTTTTATGACAAATTTATCACAAATTTACGATAAATTCAAACAAATTTACGACATCAGCGTTCACACACATTTTGAAAGAAAAATCATGGTAAAAGTGTAGTAAATCATGTAGAAAAATATCATAAATCACTACACACGAATGTCCTAAATTACAATATATAAGTGGCCATAGAATAAGTTATTCTATTGTCTATAGTAGTTCACTATATATATATAAAAATAGTAGTTCACTATATATATATATATATATATTCTAATAACTAGTAATGATATGAGTTTCTTTTTTTACGGTCAATAATAGGGTGAGAGCATGAGCATCCCCACCTGAATTTTCATAAAACGGGCCTAACTGGCAATGATATGAGTTCAACCTGGCTATACAATAACAGTTAAATTACTTTCACGAATCCAGCTGTCTCAAACACTTGTCCTCGCTAATTCATTCCCCTCTTGTGGCCGTTCCTTGCAACCACTCGTATTCTACGGGACGTACAAATCCTACCTCACTGCATTCCCAAACACTGGGTACCCAGTGCCCTCCGTAGCAAGCGATGTCAAAATCTACCTCCTCGCCGTCTTCTAAATAAGACATATCCAGTGCCACAACCATCCTCTCAAGGACAGCTGCACTCGCGAGCAACAGCTGCACGAGCCGTATATGTAACAGACTCAAATTTAGAAATTTACTAGAAATTATTTTAATTAGCATGCCGATGCATTCTTATCATTTTCTCAATGTTCAGCATGCCTGGCATATTTTCTCTAATTTATTTTGGTTCGTTTTGGCTTGCATATCCTTCAGTTAAAAACTTCTTTACTTCCACATATAACATTAGTGTAGGAATTTATGATTTAGATTTATACATTGCAGACATCAGTATACCTCGCATCCATGGAAATATTCAGTAGCGCACCTATAGTCTTCCAAGGACACCTGACCACATGTGCCTAATTTAAGCTTAATTGCAGAGATTAGAAGAGCTAAGCATTCTATATATTCTAGAAGGTGGCTGTGCATTCTTATCAGGTTGTGCTCCGAGTATCGAAGTATACAAACACAACACGGCAGTCCCTTTTCCCATCCGAAACCCATTCCCCTCTGTTCTTTATCTACTGCTAGCACATAAGAACTTCTCTCTTGCCTGAACCAGCAAAGCAGAGAAGGAACACTCTTCCTCTTCCCTGTTCTCTTGAGAAAAGCAAGAACTAGAGCACATCGAGCTTCATCTTTCTGTTGCATAACACCTTCAGCTTAGCAGGGGTAAGAGCCAATCCCATAATCCCTTGCTCTGTTATTTTATTATGCAAAGTGCAGAGCAGCTGTAGCTGGTCGATTAAGCCATGGCCGGTCTTGTTGCCGCAACCATGGGCGTCTGACAGTCTTATAGGTCTCTCTACATGGTTCTCTTGGGGAAAACTCTAGTGCTATCTGTACATAGCTATGCAGTAGGGATGGAATCTCTGTAGCTAACAAAAAACAGTTCGACCAGTTATATTTGTACTTGGGCGTGAGAGGTCAAATAGGCAGGCAGTTCGCCATTAGTGAAAAATTAGATAGCAAGCTGCAGTTTTGACCTTCACCATCAGTGCACAGTCGAGTAGAAGCACACAAATAGTGTAACATTAGTTTTGCTGGGGCGAAAGCTAACAGTACTAGTTCCAGTTTCAGTTTATAGATTTCAGAAAACAAAATAGAGCCAGTTCACTAGCTGGGTCACACCATGGGCATACTTTCAGTTATGCATAGAAAAGCAGAGCATGTTGTGTGCAAAAGCAGAGGATCACCTATAACTAAATAATCTTTTAGACTGTCACATGCCATCAGTTTTAATTAAGTTCAGATTTGAACACCATACATATACTCATGCATGTGAATGCCTAGAAAATCCTATATCCTAGATAAACACCAGCTCTCCTAAATTCTGAACAATACTGTTCCATTAGCTAGGCTCCAATTCTGATGCTTAGATTAAAATTTAGTACAGAGATGAAATAGCCCTGGTCTCAAACAGAGCACACTTTCAGTTAACTAATTTGCATCTTATAGGATATAAAATCTAACCTTTATATACAGGACATATGTTAGCATTATCTATAAAGCAGGTCATTGCTAGATAAGTTTTGGGAATCACCAGGAGTAATTATGGAAGTAAGCATACTGTTCGTGTCTGAAAACTGAAGTAGTTGTTAGCTAACAGGAGCCTGTTGCATGAGTGAATAATCACATATCATACATGCATGATCTAGCTGATCCAGTGGCAATTCTGAACTAATTGAAAGCTACTTCCTTTACTAATATGTTCCAGCTGCATAGTAATGTTCTGCATATAAGAGCATTCACTACAGCACATATGCCTGCATCGAGATATCAAATTTGCTTCTTTTCAATGCATCATCCTTTGACAAAAATAATTTCAACTTATAACTGAATGTCCCAGCTAGATCGTGACGTGTACGAGCTCGGATCGGGGGCTAGTGTAGGAGACGTGGTGAATCCTGAAGCTGCAGAGTGGAACGCCGACGAGCAAGAAGGCAAGTCACACACCGATTGATCATATATTGCCTATCTTCTTTCTTTAGTTCTTGTGCATTATGAAACTGTTATTAATATATAATTGTCATAGCTTCACATCTGGGAAATGTGGTAGAAGTTCCAAACCAGTTCTTTATGTTAGAAAGCCACCCTTTCTACAATGGCCATACTTATCAGATTGCAACCTAGGGTGAGCCCTCACCAATAGAAAGATGATTTGAACTACAGGTTAAGGTTGATATATGGTAATTATTTGGGATAAAATTAAATCATGGATGATGGTGGAAGTATGGATTGGGCTGACGAACATGAGTTCCGAGGTGGTTGCGTGCACATGTACCTCAGTGGTTATGTGGCAGATCGCTGGGCTATGTCCGAAGCATTTTTTAGGAATTGACAACTAAGCCACGATCAAAACATAGTTATCGCCCATCCACGGGACCGATCACTCAGACCTGGTTTGGTTGTTTCTTTCACTTTGCGGGCGTGCATGGGTAGGCCGTCGGATGTTGTCCAACCTATTCCATGGGTAGGATCTTGGCCAGCTTGCCATCGTACGAACCATGTAAACAACTGCAGATTCTTAAGATGGTCTCTTGTTGTACCGGGCACGTTTCAGGAGTGAGAGGGTAGCTTGGATCTTGTTATTCCGGCTATGTACAAACTGTGATATTATGTGGGTAAAGATATTATGTGGGTAAAGATGACCAAGCTCTGCAGAGTCTTAAATCATTCGAATGTGTCGTGCTTCCGACGAATGAAGCTATGTTTATGGGTGACACTAGTTTTATGGCAAGGTCGTACTCTTTCCTCGTGGTTATGTTGGATGTGGTAATGGTGGATATTTATATATTGATTTCACTTGAGATAAAAAGTTGATTATGCTATACGTGAATAGTAACTTGAAGTAATTATGTTGCTTGCATAGGCTATTTACTTTGAGAGTTATCTTGCATTTACCATTCCGTGTGGCTTGTTGAGTAAGAAAGTACTCACTCTTCCATAAACATGATGTCTTGTCCCCGCTCGAGCATGTCCTGTGGTCTATGTAATATACAGGCTTTGTATTAATGTGAACTAGTTTGGTTTCTTCGTTGTAAATCTAATTGAAAGACCTTAACTTACGTAAAATTTACTATGGTTTGTAACGAAGCTGGTTTTTATACTGCTCTATGTGCGGCTGACTTCCTGAGCGGTCGCATATAAGAGGATATCTCAGGGTACCCCCTAGCTGTCCAACAGAAGTCAATTGTTTTTACACTCTGCAGGTGTTCCAGAGAGATATTCTGGCTGTCCCAATCCTCCTTTGGCTGACTGCAGATGCAGCTAGGAGCCAAGCACTCCTCGTTGACCTATACTTAGCAAAATTACCACAAACATAAGTCAATTTTTGTTGTAGTCAAACAAGCATATGTTTCGATTTGAGTTCATAGCCTCACCATAGCATAGATGTCGATGGAGAGGTATTCGATTTCAGTACACTTTGAAAGAAATTTTGCTACACTGGCTCCTATGGTTTGCCCATATGCGTTCACTTGTATTGTCAAGTTGGTAATGTTGAGCATGTGTGGGATCGCCATCATCATGTCCTCTATATCTCCTTCGTCCATCTCATCTCCATGTGCATCCTTCAACAGGAATTATTATGTATACCGGATCAGTAATGTTGGAAAACAAACTCAAATATAAAGCAATATAAAAAAATTCGAAAAAAAAAAGGTTGAGGCAAAGTTTAGGTCAAGCAAGATTGAACCTTGACATTGTTGGCTTCAGAAACAATTAACTAAGGCCTTGTTTGGATCCCTCAAGTTTCTAAGTTCTTAAGAAAACAGCTTTAGAATAATTGAACACCCCTGTTTTGTATCACAAAAGACCCTGCGCCAAATCTCCCTCACCACCTTCTTTTGTCAAATGGTCGAACACGATAATGTCAAATAAAGTACAAAAGAAAAATGGAGCAATGGTATCTGAGATCCTGTACCATACAACTATGCAGGAAACCATAATTTATTCAGATAAAATACTAAGATGACAAAATGCCCCATATATATATTACAGAAGTACTATTGATAATCCATAATTACTGAACTGTTAAGCAGATACATAATACTATTTTGAACACTATTAAATTACCTCACAGCGAATCCAGCATAGCGTCGGTTGTCGCACATTTAGAACAAATACAGGATTCAGTTTACTTTTAATAATAATTTTAGTCTTCGAACCTGCAGATGTTGTACATATATTGGACATTCAGAAAACAAAATAAAGATATTCCCTTCTGAAGTAATACACATGTAAATGACACGAAATTTTTTTAATGCTGTGAACTCGATCCAATCAAATACTTGATAAGATATATAGCTCGCTCATATGGGCACTCACACAGTTCAGTTTGGTCTAGAACAATGCCAGCCATTACAGTTTACCATCGGAACAGAAAAGAAGTAATAGCCACAGGATCTATTAGTGTATTGCATTACTTCGAATTCCTGTATCTTGGATTACGTGGCCTTAAAGACTTGGCTAATGAGAATATAAATCGAAAAGACCTGTAAATACGAAAAAAGATCTAACTACAAAAAGAAATCTGGATCCTAAACGAAGATCAGAGATGAATCTATGTAATTCAAGGAAAAATGAAGGGCATACGGTTCATCCAACAGAGCAAAGCAATTGGGATTTGAGGGCGGGGAAACTGACTCACTGGCACCATGCGCCGCCATAGAAAATTGACGAACCGCCACTGCCGCCGCCGTGCATCTGAGGGTCGCCTTCTCCTCTGCCGCACACCCTGGACGCCGCCGTGCATCCGGGATGTAGCACTGCCGTGCCGTGCATCCGGAAACATCCGCCGCCGCTACAACGCAATCTGGGGCCGACTGCTGCTGCCCTGCGGTGATCTATGATGCCTGATCAATTAAAACGAAACCAATGATAGGGTGGAGACAAGAAACTATCAAGATGGAAGAAGCAGTGGTGATACGCGCACCAAACAGATCGAGGATCGAGGGGCAGGCCACCGGTAGAACCTAGGTAGAAGATTGATGCGGGAGTTCTTCCCTTTTTTTCCCGTGGAAGATGAGGGGAGGGGGCGGTTGTTTTTATCTTAATAACCGGGTTGCGTGCCATGGGGTGGGTGAAGCGTTGCAAAACGAATGGGCCTGCAACGCTAGCTATTTCCGTTGCAATCTATCCGATGCTAAAGTGGGTTTGTGTTGTAGTGTCATGCTCTATGATGTCTTCTTCTTCTTCTTCTTCGTCTTATTCTTCTTCTTCTTGCACCTCCAAGCCCGCTGCCTCCTCTGCCGCCGGCACCACCTCACCCTCTTGACAGAGCAGACGGTAACTATAGGAGTTTATGGGGAAAAAAACAGAAGCCCAATATTTTCCGTCTCAGACTCTCAGTTGAAGCTAAGTTGAGTTGATTGAGGTATTAATAACTCTGTATATCAGCATTAGTTACATTAATTACCATCTGCTTATCCTGCTTACAGGGAGAAGAAAAATGTAGAACATGTACAATCCAAATACTTGACGAGATGTATATTCCTGCGACGTAAAGCTTATAGTTTGCTAGAACAAGCGCACCACAATGCAATCACCGAGTTCGCGGGCCGAAGCCCTCTTGTTGCCGTTGCAAATGAAGCAGAGTTTGCTCTGCTCTGGGCCTCCAGACTGAATTGGGGCTTAAATCCTGTGGTTGTCACTTAGCTGAATTTGTGTTTCTTTTTTGTTTTCTAGTTCGATTTGCTTACAATGTCAATAAGTAAGAGAAAGTATTAACTAGTGTAGAGATGTGAGGATTGAGATACGTATTGGCTGCTTTATTTGGACTGGAGTAGCTGTTACCATCAATGATCAAACGTATACAAAAAATGGTCGCGCCACACACCACAATGTTTTCTTTTTCTTCTTGCTGTTCACGGCATCTATCATCACGCAGATGCCACGTGAACCCATGCGAATTACATGTGGCTGTTTTAAGTTGGCATCAACATCTTTCCACATATACCTTCAGTGGCGGAGCCAGCCAACAGACGCAATGGTGTCACCTCTGCTTACCCATGGTGTCACCAAGCTAATAAGCACTAGCATGCATGTAGTTTATGTGGAGATTTCCAAGGTTCATTGGTGTCATGTGACACCATGGAACCACCCTGGCTCCGCCCCTGGATACCTTTAGATTCATTTTATCATGCATGAGTGATAATATCCGGACATAGCAATAGTACTATACAAGAGAAAAGAACAATAGATGAAGTCCACGAGAACGGACAGAATCGACGAACATGGGACGTCTCAAACTGAATCGAATTCTCCCCCAACATCATCGCAGTAGCAACTAGCAAATTAAAGAAGTCTGTTTTGGTGGACTGGTCGGCAATCGTAGAATATGTTCTCGTTGTCATCAAGGTGCAGTGTCAACATAGAGAGGTTACACGTCACTACCTTTCGTGAAGGTGTTTGAAGGGCGGCAAGAACCGGCCGGAATGGCCTTGCAGGTCGTTTTCGGTGGTTTTCCAGCCAATTGGTTGGCAGTTTGTGTCAAATAGGACTGAAATTGGTGAATGTTTGGTAGTGGTATTGGTTGGCGGGTGTCACATCACATCACAGCGGGAATTGAGAGGACTTCCAAGCTGCCGTCCTACGGTTCACTTGACCACTCATGCCTAATTGCAACGAACCTACATTTTCTTCTGTTCGGAAATATATAAGATGTATTTTACTGAACTTTGACTGAATATTTCTTTTAATATTTTCAATAAGTATAAGATCACATTTCTAAGAAAGTACTCGGTCTAAATACAAATCCAACGACAACAATCTTAGTTCAAATAAGCTACTTATCCTTATATTATTGAGAAAATTTCTTATTTGCCATCAGAAATTAGACTCTTCTTTTATTCGCCCTCAAAACTTTGCACTTCTTTTATTTGCCATCTGATCTAATTTCACTTCTTTTATCTGCCACTTCAATCACTTTAGTTGTTAGATTATTGTGCTTTCATCACTGCATTATTTTTCGGATGAAAATTGGAGGCAATATTTTTTTTAACAAAATTACCTCAAATTTTCATCCAAAAATTTTGAGAACCATTTTTGGCATAAAGTACACAGACGAACCTATTTTGGTATTGTGGCCTGAACAGTGAACACTGTTGTGACAAGATCAAAACTTTCTATGAACTAAAGTGATTGGAGTGGCAGATAAGAGAAGTGAATTTTGATCCGATGGCAAATAAGAGAAGTGCAAAATTTTGATGGAAAAAATAAAAGAAGAGTATAATTTCCGATGGCAAATAAGAAATTTTCTCATTATTATTATGTCGTCTAGCTTATTAATGGCAGCTCGGGTCCTCCAAAGATACCCAAATCCAAAATGTTTCAAACTAGTTGTGTTTCATCAGCTAGAGAATATAAGACATACTTTGATTGCCCAAAAGTAATTGAAATTTTCTCTTAAAATATTTTATTAAATGGGATTTCTAAGAAGAGACTCTTAATACAAATAAAAAATAAAAAGAAAGAAAAAGAAAACAAATCCAATGACATAAATCTTAAGTAAAATATCCTATTTACCTTTATATTAATATGTTGGGAAAGTTTGTGTTTAGGAGTCAAAATATGTCGAAAATTTTGTTTATGATGGAGAGAATATTTCTCTAGATGACATGAGAGCTGGAAATAATTCTACTTTATTCATAGAAAGCTCATAAAAGGGCACTGTGCATGGATGCTACTAATATAACAAGTACTCTTATGTGATAAAAGGATTGTCGAACATACAAAAGCTTCCCAACGCCATTCTACTAATCCAGTTGTAATTGATGGTGAATAAATTCTAGAGATGTATAAATGGCATGATGGTGAAAATAGTTATAATTGACTTAGAGCAACTCCAAAAGTCTAGTCAAATTTCACTCTCTATATTCTCATTTAGCTATCCATTTAGCTAAGATTCTCTCACTATATTTCCGTACACTCCAACAGACTAGCTAAATAAGACTCTTCATATACTTTTAAAATATTACTCAATTTTTTTTTGGCTTTACCCTCCTTTTATCCATTCGGCAGCTCCCTCCGCCGCCCACCTCCCTCCTCCCGACGGACGTAGCTTCTCTGTTTCCTCGTTGTGTCTCCATGTGTATCTCCATGAAGTTCTGCTCGACGGCGTGATTTGGGGTTGCGAAGAGCTCAACTTCAACGACCACAAATTTGGGCAGAATCAACCTCAAATCTCTGAAGTAGGGAACTCAATTCCGGTGCTGAAGATGTCTAATTTTGTTGGCTACGACCTTGATACTACTTAATCTTGTCTTAGAGGATTACGATTCATTGGATGCGTTGATTTGAGCAGCAGCCGTGAAGCAAATTCAGGTTCGCTGGCTTCGAGTTCGTGAAATTGGAGCTTGCCGGTGGTGGCCGATGTGAAGACGAAAGCGATGGTCTTCAGGGTATCTTCTCTACGTACCCAATTGTAGCAGCAACCATTCGTGAGGCCGGAGCTCTGTACGTCGGCGCTTTGCACCCACCCGTCGGCTCCGCATCACTCGAGTTGGAGGAGATGACCAAGCGGCGGCCCCGCTCGGGCGTCGTCGGAGACACGGCGGCCCTCCGCCCGGCTTCGCACCTCGGCAGGCGGCGACGCCCCACTCGTCGCGGCCTCGCCTCGCCCGGCGGCGGCCCAGTCCGGCCAGCGGCGGGAGGGAGTAGAAGAGCGGCACGGCCGCGACGAAGCAGAGGAGGGGGAGGGCGAGGGAAAGAGGAGGACGAGGGCGCGGAAGCGCGCGGGTTCGCGCGGGAGGATGGGGATGGCGAGCGTGAAGCCTCGGCATATATGGCTAGCGCGGCCGGGAGGATGCCGAGCCAGAAAGCGAGCTGATGAAGATAGCTAGTCCGTTGGAAAGCAATTTCAGCGTTGTTTTTCTTTTTTTACCGATCCTTTCTTATTTGAAGAGTCTGTTGGAGTTGCTCTTAGGTGCCACGTCAGGTGCTCCATCATAGTTTGTTCATTTTTTCTATACAAAGCCAGTGTCATGCTACTTGTAAACAACGAGTTGTTTTTAAGACTATTTATGTGGAGTTCAAGAGCATAAAGTACGTAACCATGCGTGCTCCACAAAATCAAGATCTGGGTAAAATTTACTCCTTGATAGTGGTTCTAGAGCCCAAGATTTAGAATTTATGGTTTTTCGAGCATGAAAATAAAATAAAGTTGAGAGAAACTAACCTATCTGAATGAAAAATAAAATCAGGAAACCATTTTCTCTCCTATGATTTCCTCCTGTATTCAAACTCCGAACCTTTCAACCACTCTAGTCCAGATGCACGATGCTGGTATAGTACCCTTGACTTTGAGTCAACTTGGGAAATTGCAAAGTAAAGAAAAGGGTGAAGACTGCTAGAGTGCTAGGGCGGTCGTGCAAACCGGGGAAAGCGAAAAGGACGCTTTGGGGCTTGGGCTTTCTGCTTTTTCGGGCCACGACCAGATTCACCAGAAATTACCAATTAAAAAACACAAAAAAATCAGGTAATAACAGTCGTATAAAACCGGCGCGATCTCGTCGCCGCTTCCCCCCACCGATTCCAAGCTCCTTCCTTTTTGATCTCCTCCCTCCTCCGGCCCCCGGCGGCGGCTTCGCCGTTTACCGTCCCGCCGCTCCCTTCGCCGCCCGCGGCATTCGTCAGCGCGGCTCCACCCCCAGGTCATCTTGCGCCGCTGCGGCGCCTCTGTTTCTTGTGTTCTTGTATTTCCTCGTTTGTTCGCGCCGTCGCCCGCCTGCTCGTCGCTTCTCCAGGTGGAGGCGCCACCGGCGTGTGGCGGAGATCCGCCGGGGAGCTTCGTTCCGTAGGTCAGAGCACCACCTGACTTTTGCGCGAACGGACTGCTTGTTCTGGTTCTGCGGGACGTTCTTCCCCTTCCTCTGCTCCGGTCCCTGAGAGCTGAAATCGAAATGTGTCATTCACGGCAATTCATCCTGGTCGCCGATGCCGGGGTGGTTCTTTCAGTTCAATCCTAACCCCTTTCTCGCTTTGGTGGACAGGGCGTCAGCGAGGTCGAACGAAACGAACCTGCCCCTGATAACGGCGCTGTTCATGGTGAGTTTGCTAGCTAGAGTTGCGTTGTCCTTGCACGTGAATACTCGTTTCGTGGCTTGCTTGCTTCCTCGTCATGTCGTGTAGTACATCGTTTGCCATGTCATGTCAAGGAAGATAACATGTGCTACTCTTGTTTTGATTCGATCCTGCTTTGGACAGGGTGAAGAGGCTGTTGAGTTCCGCGTGGAGACCAAGGGCTACCAGCAAAATGCCGTAGGCGTTGGCAATAAGACGGTAAGTTGTTGGCTATAGTTCCATTTCAAGTTATGCCTAGGGATCATTGGGATCCTTTTTGTTAGTTGTTGGTGAGTTTTTTTTGTATTATACTGAAAAAGGATGATCACGGTAACAATACTAGAGTGGTTGTGACGGTTTTGTGGATGTTTTCTTTGATACACCGTCAATACACCTTGTAGTTGTGGAGTACCTGCATGAATTGCACCCTTAAATTTGAATAACTAGAAGAATCTCCATCCTTTATTTCATTCATAAAGCATACATGAGCTGAGCTACTCTTACTTTCTCCTTAAAAGTCGAAAGGCAGTGTGCACATCATATGATACTGAACGGGCTTCCTGTACCTATTAAATGTCTTTGCTAATTGCAGTACGAGTACCTTTCGCAGCTTAGTGAACAAGCTAGTGTAGTTATCAGTTAGTGTTTATTTTAGCAAGGAGTACTCTGTAGTATATTCTGACAATATGTTCTTCCTTTTTCAGTATGTTTTCAGCAGACCAGATGATGACTCCAAGTCATCAATTAACGTTAAAATTCTGGACAAACAAGCTCCGACTTGGTATTGTACTTCATCACTTCAGTTGTGTCCTCCCTTTCACCATATATTTTGGTAGTTATTCATGCAAACCATCGGTCCTATGACAGGGTTGTACCGACAGTACTAGGGAAACAACCAACTCTAACTAAGTCGCTGTCAGCGATTTCTGTAAATGATGAGAAGATATTGGTTGTCGAGAAGGGTGTTCCCTTGATTGATTCCTTCTGGTTCCTTGAGGTAACACTAGCTTATAGATACCATATTTTGTTTGGGTAGAATAGGAGCATCGTTTGCTTATCAAGTGGGGAGGGCTGAATTTGTTCATCTTTTTCAACAAGAACATGGTGAGAAACAAATAAACTTGATGTTCTCCTGGTAACGTCAGTAATAGTATTATATGTGTGATTTCCTGTAACTACTGTGCAATTATGTTCCATTTTGTAATTATATGATGGAATTTTCGGCCCTCACCTAACTGGCGAGTCGGATATACTTGTAAAGTCACATGATTGAGCTGTGCAAAGAGTCATGGTAACTGGAGTGATGCATTCAGTCAGTTTGTTGTGCTGTTGATGCAGAACTATAGGTTTCTGTTTTTCTAGATGCTTTCAGAGGGGGCTAGTAACGCTTTTCTATGTGCTTCTTCTCTAGAGGCCTACAGCCAAATTTCTAGTTGCTTCCTGTGTAGAATTTCTCCTTTCACAGGTCCACTGAGTTGACACTCTTCTCCTTTATTTATTTCAGATAGACACTCTCTTCGTTAAACAGCAGCAGAAAATTAAGGGCGTCGAAGTAGTTGTGTGGAGCAAGGGGGTGGCTGGCGTGGGCCAAAAGCCAGTTGTGATTAGTGGGCCTTCTGGTGTTGGAAAAGGGACATTGATTGCAAAGTTGATGCAAGATTATCCGTCAAAGTTTGGATTTTCTGTTAGCCACACTACAAGACCTCCCAGGGAGAAGGAAATAGATGGAATTCACTACCATTTCGCAGAGCGAAGCAAAATTGAGAAAGATATAAGTGAGGGCAAATTTCTTGAATTTGCTCATGTTCATGGAAATGTATATGGCACAAGTATTGAAGCAGTTGAATCAGTTACTGACGAGGGCAAGGTAAAACTGCTACTGTCTATTCATACACATTTCTGAAAGGTGAATTGCTCCATCTTTCCATTTCTTTGTCATTGAAGAGGTGTATTCTCGACATTGATGTCCAAGGAGCTCGATCTGTGAGGGCTTCTTCTCTTGAAGCAATATTCATCTTTGTATGCCCTCCATCATTCGAGGAACTAGAGAAGCGCCTTCGGGCACGGTATATTTGTAGCTTATAACATGTAGTAATAGGCTAAGCTCATGTATTGATTGTTGCATTCTAAATCATAACAGCATGCTTGATTTGTTCTCTGTCATACAGTGGCACAGAAACAGATGAACAAATCCAGAAACGACTGAGAAATGCTCGGGCTGAGCTTGATCAGTCCAATTCTCCAGGTCTTTTCGATCATGTTTTGGTAAATGATGACCTTGAAACTTGCTATCAGAACTTGAAGGTAAGCTTTCCTTGCCTGAACCTTTTGAATGCATGACTATACTCATGTGCCCATCCCTTTACAAAAATATCTGCTATTGCTATCTGCAGAGGTTGCTTTCTCTGGATGAAGATGAGGAAGATTCAGATGAACTTTGTAAGTTACATGAACTCTGTTTGTCCCTTCCCCTGTATACTGATGCTTTAGTGTATTTTCTGATAGTATATCTCATTATTTGTCAGCTATCAAGGAAGGCAATTACTGCATTGTGTCCAAAGTCAACTCAGAAATTTTGTTGCAATCTGAGACTAATGAAGCGGAAAAGGGAACGGCAAACATGTACGTCCGCTTCCCCTTGTTTTCATATGAACGTTCCATGGTTTGACATTGTGGTGCTTATCCTTCTGTACGTGAACCTTTTTACAGGCTAGCGCTAGATCTGTCGTCTCTCACTGGAGGTGCTCCTGGACGAACAAGGGGACTTCAGATACGCCAAGTTAACTCCTCTTGACAACGTTTTAACCGGGAGTTCAGGTCCAGGATGCCCAGGTCGTTCTTCCAAACCATACTGCAGAAGTGCTGACATTAATCCCATGAGATGAAACATCTAGTTAGGAAAAAGGAGACAAACATGGAATTCATTTCCATTTGTTATTTTTCTTTGTGCCGGAATGAGGTGAAAAATCATATAGCGAGGGATTGTACCTTGTTGTTGAGGAATTTTGTTCTTTATTGCTGTTGAGAGATATCCGTTCATCGGATGATATGATGAGATCGTATCTAATTGTCCCTGTGGTAGTAAATACTGGAGCCCATTGTTGGGTTATTGCTTATGTCTTGGGCCTCTTGGAGAAGCACAAAATTAACGCTGAAGAAAACAAATCAAATGTTCCGAAACTAGTAAAGCTTGTTTTCTCCACTCTGTTCCTCATCTTCCATTTTAGATAAAAAGGTCAATTGGCTTGCTGTGCTTTTCACGGCTCCAACCCCATCTCAACCACAACAAAAAGACAAAACACAAAATATCGAAAATTTAAAAACAAAAAGATGCCGTTTCAAAATTGTGCCAAGGTTTGGGCTGGATGATCATGCTAGACATTGAGATCAGGCAGTTCTGTGGCCCATCCCATAGCCTGGCCCAGCTGCTTTCCCTGGTCGACGGTCCAGGATGAATGTGGGTCGGCTTGTAAACCTGCATGTAGGGGAATTTATGCGACTGTCACATGTAGGACCGTATAAATTGTCCTATATGTTGGACAGCACTTTTCATCTCTAGTCGACGTACTCCTACATTGACCCGATGCAGAGGCAGGTATTGTGACCTTTCCATCAATAGCCATCAAGAGGCACCGGGTCCTATTATCCTAATAGGAACCAAAGTGGCATTGGCAAGATTGATTCCCTGAGGTGGACGTCTCAAAGATGAAGACGGAAGATCAATGAATGTACACATCCAGAAACATGGCCGAGTCCAGCAGAACCCAAGAAAGTTCATGGAAAATGACATGTCAAGCATTCAATAAGCAATCACATCTAGATTGTGACTGTACATCTAATAGTATATTGATTAGAAAAAAAAAATACTGCTTCTTTCTGCAGGTCTACGCAAGCTTGTTTACGGGAGCACAGGAGCAGCTGGAAAACTACTGCAAGCACGGATTTCCTAATGCAAGTCGGATGATTCATGTGTGGATTACTGGTGCACAAAGCTTCTCATGCATTTAGAAGACATGGAAATTAATTAAGATGTTTGCAAGCTAGTGTAACTGGCTCGGTTACCTGGTCACAATGCCTGGAACTGAAGTCACCCAGCTGATTTTGCCACGCTGAAAGCAACATTTCATGTCCAGATTTTCTCCCTGAACAGTTCAGAGATGATGATAGGTGTCGCCCAACCGGTTGATGTTTATCAACTGAAAAGAACCCAGCATGCATGTTTGCTCACTGAGATTAATAGATGGAAGCAAAACGAAATCTAGAGATGACGACGTGCTGCCGTCTTGGTCTCACCATTCTTATTTTTAGTGTGGAGCCATAAGTACAAAAGTCGTCGAAAACGGACTGCGCCGTATTTGCAGTGCTCATTTGCAACATGTTTCACCGCAGAATTCATCGCAAAAAGTTTATCAGATTCCTGAGACCGCGACACATATAGGTGCCGTTCGGATCCCCCTCTAAAGTGCCCTCTAAACTTTATACCCCTCTAAAGTAAAAAGAATCTTACTATTTAGAAGTACTAAATAAAATTTAATTACAAAACCTTTCTGCAGACGGGCGTTATTTTTCGAGACGAATCTAACGAGCCTAATTAATCAATGTTTTGACACAGTGATGCTACAGTAACCATCGTCTAATCGCCGCTTAATTACCCTCATTACGTTCGTCTCGCAAAATAGAGGGGGGGTCCTGGACTTAGTTTTGTAATTTAACTTTGTTTAGTACACATAAATCGTGCCGGTATTTTTGATGTGAGTGCTACAGCACCCTCTAAAATGAAACGAACGCACCCATAATCTTAGATATGCAGCTTGTACGACTCCTGTGCATTCTCAGAATCATAGTAAATTGCATCAGGCAAACGAAGTTAATTTCTCTACCGTTCGGTGCAGGTGTGCTGCCTGTGGCGCAGGTTTGCTTCAGTGCTGCACGTACACAAGCATCTGTGCTGGGTACATGAATACATGATGCAGCATGCAGAAATTTTGATGATTGTCTGAATGACATCAATGAACAACAATCCAACAGTTCAAAAAGCGTGCAAAGACCCGTTTTCCCCAAGCTACAGTAGAGAGCGGCGTTTGGGTGGCGAGCGCGTCTCCGGCGGCGATTCCGCCGGCTCTCCCTCGCCTCCGGCGGCCGTTTCGGCGCCGGAGGGTCGGGAGAACCAGTGAATCGCCGTCTGGAGTTGGTTCTAGCCTCTAGTGGGCTTCAATAAAGGCCATTAGGGTTAGGGTTCCGCCGTTTTCCATGTTGAAGGCGGCCGGAGTTGGTGTCTCCTTTGGCGGATCTGGAGGCGGAGGTGTCGGTGACGGCGGCGACGTCTCCGGTGAAGCTTTGTGGAGTGTTTGGTGTCCGGCTGGCGGCGGCGAGGTGGTGGCGTCGACGTCGGCTTCGAATAAGTCCTTCCGAGTTCTTCCTCACCTCGTCGGCGATTCACTCAGGTGCCGGCGGCTAGCTCGTGAAGGTGGCGATCCCGGTGGGGCGCCCCTGTACAGGAGTCTTCGGTTGCCTTGCCTTTCCGGTGGTGGTGCTCTCCTGGCGTCGGCGTTGACCTCGACGACGGTAATCTCTTCCTCTTCTCCTCCCGGGTTGATGTCGGCCGGTGGTCTTTCAGCTATGGCGAATGGGCTCGGGACGAGGTCCGAGCGCTGTCTTGTGCGGCTTGTCCAAGGTTTGGAGTTGTCGACGGTGGAGGAGGGAGGAGGCCGGCGGTTTCCGGCGAGCTGCGCTGGCGTCCGGAAGGTTCGAGGTGCCTCTCGGTGGAGGGGGTTGTTCTCAATTAGCAGTGTTCCCAGGGTGTTTCTGTAAACTTCCTTGGTTGTACTGTTCACCTTTTAATATAATCCCTTTTCACTCGCAAAAAAAAAAAAAAAAAAACAATCCAACAGTTCATCAGCAGAGTAAGCACCCAATTTGATTTGCTGGGGTGAATTGGCAATACTGTTAATCTGTATCATTCCATGAGACCATGACGAGACACTTTTTATAAAACAATGAGTAAGGAGTTTGTTTTCTTGACAATAATAATATCTCTATTCTTAAATATATGATGTTAAGGACAGCTAAATTTAAATGAATTAAATTTACAAAAATCATAACCGTTATATAGTTAAGAACGAAGAGGGTGCATGGTTTGAATCTTAGGCCCCCGTCAGTTATCCTCTGTTAATAACAACCGAAGCGTCCTGAGTTATAGCAGTGACATTTGTTCTGATAGCTTATAAGCGACCATTTTAATCGGAAGTTCAAGAGCTGAGCCAAAGACAAGTGGAAATATAGCCAAATTAGAATATGTATGCTTATTTTAATTTTAAGATAACAATTATGTCGCAAACCAAGGGAAACCAATTATTTTGCTTCAAAAAAAAGAGAAACCAATTATTAACAGCTCAACTTACCGACGATCGAGATCCACATAAATCCAAACCTAAAGGATGCAACTGGCTAAGCAGCTTTCCACGCAAGGAGGAACAAATGTCAAAAAGAGAGCCAAAGGATGACACACATGATACATGGCTTCATTTATGGCTCCTTTTGTATTACCCCAGGAAATTGTCTTCTTGTGAATTAGAGTACAATAATTTGACATTAGATTCATGCACAAATCATACACATGTTCTTATTCCAAATAATTTCTAAAGGAAATGTATTCTGTTTTTGTAAAATTTTGATACGCTAATTCGACATGTAACAGCTCATAGGAAACATTATGCTTATAAAAAGAACACATTTTTAAGCACAAGATTAATCAAAATCATGCTTAGGTTAGAATGTATGGACGTAAAAGAAAGACAAAAATAAACTTGTTGATGTAGACCCCTTGTGATGTATCTGACAGGGCCAACAGTTGATTACGGTCGCATTTGCAACTAAAGATAGCAACGTTGGCTATCTCAGAAAGTAGGAACCAACATCAGCGTCGTGTCACCTAGTGCCATCCCCAATCTCCATTCTCCGCCTTCCAACGAATCCGCATTTAAAAATTTAAAATGAGAAGCATCATTTCATTGACTAATTGTCTGCACATTAGTTTGCTCAGCATTTTTTGCTTAAAATATTTACCTGATAACAACGGATAATTTTATCTTTTCAAGCACATCTTCAATTTGAACTATGTTTGGTAATTATGTCAATTATCTTAAAGAGGTTTTCAAGTAAATATGTAAAATATTGATAACTTTGTTATATTAAGTTTAGATTTTATATCTACAACACAATTTTCTTAGAAAATGCAATATATTATTAGGAGCAGTTTAAGTAGCTGCACCTGAATGTCATCAGGAGTGTGGTAGATGCCCTAATCATGGATGCAAATAGCCCGCTATAGCTCCGCTATAGCTTCGCTATAGCTTTTTGAGATAGATGCCGCGACGATATTGCAAATATTACCGCTAATGCCGCTAACTCCGCTTTATGGTTGAATAGCTCCGTTAATTTTATCCGCTAACTCCGCTATAACTAGGTTACGAACTTATGTACTTAAGATTTATGATTCATAAATTGTAAGTCAAGCAAAGTGATGAATTTGTTCGTTTATAATTCAAATGATGCTTGCTTTCTTGATTCTGTGGCGTGTTTCACCACTTGAAAGATGGCAAATGGCAAATACAGTAGAACAATAGTATGCTTGGACAAATAGCATGCACTTTTAAAATGTGAGTTGAAATTGACGAATTTACTAATGTTTTGGCCAAAAGTTTGCTTTATTATGCAAACCGCTAATGACAATAGCCGCCGCTATAGCTGTGCTATAGCTTCTATAGCTTTTCTCAGAGCACTCCGCTAAACTCTATAGCCCGCTATTTGCAACCTTGGCCCTAATCCAACCCATATTCTAACTGAAATCATTATGAACCTAACCATATCTTAAAATAGAGGCCCTTGACATCAGTCAGAAATGACTCGGTCAAATAATGAAACAAGACACATCCAACCTTTTTCTAACCGTGCAACAAGTGGATGAAATGCAAACCTGCAGCCAATTTACTATTGTATCAATATATAAGGATCTGATTCCAGTACTACCATCATTCAAAGCATAGTGAGTACTAGTATATAGACCATTAGTTCCAAAATATATTCTATGAGATTGAAAAAAAAAAGTGAAACCGAGCTGATCATTACAAAAACAAAAAGATAAAACCTAAAATTTTATAATGTCATATGCTAGGGCAGTTTTTCCGTGTAGTAAAATAAATGATAGAAAAAGGAACCTCCTTGGATGAAGTATCATCCAGAATTAAATACTTTCATCAAATCACCCGAGGTAATATTAACTAATTATTACACCATGTTTACGGAAAAGCATATTAGCATTGTTTCATGTACGACCACGATATTTCAATGCTACTTGTGCCATGGAAATTTCACCAAACTATGTTTTGAACGATGCATTTGACCTGGAACAATGCAACCTACATTCTTTTTTAAAAACGAAAGTCCAGGTCACAGTACCATTCAGCATTGTGATGAGGACCAAGCTGAGCCAGGACATGAGGCGGCCATACCGATTACCGAGCCACCGCCCCCGGTTGTTTTATTATGACAAGAAAGACCCATCAGGGGCCAGGTCACACTCATCTGGAACAAATTAAACATTAACACCCTTGCAGAGATCGACATGCAGGATGTTAACCACCTTGGAATGATCAACACTACAGCATCCATCAATCCTCTGCCGACCTGGGATTAGTACTCGGCATTAACCTTGACTTGCAGACATGAACAATGCCAAACACAACAGAAACACAACACTACCCTTGCTGCAGCTGCAATAGCAGCCAAGAACAGTTGCGACCAGCACCAATCAGGCATGCAATCCATGTAATTACAAGTTGATAATATATTAACATGTTGCAAAGATACATCTACCAATTCTGAACAGAAATGTCGTAATTCTGAAGTTCAGGAAAAACAAACAGCTAGCTTGATCTTGATCCTACAACAATAAAAGGCATTTTACATCAATCATAGATCCCGAGTACAATAACAACAGCAGATCATTTTACATCAGCCATGAATCCTTAGTAGTACAACAGTTGGGTGTTTTAGTGTTTACACCAATCGTGAGCCAAGACATGCCCTAGGAGCATTTTGATGAAAGACTCATCTCCCCTCCTACTCCTTCACGAGATGCAAAAGATGGGGGATATCAGATGATACTAGAGCTACCATATATAATTCACAATCTTCACTGGAAGTCGCCTTTGAAGTGATCAACAAAAGAGGGAAGGATGTTACGAGGAGAAATACAGGTAAGAGAATTTTCACCAAGCCAAGCCAGCAATTCGATGCAAATTGACCAGGCTCCATTCCTCCAAATTTTTCACTTGTGGCAAACTCTAAATGGTAGGGGGAAACTCAAACACCTACACTAACCAACTCCAAAAAAATGTATCACCAGCAAGAGATGAGGCTAGTAGATATTAGTAAGTAGCAGTAACTGGTGAAGCACGGCAAAAAGAATAGCACCTTTCTCGATTCATTTGTGTTTGTTCTAGACTACCATCTCATCCAGCTGGAGCTGTTCAAGCCAGCTGCCAATTACCCCGGCGGTGTCCTCCTCACCATTGATGCCCTCATGGCTTGCTGCCTGACCCAAAATACCAATGGATTCGTTTGATGCCGTGCCATTGATCGACACCTTCTCAGGGGTTGGTTCCTTCACCAGGGAGTTGACCCATGAGAGGTCTGGCTCATCGCCATTTGCACTGCTTCGGAGCTCAAATGACGAGGATCGCTTGAGGCGGCCAAGCTCCTCTTCATCGGCACCCCAATCTGGTGTGCCAGAGCCAGAGGGAATTCCCCATTTGGACCAGCTAGAACCAACAGGTGATCCAACCAGGATGGAGGCGCTCGAGCCAAGGTCTCGAGAGCTCATGCTTCTCAAAGTCTGCTGCTGCATCTTCTCCCGCTGCGCCAGGGCTGCGAGCAGCCGGGAGCTCATTGGAGACACTGGCTCTGGGTTAACGGCCGCTGTGGCCCGAGGAGATAACAAACTCTGCTGCTGCTGAAACTGATTCAACATGGCCGCCTTGCGTGTCGGCGAGAAAGCAGCACCGCCCTGGTCTGCATATCGTGGCGAGCGAGACGCCGCCGCTGCGCTCGCCATCTCAGCTGAGAACAGATCATCAAGATTTGACGGCACGGGCGTCTTTCCCCTCGCTGACCGCACGGAGGCCGGCGACCCGAGGCCGTCGTAGTCCGCCGCGGCGAGCAGCTCGTCCACCGCCATGCTGCGGGCGCTCAGCGACGTGCGCAGCCGGCTCAGCCGGCTCAGGTGCAGATTCCCCGCGCTCCCTGGTAAGCACAACGCGGGTACGCTGGGCTGTGGCCACGGGCCCGCGACGCCGTTCCCGCCGCCGGACGGCGACAGCGGCGGCGTGAACGACCCCGGAGAGGGCATCCCCATCCCCAACGCCGCCGCCATCTCCATCGCGCCGCGCGACCCCGTCGACACGTACAGCGGCCGGAGCTCCTCCGGCGTGTGCGCGAAGAAGCAGACGCGGCGCGCGCACCCGACGCCGTCCTTGCACAGCCGCGTCCGGTACTGCGCCGGGTGGAGCCAGCTCTCGAACACCCCGTGCGCGTACTCGCACATGTCCCCCCTCCGGCAGCCGGTCCCCTTCTTGAACTCCGGGCACGGCACGCAGCTGTAGTGGTACTTGCGCGGATCCCGCCGCCGCGCGTTCTCGCCGGGGTGGACGAAGGGGCACTCCGTCCAGTCGTGGGAGTAGGCCCGCGAGCACGCGCGCACCTTGAAGGAGTACATGCGGAAGTCGTCGGAGGCGTAGGCGCCGTTCTTGATGTCGGGGAGGGAGGGGTCCGGCGGCCACTCCTTGCGGGCGCCGAGGAGGGAGAGGAGGTGGTTCTTGAGGGGCAGCGAGCTGGGGGGAAGGGAGACGAGGTCGGACGGCCGGCGGTGGAGGTGGTCGAGGAGGGTGGGGTCGGCGCCGGCGGCGAGGAGGCGGGAGACGGCGGCGGGCGCGGACGGCGCGCCGCCGGCCGCGGCGAGGTGGAGCGCTGTGGAGAGGGACGACGGGGAAGCGCGGTTGGGGTCGGCGAGGTGTGGCGGCGAGAGGAGAACGTCGAGGCAGGACACCGACCCATAGGCGGCGGCGACCATGAGCGGCGTCAAAGGCTCCGCGCCTCGCGCCGGTGAGTACCAAGGCGCGGGCTCGTCGGCGAGGGACGGATGCGCGGCCAGGAGGTCCCCGAGCGCCGCCGCGTCATCGTCCGCCGCAAGCTCCAGGAGCCTCGCGGAAACGGACGCCGCCGACGGGTCGGAGGGCTCCGCCATGACCGGCGGCGCGCGATCGGAGAAGGTGTTCGACGAAATGGCGGAAAGCGAAGGGAAGCGAGGGAGGGGAAAGGGACTTTGGGTTTTTGGACAAAACTAGGTTTTGGTTGGGCTGGGTTTTGGGGAGATTTGTCCATTGCTATGCTCAATGGGCAAAACGGGGATTTACCTCACTCCTTTTGGTGAGTGGTGAATTTTTGTTGTGGTTTTTATACAATGTTTTTTTTTTCCTTTAAACGAATATTACAAAGTTGTTTTCACCATCACGTGGAAATCACAAAAGTAACTTGTATAGGGTTAGAAATAACATGTTGAGTTACAGGAATTTATACTAATTGGTGACGAAAAAGTGGCCAAGTAAAACACGAGATCAAAAAAATCAATGAAAAGATTTCCTTCTCTCTCATAGGGAATCAGCAATGTAACTGATGGAATTTTTTAAGTGTTTTTTTAATAAGTTAGGTAAAATGGCCATCTCCAAAAACAAATACGTTATGTCAAAGCGGCTTTTTTTATTTATTTTGAATAGCTAATTTGTAGAGAAAAAAATGATTTTGTGAAGATACTTAATGATAGAGAAATTGACCATTCGTAATAGTTCAAACCTCAATTCACTAGTCATGTGAAAGTGATATGGCCTGTTATAACCTAGTACCAGCAATAGTCTAATTTCTAATAAGCTACTAAGCTAGGATATGGTTCGTCCGGTGCCTAATTTTTCCAACGAGGTGACCTTGCTCGATACTACAATGACTCTTCCAAAGCGCAACTTGCACTAAAACACAAATAAAGGGCAGGTAAGAACATGAATCTAAAAAGTGTAACATCATGCAAATGGAAAAGGTCTAATTAACTGCTCATATGTTGCTTAGTGGTTACGCTTAAAAACAAAATGAAAATATCTTTTTATTTTCAAACCTAAAATATCTTATCTAGCTAGATAAAAATCAAAAGGTTACAAGGTGGATCCTCAAGGGGGAAGAATAGAAAAATGCTAATTGCACAAAACTACTCCCTCCATTTTAAATTATACGATGTTTTGACTTTTAGAAATCATGTTTGACCGCTCGTCTTATTCGAAAAATTTGTTATCATTTGTCTTGTTATGGTTTGTTTTAGCATTAAAGATACTTTAAGCATGATTTATTTGTTTTTATATTTACGCAAATGTTTTGAATAAGACAAGCGGTCAAAGGTGATCTCTAAAAGTCAAAAACGTTATGTAATTTGAAATGGAGGTAGTACAAGGTTTTTTAAAAAAAATACTACAATGGAACTTATTCCAGAGGACTGCAACTATTGAGCATCGATTTCATAAAGTTATAATTTTTGTGTCCAATCTCACATGTCAGCCTCACAAAGTGGTAGTCAGTATTCTCAAACCGGGATTGACATGTTAAGCCCGGAGCAAAAGTTTATTACTAGTTTTCGAAACTTATGGTCAAAATAGTTATAGTTATCTGAAATAGGTTCTAAAAGGTTGTAACACAAATAATTATAGTTTATGCAATTCACTTAATAGAAGAGGAAATCTCTATGAGATGCAACCTTGAGATAAACATACTCGGAGCAGTTTTGATTGAACAATGGGTCAGAACCCCATACATTCAGTTTCCTCCCAAAACAACTCACCTCATGTCAAGTACTCTCCGTACGTGTCGCTTCAGCGAGAAGAAATTAAGGCTACTCCTAATAAGAGTATCATTCTCATTAAATATAATGTCATGTCACCATTTTAGATGATATGGCAGGAAATTAATAAGGAGAGAGAAGAGAGTAGTTTCATCTAAATGAAATTATGTGTACACTATTTCTAACAAGCTTGTGTCTTGCATGGTGTCATAGGAAACAACAAAAATGAAATCATGTATTGTATTTAGTGTTTCATTGTTCAAGCAATGCTTTATTGCTTATATGACAACTTTGAAAACAACAAAATGAAACACACGATTGGGACTAGCCTAAGAGAACGCGACACCGTCATGTTCTTCGTACGTGTCAGATTCCAAATCCATCATCGAACATATAAATTCACCGGAAAACGATGTTTACTCGACCGTGCTTTTTTCAGCATCTAGAACATCTCAAAAGGTGGTACTAGTATCCACCGAAAGAACACATTTTCGGGTCTCGATCTCGATCTCGCATTTCACTTTTCTTCACCACGCTCCAAGCGGGACCCACGCGGGGGTAAAACCGGGCGGTAAAAAGCGGGCCGGCTGCAGCCGGCTGGGCCCCACCCGGGCGGCTACCGGGGCACCTCCCGCGCCGCGCGTGTGCGGATTGGCCGCCCGGTCTCGGTCGTCGAGCCCGCAGCAGAAGAAGAGCCAGTAGCCAGGCGGCTCCGGGCCCCACCCCGTCCCGTCCGTCCGTTCCACCAGCTGCCCGTGCGGTACCCAAAGGCAGGTGGGACCCAAATGCGGTATGGTCCGCAATGTCAGTGGGTCTAGTGGCTTGAGTGTAGGAGTGGATCGGTAGCGGAGTTTCCAGCGCTGTGCTCGCGCGCGCGGGCGTGGGGACGCGAGGAAGCGAGCACGTGGCGTCGAACCAGGCTTCGCGGCGCACGGCTCCCGAGCCGACTCGTTGAGGCCACGGCTCGGTTTCGGCGGCCCGGTCCGTAGCGAGCCAGAGCCCCGGACTGGCTGAGTTCGAGCTGTTTGATACGGCTCGGCGGCCTTGACCGTCAACACAGGCTCTCGAGCTTTGCTTGATGACTCATGAAGGAAGCTCAAAGGGAGGGGAGCTCTTGCTCGGCTTGTTCGCTAATTAATGGCTCTTCGATAATCCGGCTTACCTACAAATACGAATAATGGAGCTACACTAACTCACTAGTTAGGAGGATTTTATTTTATAGCCCTTTGCAATGAGACCAATTAATCTTGACTAAGCAGCATAAGAACTCTGGATTTGTGTTTACACTAATCAAATGACTTCAATATTTGAGACGACATGGTGCTCTCTTGGACTGAGTTTTGCTAACCTGTGTACATTCCTAGCCAGCACGATATATGATGCTCGTGAGGCACAGATGCTCTTCGCTTATTACGGCTTACAAGTGGCCGCCACAGCTTTGTCTTCTAGTGGCCGCCACAGCTTTGTCTTCTGAAACAAAAGAAAGCAAGTTTGTGTGCTAGTGGGAGAGGATAGGGATGGCTCGCGAGGCGACCGCGAGGCGACGGGGGGGCGGCCCACCTAGGGTATGCCCCGCCGTCGCCTCCTCCATCGCCGGCGCCCGACGACGCGGCCGGCCGTTCCTCCACCACTCATCCCTCTCGACACCTCCTGACCTCCCTCTTCCTCTCCCCACCCTCCCCACTGCCTCGTCGCAAAATTCCCAACCCTTCGTTCGATCCGACGGCTGCACTCTCTACTCCGGTCGCGCGTCGCCGTCGTCCTTCAGTCGCACTCTCTAGATCCGGTCTCGAACGCCTCAACGCCGGCTCCCACCTGGGCGAGGGCCGAGGGGAGGGGCTCGTCTTGTAGGACGCCATGTCGGGAAGGACTCCTCGCCTTTCGTCGCCGCTGGTTAGCGCCGCCTTCATCTCGCCGTCCCTCGAAGATGTGCCACCGGGCGGATCTGCGGGAGGTAGCTTGGCGCCAGGTGGTCCAACCCACATCTGGTCATCACCTGCTTCCAAGCCGGACCACTCCAGCAGATCTGCAGTTGGGAGCTTCTCCCCGATGTCTTCCTCGTCTGATGACATCCCCCCTCCTGAGATTCGTTTATACATGGCCATTGAAGTTGTTTCTCGCCTGGATATGGCTGAGGAAAGAAGGTCGCTTTCATGTGCTGAGCAGTCTCTTCGTCAATTCTTGAAGGCTCAAATCGTCTCGCTGCAGGTTGTGGTAGGAGAGCAGGTCACTGCTGTTCCACCTGAGGCCAAGGAGCACTCTGGCGAGCAGGCCACCGCCAAGGCTCAGAATGTCCCATTGCAGGCTGTGGCGAGGGAGCACATCACCGATGTTTTGCTTGAGGCCAAGGAGCTCTCTAGTGACCAGGCCATCATTGTTACATCCGAGGCCAAGTACCTCTCAATCTCTGAGCATCAGTTAGTCGCAGCTCCAGCCATGGCCAAAAACATTTCTTGTGGCAAGTCAACGGCCATGACTATTCGGTGCGCTGTCAAGGAACTCTCTGGTCGCAAATCAACGGTCTTGCCTGATGGTTGTGCTCTGCCTGTTGTAGGCGCCATCCAGACCAAGCTGCTACACATGGTCGAAGATTCCCCCTCCGGTTTCAACTCTGGTATTGAAACTGAGGTTTCTCTCAAGACGGATGGGATGGTCGCTGGATGCAATATGTTTTCTGTAGGTGGTGTTCATGCTACGCCAAGACCAAGACGCACCCGCGCTCCACAGTGTAGGACGGTGGCCAAGTGCTTCAACATCAAGTCACCAAAGGTTGCCACAAGGGAGATGCGCTCGAAAGGTGGTACAGGATTTTGTCGAAGCGCTCGGCTAGAGGCAAAGTGTCGTGGTGGTACCACCAAGCCAGGGGTAGAGGATAGTGTGACTCCAAGGTCGATCTCGGGCTTCAAGCCTCTTGAGGTTTTAGAACATCTTGTTAGCTTGTCGTCTGTGATGTTGGATGTAGGTCGTACCTTGTACCGCGAGTAGTAGTCATGTGGTTGTTTGGTTGCAGGTCGTTTTTTAGATATCGCGAGTAGTAGCCTGTGTAATCTTGTCAACCGGCTTGAGCTAGCTTGAGTCGGTGGTGTGGTCGCTTGTATTTCTTCTTCTTCTTAATGAAATACGTGCTAAGGCACGTTCTAGAAAAAAAAAAAGCTTTGTCTTCTGGTTCTTCTCGAACATTCCACGCTGATGCTCCCTTTCCTTCAAGTCTTCCATATGGCTTGAAATTAAGCTACCCAAATGTTGGGGCCCACCGGCTATGCTGAACCAGCATTTGCATCGCTCACATGTATGTTTTGACTTTGTTAACATGGAGCCAATTGATGACCTTTTTTCTGGATTTGGTCAAGAAATTTGTGATTGATTAATTGATCAAACTTTCCAACGTTAATTTCCAATAGAATTATTTTTTTGTGATTTTTCGCCAAAAAATTATTGTACCTTGGAATAGCTCTTCTTAACTGAACATTAAAAAAGCTATGTTAAATGAGCAAAGGCTAGGTCTCAATCAACTTGGTATAAGATATGTTTATTTCTTGTTGTGTGGAGATTGAGGTCCCATGATTCTTGCCTTTTATTTAGAGTTTTTTTTTCTTATTATATCATTTTACGCATCAAATTACATGGGAATACTATAGTTATAAGGTACACCTTCTGGTTTTAAATTGATGGTGCCCCTGAACAATGTTTCAGTTTATTTTTTAGCTAAGACGAAAACAAAGATGAAAGCGATACCTAAGACTATAGACTGAGAACTGAGGACTGATAAACAGTGGCACAAAGGTGTAGACATGCATGGTGCACAATGCACTCGCGACCAGTCGGGGAGAAAGAAAGGGAACAATGACTATCACAGCATAGTTGCAGTGCATCAGATGAGTTTATATATTCCCCTCTTTTTTCCAACTTTTCGTTAAAAGATTTTGATCCGTAGCATCAAACATGGGACGCTGAATTTTTGCAAGATTTTTGTGCTAGCTCAGTGATTCACCGTCCTTTTAATCTGATAGGAGGAAATTGGATGTCTCTTTCATGTCATCTTATTCACCCACTTCTAAAGATGCTCGAGAAAACGAACTCTGCATGTGCTTCTTTTTGCCACGAGCTAGAATTAATTAATATTTTGAACCGGTAGTTTAGATTGCAACGTCAATCGTGAGGCCTTCGCTTGGATAGACAAGAATACACCCAATTTGTTTGGATCGACTCGGAAACTAGCTCTTTAATTTCCCATCATTACAAACAAAAAGAGCCCAAGTTTCGCACTTCTGATTTATTTTGTTTACTTTGCTTTACTCGATCCTATATCGATTTGAAGCCTACTGCTTATCATCACGATTAAAGTAAAAGTTTAACTACAAGCACCATGTCAATTTAAACAAAATCTTGCAGCTGTCAATTTTGGAACAGCGTCAGTGGTTCACCGACACCAATGTATTAGTAACGCTGCCAGAAATAAATAACAGAACATATACATCTGCAAAATAATCACAATAACAAACAAAACCCAGAACATCAACTCGCAATAATGCCAATCTGGAAGCAGATGTTATAACAAGTATGTATAAAGATTCAGCAAGCAATAAAAAACAATCAGATGAACAAGCGTAACACAAAACAAACTGGACACATCCCAAGCAGAAACGGAAGCGAACAGATACAAATCATATGCAACAACATTTGCCATTTAAACTGAACCCTGATATCGCAATTAGCAGCCGAAAAGATTGACCAATGTACTGATACCAACTAAAGAATGAGTTGCAATCATGTCGACGACAAAATTGTGGACAGCGGAAGCTGTGCCACCACAAATTAGGAATAGTTTTCCTTTTTCCCTCTACTGAGACAGGAACGAGCTAGTTTTGCATCTCCTATGTGCTCACCACAGGCCAATCATCTTCCACCAGACGCCTCCAGCGCCGAGCCAGATGATGATGTTTACAACTGAGATTACGAAACCGTAACCCCACCACTGAGCCAATGGGACATACCCTGCACCGTAGAAGACAGGGGCAGACCCAATTCCATAGTGTGTGATGCCACCCATCATGTTTGAGAAGAACGACATGACCATAGCAGCAAAAAGAGGAGGTGTGCCCAAGGCACTTGCCACCGACAGGAACGCAGTAAACATGGCTCCAATGTGTGCAGCCCCACTGGCGAAGAAGTAGTGGGAGTAGAAGTATAGCAGCACCAAGACGCCGAAGGATAGTTGCCATGACAAACCAAGGCCTCCAACAAACTGAGGGATAAACATAACAAGGTTAGTGAGAGAAATCAGTAGCGATACTGAAAAACGCTTTCCAATCTATCATGCTGATGTCACTCTGAATGGAAAAATAAACACGTTCGGCTACCAGGTCCAAATCATAGTAAAATCCACCATGTGACAATGATCGAACTAATACCTTCCATTTTCTGTTTCTCACATTTGCACGGATGCATCCATCGCATGCTCGAAGCCAATGTTTAAGGTCAGGAATAATTTAGGAGAACAGTTCCTAGTTCATATCTCAATGTGTCAAAAAAGAGTTGCACAAGTTTTTAGTTCCCTTTTTCAGTGTAAATAGACAAATAGCACAATAAAATGCTGCTATTTTTTTTGGAAGGATCAAAATAAACATGTTCCTCAATAATTTATATGTCAGAAGGAAAAGTTCAACTTTATGGAGCCAAAGTAACACAACAGAACATTGCAAATTTTTAGGTTCCAGAATGATGGATCATGCCATCTGTCATACTCAGTGTGTGTTAATTTTCATACTTACTAGGCATGTTAGTAAAGCTCACAAATCACGAAAAAAGGAAGATCACTTTGAATTACTTGACTTTCTAGTACTCCCTCCGTCTCTTAATATAGGGCTTTTTGGAGTTCGAATTTTTTCCTTAAATGTAGGGCGTTTTACAAATAGGACAAACTTTGGGTTGGTGGGAGAGTTGATGGGTGGGTAGGTGAAGGTAAAAATGAAGGGTATGGTAGTCTTTTAACACATTGATTATTTTGATGTTTGAATGCTAGAAAGCCCTATATTTAGGGACGGAGGGAGTATGTCAAGAGTGTAGGCTCATGAATGAAAGTTAAAGTGCAGGAGTGTACCTTCACAACAGTCTCACTGAACCAAGTGATCAACCCATATTTGTTGAGGTAGCCAGCCATTGCAATAAGCGCAGCAAACCATGTAAGTGTATCCCATGCCACAGATTCCGCCAAACACTCTTTCCATGTAACAACTCCTGATATTAGGAGGACAGATAGGCCTAGAATTGCCGCAGACACTGCATCAACATTCAGCATTCCTCCAAAGATCCAAAGACCAACCTGATGGTATGCCAGAGCACAATTTTCAGTACAGAAGAAAAGGTACATTTTTCATTTAATGTAGATGAAGAAAATGGTAATGAAAGGTACAGCCATGCTCTGACAGTATTTGAGTCTAGTTCTGTGAAATCAGGTTCTCAATCTCAGACAGACCATCACATAGTGCTACACAAAGGAAGACAACAAAATAGCACCATGGGATGTATTACTAGCCGCAATTACGGAATGTCTTCGAGTCCGCATGTAACAATTATTCACTGATGTCACACTCTCATCAATCACCACATGTAATAGAATATAAGGAGCAAATATTGCACCCATGCAGTTCCCCACTACCAAACAGCTCCACTTAAGTTCTTTAGCACCAACAGATAACAAGAATCCAACAATCTAATGACATCAAATGTGGCATCTATACTACAACTATACAAGATCGATGATAAATTATTTATACCTGTCAGGAACCTAAAAAATAGTAATGCGATAATAATTCAAAGCAACACAAACGAGGATGGTATTTCCCATCACAATGACCGAACGTTTTCAAGTTCTAAGTGAAACAAAGGATCACACCAACATGCCAGACTCTAATCAATCACTATACACCACTGAACACTGGGATCAAATATTGCACACAGGGAGTTCCCCATTACCAAATAGAGCTGTACTTAAGCTATTTCGCACCACCAGAAAACAAGAATCCTAACATTCTGATAAGGACATCAAATGTGGCATCTTATGATGAAACGATGCAAGAAGGCCGATAAATTGTTTATACCTGTCTGGAACCCCCAAAAAAATACTAATACAAGAAAAATTCAAAGCGTTAATGATTGAAAAGAAAACAAAAGGTGAATGTTTGCATATACCGTGAGCAGCAGCGTGCCTGCCATGATCTTCTCCTGCGTGGTCATGGGTCCCATCTTGGCGAGCTGCTCCTTGGCCAGGCGCGGTGCATCTGGGCTGGCCTTCACCTCCGGCGGATAGATCACGTACAGTATGAGCGGCACAAGCACAAGCGACAGCAGCCCCGGCACAATGGCGGCCTTGGCCCACAGTGTCCACCCGATCCCTTGCCCGATGGTGGCCTGGGTAAGGTTGGCGGAGAGCGGGTTCGCCGCCATCCCGGTGAGGAACATGGCTGACGAGACCACGGAGGTCTGGAAGCAGGTGAGCATGAGCCAGGCGCCGAGCTTCCTCTCGGTGCCGTCGCCGGTGCGCGAGCCGCAGGCCTCGCAGAGGGACTTGACGAGCGGGAGGAAGATGCCGCCGGCGCGGGCGGAGACGGAGGGGATGGCGGGCGCGAGGAACGCCTCGGCGAAGACGAGCGCGTAGCCGAGGCCGAGCGAGGATCCCCCGAAGGCGGAGACGAAGGCGTAGGCGACGCGCTTGCCGAGGCCGGTCTTGATGAACCCGCGCGCGAAGAAGAAGGCGAGCGCGATGAGCCAGGGGATGGGGTCCCCGAAGGCGGAGAAGGCGGCGGCGAAGGTGAGCGTGCGGGTGAGCACGGCGGCGCCGAGGCCGAGCAGCGCGACGGCGCCGAGCGGGAGCGGCTGCGTGATGATGCCGACGATGGTGGAGAGGAAGATGGCCAGCAGCTGCCACGCGTTGCGCGCCACGCCGGAGGGAGGCGGGATGAACCAGATGAGGACCCCGGTGGCGACGGTGGCCAGCAGCGGCTTGATGGCCGCGCCCTGCAGCGCCGGCTTAGGCGGCGGGGAGGTCGGCGCGGGGGCGGACGCCGCTGCGGCCGCGACGGGGGGTAGCACGCGGCGGGTGGAGTCTGAGGTCAGCGGCTTGGAGGGGAGGGAGTGGGAGAGGGAGATGGGCTTGGATGCGGCGACCGCTGTGGAGGAAGAGGAGCGGCGGCGGAGGGAGAAGGAGAGGGAGGGGAAGCGGGGCTGGAGGCGCTGGCCGAGGTGGTGGCAGGTGAGCGGCGACGCCGCGGTGGAGGCGGCCATGGCGGCGGCGGCGGCGGCGCAGGAAGGTGGAGGAAATGGAGGTGGGAAACAAGGGTGGGATTTAAGTGGATGGACGGTAGTGATGGCGTGGGGCGCAGAGAAGCATTGGGCGTATCGGAGCGGAGGGGATGTGGACTCGGTGTTGGACTTGATGGTGGACCGCCTGGGCAGTGCCAATGGCTCTGAAAAACCATGATAAAATTTTGCGAAAAGAGCACATGCAAAGGTTCTTGTACCACGATAAAATTTTGCGCTCCATTTTCCATTCCTTTTCAGTGGTGTTCATGCAACATAATTCTTGCCTATAGTAGTATTCTAGCAACATACAACTCTAGCTTCGATCTCATATGGGTGCGTTTGGTAGCTTAGCTACCCAGAGCTATAGCTCAGCTCAGCAATATAGCCCCAGCCGGCAACTGCAAGCTTGCCTTGTTTCACATTTGGTTACTTTGCTGAGAAGAGTCATGAGAGTTTGCAGCTGAAGGAGAGTGGAATTGGCTCTCCGTCAGGGGCAATCTTTTTCTGGCCCCGTGAGGCAAGGTAACCTTGCAAAGCAGTTAATTTTTTTAGGTTCCAAGTGCCCATCCTAGGCTAGCAAGGTTAGAATTTTTCTAGCCTGAGTGAGTTGCCATGATCCGAGTGCCACTGAGTGTACATTGTGTTTAGCTGATGCTACAATGAAATTCCAAAAGTCTTCACCTTCGCATCAAATCAAAGTGATTGGAGGTCAAATTATAATTTTCATTAATTCTTGCCTAGATATGCAGAAACTAAAATATCGATATATTATCTTTTCCAAAAAATATTATTACACAAAGAGGAACATCAGTTTCAAGCTTCCAAGATTTCATAACGCAATCAACATTGGCTCATCGCCCAGATCCATGGCGCACACCTCATTGTTTGTTGTTGAGGATTATTGTTCTACCCCTGGTTTGCATCTCAATTACGATTTTACCCCTCTTTTTTTCAACTTTACGATTTTACCTTTGGTTTTTCAAATTGAAGCGTGACTTTGCCTTTGCTGAGGGTAACCCCCACTGCCTGATTATGGAATTCAATCTGTATCAACATAACTCTAAGGGTCCGTTTGGATGTAGATATTGGAGGTCTTGGAATTGAATTGGGTTCAATACCAAATCAGCCTAGGCATTGAAATGAGCTCAATGCCAATTGCGATTGTTTGGATGTAGATGGAATTGAGGGCTAGAATTTAACTCAAGGGCTGAATCTGGCGATGGAACTCAACAAGATGATGGAATTTTCGTGTTCTTATTCCACCATTGCGCTGCAAATTTCATCTAGTTTTTTAAAAATATTTTTTTAATTTTTTTCTTCAAATTTTCAAATTTTTTGAATTTTGAATTCGAAATCCGAACCGGTTTTTTCGATTTTTCCGGTAACCGGTCCGGTTACGACGGTTTTGCAATCATATTTTTGTTTCCATTTTTTATTTTTTTAATTTTGAATTCAAAAACGGGACCGGACCAGTTTTTTCGATTTTTTGGGTAACCGGTCCGGTTACCAACGGTTTTGCAATCATATTTTTTTGAATTTTTAGTTCGAATACCGGCAATGCGTGATGAAAACGCTCCAATGCCACTGAATTCAGAGGGTCGGGCCTCTGAATTGTGGACAGGGCAACTCAGTTATGTTTCAATACCATGGAATTGGGCCTCCAATGCCAATTCCTAATTCTGGCGACATCCAAACACTGGAATTGGCTGAGCCCAATACCAATTCCTAATTCCAGCTCTCAATTCCAACATCCAAACGCTACATAATGTAAATATCATCTATGTTACTTGTCAAGTTACCACATTATAGAAAAAAAACTTTATTTCAGAAGATACGAGCGCTCAAATTCATGTCTTAGAAGCATACCCTGCCAACAAATTATTCAGTGCATTATAGATTTTCTCTAGAAGGTGCTTTCAAGGTAACTAGCTAGCTAGTTAGCTAGCTATCTTTTTAAGGTTTTGCCGAGTGAAAGGGGCAGCATGAATATTTCTAGAGAGAAACGAGGATCAAGTTGATCTGTCATTACTGCTTGACGTAAAAGGTAAGCACAAAACTAACAACAAGCAAACAGTCGTATGCTCATAGAACACTAAGCTAATTAATCAGGCATTTTAAATATCCGATATGGGCCAGCAAGAACAATATAGCATTTTCTGTGGGTTGGTTTCTCCCCGTTGCAACGTGAGCATATATGTATTGAGAACAACTTTAGTTGCCATACCTTCGTAACAGTGTCTATTAGTTTTTCTTTATTTTTTTCTGCGAGTGAATTGCACAAAACTACGACTATTTGTGTCAAGATTTCCGAAAACTATAATTTTTGTGTCCATGCTCACATGTCAGCCTCACAAGTGGTAGTGTTTTCAAACTGAGATTGACATGTGGGGTTAGATGTAAAAGTTGTAGTTTTCTGAAATTCATAGTCCAAATAGTTGTAGTTCTTTGAAATAGATTCCAAAAGTTGTAGTTTTCTGAAACTTTGACACAAATAGTTGTATTTTTGTGTAGTTCGCTCTATTTTTCAAGTCACCTTCTATGCAATGTTTTGCTGTAAAGAAAAAACTTCTATGCAATGTTTATATAACATTTTAGTTGATGAAAACTAGTAGAGTAATACTTTTAGAAGTATGAAATGTAGTAACCAAACATTGAATGAAACGATACAATAACTGGTCAGTGGATTCAACAAGAGAATGAATCAACTTTTGGTTGCCCAATGAGCTTCAACGAGGAAACCAACCCCAGGCTTCTCCCAATCAAAATGACGTAGAGTATATATTTCAATTACCTATAGACCACCTCCATCCAGAATTCCAAACCCACGGGCTCCCAACACAGCCTTGGCGTTGTGGCCGCGAGCTGCGGCTACTGTGGGGGCAGGATCTGCCTTTGTGGACCTCGTGGTTTATGGCCTGATCTCGCCGACGATTGGCCGCACCCTGGCCGTCCGTTCCTCGCCTGGTCCGTGGCGTTTTCCACAAACATTGTCGCCGTCGTAAACGTCTGCAACTGATGGAGACCAGCATTGATTTGACCACCCCTCACCACAGAAAAAAGACAACATTACAACATGCCCCCGTACTCCAACATGTTCGTGCATCAACCTGTAGTAGACCGTCTCCACCCAAAATCCTCAAAACCACAGAAAAACAACGCGAAAAATACAACATTTTTTCGAAAGAAACTAGGGCACCTCCTTTGGAGACTGCCTGAACTTCTATTGCAACAGGCACCCACTACACCACCATGTGCGTGCAATATCAACAAAATAACAAGTAGGAGTGCTGGTAACAGCAGCCAGGACCAGGATCTGGTTGTGCACGGGCAGCACGGCAAGTGAAGTGAGATCTTCATTTGCGCCATGAGCCAAAAACAGAAAGTTAAACAGGTTTAGGTGAAAAGGGTATTGTCAAGCTACTGAAACATCACGGCGATCTGATGGGGACTGAAGAACTGGGAGTAGCCAAAGCCAAACTGCCTTTTGACATTGAACTCTTCACCCACCACGTCAGGTAAATACTTAACAGAAAGTTGTGCTGAGAATGATGTATTACAATGATGTATTATAAACGGTGAAGGGCTCCATGGTTTAGTACTGGTGAAGCTGTCAATCTCGACGATAGTGCAGATGTCCGGAACGCCGAATTTCCTTAACACCTGCATCAGTGACAGTGTGTGAATAAATGGGAACAAGGATCGCCTAAAACCGTTTTATGATATGCATTGATCCACTTGTTATTTTATTACACAGGAATATCATTTCATCCCGCAGTTCTCATATACTACTATAAAAATCTGAACCACCTGGTACCTACACCTTTAAAAAATTCTGAACCGATCTCATCATTGGAAGGCTCAGAATGGGATAGTTATTTTGCATAGACAAACTGATGATCTAGTCCTCAGAAATTCAAGAGGTTCATGTAGTAACACACAAAACTAATGGAATATATACATAGCCTGATACAATTACTGCCGCATATTGGTCGAGAATAGGACAAAAGAAGTACCTCTGCATGGTAAATTCCCAAGTAGCTAACCTCCATGCCATTGCTCATGACAATTTGGCATTGCCTCTTTGCTGAAGAATTCGGTTTACCGCAGATAAGAATTCAGCACTTCATATGCATTACATTCGTGAAATAGTACTTCTCGTCCCGCCAAAATTGAACTGTGGATCTCTCATGACTTTGACAAAATTATCCACCAATACTATCCACTCTCCTGAACAATTAATATTTTGAATAGAGTTGCAAAGAAATCTCAAATCTGGAAACATGGTTAAAGTATAACGCTGCAAGTTGGCCATCATCATTGGAGCATCAACATATTTTGATGAATCCAGTGTCACTACATCACCAACACTAACAGAATCCTCCTGTTTCCCTAAGGATTTTTATTTTCCCTAGTAAAATATGAGCCGTCCTAGGGGTCTTAAGCCTCTCCCCCAAGATCTTTGGAATTCATTCATTTCTGTCAACTTTTTCCCTAGGAATCGTTCCCTAGGAAAGTCCGTAGGGGAACGATTTCCCTACCATTTTTCGTTTTTTCCCTAGTGTTTTGGGCCTACAGAAACTAGGGAATTCTAGTAGTGCAGCTTGAAAGATCTATACATAAACAACCATTCAAAAATTGTGTTTAGACCGAGGTGTCAAGCACAATTGCATTTTTGGGAATTCGAGCTACTAAATTTTGTATATATTAGCATGAAAAACGTTCAAGGAAAAGGATACCGATACAGTTTAGTTTATTCTGTAACAAAAAAGAGATATCTCAATTCAAATTCGTTAGTATATTATAAGAAAATATGAGGATCGAAAGAAAGACATCATCTCCTCTTTTTTTCATTTTTGTTTCTTGAACACATTTTGGTAGAAATTTGACATTCTAGTAGTGCAGCTTGAAAGATCTATACATAAACAACCATTCAAAAATTGTGTTTAGACCGAGGTGTCAAGCACAATTGCATTTTTGGGAATTCGAGCTACTAAATTTTGTATATATTAGCATGAAAAACGTTCAAGGAAAAGGATACCGATACAGTTTAGTTTATTCTGTAACAAAAAGGAGATATCTCAATTCAAATTCGTTAGTATATTATAAGAAAATATGAGGATCGAAAGAAAGACATCATCTCCTCTTTTTTTCATTTTTGTTTCTTGAACACATTTTGGTAGAAATTTGACATTCTAGTAGTGCAGCTTGAAAGATCTATACATAAACAACCATTCAAAAATTGTGTTCAGACCGAGGTGTCAAGCACAATTGCATTTTTGGGAATTCGAGCTACTAAATTTTGTATATATTAGCATGAAAAACGTTCAAGGAAAAGGATACCGATACAATTTAGTTTATTCTGTAACAAAAAACGAGATATCTCAATTCAAATTCGTTAGTGTATTATAAGAAAATATGAGGATCGAAAGAAAGACATCATCTCCTCTTTTTTTCATTTTTGTTTCTTGAACACATTTTGGTTGAAATTTGACATTGTAGAATTTTTCATGACGATGATTGCATGTTTGCCTTAAGATTATTATAATTTTTAACCTGAAAGATCACAACATCATGGGAATTATATTTTTCAGTCCCATAATGCAAAGCATAGTACACATATGAAACGCTTGGATAAGTAACAATGCAGATCTGAAAAGTGTTTTTCGCAGGCAACGACTGGTCGACCAGCTGAAGCCAATGGTTTATGTAGTACCAAAGAATCAGCTGTAAATTATCAAAAAAAAAGAATCAACTGTAGAAGAATGATTGACAGGTCATGATAAATTTACACTAGCATAACTGGAGGACAGATCAAATTCCCATCTTACACGATGGTGATATGCCTAGCTGAATGCAATCCAGCAAGGTGAATGCAAATTCAAAATTGAACTTGTTGATTGAAGCCTAGAGGCACGTCAGCCTACCCATGTGTCGATTCTGAACCAAAAGCCAAGCAGAAAGCAACAGTAACCAAAATCATGGATGCAGTACAAGCGGATATGGTCACGAAGCTACTTTCTAGTGTAGAAATCATTTTCTTGGTAGATATAAAAGAGAACACCAACTAAATTTCATCTAGCCTACCCGAGAGCATCACTGAATTCGGCTGATAGAGCGAAAATCCCCTCACCGGTTGACGGTGACCTCGTCGTCGCCGTAACTCGGCAGTGACCTCGTCGTCGAGGTGCTTCCCCGCCCGGAGGATGGCCTTCTCCGCGGTCACGTCGTCGAGCTCGATGCCGAAGTCGGAGCGGAGAGGAGCGCCTCGAACTCCTCCTGCGCTGCGCTGCAGCATCAGGAAGCGACGAGGCACATTGGTTTAGTTAGAGAAGAGGACCTCGCGCGGGGCGGAGGAATGTGGGGCTTCGGAGGAGGAGAAGACGGCGGCGTCGGGTTGCTGTAGGTCCGGGCGAGCGCGGCCGAGAGACGGTCTCGCGGGCGACGCTGACCGTCGGCATCTCGGCGGCGGCGGACTCTTTGCCGTGGACCGACGCACATCCATTCCACGGTTCCTACCGTCACGCCCGGCCCACAGCCAGCCCAACAAATCGGTAGCCCAATCATTCATTTCATTCAGACGATGTGTGAACCATTCTATTCCCCTCTGTGAAGACGTCGAAGATTTTATAGGTTGCCATTTTGATCCCAAGGGTTTATACGGTGTCAAGTCTGCTTATAAAGTGTGCATTTTTTTTTTGCGAGGGATAAAGTGTGCATTGACAATGAGAATTATGGGCATGGCTCGAGTAATGGAAGTTATGTTCACAATCCACCAACAGGAGACTCTTGTCCATGGCAGAAAATATGGGGCGTGTCCTGTCCAAATAAAATCAAAGCATTTGCTTGGAGACTATATATATAGCTCGTAATAGTCTGCCCCTGAAAAGGAAAATTTAGGGAAGAGGAATCGAACTGGAATTAGATGTCCGTGCTGGAGAATGAATGATGCTTGTTGTTATAATGTAAATAAGCTAAGGGTGTCTGGCGTTAATTGCTGTTGGAAGACAAAAGAATGGAGTTGACAAATCTGCAGTTTCCACATGATGTGTTTCTGTATACCTGGCGCTGTATAGAAGAACTACAAGTTAAACTCATCACAACCTTGTGGGTTCAACTACCGAAAGAAATGCGGTGAATGCAGGGGAATGGCAGGAATCAACAAGTCAAGCATGCTTTCAGATTCAGGGATTCTCACAGGAGTTTCTTGAGTTTTTTCAGTGAAAGATAAGCACTCGGTAAACACGATTCAGAATGGAAGAAGCCGAGGGCGGAGTGCTTCAAAGTTATTTTTGATGGACCATTTCATAAAGATACTCAATCAGGTGGATGGGGGATTTGTTGTAAGAAATGATGCAGGGGAAGCAGTTGCAGCTGGAGCTGAGCGTATTTCAGTCGTGTCGGATACGCTACAGGCACAACCAATTGCATGTCATCAAACACTTTTGTTCGCCTCAGATCAAGGGATGATGTTCCGGGAAATTTGAAACTGACTACTGGTCCCTGAAATCGGCTCTAACAAACTCTCAAGATGTGGATGCAGGACTTCAGATAGAAGGACGGGACCGTGCAGGGACAGTTAAATCGTGCAATCAAACGAAGCGGCAAGTTGCAGAACATGCAAGGATTGAAGGTAAACCGGACCGGTTTTCGCGAAAACCAGAAAAACAGGTCCGGTCCGGTTTACCCGGGAGTCTGCTTTTCGAATTTAAAATAAAAAAATTGAAACAAAAATATGTAAGAAAACTAGATGAAATCTGCAGCCCAATGGTGGAACAAGAACACAAAATTTCGACCGTTTGATGGGTCAAAAAATCATGCAAGTTTTCTGGGTTGAAAAAGGAAGGGAAAAAAAAGAGAAAAAAACCCTTTTCTTTTTTCTCATTTTGAACCTGAAAACTTCATCGATTTTTTGACCGAGCAAACGATTGAATTTTCGTGTTTTTTTGCACTAATGTACTTCAAATTGCATCTAGTTTTTCTTATATGTTTTGTTTCAATTTTTTTCAAATTTTAGTTGTTTGCATTTTTTTTTTATTTTTCCTCTCCAAATCGGTTTTCTGAATTTCGGTCCGGTTTTCCAGACATTTTGACCGGTTTTCCGGTAAACCGGTCCGGCGTACCAGTGATTTCATGCCGACAAGATGACATGCTTGCACGAACAAAAATGCAAGTCCATACCAGTCAATGCACTCACAAAATATATATATGACCTACTTGCACGAACATGCAAGTTGTTGTGTACCCCTGATGTTTTTAATTGCTGACCACCATAGGAAAATGTTGAGGCCATGACGACAAAGATACATTTTTGCATAGTTCAACAATTTAGAAAAACTCTTCAGCAGCTAATTTGCAGATGTTTACTATTTCATTTAAATTATTTAACTCATGTGTTGAAATTATGAATTTATTTATTTGTATTCAATGTTCGTAAAGCCATTATTCAACATTTGAAGAATCTAAATAAATAACTTTGTAAAAATACTACTTCAATTTTTTATTAAAAATATTTAAATGATTCATTCAATTATTGAAATGATACTTTTAAAATATTAAAAATTAAAAGTAATACAATATATTTATATAGGATCATATTTTGTTGCATTAATTCTAAAAAACACCATAGTTCCAACAGAAAAATGAATGCTTGATTGTGTATCAAAGTGCACCTATCCCACGCATGTCCAAATCAAAAATCACCACTCACTTGATTCCTCTCCCTAATCAATTTCGCTTGGCCTACATCTCAACCGTCCATCCTCCCTCTTTCACCACACGAAGTGAGTGTTTATATATAGCACCCATCATGTGTATAGGATGGTGACTTTTATTATCTTTGCCTTGATTTTTGTATGATCTTTTATTCTTCCTAAGAAGTATTACATTTCGGTCAGGTTGCATAGACAAATGAATCTGAAAATAAGACGCCCCATGGAAGACGAGAGGAGAATAACCCAACAATGAGTCTGGTTGGCATACAGGGGTATCAAAACGATGTGGTGAGTAATACTATGGTTAGTTTTTTTGTGTGGTGTTAGTAGTAATTAACTATGCTGCGAATGGAACCATAGTCTATCGAACGATACTCTTCAGAAAACTAGCCATGGCAATATGGAAACTCCTGCAACATCGTTAAAATCTCCCAACTACAACATGACAATGTAAGATGTTACTTTATTTGTGTTTTTTCAACATCAACATCAACATACCGGCGCCTCAAAATTGTTGGATGCTTGCACCAAAACGTCTCGCAACCAAATCCTCGTGTTTCAGTGAATTTCTTGGTTTTCTACATCTTTTGTCACGTGTGCGTCATTCTGCAAATGAGACCAAAACATTCAATATATATATCATGTTATTCCAGTATCCACGTTTTTGGATTAATCAAACATCTGATTATTGAGTGCGGAAAAGAAGCATCTCACAAAAAATGATTATTGTTCGTCTCTCTAATCAATGCATGTGATTCAATGGGAAAACACAATCCTTTTGAATGAGAATCACTGCATTGCAGTTGAAATCTTTTGATCAGTGATGCATTTCCTTTAATCACCCATATGTACAGTATGGATTTTACATCATGTAAACTAGTATGGATTTTATACCCATACAAAACTATTAAAAAAAACAGCCTTACTCGAAGTGTTGGTAGCCAGATAGTAGCAAATAATTGTCAGTAGGGATCATGCCACGCCTTAACCCCGATCGCCAGCTGTGCAACAAGTAGTGACAGCTTACCCACTGACTGGTGGGATCCACTTCTGTTGCACGGACTGTGTTCCCACTCACACGTAACAAGTGGACAAAATCTTGAGAAGATCATAGTTGCCATGTTTACACTACGTACACGACCAACTTGTAAAGTTGCAAGCCACCTATGGGGACTAGCTTTATCCATGAGCCAACATTTTCTTTGTTTTTTGCAGTCTCAATTTCTATTTTTAGGTTTCCTTTTTCTTTTAGAGAGAGAGAGAGACTCCCTTGCAGCTGAAGAGGAAGGGGGGCCTGTTAGCCAGACGTACACTCCATGCAAAGGCTTCCACGCATGCATGTTTTGCAGCTTACTACAACAGCTTCCATCGATCATGTCGATTGGTCTGTTATTGCATGCACATATTATGGCGACTGTTCTGATAAGCCCCTGCTCTTTTTTTTCATGATGATGGCATTTGGAAGGCTGTGATATGAGAGATTATGTGAACTCGAAGCAATTATGTGACTTAGCGAGCTATGCTATGCTTCATTGTAAAACAACCCCACAGGGGCATAAAATGTGTACATGTATGCTTTGCATACATATCTCTCTGTCCCCTCAACTGATCTCCCTGCCCTCAGGTGGCCATGATAGCCTTCTGGCTCAAGGGAAGTGACAAGGGAAAAAAGACAACGAGAGCTGGAGTCAAAGACAAGAAGACTCTGTGTCCCATGAGCACATGGAAATGCTTGGTTCACTCCCACGCTACACCATAACAAATAGATCGTTGAGCTGTGCCCCCTTTGATATAAGTGTATAGCAACGAAATGTATTTATGCAACAGCACCGAAAACACTTACGGCTCATAAAGCATGCAGCATATAATCAGCATTGTATTGGATAAACTATCATAATGCACAAGGTTGTCCGTATTGTTTCTTTACTTACACACCGTTGGTTGCTAGAAAAACCATATTTTTAGTGGTCACTTAATTATATCATGCCGACCCCGTACACCTATAATGACCCTGCTATAAATAGATTATCTCTTATTCACAATAGACTACTAGCTACTATAAATATAGATCTTCAGGGAAAAAAACTCTCACTAGTGCATATCTGTACATAGGGATTATATGAATTACAGTCCTGATTAGTTACAACTCAAAATTTTCTCCCTTGTGCAGTCTTGCAGTTTATTGAGAAATTTCATGATAATTAATATTTGGATCATGCATGGTGCAAGTTAATTTGCAGTGCATGTCAAAGGCGTAACGAGTGGCATTAAAGTGAACTGAACCTGTGTATCCAGGGCGCGAGGCACGTTAGAGCGCATGCATGTGAGCCTAGCAATTTCCCTGGGTCTATCTCCCTCCTGCAGCTCTCCATCTAGCTACTTGTCCAGTTTTGAAGCAAAGCACACACCCCCATCACCATCGCCATCATGTCATCTCCTTCCTCCTGCTCCTCCTCTCTTCTTCCTCTCACTCCATACAACACTCTACACATCATATATATACAACACACACTCAAGTCCATTTCCCCCTTATCTTGCTCACCTACACACACAAACCGTGAGATCATCCTCTCCATGCACATCCCTATCTAGCTTTGCACAGTGACGTGTATAAGATCGAGCTTGGCACGTGCGAGCCGAGATCAAGCAAGAAGAACCAGCCGGCGATCGCAAAGGAAAACAATGAGGAAGCCGGAGTGCCCGTCGGCGGCGACCGGCGCAGGAGCGGTGGCGGCGAAGCTGCGCAAGGGGCTTTGGTCGCCGGAGGAGGACGAGAAGCTGGTGGCGTACATGCTGCGGAGCGGGCAGGGGTCGTGGAGCGACGTGGCCCGGAACGCCGGCCTGCAGCGCTGCGGCAAGAGCTGCCGCCTCCGATGGATCAACTACCTCCGGCCGGACCTCAAGCGCGGCGCCTTCTCACCGCAGGAGGAGGACCTCATCGTCAGCCTCCACGCCATCCTCGGAAACAGGTGCGTGTGCCTGTCCCTCTGCCTGCTTAGCTACACGTGCAGCAATGCAGCATCCATCATGGTGATTAGTACTCCCTCTATCCCTAAATATAAGGGATTGTTGACTTTCAGACATCACGTTTGACCATTCGTCTTATTTGAAAAATTTATAAAAATAATATTTATTTTGTTACTATTTGTTTCATAAATAGATATACTTTAAATATAATATAATTATTTTATATTTTTATAAATATTTTGAATAAGACGAATGGTCAAACGTGATATCTGAAAGTCAACAATCCCTTATATTTAGAGACGGAGGGAGTACTCTACTAGTATGTTGGTGTGCACGTCAAGCAGGCTCCACAGGGTCAATTAATCAGGGTCGATTGTGTCGTGCCGCTTGTACTTTTTGAGCATTATTAGTTGTACATTGCGAAAGAAAAACCTTTTTTTTTAGGAAACAACGGTGGGGGGAAATCCCCACCTGAATTTTCTCATTGCACAAACTTCACAGTTTTACAAGGTGCGCAATGAGCACTTGGATAAGCAGCAAAACAAGGGGAAAAGCAACGAAAGAAAAACTTTGGCCAGTTCAGGTTAAAGATCTCAGGCTAGGAAGAAGAACAATTCAAAGATCATAACAAATATAAATTGCTATGTGCAAATGTGTTATGAGCATTTTACCTACAGAATTTCTCTTTGGTACTTGAGGTTCTCTTGATGAAGTTCGATCACGCAGTTGCTCATAGATATTTTTCATATTCAAAAAGTGATACACAAAATTCTAGAGCGTGATAATTACTCAGTTGCAGCTTTAGCTGTTTTTCCTCCTCCTCAATAATCTTGCACCCTTGTATTGATTTAATTTTTCTTTCGGAAAAAATTCAATGTGCCACTGAAAAGTTTGTGTTTATTGTGTGTCACTAATGCCTCATTCATATATATGCGATTGGCTCAAGATGTAATTGAGTTACACATGTATTTTTTAGTGGCATTTATATATTACCTGTACAAAACACACATTTTTATTTTGATCGTATTCACACTAGATCGTAAATATTGTCCTACATATAGACAGATACAACATTATCTTGAGTGACTGCTCAGTTACATGAAGACCTTGTCATTCATAAGTGACCACACAATATAGTATAGCAGAATACCACATTTACATTATATTTGCATCTCTCATTAGATTTTTGTTCCATTCCAATAATATCAGGTGTGCAAACGCCTGAACCTAAGGATACACTCCAAACCTTCTTTGTTCAGTTAAATGAACTGAGTTTTCAATTGACGCGGCTAAGATTTCAGGGATTTTTCACCCCTGAATATATAATGTGTCCTGTTAAGAGTTTGTTTATATCTCTTTGCTTTTATTTTTGCATGAAGTGAACAAAATCTGATATATAACGTAGAAGCTAAAAGTTTCTCAAAAGGACAGTGAAAGGGACGGACGCTCTTTTTTCTTTTTTACTGAACATGCTTTTTTGTCAGATCCAAAACACAATCTGTACTGTTGTAAAGGAGATTGAGACGTATCAGTTAACTTATTAGTACGTTCTTTTTTTATTTGAAGAAAAAACAATTAACTCATTTGTTTAATAACTACCCGATATTTTGAAGCCATGCATGCATACATATATGATACACAACCTTTTTTTTGACAGTAACATCTTGTTGTTGCTTACTGTAAAATCCATCTATCCTACGTTACGACATTCCAGGTGGTCCCAGATCGCTGCCCGGCTGCCGGGGCGCACCGACAACGAGATCAAGAACTTCTGGAACTCCACCATCAAGAAGCGGCTCAAGAACAGCTCGGCGGCCTCGTCGCCGGCGGCCACCGATTGCGAGTCGCCGGAGCCCAACAGCAGCAACAAGCTCGCCGCCGGCGGCATCGACGTCACCGCCGCCGCCAGCTGCCCGGACCTCGCCGGCCTGGACCACGCAATGACGGCGACGACAGGCCTGTGGATGGTGGACTCGTCCTCCTCTTCCTCCTCGACCTTGTCGATGCGTAGCCGGCAGTCAGCAGCTAAGAGTTACGGCGGCCTCCTCCCCCTACCCGACCAGCTCCGCGGCATGGCCGCCGCCGCCGCCGACACGCCGCCATCGTTCTTCCACAGCCACGTGGCGCCATTCAAGCATCAAGCAGTTTCCGCATTGAATGGAGATTACTATGGCATTTCTGGTCATCAACACCATGGGATGGCAATGGATGAAGCAGGATGCTTCACAAGAGGATCAGTTGGAGGAGAAGGCATCTTTGGTTATGTGCCTCCCTTTCTAGAGCCCACAATGGCAGCAGCATCAGCACAAGAGCAACAAGACCAAAAAACTCTGATGGCGTCGAGTGGTAACAACCCTAGTAAAAACAACAACAACAGCAACAACACTACCGAGACCACGACAACACTGAGCAACAACGACAACGAGAGCAACATCACAGACAACACCAACCACAAGGATGTCAGCCTAGTGATGAACAGCAATGTGGGCGCTGCAGTCTACTGGGAGGGGGCCCACCAGCAGCAGCAGCTCCACATGAGCAGGAATGTCATGCAAGGAGAGTGCTGGGACTTGGAGGAGCTGATGAAAGATGTGTCGTCGCTGCCTTTCCTTGATTTCCAAGTCGAATGATTTGGGGGACCAAGGCCGGGCCCATCACCAGCTGGCTGGCTGACAAAGGAGTAGTACATATATGCATATATATACCCAACTATACATATATACATATACATACGTATACGTTAAGATTAGTATTCTTTTTCCCTCCTTGACATTATTGTTCCCACACCTACTTCAGTTCACTTTTGGCACGGTCCTACGTATATTGATCAATTCATAGATCCTTGTGTACACACATTCTTGTCATGCAAATAATTAAAGCAAATCTTGATCGGTTATGTATAGTGTTGGTAGTTATCATCCAGCATATATAGTATATAATATATGCTCATTACATGTAGATAATGCTCTACCTTTATCAAATTTCCCTTGATGGTAAAGCTACCTTGCTTTAGTTTGTTTTGTTCCTTTGCTTCCTCTTTCCTTTTCTTTCATGTACCAACTGCTTCCCTTACACATGAAGTCACATTGATGAGCTTGTGAATATTGCTAGATCCTGCTGGGGTGTCGGAAAGGTGATGTGAGATCATGGCCATCGATCATGCATGTGCATGAACGCATGGAGTAGGAGGAACAGTCACTGTCAGTACTGGTCAAAGTGTGTCGTTGGTTGCGATTAGAGGTCGTTATTAGGACGTGCAACTAGAGCTGGGAAGAATGAGGGCGAGGCAAGGAAAGCGGTTGTCCCTTTGCCATGGCAAATCAGATTGCATCTCTCTCTCTCTCTCTCTCTCTCTCTCTCTCTCTCTCTCTCTCTCTCTCTATGATGAAATTTAGGAAATACCAATCCACCATGAAGGGAACTTATCCTGATATCTGGCATTTTGTAGTAATGAATAATTTTAAGTAGTAAAATTAAAAGAAAAACTAAGTGTGCAGAGCAAGCTAGCTGGTTAGGTTTTTTTTGGTGGAACCAATCTATCGGGGTTTAAGTCCAAGACTTAAGTGTTGCACATTTACGGCTATTTATTCTTTCAATCGGAAGAGAAACGACGTTTGTACTGTGTTTCACAAAAAAAATCCCATGATATAGGTGTATTTACATAAGGACAATAATGTGGTTGACTTTGATGTAGGTGTATTCGAAACAAAGCATAATATATTTGAATGTATATTATGGGTATATGTACATAATATAGGTGTATGTACATAAGGACACCATAATATAGGTGTATGTACATAAGGACACCTATTGTACCCCCTCACACCATTATCGCAATGGACAACACCACCACGTGAAGTACATGTAGTAGCATAAGCTTCGGAGAATGTTAAGTGCGGCATGTGAGGGAATTATTGCAACGTATGTACTTTGCATAGCACATGCATTATATGTTGTTATCATCTCTTACAAATTCATGTCGATGATATATCATTGCACAATAGGTAATCTCACTTTGATACCGTTCACTAAAGACTAGGATTAATAAACTGCTAAAATCGAAGGCCTAACTAACTCATGCACAGTTCGGTACTAGCTTCTATATTCTTCAATCTTTTTTGTTTCATATTATGCATGTTTTTAGCAAAAAAATATGCTGAAATGGGGAGCATTCAAAGTCTAAACACCTTTTACGCTTTAGCTATCCACATGAATACGAGCGGGTGAATTAAACTTAAAAGAAATTAAAAGGCTATGAGGCTCATCTATTCTTGCACCTAATCAGTCACATGCTCTTACTTTTGCAGAACCCATGATGCGTTGCATCTGTAGACGAAGAAGATTCCCTTTGCACGAGTTGAAACCCTCATTATCTCATATTGTCATTACCTTTTTTCATGCATTTGATACTTAGATAACTAATTAGTAGTACATAAATAACCCTCGCAAAAACAGATATGAGCATGGGTTTCCATTTCATACGTTCTATTTAGTACTCAAGCAGCAAGAATGTTTTCCAACGGCTGACCAGTTTTTTTAGTTATCTTTGATATACAACCAAGTTGCGTACAGTATTCCCTCGCCAAAAAAAAAAGTTGCATACAGTATTAAGAAATATCCTTTTGTTCCTAGCAAAAAAAAAAGAATATCCTTTTATTTTTATTCTGATGAACAGTACAAGTGCTAGGAATATAAATACCACAGTCCGCTTCTTTAAATTGTCTAGACTTGATAATTTATTTCCAGCGTCTGCCTGCTAATTAAGCTTCTTTCTTACATCAGCTACATGGCACTCAATATATGTAAGGTGTGAGACCCCAAAACAGTTGAGCTGGTGTGAGAAGAAAACATATACAAAAGCAGCCTTACTTTTCTGAACCCGGCCTTTCTTTTATCCTAAGCCAAAAGACTCGACCCAGAGACTCGGCCTTTCTTTTAAGATCCCACCTAGAGTTTTTTTTTTCTTATGGTTGCTGTCAAAAAATAAAGTGTTAACTAGAGACAATTTAGGGAAGAAAAGGAAGCTAGATGATGAAACATGTTTGTTTTGCTGTGAAAAGGAAACTGCCCAACATCTCTTTTTTGAGTATGTGATAGCTAGAAGAATATGGGCTGAGGTTTCTGAAGTAACATGTGGCTTAGTGATAGACGCTTTGGAATAGTTAACATGATCACCTTTGCTGCTCTGTGGGGTTTATGGCAAGTAAGAAATGATTTGTGTTTTCAGAGAACTTCATGGAGGGGGATGTGGATGATCTGGGACAAGATCATTCCCATGGTAGCAAACTGGCAGGTGCTATGTCCGGTGGGGAAGATAGACGAGCTGGCCCATTTTCTTATGGGTTGAGGGAGATGAGGAGAAGACCTGACAGAATTTTGATGGAACTGATGGACGCCCATTCTTCAAGCTCAAGAAGGTGAACGAGTTTCAACTGGAGGGGTGGTTGCGCAAGTGTGACCAGGTGAGCCAAGAATGAGTAGAAGCTGAATGATGGAGTTGCTGGAAGTGTTGAGTTTGTGAGTGGGTCAGTGACGAGCCGGGGTCGTGTAATGAGTGGACAAAACGCTCCTTTTTTGTGCTGTAACTGTCTGCCTGGTTGAAATATATCCGGCTGGAACATTTTATGGCGCTCTAGAACTCTAGAAAAGCAACATACGTCTACTTGTCTTGCGCAATGGTGTTTTTTAAAGTTCATTTTTTGGCCTCCAGTCCTCCAGTTATTGATTCTTCTCATAATTATCATATATAGCCCTACAAAAGTTGCAGTAACAAAAATTTAGCGATGAATTATCGTATCCATCAAGAGGAGTAGCAAAGTGGTTGTCCCTAAACAAACTAATATAATAGATCAAAAGACCCGAAAATCAACATTATATAGATTTGAATCTTCTCGAGAGCGCACAACATAGCCAATGTAGGGCGGTAAGTTAAAAAAAAAAAAGGTTTTTTAGGGATAAGCTAAATCGAATTGTTATTCGTGGGCCACGACTGATTTTCCATTTACACTTAGCTAAGATTCCCGCATAATATCCAAAACAGAAAAAAGTCCTACTTGCTAAGATTCCCGGATAATTAACAGACAAATCAAGTCTATGTGATGGCCAGACGTATGTATATACAGCTCAGTCACGGGTAACATAATAAACATAATATAGTTGTATAAAGCGAGCCCGTAGACGACGAATTAAGCAACAGAGTGAGGAATCGACTGCAAAAAGAGATGATCCAAGACACAAGGCAAAACAATACAAAATAAACATTTGCATTGAAGAAAAAAGAAGAAACAAGTAAATGAACCGTTTCTGTATGAAACGAACTTGGTAGTCTTATTATTCATCATCGTTACAACCACAACACAGACCTGAATCATTGTTGCTCATGCACGTCGGGGCTCCAGTATAAAGGAATGGGAATTGCCAAACCCAAGGTACATATAAAAAGAAAAGAGTAAAGTGTATGACCGGTCCTCGAACTTGTTCGAGTATGCCACCTAGGTTTCTGAACTCTTAATTTGTACATCTAAGTCCATGAACTTGCTAATTGGTTCACCTGAGGTCCAAATCTTTATAATTAGTGTTGATTGCCTTCTTAGTGTCTTCATGGCAACTATATGAGTATTAACTACGGATTTGTGTTACGATCAAAGTCACGAAAACTAAGAAAAAATGTCAAAAACAAAAATGATAACCTCATTTAGGAAGCACAGGGTGTCCGTTTGCATTTTTCCTTTTTATTCTGACGTGGACCAGATAGTAATTCAAATTGCGAGTTGACAAAATTTTGACGAGATGAATGCCTCGAACACGCCAAACTAGTGGATTAACACTAATAAGATAGATTTAGACCTGAGTGAACCACTTAACAAGTTCAGGGACCTAGATCTGCAAATTAAGAGTTCAGGGACTTAGATGGCACACCGAACAAGATCGAGGACTGGTCATGCCCTTTATTCAAACGAAAACCACACTGAACAAAGACAAACTCACGACAAATATAAAAAGAAGGAAGCTGGGAGATGGCCCGGATCAACGGAAACTGAGAAATCCTGGGAGATGGATGCAAGCGCAAAATTAGGGTGCGTTTGGTACAGCTCCAAATTCACTGAGAATCAGAAACGTTTCAGATTCTAACCCAAAAACGTTTCACAACCTGAAACAAAATCACTTCAGAAACCGTTTGGATGGTTTTGTGGTTTCAGATTCAAAAAAGATAGGAGGAGGATCAAAATGACTCATGTACCCTTAGTTAGACAATGTTGTTTCTACTATATTATAATATGTAATGAAGTCTCCAAAGTATACAATATTTAGAGATGTTATTGCAAAATTCATGTCATCATGATCCACATGTTCGGATATCCAACTCATAAGTGATCTCACCACATACATGTTTCCAAAATACAAGCCAAAATGATCCAAATATTTGCTACCTATGATCTAGACTGAAATATTGCAGCTGCATTGTTCAGGTTGGTACTCAATACCGGTATTCTCTTTAAACTTCTCAATCACATTTTTTAACCCTACATTGTTCAGGTCGGTACTCGATCGATTTCCACATTTCACTTGTTCAGCAAACAACTCACAAACAATTCTAACATGCTCCTCATTTGACCAATCAGCCTCAGGCATCTATACAAATAGTCATGTCAAATTCTATCTATAGATACATGTCAAGCATTATCAGAAGTACTCGGTTGTTGTCCTCAGTGGAACAATGCAGCATTGGCAATCAAATTAAAAACATTCGTAACAGTGGAGGAAAAGGAAAAAAAATACAAAACCTTGACTATTGGTCTGCTGGCTCGGCGTCCTGTTGGAGGCGACCTCGGTGTCGGGTGGCCGGTCTGCTGACTCGGCGTCGTCGGGGGCGGCGACCTTGGCATTGGGGGCGGCGCTGCTGGAGGCAGAGACGAAGTGGGGAGCGGCAACCATGGCCGGTGGTGCAGGCGGCGACGAGGACTAAGGGCCGGGAGCGGCGTCGGCGGGCGGGCGGCTTCGAGCGGCGCCGTCGACAACGCGAGCAGCGCCGGATGAGAGCGCCAGGAGCAGGGGAGTCGTGCACTCGTGTGGATAAGAGCAAGCCCAATAAGCTTGGCTTGTAGCCAAGCTTGCAACCAAGGTGTACAACAAATTGTCTCCAAAAAATGATAGTTTATCTCCTGTGGCTCCCACCTTATCTCAACATCTAGCACCACTGCACCACGTGCGCACCACCCGCTGGAGTAGGGGATGAGGACGGAGGAGAAATTGAGCGAAGGAGCTCCCAAGGCGGCGGGAGCTCGATTAGCACGTCCAATGCCGGCCGGAGCTCGCCGCACCTGCAAGGCATGGCGGACGGAGCTCACTAGGTAGAGATCACCATGCCTCCACGGGCTCCCGTCGTCACGCCTCTGTGGAAAGAGCATGTGGCGCCGGCGTTGTGCAATCTCGCGGTCGGCGGCGGCGGAGGTTGAAGATGTGGTCGGCGGAGGCGGCGTTCTCGCGGTCGGGGTCGTGGCTGGAGACGGAGGACGAGGCGGATGAGCTGCGGTGGGCGGCGCTGCAGCGGCTCCCCACCGTTGCCCGAGCGCGCCGCGGGCTGCTCCGGTCCTCCGCCCCCGAGGTCGACGTCGGGGGGCTCTCCTCTGGCGACCGCCTCCTCGCCGAATCCGGCAATGCCACGGGCAGGCGGACGCGGTGGGCGTGGCAGGCGAGCGCGGTGGGCACGGCAGGAGGGCGTCGCCGGAGTCTCGCCGGAGTGAAGAGAGAGGTTGGGAAAAACACGGTTCGGTGCGCGGGGGTGCGGTGACAGGCTGGAAGAGAGGTGGTGGACCCCACGAGCGGCGACGCGATGGTCGTGGCCAGGAGCGACAAGCTGCATGTCAGAGGCGTTTTCTCTGTCTTCCACGTAGGAAATTTCTGACGTGGCTTGTCGCTACGACAAGCCATTGGGTTGCTCTAAGAGATGAGGCGGTGGCGAATACCGTAATTATCTGCCAAAGTTAGAGGACAGATTCACGAAAGGGAGTGTGAAACGTTCTCAGAATTGCTCGGAACACCGATTTCGGTGATTCACTCGCGTAGTTCTTTTTTCCGAATCGTTCCAGTCCGATTCTTATGTGAAATGTTTCGACTTCCTTTTGGAGGTGATTCTAGTTAGCGCTGTAAGTGGGGCGGGATGCGGCTGCCCGCCCCGCACACCGCATCAGCCCGCTTTGTCGTTGCGGCTGATGCGGCGGCCTGCATGTGGCCGCTTCTTCTTGGCGGGCTGCCGTTAGCGCCGCAAGCCAGCCGCCACGCTGCGTCTCGTTTGCACGCCACCGCGCCGAGTCTTGTTTGCCCGACTGCCGTTTCACGTATGCAACCAAAGCAAGAGAGCAAGCTGCGAGATGCACGTCGTACCCATGATGAACATCACGTACTTATCAGTTTACTATCTCATCATGCTGAAACTGTCAATGAACAAAACTGAGAAATACATGTTGGATTTCAATACATGTACGTTGCTGATTCCAAAACAATATGAAGTACTAGTAGGTATCTGATCCCAAAACAATATGAAAATAACACTAAATCTCATTCTGAATGCTTAGCATTTGATGACTGCTGCTATGGACATAAGACCATGCATAAGTGGGAGGTTTCATATGATCAATTCATATGACCAATTTAGCAATTGGGATGCTTTGATCAGTAGCATGAAGAAGCTTCTGTCCTACTCATAAACCGGTCAATGGGCTGTACAATGGAAGTGGAAACTAACATTAAATTCTGTACGGTTGGTCCTGCCTCAGATCAAAAACACCAGCAGAGTTTGGAGTATCACATTTTTCAGGTAAAGTTCAGCCGAAGAGAGAATCGACATGGTTACCAAGCAACTGATCATGTGAGCTCCACTAAGGTCGCACGTACAAAGTTACAATCCAGAACACTAACCCACTTGTTTTCGGATCGAGCCTAAGAAACACCATGAGTGCGTGCGGTGCACGTCGGCGGCGAAGAGGCCCGTGAGCTCTGGCTGCCGTCGCCGCGGCGGAGGTGAATGCCGTCGCCGCGGGGCGCCCCCTGCCCACTGCGTAGTAGTCGCGACGCGTGCGGCGCATGGCTAGATTGCGGGTGGCGGCGCCGCCGAGTCCCGCGAGCCGTGCCGCATCGTCCGCTTTGGTGAACAAAAATTTGCGGTCTACCCCCCAAACCAGACGAAAATTTGCGGTCTACCTCAACAACGCCGTTCGCTACCGTGAACGACACTGAACCAGTTTCCCGTTTAGCACCTGCAGTTTTCCTGTAATCCGGTGACAGTGACAAGGAGGGGAAACGCGGCGGCGGCGGCGGCGGCGGCGGCCATGGCGATCCCTCTTGTGCTCGTCGTGCTCCCGCTTGGCCTCCTCTTCCTCCTCTCCGGCCTCATCGTGAACGCCATCCAGGTAACCTTGCGCGCCTTGGTCGAAGCAACACATTGTCATGTACCTTTCCCCCTGATCTTTTTGGGAAATTTGTGAGGTGAGCTGGATCAGTTCGCAGGCGAATATTATATGTGCGAATTTCGAAGAGATTTGGATCTCCTTGAGCTACCAACGCCTTTCTGCTTGTTTCTTGGTGAATCTCCTCTTATCTGGGGCTTTTTTTAACAAAGATTTGATTTTCTTGGTATGTTTAATTGGCAACTAGTACTGATTTGTGTTACTTCAGTGTGTTGGGCATGAGTCAATTGTGTTTTTTGCCGCTGTTTTCCCCTTTCCATTTCGAGGAATTTCATTTGGTGTTTTTTTAGTTTAATAATCTGATGACACTACATTTCCAATTCAGCTGCTTAATCCGGCAGATTTCTCTGTTTCTTGACAAGCTTTTCTTCTCTGATCTATTGATTCCATACTGGATTTACGACCACATTGTTCTTGATCTCTTACTATGCTTACAAAACATTGCAGGCTGTCCTGTTCTTGTCTATAAGGCCCTTGTCGAAGAGCTTGTACCGGCTGATCAACAAATTCTTGGCAGAATTGTTGTGGCTTCAACTTATCTGGCTTGTAGACTGGTGGGCTGGTGTTAAGGTAGCGCATAAGAAACATTAAGATTGAGCAATCGAATGTCAGTTTCTTTCCTTGTCGATAGATTGTTCATGCGTCTCAACCGAGTAAAATATTACTTCATTAATCATCTTTTTCTTCAACTGGGCTTCATGGCCTCTCAGCCGCTTTTCAATGTAGGCTGACTGATCAATTTTATCATAGACGCCTTTGTCAATTACTTGCCTTAATATTCCTTTGAATGGATTATTGAGAATTAGCATGACATAGCACACTAAACAATTTGCAGTGCATTTTGATAGAAGAAGACACTGTTAATTGTTCTAGGTTTGGTTGGGTTGGTCACCATCAAGACATCAATGGTAAACACACAGCATGATTAAAGTCTTCATTCTTTTTAAAGGTTGTCAAGTCTACCACAAAAGTGACTAGTATCTGCTTATCTGGTTGAGTCTATTAGAATTCGGGTGCCATGTGATGTTTTTCTGTGTCCTTTGATTTAGCTGTATTGTTGAATTAATATAATTAAGGATGTCAGCCTCGATGGTCAAGTAGTACCCAAAAAAGACACCTTTCGTTACTTGGGATCGATGCTACATAAGGATGGAGATATCGATGAATGTCAGTCATAGAATTAAAGCTGGATGGTTGAAGTGGCGTCAAGCTACAGGTGTCCTTTGCGACACTAAAGTGCCACGGAAGCTAAAAGGCAAATTCTATGCTGTATGGAGCAGAATGTTGGCCAACTAAAAGAAAGCATATCCAGCAACTAAGTGTAGCAGAGATGCGTATGTTGCGATGGATATGTGGCCACACAAGAAGGGATCGAGTCTGGAATGACGACATACGTGAGAGATTAGGGGTGGCACCAATTGAGGAGAAGATTGTTCAACACCGCTTGAGATGGTTTGGACATGTGCAACGAAGACCGGAGGAGGCGCCTGTACGTAGTGGGATAATACGTCGTCCTGAAAATATGAAGAGAGGCAGAGGTCGACCACCTTTGACATGGGCAGAGTCGGTGAAGAGAGACCTGAAGGATTGGAATATTGCCGAAGAGCTAGCTATGGATAGGAGAGAGTGGAAGCAAGCAATCCACGTGCCGGAACCTTGATTTCTCCTTTTTTTAATCCTTTTTTAAAAAACCTTTTTAGAAAAAAAACTTTTTTCACTCTTTTTTCCTTTTTTTTCTCACTTCTTTCTCTTTTATCCTGTTTTGCCCTATCTCGTTTTGGTTGGTTTTGCCTCTCTTGTTGGTTCCTGCAGGTTTCATCTCTAGCCTACCCCAACTTGCTTGGGATAAAAAGGCTTTGTTGTTGTTGTTGTTGTTGTTGTTGAATTAATATAATTAATTTAATCTGAATAGATGTCGTTTAACTTATTTTCAAGGGGAATTTTTTATTCATTGATTGAGCGAGAGAGGAGGGTGGGACGGTGTATCTGCAGAAACCAAGCAGGAAATTTTTTTAAAATGAAAATTTAGCCTTGCTGGGAATCCAAATGCAATCAGATCTTCTTTATGTTGGAATCCAAATGCAATCAGATCTTCTTTAAATCGAACTTCTTCTTTGTACTCAACTTTTGTAAGAATAAGATCTTCTTTATGGTGGAATTTCATGTGGGAAAGATTCGATTCCTCCAGGAATCAGAAAAAATTCCCATGTTCGAAACGGGCAAAAATACTTTTTTTTTCTCGAACACGCATGAGAGCTGCAAAAGTACTTTTGACTGCATTCAGCCAAACTTATTATTTGAACCTTCCTAAATGATTGAATTCACATTGTTAATTTGCTCTCTGGTTTCAATCATTTCATTCAAATCCTGCAGGTACAATTGCATGCAGATCAAGAAACTTATCAGCTAATGGGTAAGGAGTTAAATTCTAGTATTTTCTTGTGGGAACTGATGTGGCAACATTGTTCATAAGTAGCATTTAAGAAAACGATTGATTTTGGTTATAGCCTAATCTGAAGAATTATGTAGGCAAAGAGCATGCACTTATCATATCAAATCACCGGAGTGACATTGATTGGCTTATTGGATGGATTTTAGCACAGGTTATTAGACTATTCATTTACCATTTTGTTCGAAATTAGTAGTTTTACTGCTAATTCATTGTGATGAGAGTTTCACATGATCTGGTGCCAGCGTTCAGGATGTCTTGGAAGCACGCTAGCTATCATGAAGAAATCTTCAAAGTTCCTTCCAGTAAGTTGGCTCATACATTCGTATTATGGCATGCTGTCTCATGTTTTAGCTCCGTATCACTCATAGTGACACCTCATGCTGATGTATTTGCTGGAAAGCTGTGTCAGTTAATATATGCGAGGGAAATAAAGCAATCAAAATGAGGGAACAAAGTCGTGTCCTAAAATTATCAGGCACAGTGTTTCACTATCCATTGTATTTTCCTTTGAATTTTAGTTTTGTGACCTTGTGGTTGAATGCTTGATGCAAAGGATGGTTTCCCATTAATATCTAGAAGATTATCGCTAGCACCGAAATCTAGATCAATAAGGTAGTTTTTCAGGAGGTAGACAGCCTGATAGGTAATTTGTCTAACATATTAATTTCCTCTCTGTCGATGTAAATTTACTCATACTTGAGTGACAGCAGTGCTGAACTATGTACAGCTTATCGTTTCTTGTAGAAATATAGTCTACGCTCAACTTTCTATCTACTGAACTATTTTAGGTTATCGGCTGGTCCATGTGGTTTGCTGAATACCTCTTTCTGGAGAGAAGCTGGGCAAAGGATGAAAAGACACTTAAGGTATTTTCAACCTTACCTAATACTATGCCACTTGAAACTAGTGTTGTTCATAGCAACTTAATGATCTTTATGCTCTCAAATGCAGTGGGGTCTCAAAAGGTTGAAGGATTTCCCCAGATCTTTCTGGCTTGCCCTTTTTGTTGAGGGTACACGGTTTACTCCAGCAAAGCTACTAGCCGCTCAAGAATATGCAGCCTCACAGGCTTTACCAGCTCCCAGAAATGTGTTGATTCCAAGGACGAAGGTATTCATTTTGCTGCATCCTGATGCAAATTTTGTATTCTTCCAAGAAAATATACAATATTGCATGTAAAGTGTCGAAGATCTCTCCCAAACATCCATCTATTTTTTGCTGGCGGGAAATGTAAACTTCTATGCCCTCCGATTTGATATATATGATGTTAAGCCGGCTGATTAGCACTTAGTCATCATAATATCAAATTGGAGGGAGTATTTATTTGAATTCCCCTATTAGCTCTGGTTGGCTAAGTGTTCTGTCTTTCCTCAATTTAGTGCTTGTTAAGTGGTCAGAACCCAGAAGGTAGCGAACTGCTTTCTAGGACAGTCAGTCATAATAAAATTTTATAGTTTTGGTACACCGTACATTTTGTGCCAAGTTCTTCTCTTTTTAGCTTTTCCTGATGAAGTCTTGATGTGCTGACAGCTCTTTTTCATGTTCTATCAGGGATTTGTATCAGCAGTAAGTATTATGCGTGATTTTGTCCCAGCTATCTATGATACAACAGTGATAATCCCAAAAGATTCACCTGCACCAACAATGCTGCGGATTCTCAAGGGACAATCATCAGTAGTAAGTGTTTCGACTTTTAAACATGTAGAAATTTTCTAGAAAAACTTATTCCATTGAGATGAATTGCCAAGAGTCCATATGTTATCGATCAAAACTTTGTTTCAGTGCTTTTCTGATGTGTTCTACTTCCACTATTCCTTTTATTATAGGTTCATGTCCGCATAAAACGTCATGCAATGAGTGATATGCCTAAATTGGACGAGGATGTTTCTAAATGGTGCAAAGATATCTTTGTGGAAAAGGTACGAGATAATAATCACTTTATGAAACTGTTGGCTTAAAAAATACTCCATTCATAAATATATAGAGGCAGTATTACATTTGAAAATACCTGCAATTGATAATTACTATTTTTCTATTGCAGGACGCATTACTGGACAGGCATATAGCAACTGGTACTTTTGATGAGGAAATTAGACCAATTGGTCGTCCAGTGAAATCTTTGCTGGTAAAGTACTAAGACATCATCAGTACTCCCTTTGTTTTTTTATTACTGATGTTCAGACATGAGCCAATAGTTGATTTCTAACTCAATTCCCTTGTCTGAGACGACAAGAATTAGAGAATGGAGAGAATATTGTCCAACAGCTGCTATGAAATTATAATACTGAATGCAGACAGATTCGTTTGTATGTCTGTAATCTACTAGCTCAAAATTAGCATCTTAGCCTAATCGAAAAGGTGGCACAGTTCAATATGCTAACAAGTAAACTAATATCCCATCAAAAGCTTTTGTTGATTCCTACCCAAATGAGCCCAACTCCCTGACCTGTTAACGCATCAAATGTTCTTGATAAGGGATCACATCTTTGTGACATAAGAAAAGTAACTCTCAATCAATGCAGCTTGTAAATTGCCCCATTGGTACGTGGTCTAAAGATTATCAATTATGTTACGACAGTATCTTGGATACATTGTCTTTTCAAACTTTTTTTCTGGGCTCTCTTGAAATGTTGTTCTCTTTCGTCTGCTCATTTCTGTCTCTGCTGATGGTGCAGGTGGTTCTGTCTTGGTCATGCCTCCTCCTAGATGGTGCCTACAGGTTGTTACAATGGACTCAGCTCTTGTCGACATGGAAAGGCGTTACCCTCTTTGTTGCTGCATTGATATTGGTGACCGGCATTATGCATGTCTTCATCCTGTTCTCTCAGTCAGAGCGCTCGAGTTCTGCCAGAGCAGCGAGGAATCGAGTCAAGAAAGTTTAAGGGCTCTTTGATTTAGTTTATTTTTTGGTGGGGCTATCAGTTAATCATGTGTCGAGCTTATGTAGGTGCAAATGTGATGGCACACAATCTCCTCACGCTTGTGCTCGCTAGGAACTGACCAAGTTTTGTATGACTAGAACTGTGGTCGATTTATCTCCTTACACATGCTACCCATTGTAGATATCATAACAAATTAAATAGTGTCGAGGTGTATTGAGGTGCGGTGTTTCCTTCAAGAATCCAACCCATTTGTGTGTAGCCCTGTTATCCTTTGAAACTGCCCTATTCTTGTCCAATTGTAACTTCCATGTAACACCAAACCTTCGGGCATCAGCATGTCTTGTCCCGCGGTCTACAACAGGACGCATTATTGGACGTTCATATAGCAACTGGCACTTTCGATGATGAAATCAGACCTCTTGGACGTCCAATGAAACCTTTGTTGGTAAAAAAGACATCATTCATGCATTAGCACTGTTTCGTACGGCTTGTTACAGATTCCGATTACCTATTTTTGAAAAGGAATTTATTTGTACTCCATCCCTTTCTCTCTTATCTCAAATATAAAAAATATGCAGCTCTCCCGCATTTTTCGAGGGGAAAAAATAGATATTAAGGCTGCAGGCCAGTTTGGATCCTGCATCCTATGATTACATATACAGTAAAAAAAGTCCTATTTATTTCATTATTTTGGTGCCACTCCAAGCTTCAAGCAAGTACCTGTCCCCCAGCATCCATTAACATTAAATGAACGGCGCCACAGCCACCAAAAGCCACCAAGTGCAGTCTTCGTGTGATCGAAGAACAAAGGGGTTAGGAGGAATCCAGCGTGAGATGAGCATGGTTAGAATGAACTGAACTACAACTATGGTGGAGGGGAAGACGATGAAGACTCTTCTCTGGTTACCGTTCATTAGATAATATACAGGGCATGAGACATGGGTACAAGTCACAAAACAAGGTTCAGTACTTAACACAATTGAACACGGGTGAAGCTGCTCCCCTTATTTGCAAAATTGTCATTAGACATATTACCCATGAAAACATGCATTCGACCCCCTAACAAACCAGAAAAAGAAAAGGAAAAAAAAAAAGCTCAGATAGTCAGAGTGATGCATTTACATGAATGGAATCCGAAGCAGGCACCATTCTACAAGGTAATTCAGTTTGCTCGAAACTTTGACAAAAAGTTTTGAAATGTGGAAAATCCATCTATTGCATCGTGCGGAAGAGAAAGCGTGAAGGGAGGAAGAACACTCTGTGCATCCCCCTTCATATGCTTCATGCCACTTGCAGGTGGGAGTGCCAGTGCCGGTTGCTGTCTGTTTAGCTTTTCTATGATGTATGAGAAAGTTCCAAAGGTCAAGCAGCTCTGAATCAGTGTTTGTGGTGCACCTGAGACCAAAAAGAAATTATGTAGGCACAAAATATAGAGTATAGTGATTTGCACTTGGATAGGGAGGAAATAAAAGCTTGGGAAATTTTGCTACAGGGCAATAATGAAATGTGCCCTTTTTGTATGAAATTTATATATATAAAAAAACTTTGCCACAAGATACTAATTTGTTAACAATGCAAGATGTGATAACATCTGCATATTAAGGGCCATTCACTGCACCGGAAAGGCATGTTCTGTATAATCATCAAACTCACAGTGAGCAGTTCTAACTCTTGTCATGCTCACTCTAATAGTGACAGAAGTTTCTAAATGACCAATCAACTTTATCTAAATTATTCGTCTGTTAAAATAGTGAGGGCATACAATAGTAGATCTGTATACAAGCGATTACTGCATAATGACAGAAATGAAGAAGCAATTGTATAAAGACAACGAAAACAAGAGAAGAAGCAAATTACTTCAAACTGAATTGAAATGGTTCATGTAAGCCATGCACACCAACATATCCAAGAGTAACAACAAAAGGTTGCTGTTTTTCTCATGACACGGAAACAAACCACAAATTGATTACTGGGGCATTTGAACAAGACTTTGAAATGAAAAAATAGTAAGCCTGATGAAGACAATTTATAACTAGCATCAAACATTAAGGTCATCCTATCACGCTGCAAGTTCCCCCAAACCCAATATACAGAAAGCAACATGCCAAAGTTTTCCAGCCAGCTTCCTTTGGGGCATTTTGTATCCCATAGCAGAATTCAATTAGATCAGGAATGCAAGAAAAGGAAATGCCCAAGAACCAGGCAATCAGTCATATCATCAGCCATTTTAGGATATTAAAATGTAGAGAGCAAGTGCCTTCACACGATATTCGGGAACAGATTGTAATTAATAACCATTTCAACAACATTTATTAACTGCAATAATTGCAGTAACTTTACCTGGGAAGCTCAGAGCAAGGCCGGTACAACATCCTGCCACTCCTGCATTGATACCTGGAAACAAAACGATGCACAAGTAAATGATCATCCTTAGCATTTTATTAATCCAAAAGAACAGAAAAAGAAACAAGCAAATGATAGACGGACACAAACCATCATCTTTTCCACGTAGTTTTCTCAAAGAACAAGCTACCAAACTTTGAACACCAGCAAGAACAGCAAATATCTGGACCAACAAGGAAACATTTTGCATAAGATATGGTAAACAAAACTATTCAAAATTGACAGGGTTATTCACATGTGGAAATGCATATCCTTATACCTTGGCAGATGATGCAGCATCAGCAAATGATCCTCGAAAACCCTTCATAGTGACCAAACCTTTTCCTGAAGAGTTACCAGAGACAGAAAATTGGAGCTATCACATAATTCAAATTGACTTCGCAAGGATTAAAAATTCACAACCAGGTGCTACCCCACAGTAAACCTACAGCTGAGATTTTTAGAACATTTGCGTCAGATAAACTACAAGGTCAAAGATTGGCATGTTCTGTGATGCAGAATCTAGTAAAATATAGGGATCTCTATCGATTCTGTAGTTCTTTTTTTCTCTCTCTAAGAACCGCATATAAATTTGTTCATATTTGAAGTCAAACAGTTTTTTTTAAAAAAAAAAGTTTTCCTGCTGGCACCTAACAACAAAGAGAGAAATACGGTTTATTTTCGGAGTTGGTGGTTATCTTTGAATCTAACCAATGTTCACAAAAATAAAAGCAAAACCATTTTCTAGAAGGAGAACTATGGTGAAGCTGGACGAGTCGGTTAAGAGGGACCTGAAGGAGTGGAATATCTCCAAGGAATTAGCTATAGATAGGAGCGCTCGGAGACTAGCAATCAACGTGCATAAACCGTGATCCTTTTTTACCTCTAACTCTACTTCTTGCCCTGTGTCTTTTTGTGTTTCTCTTGTCCTTGTTTCTTGTGGGTTTCATCTCTACCCTACCCCAACTTGCTTGGGACCAAAGGCTATGTTGTTGTTCTTGTTGTTGTTAGAACTATGGTGAAGCTTTGGTTTAATGCGGTCGTGACAGTAATGTCAATTGAATGTTTGAGATTTCGGCATCTCAGTATCAGTTTTTGAGTTTTTTCACACGAGATTGCATGGCTTAGGATGGCCCACAGATGCATTTAAAGAGCTGAGGCCAGTTTCCAGACCAGTTGTATGGAGTAGCCCCAATTATTGAACAAGTAATCATGATAAGTTATGGATTGTAGCGGTGAATTATAGCATCTATAATATTAGTAACATCTGGCTTTCTAGACAAGTCAAGGTGACTTAAACATAACAAACTCGTGGGGGTCAACATTGATTTGGACAAGAGAAAATGCAAGTCATTGTTTATTTTCGTTAGTTGTGTGTGATGATGCTGAATGAACTAAGAATTCAAGATCTTGTCGGCAGGGTGCAGAAGATGATATTATCAAAAATTAGCCTGTGTTAATCCACTTTTCTAACCCTTGATTTCACTTTTACAGCAGACCTTTACCCAGCAAATGTTGGCCCAAACTGACATCTACTCTACTCAATCAACCTTGCTCGCACACACACAAGAATAGCACGTGCAGAGGAAGAACTCAGGTGAGAGCTCACACACACATGCAAAATTGCAGCAGCTTGAGCTGCCCTTGAATGGCGCCTTGCTCCTTACTATATAGTCAAAACACAAGTACAAGGGTACAACTACAACATACCTGCTACTATTCCCATGTCATGGCATGCCTCTACTTGCAAACATACCATGCCTCTTAACTTCCTACACTGCTGCAACAACATGCTACAGCAGCTGCTACTCATATGTCAGCCTATTTTGGCACAAAAAGAACTTCTCCCCCTACGGCAAAATTAGTGCAGCAGGATTATCAACAGCAAAATCATTAATGGGTCACCGGATCTGCTTTTTGCATAGCCAGCTAAGCCTCACACAAGCAGGGCACATGATCAAATAGAACATAAGATGTGAAACGCCCCAAATCCACCTCCAAAACTCCTTTACTTCGGAATATAACCTGCATTAAACAGCTACACCAGGGAGGCAGGGACATACCGTCAACCGAACCGACCGACTATGCGACCAAGCACATACACCTACTGGCCGTTTGGCAATTGGGAAATGACGATGGGGATTGGGATAGGGAAATGGGATGAGAAATCTAGATCTGTCATTTCTTCATCTTATTAAATCTCAACCCTTCATTCCTTCAAGGACCATTTCCCAATCCCTAACCCACTCCACATTTCCTGTTTGCCAAACGCCACCCCAGGTAACAACAGATCGAATACAGATTTGCAATAATGTGTGCTTTCTGCAAGCACTTTTAGCAACATAAATACCCAGCTACATGGACCATGCAAGCGAACTTTTTTCTGGGCTCAGCGCCTCAGAGGATCCGATCAGAACATTTTAACAGGATAGAAGCCGAAGAAAATTTTGGTTGTTCGAATCCTTAATCCGGAGAGCTACTTTTAGGATAGGAGCGTGCGGAAACTAGCAATCCACATGCCAGAACCATGACGTATGTTATCAGTTTCCACCAACCTTTCTGAAATGGTTATATTGTCTATTAGTACATTGTTTATGCTTTCCTTTTCTTTTCTTTTCTTTCTTCTAACATTTTTCTCTAGTTCTTGCGGCTTTTATCTCTAGCCTACCCCAACTTGCATGGGAAAAGGCTTTGCTGTTATTGATGGAGAGATGCTTTCACAGTTATTCTTAGTCCTTGCATTGTTTGTTTATTTGTTTCATCAATGCAACAGACACTAACCCCTGTGCGGTTAATGGTTATGTGGTTTGTGCCACGAGTAAACGAAGCAATGGAGAAATTACACCCAAATTTCCAAGTAAATTTACACATGTCGATCGAAAACCAAATAATTCCATTTTACATGGTTTAGTGCAATGAGTTCAAAACATGAAGCTTGTCTCGTGTCAAATTTTCTGAATAATCTCTAGGCACAACATTGCACTGTTTTAGCAAGCCAAATTCGGTAAAAGGTGAAACTAGATCAATCCCTAGATAGGAGCAGAATCGTACACAGAATACCACAAAGCTGAACCAGCACAAAAACAAACGAAACATGCAAATCACAGAGGGTAGCCTGTTAGCCTCATTTTGTTTTTCAGCACTGGGCACAGAATATCACGAATGGCATCTAACTCCCCTAGAACGCGAACTGTGACTGTGAGGCTTCTCACTTCTGTCGAATCGGAGAAACCAATCCCAATCCCAATCCCCTGCGCGAGTCCGAATGGGCCCAAACCCAAACCTAGTACGGGGGACCCTGAAATGGCTCCAGGACCCCACATGCCGCAGAGCCTTAACAAACCCTAACGCGTCGTTGCATCCGAACGGAGAGGGGGCGCAGCGCGGGGACGGCGTGGTGGCTTACCGTATCCGACGACGGCGCCGACGAGGGACCCCGCGGCGGATTCCCAGGCGAAGCGAAGGAGGCAGACCCCGGGAGCGGCGGTGGCGGCCGCGAGCGGGCTCGGGTTCCGCGACACCGCGAGGCGCGTCAGGATCGGGGTGCTGGCGCCGGGGCCCGACCGCGGCCGCGTGGGGAGGGACTCGTCGGCGGAGTCGGAGCCCGATGTGTCGCCGTCCGAGAAGGGGTCGTCCTCCGGCCTCGGGCCGCCGCCGCTCGCCATGGCCGCCGCGACGTGTTCGTGTTCGCCCGCGTGTGCGTCTAGCGCGCCGCTCCGTCACGGCCTCACGGGGGTGTGGGGGCGCGCCGTGTGACGTGTGGGCCGTATCCGTGTGCCTGCGGGGTAATTGCCCAGATAGCACTGATAAGGGGCGCCTTCTCCGAAACAGCATTAGTAAAGCTGCCATCCCCGAGACGCCATCCATGAGTGCATCTGACTTTCCCAGATACCAACAGCCTACTAAACAACACCTTCTGTTCCGATTTTACCCCCACGGTCTTCTTCCACGCGAAGCTTCCTTTCTTCTTCCATGGCGTCCAGCCCTGCAGTAGCTGGTCCTCCCGCGCGCACCCACCGCGCCGCCCCCTGACGCGCCGCGCGCGCTCGTGCTTCGGTCGCGCCTGCACGCCACGATGCTGAGCTTGCCGAGGAAGAGGTGGAGGTCGAAGGACGACGGCGCGGGCGACCAGCACGCCCAGAGGTCGCGCTGTCGTGCGAGGGACAGGCAACGGTGAGCCCAGACGGGACATGGGCACGGCGGCTGAAGATGGCTGAGCTCAATCCGGCGAGGGAGGAGGCTAGCCAAGCGCGACGACAGGGCACGCCAGGGGGTGACGCGGAGAGCACACGCTGGCATGGGACGGTGCGGGCGACGGCACGCGGCGGGTGCGCTCGCGCAGGGCGGCGACGAGGCGTGCCGGGGGCAGCGCGACGAGCGCGCGCTGGCAGGCCGGCAACGGGGGCGGCAGGGGGCAACGCAGGGACCGCGCGCGGGCAGGTTGGGGACGACGCGCGGCATGGGCGGCTGCCGAGGGCCGCACGCCATGAAAGAGAAGGGCAGCTTCTCGTGAAAGAAGACGACGCAGGGGTAAAGTTGAAAGAGAAAATGATGTGCGATGGGCTGTTTGTATTTGGGAAAGTCAGATGCACTAATGGATGGCGTCTCAGGGATGGCAGCTTTACTGATGCTGTTTCGGAGAAGGCGCCCCTTATTAGTGCTATCTGGGCAATTCCCCCGTGTGCCTGCAGTGCGAGTGATGAGCCTGCGGGTGGGGCCAGACGAGCGTAGGATTCTCTGTGGCCGAATCAACCGTGTGAGCGGACAAGGGGTAAATAAAACCTTTGAATTATTGTGTACGTTCTTCACCACTTTTTCTTTCAAACATCCTGCCGTATACCCCATTCACATCTCTGCCGAAAACCTTTCTCGTACTATGCTTATGCTAAAACTCTTGGAATAATGTGGACAATCCCTTGACCTGATCTTTGTCGTGCTTCTTTTACCCAAGAAATAAGTTTTAAACTGAGATCATGATGCTAGAAAAGAACTATATTAAACTCGTCATTTCTCTTATGTAACCACCTTGATAAAACTTTTTATTCAATTCCTTTCTACGTTGGAATAAGTGCAACTTTCACTGAATATCCTTACATGTTGACTCATCTCTCTTTTTGTGTTATCATTTATCAATTCCTTAAAGCAAACCCATCATGGATTTGAGTTCAGTTCCTGCATATCTACCAAAGAACAATGGCTATAGCGTCAAATAAATGACCACTATACTCTCCTAGCCAGGGCCAACATATGGTGCTATAATCTCTTATCTAGACTAATGGAAATTACTGCAGCTACGACGACGACGATGATACCAATATGCAACTTAAATTGGAACTCAAAAGACTCCTAAATTATCCCAACATCACCACGAAGTCAACATATATAGAACTTTAGTCCAAAAACAAAATACATCATGCAGATTAGTTTAATGCAGTTCAAATCTACCACGGTGATCAGTACCAAATATAACCCAGCAATCAATCATCACTCCCAACGACTGACAATTCATCAACGGCTACTAATCAATCTTCAATCAATCACGTCGGCCAGGCCCAGTGGCATGAATGGGTCCGCGAGCTTGTAGTTGGACGCGGACATGCTTAGCCCGAGGTAGCAACCGCGGTGGAACACGACCTGAGCGTCGCCAGAGCCCCTTCTCTCCGGGGGCAGCAGCTCATCATCGGCGGCCTTACTCCTGCAGCCGAGGCGCATCACCTTGAGTGCCTTTGCTGCTCCGAGGAGGAAGTTGGCAAACATGAGCGTCTTGGGGGCAAGGTTTGGTGTCCTCAGAACAAGCGTCTTGAGGGTGCTCTCTAGGCACGCGACTGGGCTGCCGGTTGTCATTTCCTCAAAATTGGCCTTGTTTGCGTTAGTGTTCATCGACGGCTCATCATCAAGCTGAGAATCACAAATAAGAACACATTACATGTAGAATTAAAATGTTATATCTCGTTTGTGATATAATTACAAATGCTGTTATAACAATAGTTGATGCAGAGGTGAAATTTAAAATATATTTTCTTTTCGAATAAGATGAGAGAGAGAGAGAGAGAGGGGTTAATATAACTAACCTGCAAATGAAGTGTTTCGAGGCGGGGAAGCCTGCGCAGCATAGACATCACTTTGTCGAATTCATCCACATTGACGCACAGAGCGATGTTCCTCACCTGCTCGATGGCCACCCCGTCGCACGCAAGACCGAAATCATCGTCTAAGACTCCAACGGTGTGCACCGCCGGCAGCGACTCCTGGAACTCTGACCTGGTGGCGAAGAGCCTCGCCGCCGACCAGTACAGCAACAGCCGCTCAAGATTTGGCACGTGCCAGTTGGACAGGTCGAAGAACCCATCCCGCTCCATGATGGTCAGGCTCAGCAGGTTCTTGCACGGGATCCGGAGCCTCTCGAGGCGGCAGGACGCGTGGAACCTGCAGATCGCCAGGCTTAGCAGCGCTGGGCACCGCCCCAGCAGGTCCTCGAACTCCGCCGCCGTCATCCTCATCGACGTCAGGGTGAGCTCCGTGAGGTGCGGCAGCATCCAGGCCACTCCCCCGTGGTGGGCCAGGTGTAGTTGCAGAGGCTCAGCGACCGGAGGGAGCCGCAGGCGAGGATGAAGCGCGGGAGCTGAAGCCGCGGGGCAAGCGGCGTCTCCAGGACGAGCTCCTCGACGATACCTCTCTCCGACAGCATCTGGAACCAACTCGACAGCGTGACAGCGAGCGGGTACGTGTGCCGAAGGACGAATCGTTTGATGGTGTCCCCGTGCGCGGCGAGCACGCGGGTGACCGCGTCGGGGTGCCCGCCGCGCCACATGTCGACGTCGTCGATGCTGTCAGGTTGGTACTCCGGCGACGCGTACAGGGGCCGCCACCGTGTCGACAACGCGGTGGTCCTCGCCGCGTCTCGGATGGTGAGCAAGGTCAGGATGCAGCACAGGACGCTGTCCGGTAGGGAGCTAATCCTGTCCTTTGGTCCGGCGTTGCTTGAAGACACGGTTCCACCTTCCGTCGTCCCCTTCTTCGCCTTCTTGGCCATTTTTTTGTCGTCAGGGTTCCACGGCGTCATGGGCCCAACGAGCAACTGATAAGAGATTGCAAACCGGGGCATTACAGATGTTATCATTACATATTAACAAGCAAAACATCATAAATTATATATACAACATTCTACTTAAATTCTACTCAAAACGTGGCCTAGGCATTAATCGACTAATACAATGAAATAACATAGATAAACGTGATAAAATGGCAATTTTCCCACACTATACCATTTTGACATTCCCCTTATATCATGTGATGAATCAAATAGAATCGCTACCCAGCTCCGTAGTGACACCGAGCAAGTTGAAAGAGGCAAGTAATTGATAAAAAACCCGAGTACTTAGGCTAGCAACAAAATTAAAAAAAAAAACAAAGGAACGTGTTGCTAGGGTTTGTCTCACCTCGGCGGGCCGGGGCTTGGCGGCGCCCCTGCTCGGTCACGGTGCGTGGCGGCGCTCCTGCTGGACGGGACGGGGCGGCGCTCCGATTCCGCTTTGGATCCAACCGCGAGGATTCGTTTGGATATGAGCTTGGGCGGTCAGGACAAGAGAGAAGGGGAAGGTTTGCTGGGACAGGAGACAAGTGTGTGGACGCGGTGGAGACGCAGATTGCGGCCACGCGATGTCACGGCGGCGCGGCGTAGGGTTGGGCGCTCGGCACGCCAGCTACAGGAAGCCAGATCTCGATGGAGAGATCTGGAGAGGAAAGAGAGGTAGGTGGGAGAAAATAAAAGAATGAATCGAGTTTTTTTGTGTACCTAATGGCAGTAGCGGGTAATTACCTCTGAACTCCACGCCTAGGTGCGTAGCCAATGTTCAATGAGGTTGTCCGTTACAGTGAACTAAGCTTTACCAACTCCCAATGTTTTAAAAAGCGGAAACGAAAAGCGAGCGGAGAGGCTCCGCCTAGCGCCTAGGCCGCCTAGGCGGCCCTAGGCGTTTCTAGGCGTTCACGATTAAGCGGTGAATATCTATAAAAAATAAAAAGAAAAAAGAAAATAAATCTAGAAAAAGTCCCAGCTGCCCACAAGATGGCCCATCTAGCCCACACGATGGCCCACATGACACCAAATCAGGCCAACGGGAGAGGTTTTTCGCTGGTCTATGCGCACTCCACGATGAATAGGCTGTACATGCCCGCTCCACGCGCTTCAGCTGTCAGAAAAGCGGAAGAAAGCGGACGAAAAGCGTCGATTAATCGCACATCGCGGTGCCTAGGCGTTCAACCGCCTAAATGCATCGCTTTCACGAAAGCGAGGCGTTGGGGCAGCGCGCAGCGCCTAGGCGGCGCCTAGGCGGCCGAAGCGGACGCTTTTTTAAACACTGCCAACTCCACAGAATTGGGCTGCTCCACCCAGCTTCAGGATCCACGCTAAATAAGCTCTTAATAATATACTAGCAAAAGTGCCCGTGCATTGCCACAGGCTGGTCGGTAAAAAAATCCACAATTAAATTATTTAGTAATATGTGGTGTTTTTAGCTGCGATACATTTTTGTGCACAAAGAAAAAAAAGAAAAAAAATCCACAATTAAATTATTTAGCAATATATGATGTTTTTAGCTGTGATATATATTTATGCACAGAGAAAAAAAGGATGAGTAATCACAAGTGAAACATCAAAAACTAATCACTTAATATTGGCAGAATATGATAATTGAATGGATCGATATTTGTCTGCATGGACTGCATTACTGCATAATCAGAATTCAAGTCAATCAATCTGAAACCATGCATGAGCCATTGCACGGTGATAGTAACTGAGTAATAGAATCACCATTCACATGAGCATTAAATGGAATGCTCAAACACAAGCTCCTTTGAACTCAACAATACAGCATGGCTTGCAAGCTCATGTGCAACCCTATTACATGATCTACGACACCAATTAACTGAAACTTCATCAAAAGAGTTGTAGATAATGCTTCTGGCTTCACGTCTCAAAACACCACAGTCAACAAGATCAAAATTATAATCTTCCTAGACAAATTAATTGCCAACTCAATTTCAAACACGAATGTTCTATGCCCCAGTCCATAGCAAGTTCAGTCCCTTTCATCATTGCCAAGCATTCAACATGTAAAGCATGCATTGTTGCTATTGTGCCCATACCTCCGGCAATCAGACTTGCTTTCTCATCACCTACCACACATCCCCATGATCCAGCTCCTGATTGCATTAAAACAGATGCATCACAATTGATTTCACCTAACCCTCATTGTACTGCTATTCAAAACAATGTGAAATTACATAGGACCAGTTCTTCCATGAGTTCACTATTCCTTCACAGAAAGTCCAAACTTTTTTCTAAAATAAATGTAGACAACTGGTGATGTAACATAGGTGATGATAATTGTGTATAAATGATGTGAACTTCACAGATAAGATCATAAGTACATGTATGATAGGTTGAACTGTTAAATCAAACTGAGCCTCGTGCCTTTTAGAAAGTCACATCTTTAATTCACCTGATTCTCGACCTCGGCGACATCCCCGTACGATGCATCTCGTTTAGAAAGTCACACATATATGAACTTGATCTTTATAATAAAAAATAAAAGGGAAATCGGCAGCAATAAGTGAGATGAATGCATTGTTTATTGGCTAGCAGTTCATATATAATTTTCAGAAATTTGTCAAATTGATTTTAGTTTGCTGCTCTAGTTATTTTGGTACTGAAATTGATACAGTCCAGTAATCTAGAGTTTTTTATTTGCATCAAAAACATCTAGAGTTCTTTAGCTCAAGCAACGTGATTATTTTCTATTTCATATGGAGAAATATAAATACCAACTATGCAGTGCCAACACCAACTATGCAGTGCCTATGGAACATAGTTCTGATCATGCATTCAGACAAATGGAGTTAATTCAGGAAAAAAACATATGGAGTTGACTGTGATAGTTTTGATTGATAATTGGGGAAAACAAATGCCAAATCTGATGAGGGGAGGGTGGTCGGGCTCACCTCTTGCACAGGCCTCATGTTGGGGGCAACTGGGAGATTTATCTTGGCCGGATTTGATGGTGGCGTTGATGCTGGCAGCTACCACCTCCGGCTTCTGGTTGGACAACAATTGCTCCACTCAAGCCGGAAAAGGAGTAGTTTCCTTCGTCATCGAAGTAAGCCCAAGCCGTGCTATCATCTCAGAGTGCACTCGGACATTGGCGAGCGCGCGGACGGCGACGGAGGCAGGTTCACCGGGGCAGCCATGTCCTCCGCGCCTATCTCCTCGAATGCTGGCCACGGCAAATAGAAACAGACAAAAGCTTTATCTGCAATAAAAGCAAAATGGTCACTATCACCAAAACATGACAGCTACATTGCAAAAAATTCCAGTTATTGATTAGAACAAGCCATCACCTGACAACATGATTCTTGGGGTATCAACATTGTTACCTCCCTGAAATAGAATAGCACCAAAGCTTTACCTCAGCAGCATTATTTGGTTTTCGTGTCCTGTCATTAGCAAGTTGACAAAACATTATCAGGTAAGCAATTACTTGGTAACAAAAGATTAAAATAAGGAAGTACAATTACAGGTGTAAAAATTTAGTTATCAGTTTTAGAAAGGACAGGTCAAGTTAAACTGAGATATGATTCTCGCACTGCCAAGAATTATAGTACCAATTCCAGAGATGTCGAAATTTTCTTAGAATACTAAATGGAAAAGCTAAATGAGTGAATGTGACGACCTCTCAAGATTGAAAAGGACCGAGTTAAAAGATTTTGGTGAGCCGTTCAAAATCAGAGCTAATCAATAATGTAGACAGTGTTGAGGTAAATAGTAATATCACATTTTTTTAGTAAGCTGCAAATGCATCTAGTGGAACCCTGTTCCAAAGGAAATCCCTCCAACAATACCTAGAATTATATACTAAAATATGAGTGCCCACTGAAGCGACTATACAAATAGGGGCTTTCAATTGGCAGTCAGAGAACTATAGAATAAGTATGCAATAAATTTATCGCAGGTCCGAATAGTGTCACATATAGGAAGTGAGGATTTTGCTCAGGCTACAAGAATTTTACATATATGTTGTATGCATATTAACAAAATCGACTGCAAGAATAGAGAAAATCAAAGTGATGACCAAATGGCCTGGGAGGAAATAATTTAATGAACATCAAATAAAGCAAGATGCATTGCGCTGTTTATCTCATTTCCTCTTGGAGCAAGTAATACATTGAGCTCATCCAAATACATTGAAAGCAAATATTTTCATGTATCCTATTTCCTATTCCCCATTCTGTTACCTGATAATATCATTCCTTCCACCGGTTTATAGCAGTTGTAGAAGCAACAGAAGTATAATTAATGAGCAACACGGCAAGCAGTTTTAATTGGAAAACAGCAAATAAAGAGGGCACAGTCGAATCTGAGAGAAAATATGAGGTTGGGGTGTGAAAGCAGCAAATAAAGAGGGCACAGTCGAATCTGAGAGAAAATATGAGGTTGGGGTGTGAAAGTGGAAGCAATACCCATTTTTCCTTCCTTCCCTTCGTCTGATGCTCCACATCCTGCAATCAACCTTCGACGTGAGTTGCTAAATCAGGAACAACGGGAAAAAAAATAAAAATACTGATGCAGATCTCGCTATGTACTTGCCTCAGGTCGTGGAGAATTGTCAAGACATAGCACTACCTAGCAGGTTGCATGATGTCATGGACCTCACATGGATGACGGTGATTGAATGGAGCCATCGATCTGCAATCCTTGTCATCGCAAAATCCTGGCAGCGCAGATCCTCAAGGTCAATGCTGAACTCGACGCTGTGGTGATGGCGCAAGACGGGGACGCGAATCGGCGTCGGTGGTGATGGCAACGGGTCCTCCGCCTCTCAAGGTCCAGACCTCCCACGGGTTTGTTGTCGAGGAGACGGGGAGAGGAAGGAGGGGAGGCAGAGGGATCCTGCGCTGGCCGTGGAACGGAGGGAGTTGGGGCAGAGGAGGCGGCGCGACGCGGCGGCCGGATGCCGGAGAGGGCATGGACGGTGGTGAACGCGGGCTCATTGAGACGCCGTCTCGGCCGGTTCGCCCTGGGCGCGGCGGGGGGCGGGCGGTCTCGATGGCGATGTCAGTGCGAGTAGTTAGGGTTGTGGTTCCGATGGAGGCGAGCTGACCGGCGCGGACGCGAGGACGGACGGAGTGGGCGGTAGGCTTCGTTGAGGCACGGAGAGTAGGCGGCCCCACATGTCGGCGCTGAATTCCATAGGGGGCGCGTGACACACGGATCGGCGCGCGACGCACGTCGCACGGGAGTGGACTCATAAGCCAAATAATAAGAGTAAAGATTTTTATAATTGTGATGTGTAAGTCAATTTTTTATAATTTTTGTAACTTAGAATATTTAAAGACATATAAAAAGTGAAAAGTAAAATGATAAATCAATTTCCTTCTAACTTCTTACAATTTGAAATGTTGAAAAGTGTATAAAAATTGAAAATCTAAACTAATAAGGCAAGAGTTCCTGCGACCAATCTATGCACCAACAAACCAATGTACCCACCCCTTAATCCACCCTTGATCTAAACCCATGCGGCATCCTCCACCCTCGGATTTTAAGAAAGGTGGGGCCGTTACACAAGTGTTACACCTCCTGTTACACAATCTATCTAATCTAAACTAATAAGGCACGAGTTGCCTACCTTTTGTTGGCTTACCTAAATCTTAGGTACCCAACCTCATATCCACCCTTGATTGCCATCTTGATCACCCCCCGCGGCTGCCACCACCCTCGGATTTTAAGCAAGGTGGGGCCGTTACATAGGTGTTACACCTCTGGTTACATGTTACAATGGCAAAAGGTTACGTTTTGGGGTCGAATTCAATGTTTTTCTCACCTGGCGCATCTTGTACCCGCCCGCAGCACCCCTTGCCGTGAATCTCGCTAGCACTTTTCCATGGAAAACATGCAGGCGAGATTTCCTGCTGAGCCCTTTCCTTCCAAACCGAGGTGTCCTTCCTCTCCCATGCAACATTTCCTTCGAAACCAAATTTGAATATCGCTAGCACTTTCCATGGAAAACATGCAGGCGAGGTTTCCTGCTGAGCCCTTTCCTTCCAAACCGAGCTGTCCTTCCTCTCCTATGCAACCTTTCCTTAATCTCGCTAGCACTTTTCCATGGAAAACATGCAGGCGAGATTTCCTGCTGAGCCCTTTCCTTCCAAACCGAGGTGTCCTTCCTCTCCCATGCAACATTTCCTTCGAAACCAAATTTGAATATCGCTAGCACTTTCCATGGAAAACATGCAGGCGAGGTTTCCTGCTGAGCCCTTTCCTTCCAAACCGAGCTGTCCTTCCTCTCCTATGCAACCTTTCCTTCGAAACCAAATGTGAAGCAGAACCCGATCCCGGCGCTTTCCTTCGAATCAAAATTTCAAGCATAACCCGATCCCGGCGGCTCCAGTTGCTGAACGGTCGTCTGGATCACCGTTGTACCTCATCAAGCATCGCCGGCGATCTTCGAGGTTACCCCGCAGGTTTTCTTGGTTGCAAAGTACTCGCTGATCGACGCCTCAACCACCCGCGACTCGATCACCAGGTCTCCGTTGGTCTTTGGCAGTCGCTTTGGCAAGTTCTACGCCTTTTTCAGTCGATCTATCGAGTTGATTTTCATTACTGGTTTTTGTCTCTCTGATTGAATCATTGGTTCCAATTCTAGGTTGAATTGCGGTAACGATGGTCTCCTGCTTGTTTAGTTCCAGTTTTCAATTCAATTTTTGTTCCAAGCTAGGCCTGATCATGCTTCATGTTCAGGAACGCCCCGACCATCCACGCCGGAACCAGCAACCATATGTTCTTCAGCAGCATCTGACTAAGGTGTGTTTCTTTTTATTTGTTTGCACGAACTGACCAAGTTGTGTTCTGGCCCACCGGCAAAGTGTACATGCAGATCATTTGGTGTTTATTGGTGACTAACTACATGTGCTGTAGGGGTTTGCCGATGCAAGATTCAGCAGGATTAATTAGTCGCTTGATCCTTACTACCTCACAGATTAGGCACTCCGATGATGCATCAATATTCAATAATGATATCTGCAGAATATAATTTTCACGAATTTTTTAAATCGCATTGATCTTATCTAATGTTTTTTGGTACCCCTGGTTTCAATTCAAGGTTGATTTTCAAGTTAACGATGGCCTCGGATAATCCTCTATCCGATCTCACGAATGTTGTTCCAGAGAGTGCGTATTCTTGTTTGTGATAAATTTTCTAATGTTTACGTTACCCATGCGTGTTGCTCTGACACGCTAATGATTTTCTAGGTGAGAATGATGATGCAATGATAGCAAAGGAACGCGCTCAAACCAGGGAACGAGTAAGACGGTTTCGTCAGCGTCAGAATGCCACTGTCGAAAATGGCAACAGTTCGTCACCTCCAAAAGTCCCCTTTGATTCATTAATGAAATTACAGTTTTATCTTTGCCATCCTTCATCTTGATATTCCTTGATTTTGACCCTCACTGTGAGCTTTTAATCGCAAGGTGGGAAGGAAAATTCAACATTACATCTGCTCGTGGATCGTTCTAAATTCGGTATATGATACAATCCCCTCTTTCGATTCAAGAAGCTTTTATTGATTCTGTAATGTCATAATTTTATCAAATGTACAGTATTGGGCAATAACCATTTTCAAAGCCACGATTCAACACAGTCGGTGAAAACACCAGGTAATGTCTTTTTATTTAAATTAACCTAATATATTGCGTTGCCATGTGGGTGACAGTATCAGCTGAGTGTAGCAGGTGGTAAGGAAAATCGTAGTGTTTCCAGCAATCTGAATGCGACCAAAAAACGCAGTACGATCTTGATCTCAATCGCACAATGTGATTCATTCATCGTACCAACCTTTTATGTTTCGATATATTTTGATTCATAAACAGGTGTGAAGGACACATCTTTGTCGGACAGTAAGAGGGCTCACATGAATCCTTTGTCGACGCCACAATCAATATTTCGAGGTAACGCCGCTATTTGATATCGTTCTGCTTTGTGGAGACCTATCGTACACAGTAGAATGTTCTATGTATGTAAGATTTTTTTTGCATGAAAATTCAGATACGTCGGATGGTGGGGTGTATCGGCAGACACCTTTGTCCGCCACCAGCTCAGATGTCGATGGAGGTGCGACCTCTGCTGAACAAGAATCACTTGAAGCAAGAGAAGAAATGCGAAAGGCTAAGAACCGTATCCGCATGCGAGAATACCGGAAAAGGATGAGGGAAGGACTGGAGAAAGCATGTGAAGGTCAACGATGCATTTGCACATTATTATACTTTTCTCCATGCTTCATGATTTAGAGAGTGTTAAAATACTTGGTTTTACAAGTTACTGATGTTTCGTATCCATCTCTCTATTTAGGAAATAACATCCACGCTCCAATGTCACCCACAGCGTCGAATGAACTGGACGAGGCATCCGGGCAAAGGAAAAAAGTCAGAATCAACAAAAAACCCACCGGATCAATGCGAAAGCTTGGTACTAGAAATTAGACACTGAAAATTTTATATTTCTGGAATTCAGTACATTTATTGTTGATTCTGACTTTCCCGTTTGGTTGTTCAGGAAACAATGAATCGACTATCTCAACCCCGCTCATCCAGAGAATAGGTTAGAACTTGCTACATAGAGTTGACCTTCACCTACAGATGAACTTACTACGATGAATATACTGTCTCCTATTTTTTGTTTGTTGCCAGTCTGGTTATCCGTTTAATTTGTTTGTATGTCAGAACACACGCAAGCGTCTGGGGTTACAGAACTAGAACGGAATCCAGTTTCGGCGGAGCGGTTTGCTGTTGATGTTACACATTTTAGTGGAACTCCAGGTTTTATTTGTAAACAATGTGCCTCCAAATAACTGAATTATTTTACACTAAGTTCAGCTCTGATAATGTGCCTTTGGTATGTTACATGTTGCAGTGTCAACAGAACCAACTGAGGATACAATGCATCAACATTGGTTGATGTGTGATGTCACAGATCATCGTGAGACAGGTGCAACCTTTAACTGGCCGGGTGAGGACGTTGAAGATGTCGACGATGATAGTTGGCTTCACAAAAACTATGATTGGCGGCCAAACACATCACGGGTTATGCCAGAATTTGATGATGTTGCACGCGAGGCCGCCAAATCTGTTACACCTGAGCAATTAAAAAGGGTTAAGAAGGCTGTGTACATGAAAGGTTATCGGCAGAAGCAAAAGGAAGAAGCTGCAGCAAGGGCATCTGCTGCAAGGCAAGCTGCAGGAGGAGATAGCCGTCATGCAGAAAGGGATGCAAAAGCAGGTAACACTGATCTTCTTTTTCATGTAATGATCCTGTTGAGGTAATTTTATTTATTTATTCTACTATAGGTGGTGTACGTGACGATGATGTTGGCCATCATGGCAATTGGGAACCTCATGACTCGGAACGTACACTTTTCGGTAAATTGGCATTAATTCGGCGTGCAGGGGCGTTTTGACCTTCGTCTTTTACTGGTTTCATTTTTTTTCCTTGGCAGACGAGGCGGATCTTGACGCCGCAAACCCGGGCGCCCCGGATGACTTTGCCGAGGTCGAGGAGGATGACGAGGCAAGACTCTATGGATTACGTGGTATGTATCTCCAATAGTTGCGCCATCGCTACACTTATGTTTTATTATTCTCCGCTATATATAGTACATCAACAAACTGAAACCCATGTCGTACTGCAATTTTCAGATGTTAAGTACAAGTCATATCGGGTGGACACCGGCAGAGGTAGCAATGGAAAGGATCCTTATGACCATGTTTATTCCAAGCTGCCGAAAAAACACCATGTTCTGAGCCAGGTTGATGATTGCAAATATTGTCATGCCAAAAGGATTAAAGGCGAAGGGGATGCATTCTGTTGTAGAAAGGGGCTGGTCAAAATACATATCCCAGAGGTCCCTGCTGAGTTGATGAGGTTGTTCACCAGTCAAACGGACACTGATGCAAAATATTTCCGGAAGAACATCAGATATTTCAACTCTCATTTTTCTTTCACCAGTATGGGAGCCAAAGTTGATCGTCGTGTAGCCACTGCAGCGGGCACCGGTGTTTATACCTTTAGGATACAGGGACAGATATACCACAGGCTAGATCAGCTTACGCATGGCGGGTATGGTCCCAGACATATGCAGCTCTATTTCTATGACACAGATTTCACTATTGAGCACAGGGCAAAAAGATCTCCCCATCTGGATGTAGGCCTCATACGGAACATACTGCAGCTTTTGGAGAGTAACCCTTACACAAAGACGTTTAGAATGTTAGGTGGTGTACAAAATCTTGAAGAATACAAAATTGAGCTTAACACAGATATTGATGTCGATCAGAGAAGATACAATGCTCCAACTGTTTCTCAGGTCGCGGCAATCTGGATGCCGGGTACCGATGCACAGCATATGTTTGAGAGGAGTGTCATGGTTTGTGGATTGGCAAACAAGCCGGTATATATTAGGGCATATCACGGCTGCTATGACCCGCTATCTTATCCATTATTTTTTCCTGGGGGCGAAGCTGGCTGGAATAAAAATATTCAGTATGTAGAGAAAAAAAAGAATGATAAGGGAGAAGGTTTGTTCAATGCTTACAGACCACCTTTGTTCATCATACTGAATTGATTGCGTTCAACAGTAATTGACTTTTCCTTTTTTTCAGAGGAAAATGTAGAACCGGTGGAACTCATTGATACTACTGAAGCACAAGGTGTTTTATATTTCTAAAATACTCAAATAGATCAGTACTCTTAATATTCTTTTTCTCCTCTATATTTTTAACTGATGGATGATATTTTTTCTTTTATTATGTAGATAATGATGAATTAAAAGATGAGCAATATCCTGGGGATCCCGATGAAAACACGATATTCGTTAGTGCAAGAGAGTATTATTGTTACAAGATGCAGATCAGAGATAATGAATTTAATGTATTGTTTTACGGTGGACGCCTTTTTCAACAGTACATTGTTGACATATACATTAAGATTGAGACTATGCGCCTCGACTGGTACTCTTTGCCGGCGCACCAGAAAATCATTCGTGCTGATCTGTACAAGGTATTCATTAAGAGGCCTTATTAGTTTAGACTAGATAGTGTTTTTTTTTTCAAATGTTAATATATATCATGTTCCGTGCATGGGGCTGTTTATTTTAGATGAACAGTACATGAATGTTTGATTTCCAACGTTTTGATGAACAGGCCTTATTAAGAAGAAAGCATGCCATATACTTCTTATAATTTAATTTAATTGTTTTTTATTGTACCAACAATAGAATGAATATAAATGGCGGTGGATAATGAGACTTTTTTTTTACATCCGTATAGTGCGAACACTTTGTCTTCTTTATGTTAGATACATATTTTTTTTCCAGACTATTAACTTTTTGTTTTCTGTGTGCAGGGAGTTATGGACACTCTCGCGTCTGGTGAGACACGCGCATCAGAAGCTGGCCGTCGACTTATCCTTCCACGATCTATGACTGGTGGCGACCGCGACGTCCAGATGAGATTTCTTGATGCCATGACATTGGTGCAGCGTTTTGGGAAGCCCGCCTATTTTGTGACTATGACTTGCAACCCTTACTGGGATGAGGTTTTAGAGCGGCTTCTATCAGGACCAACCCCGCAAGATCGCCCAGATATAGTGGCAAGGGTGTATAGAGCAAAACTTCGTGATTTGGAGGATTTTCTGATTAAGAAGAAGCATTTTGGCGAGGTTGCGGCGTATGCTCACGTCACTGAGTTCCAAAAGAGGGGGGCTCCCTCACGAGCACTTTTTATTGATCATGAAGAATGGTAGCAAGTTGAACAGTCCCGATGATTATGACAAATACATATCAGCTGAGATTCCTAACCAGAAGAAGTATCCCGTATTGCATGACCTCGTGTGCAAGCACATGATGCATGGGCCATGCGGTGCTTTGAACAAAGATTGCCCATGCATGATTGATGGGAAGTGCCGTTTCCGTTACCCTCGACAGTTCTGTGAAGCAACACAGCAGGGTAAGGACTCATATCCAGTTTATCGGCGGAGGGACGACGGTCAGCGAGTGCACATTAGGAAGGCTGAGTTGGACAATCGATGGGTCGTTCCATATAATCCTATTCTCCTGATGCGTTACAATTGCCACATTAATGTTGAGATTTGCTGCAGCATCAAGTCAGTGAAGTACTTGTACAAGTACATCTATAAGGGGCATGACAAAGCATCTTTCAGCGTAGACAAGTCAGAGAACGAGGATAAAGTCATAGATGAGATCAAGCAGTACCGAGATGCAAGGTGCATCACGCCACCCGAGGCCGTGTACAGGCTATTTAAATTCCCTCTATACACTATGTACCCACCTGTGCTACAACTGGCTGTTCACTTGGAGGGAATGCATATGGTTGCATTCAATTCTACTGCAAATCTGAATGATGTCGCGAAAAGTAAGAAGGCACAGAGGTCACAGCTTACTGAATATTTCAAGATGAATGCTACGGACCCCGATGCGCCTAAATACCTGTATAAAGAGTTTCCAGAGTATTACACATGGAACAAGTCGAAAAAGTTTTGGAAGCCAAGAGAACAGAGGATGCAGATTGGGCGTATGGTTTATGCAAATGCTTCCGAAGGGGAGAGGTTTTACCTACGGATGTTGTTGAATCACGTGCGGGGCGCAACCTCCTACCAGAACCTAAGAACATTGCGTGGTGTCGAGTACTCTACTTTCAGGGAAGCATGTGAACACAGGGGAATAGTAGAGACCGATGACACTCTGGACAAGACCCTGTCTGACTGTGCTATTTGGCAGATGCCTCGCAAATTTCGGCAAACTTTTGGTATGATAATGGTTTTCTGTGAGCACACCAATATCCGTGATTTGTGGGACAAGCACTATGATTCCTTGTCTGATGACTTTCGTCGAACTATAAAAAATGAACACGAGGTGCAGCAGATGGTTCTCATTGAGATTGAGAAAATAGTTGAAGGAATGGGCAAGAACTTTGATAGCTTCGGACTGCCTAAGCTTGATGCGCCGCAAGGTAATGTGAACGAGCATGCCCTCCTTTCTGTTTCTTTCCTGTTAGAATAAACTTACAGTAGCTTCTTTGTGATCATATTTTTCATATCTAATCTAAACTAATTGCAAATCTAAACTAACAGCAATAGCATTTTTTGGACCGTGAATTCCTATTTATTCATACATGCTCACTTGATTTTCGATGCACATCAATGTTCTATTTTATTCAGTCTCACATTCCTGTAATTAGCTTCTATGAGTACTACATCAATGCTAGATGTTCTTTTTTTTTCACTAGATGCTAAATAACACTTGATTGAGTACAACGATAAGACTCACATTAATTAAGTTGGGTGTTGAATAATCCGCAGATATGTTTCAAGCACTGAATTTCTCAATTTAGTGCCAAACTTTCTTGAGTAGTGTTGATCTTAGCTTCATATTTATGTCGATATACCTTGGTACTGAAGCATCGTTGCTTAGCTCATTTACTGGCGACCAAATTTCTATGGAAATGCTCAGCCAGTAGATAGGCACAGGACGTGTATGTTTAAAAATTCTTTATGTTAGAGATTTACTAAAAAAATTATGAAAGTGTTGAATACTGACCATTATAAAAAAAATATGGACCATGATACCTCTGTGTAAGACAAATTTGATTTAATAAAACAACATTAACTTCTGACAATTAGTGAGTTTATCGGCACATATTTTTATTTGTTGTTTTTTGAGTTAGCTGATCTATTAAGGATGCAATATTTGTTTATGCAGTCTGTTACCATGTTCCTTTTTTTTTCCATACATGTGATTGTTTGTCACTTTTATCATGAATAAAATGATCCTGATAACGCAAAGATGATTGAGTTCCCAAGTATTGTAAATAGTGTTATCTAACTCAATTTCAACTTTGTGCGTGCAAGAGTGGCCTGCCAAGGATTACTGCACAGATCAACTCTTAAAAGATTATTCTTCATTGCCTTAGACAATCTATTTCTTTCTATAGTTTTAATTATTAGAAAGGACTGTATACGGCTACTAAATGTTGAATTTTCAATATTTTGCAGTAAGGTGTAGATGGTATTGCCGTTTCATATAGTCCACAACAATGTATCATTGCTATGATCACACTGGCATAGTTATTAGAGGTCATATATCTGTTATTGCACAGTAACTATCAATAATTAGCTTCTGGAAGTACTGCATTACTGCTATATGTCCTTTTTTTAGACTATAAGCTAAATAATATCGTAACCATAAGTGATTTTAGGCATTGGAATAGCAATTGGGGTTGCCAAATTAATATATGGCTAATACTGTGCAATATTCTGATTACAGGAAGCAGGGATCGGGATTATTATCGGGAACTGAATGATGAGTTATCTCTGCGCGCTGACAAAGCGGATCTTAATATTGTCCCCACTCTTAATGCCGAACAGCGTGCTGGTTTTGATGAGATTATGGACCATGTCAAGTCAGGAAAGGGTCGAGTCTTCTTTGTTGATGGACCTGGTGGAACTGGAAAAACTTACCTCTATAAAGCATTGATTGCTACAGTTCGAGACATGGGGCTAATAGCTATTGCAACCGCCACGTCAGGTATAGCGGCCTCTATTATGCCGGGTGGTCGCACAGCTCACTCAAGATTTAAAATCCCCATAAAGATAAATGGTGAGAGTATGTGCAACTTCACCAAACAGAGTGGCACTGCAGAGTTGCTTCGCACTGCGAGCTTATTGATATGGGATGAGGTTGCAATGACAAAGAGACAAACTGTCGAGACCCTTGATAGATCACTGCAAGACATTATGGGTTCTTCACAGCCATTTGGTGGCAAGGTCATGGTTTTCGGAGGAGATTTCAGACAGGTACTCCCCGTGGTCCCTCGTGGGACCAGAGCTCAGATTACCGACGCATGTCTACTCAGATCCTATTTGTGGGAGAATGTTCGGAAGATCAAGCTCACTCAAAACATGAGAGCACAAACAGATCCTTGGTTTTCGGATTATCTGCTCAGAATAGGCAATGGCACTGAAAAATCTACTGTGGATGAATATGTGAAAATTCCTGATGGTATTTTAATTGATTATTCGCAAGAGGATGCCATCGACAACCTTATCAACAATGTGTTTCATGGTCTTGCGGACAATGTATCATCGGCTGCCTACATGAGCCAGCGTGCTATTCTTTCCACCAAGAATGAGCACGTTGATGGTTTGAACTCAAAGATGATAGATATGTTTCCCGGTGATGCAAGGACATACTACAGTTTTGATTCGGTTGAGGATGACTCCACCAACAATTATCCTATTGATTTCCTAAATTCACTTACGCCAAACGGCCTTCCTCCTCATGAACTGAAGCTCAAGATCAATTGCCCTCTCATTTTGTTGCGCAATCTAGATCCGCATAATGGCTTGTGCAATGGCACCCGTCTGGTCGTAAGGGCTTTGCAAGACAATGCCATAGACGCTGAAATTGTTGACGGTGCACACGCTGGTGAGAGGGTGTTTATTCCCAGAATACCTCTATCTCCCTCGGAAGATCTATCATTGCCGTTCAAATTCAAAAGGAAGCAATTTCCGATCAGACTTAGCTTTGCAATGACTATCAATAAAGCTCAAGGGCAGACGATCCCGATTGTTGGCGTATTTCTACCTGAACCCGTCTTTGCTCATGGTCAATTATATGTAGCATTGTCTAGAGGTGTATCACGACAGACAACCTGGGTACTTGCTAAACCAAATAAGTTGCTAGACCCTGCTGGTAAAAGTACCAAGAACATCGTTTATAAGGATGTGTTAGAGTCCTGTTAGTGTTTGGAGATTTCAGTTAATAGATGCTGGTTGTGTTGAAATACTTTTTTGTATTGTATAACGAAATACTTTCATACACGTGATATCGCGTTGAACAGTATTCGCGCGTGCTGTGTCGCACGTGCATTGTAACTAGTTACATTAGAGATGGTTACGTTTTGGGGTCGAAACCATTATTTTTCTCACCCGGCGACGCCCTCACCCACCCACTGCACCCGCGATCCCACCAACAATCCAGCCAGCGTTTCCTAATTGCTTTCCATTTTCCATTGATGGAAATCAGTGTCGCCTTAGCCCAGGGAAAGTTGACTCACGTCGTTCCCTAATCACGTTTAGTTTTCCAAATTCAGATTCTTTCCATTGCCTACGCGCTTGATTAGAGTCATCATTCCATAATCCATAACCACGCAACGATTCGCTCTCTCTTCTCTCCTCCGCTGGCGACGCGAGTCACGCGACCAATCTGCCGATGAGGTTGCCTCCCGCCTCCCACGGATCCGCTCCACCGGCGGTCCGGCGCCCTTCTCTGCCCGAGTGTGCTCCTGCCTCCTCCCGACCCACGCCGCCGACCCCAAGAGCCGTCCATCGTTGGCCGCTGGGTTCCGTCGAGTAGCGATGCCATCGGCGGGGCGGGGGACGCGTCGACCTGGCCCAGCATCTCCACCAGCCGTCCGTCGATGAGCATCTCTATCATGTGGAGCACGGTGGTGGAGATATTGCCTTTCTATAGCGAAGTATAATTTCCTTTTTCCATTTTTTTCCTTCTCTTTTCTCTTTCTTATCACCACGACGGAGGCTGTGCTCGTCGACGGCGGGCGTGGCTCCGGTGACGGTGGGCGTGGTGGTGTACTCTCCGGCGTCCGACGTCTTCTTCGTGCCCGTCGTGGAGGTGCGATCTAATCGTGGGGCCGACGAGCTCGACGCGCGCCGCCGCCGACCTCATCTAGCGCTGCCGCCGACCTCGACTCCGCCACTGACCTCGACGCGCGACCTCGACGACCTCGACACCTGGACGCGCGCAGCCGACGAACTCGACGCTCGCCTTCTTCTTGTCTTGCTGCAGGTAGGGCATGTCTCCCTCGCGATCTTCTCTCATCTGATCTGAGATTGATTTCTACCCCTGTGATCGTGTTTTGATTGTTTGGTTTGTGTGATCTTGCGCCGATCTTGATTGCCTTCGGCCTTCATCTGTTTTATTCAGTCAAGAGCTTATAAGAAATCAATGACTCAGTGCCCCTGTGATCTTTACCGAGTGCGGTACCCCTGTGATCTTGACGGAATGCGCTACCCCTGTGATCTTTAATCTGCAGAACATGCCCGTGACATTGCTCCATGTAATGATCGATTGGCAAAAATGGTGCGTGAGTAACCTGTGAACGTGGTAGAATTATGCATGTATTTTATTTCGGGTGAACGAACTGTAATCCACGCGATGCTATCTGTGCTCTGTGATCTACTTACCTCCGTGTGTATTTGATCCTAACCGTGCCGGCGTTTGCCTGGTGATGATGCTTTCCTCGGGCTGCAAATCTATCTCCTCGATCCCGTTTCCTCGCCCCGGCTGCCTCCTCCTCCATCTATCTCTTCGCAGCTCACCCTGTGATGGCGACTGAGGGAAGGGCTGCTGGAGATGGGGCGCGTGCGCTTCCCTGGCCTTCGCCTGCTGCTGACTCGGAGCAAGATTTCGAGCGCCACCACCATGGCAGAGACAAGGGGAAAGATGCAGGGCCGTCCTCCAGTAGCGCTGCTGGCAGGAGCACGACGACGGCTGCAAGTGTCGAGGTGACGATCCAGCGAGGTAAACCAATCTAACAATTTTCATCATTGGTTATTCGTTGATACTTGTACGTAGCAGCAGGATTTCCTTTTGATTTAGATTTGGCATCCTCTGTTAGTGTTTTATATCCTGACAGTAGTGTTGTGTGTTAGTTTTCCTGAGATTTGTTAGGAACATTGGTAGTAGTGATTGCACCTATTGAGAAAATCCTAAGCAGCGTTTAATTTCAGTTTTAGTGTATTTTTGCATAGCAAGTATACACTCTTAAGCACCGACATATTGTATGCATGCTTAATTTCTTTATTTTCAATTGTAAGGAATGTGTATTCTTGTAGGGTTTCGGTGATATACACTCTTTAGCACAGGTATATTGCAGTACCCGCAATCAACTGTTCCAGTCAGGATCATGTTTCGTAAAGTACAGAGGAATGTGTATTCTTATAGGATTTTGGTGATCAGAACAATGCATGCGGGGCTCAGTTCTGTATGTTTTGGTCTTTCAAAATTGCTTGATTGTTTGTTTGCCGCAGAAGAGAGCTCAAGACAGGGCCTTCTTTGATGTCTTGATGTCAGTGGAACAAGTCTGTGATCTTCAAATAGGTATGTGCACCAAGTATTTATCATTATTAATTTGATCTCCATGTGGGTGGTAAAACTTCCGTTACTCTCAGATGCAGTTCAGTTTTTTTTTTTATATCCAGATGCTGTCCAGTTGATCGCCTACAGAATTTAGGACAGCTTGTAATTTGTGTCTGCTTTTAGCAACTTCTGCATATCACAATGTTTTTTCCTCTGATGTAAGAAATGTGAACATTGGTTGGATCGAATAATCAGTAGGGATGATAAAGCTGATATGCAGAACTGCCCAAACAGAAAAGGGAGACATCATGAGACTATAAGAGAAATAATTTAATAAAGTGAGCTCACCCCCATCTTTATGTCATCATTACATCTTTAATCCAACTGTTATTTCCTTATATCATTTATATTTTCCTATTGCAGGTTCGCAGGTCAGATTAAAATTGTGACGGGAAGGACGTGCACTTTTGCATTGGGTCAGTACTGGTCCGATATAGGATGCATGTGAATTGTTGGCAAGGCTAAATGCTCATAGAAGTAAGGTATTGCTGCCGTGTCATATAACATGTTTGGTCATGTAGACTTTGCATAAAACACTGTTAAGATTACTTTGTTGGATATTCAAAGGATCATTCCTGGAAAGGAGAAACTAATAATTCTCCATGGAATTTACAACGCACTACAATTTTTTGAATACATGGAAAGGAGATGGTGATCATTTTATTAGAAATTTAGGCATCTGTATTAACTCTCATGTTTTTCTAGAATTTTAGGCATTTTGTTTACATCAGTCAACTATATTTTTTATGTTTACGATTAGTAAATGAATTTTCATCAAGCAATTGTCTTCGTTTCACAATTTTAAAGTGTTCTAAAAGGGCTCGGGCTATTGAAATATGCCCTCAAATTGGTGCTTGAAATGTGATCTGCAGACTGTTTCAATAAAAGATGTTGTATTTAAGGATTGATACATCTGAAACTCTTGGCAGAGTTTGATGAAAGGAAGTACATTACAAAGAACTGTTGAAGAGCTCGATAGCATCTGCTACATAAATATAGTCTCATGGGATTCGTCGTTAGGGGAGCTTTCAGTTAGATAACTTGTGTTATGCTGACAAGATGGCAGAGTGTCAAGTAGGCAATGGCATAACAGGCTTGCAACATTGCATGATAAATTAAGTAAGCTTTGTAATTCCTGGTTGACAAATTTTGCTTGTCATTTTTAGGCATGTTTTTTCATGGGTCGGTGACACAGTTTCACATTATATGACTAATGTCAAAGCTTAAATTCATTTTAGTACGAGCTTACTTTTTTTTTTGAAAATTTAGGCGTTAGCTTTTTTTTGTCTGGAAATCTTTAGCATCTGCCATCTGGTTTTTTATTTAGCATTTGGCACTTCAAATTGGGTAGTTCATTGTACTGTGAGCTCATGCGACACCATGGCGATGCCCACAACGATCTTCTTCGAATTGGGAGGTCGGGAGCTAATTTCTCCTGTGTTCTCTAATTGCCATGCACCTGAGACGGTGATAACTTCTCAGCAATAAGTGGATAGATTGGTGGGATGACTTTTAGTGGAAAAATTTCTTGTACTTTCTGAACTATGATTTGTTTACTAAACAATCAAAAGCTTAATTAATTCTATAAATTTTGCATTATCAAATGTTTTTTTTTTGGCTGATCGCCCAGTCTAGAGTGGCTTTCTGGGATGAATTACTGACCTCCAGTTGTTTCTTTCTTTCGTTTCAGTCAATCAATGGATGCCTTATTCCAGTGTAGGCTCCTATTATGTTCATATCCTAAGTGTTAATTTTCTACATTTGACTGATGATCTGAATGCTATGCCTAACACAGTTTGGTTAGATGATCTTTATCAAGTAGAAAAAATTATTTGTGTTTCTCAGATTTTGGGGTAAACCAATGATGTTACTTAGAACTCTGTTATTTGCATGTCAGGTGTAATGGTCAATTCGGGGAGGCCTTATTGGGTTGTCCAATTCATCAGGTGAATAACACTTGATATTTCTTTTTTACGGTTGCAATATGATTCTTAATTTCCCTTTCATTCATGGGTATTTGTGTTGCTTGAGGTATTGAGGAAAAGGAATGGGGTGTAACCTCAAGGGAATTGTGAAATTCTTTTGATGATATTGAGCCAATGTGAAGTTTTTGAACAGTTGAACTTGTTCTGGCTTATCAATCTATGTGTACACACTTTGAAAAATTTTAAGTTTTCAACTTGTCCTGGCATACTTGCTCCTGATGTTTTGACTAGGAAAAGTAAAATTTAATGGTGCTGGTAATAGAAGAGTAACTACAACCTTTAAATTACTGACATAGGAATATATCTCGGTCGTATATTTCATTTCAGCACGATATGATTGCCGGACACGCTACAACTCATGCATTTGATTATTATGTTAAAACGAAACTACTAAAAAAAAGAAGTTGGCCAGCTGAGACGAGCCTTACATTATTACACGTGTAAACATATTTTGCAGTTTGTTCTACATGTTATTTTATTTCTCAATATATTTCATTGTGATAGTGGTTTTCGGCTGCCTTGCCACATTATTTGCGGTGCCCTTTCTATTAGAAATTTATGTTTCGTTTAATTCTAAACATAGCATATATATAATTTTACTTTTAGCGAACTCTAACTGATGGCATCAATACATCAGATATTGTGAACAATACATTCAATTGCTATATAAGAACACTAGCAATTTCCGTGTAAGAATAGCATTGTGATAACCTCTTCACCACTACCTTTTTTTTCGCATTTCTATATTACTATACTACTATTATGGGAACCCATAGCCAGAATAGACATGTTTTAAATTTATCCAGAGGAAGTTTTCTCAGCAGGATCAGAGAAAATGATGCGGCCTAGAACAGGATGCATCATACTTTTTGGGCAGAATGGCATGATAAAGAAAAGTTTTATTTTGGTTTGACAGTTTTGTTTCTTGCAGTTTTCCTTCAACTTTCAAAGCCTTACAAATTAGTATAGTGGATCAGTGTTTTTATCACTAAGAAACCATACAGATCAGAATGAATTTGTGTTTTATTTGTTGATGGACCGGTAGAAATCATATGCCAAGAGAAATTATAATTGACGTATTTTGTGGGCAAACAAAGAACAGATTTTGATATTTTGAAACTCCATAACTGAGGCAAGTTCCTTTTCAAAAGGTTCATAGATTTTTTTTCCATTATGAAATGCTTCGCATTACAATATGTTCACAGATCATTATTAGCAGTAATTAGTGCTCAGCTCAGAAGAAAGGAACAAGTGCTCAACTCAGTGATTTAGTGCAGACAACACAGCCCGCCTACGTCGGCTCATCCCTAATATAATGTTCTCTACGTGGTTTGCTGGTTTCATTGTTTTATTGAACAAAATTATGGTGCCATCAAAGATTGATAAAATATGGGATAAAAATTTCACTTCGTGATGAAAAGGATACAAGAAAAAATTGCAAGCTCATGAGAAGGGGGTTCACGGCAAACCATTTAGCTTTGCCCTGGTTATAGTAGTATATACAAGTTTATTAGAAGTAATATTACATTTACCAAAATATCACAATCTAAACTAATCTGATTATTCAAACAATATAATTATATATTTTATTTACTGTTTTTTTTACTGTGATGTCGCATAACCACATCAAACTACATCGTGTTAAAAAATATTCGCATGTGCGTGTCGCACATGCACAGTAACTAGTAAAACTAAAGTTGGAAAGCCGCTCTACGCGACGCATAGGGGGCTTTGCGCTGCCCATCAGCTCCCCGGCTCCCACTTCCAGTTCCCCTCCCAGTTGCTCGTCCACGGGCACCACCGCGCCCGGCTTTTACTAACGCCGTCGAGCACCAGTACCGTCGGCGAGCCGGTCCCCTCTCTCCCCGCCGGATCCTCCGCTCACCGCTCCTTTCTTCCTCCCGGCCTGCTCTGAGCGAAGATCCATTCTGTCGAGGATTGGTTCCTTCTTTTGCTGGTAAGCAACCCTTTGCCTGCTTGCTGCGATAGATTCCTTTCAGTCGAACCCATTTGGCGTCGGCTCCGGATTCTTCTGCTGCGTGGTGCGCTACTGACCCAGTCTGCCGCCCCTTTGCGGTTCGATTAGGTTCTTCTTCACCAACGCGCGAGATCGGCGCTAGTCGGCACTGGAGCGCGTCGTCCACCTGGTCGAGTCGCTGCAGTGGGTGCGGTGTTTCGTCCAAGGATTTCGGTGGTTTGGTTCTGAGGCCCCATGACTCAGACGAAGTCCGCCCCTGGGAGGAGGGAGACGGGCCGGGGGCGGTCGCCGGAGCCGCTGGATTTCTTCATCTGGACTGTCGAGGTTCTAGTCTTTTCGCCCCTTCTGCTTTGACTGCTGAAAATGCTGTTGTTGTTCTGCGAAAATTAGTGGCCTTTGTATAGCATAATCCTGTTCCGTAGGTTCTAGTCTGGGAGAATTAGCTAGGAGATTGTTGAATCTGTGATACGGCTTTTCTTCTTCTGATGATTCGGAGCTTCAAAATCCTTGTCCAGTTCTGTAGAGGACTGGAGTGGAGAGTCTGCATTTTTGCATCGTTAGTTTGAGCCACTTTGGATGGAATTTGGTGATTGTTGATTGTTAGGTTCCTAGTTCAGAACTCACACCTTATATGCTGTTCCCACTAGTTAGGTACTGGGGAAATCTGTGATCTTGCTTTTGTTAAGAAAATTCCTGGTACCTCTGTACTTATATGCGGTTGCTCCATTCATTTAATGTACTGCTACTGACTAGTTGACCTTTAAGTTGTTGAACTGCTCTGTGTTTAGATTTATCAATTTTTGGTTGCATCTTCTATCATCCCTGGATTCTGTTGTTTTGATGGCACCGGAACTTGGGCACTGGAGAGGCTATCATAACCTAGGCATCTTTCATTAAGTCTTGTGAGTCAAATGTAGTGCTTGTTCCAGTGCTACCTGGACTTACCACCGATCTATGATACTATCATGTGAAATGATATACTATATAAGATACTATCATGTGAAGTTCAGTTATCTGATATACTCTCGGTACCTATTCAAAGGTGCTTATGAATTCATTTTAGGTGAATGTAAGTCCATTGTGTTTTAATAGTTATAAAATGATTATTTAGGGACTATTATAAACCAAGTAGTTATCCTTTAGCTTTTTTTTTTTTTGAAAAAAAATATTCTCACATGGAACGTTCGGTACACGTCGACTGGTGATGGTCAGAATCTCGAAAGGCCTAGGCGACGAATAGCGCTTAATGGAAAACTTGGCTAACTGTTTCATGGGTTTGATGTTTGGTTTCCCTTATCTATCATCTAAACTTGACTGCAAATTGAGAATCATTTCTATTTCACACTGTTTATCATTGCCATTATCTTGGTATTTACTACTTTTACTGACCACGTGATAGTTTTGAGGTGATTCTGTTTCTTGATCATTTTTTCTGAGCTAAGCCATACTCATCACGCTGTAAGGGGTTTTCAACTTGAGGTACCTGGACCGCCTGATTGAGGCTAAGGCTAGGTTGACGCTGTGCTAAGTTTAGATGGTCTCAGGCTGTTTTAGATTAGGCTACCCCTAGAATGGGGTTGGGTTATTGACAAGGCTCATCTATGGCTAGTCTATGTTTCATTTCATTTTTTATCTCATCTTGCAACAACAATCGTTTTATAGATATATGCACTGAACAATTTAATGGCTTGAATGTTATTAGAGCATGGGTTTATGCAAAGTTTTGGTTTTGGAGCATTGTTGGACTGTGTAAAAGTTTGCGTTTATGTTGATTCTTACATTCGTGCCTTTGAGGCATTTATGTTATAGCCCATCTTAGAAATTGGCATTTCTTCTCATTGTAAGTTTTCGAAGTAAAGTTGCTTTTCATTGTTCTTTTGTCTCATTTTGCCATGGGTCTTTCGTCCTGCAAATCTGGTTGCAGATTAGTTTTATTTAGTCCTTGCCTTCACTGATTATCTACTCTAGAATTGTGTCTTTGACAAGGTTTCGTTATTTTCAATCCATATTTTAACCTGTAAGCTATATTTAGCTTAGTATGGTTACTTCTGTTAGGGTCAGATGCAATAGTTAATGGCTAATTTTTCTCCACAAGATGCTTGATTTGTGACCTAATAAGATCATTATGTTCTTTCAGGATGTTGGATTATGGCTGGAAGAAATAAATCTTGGTAGCTACAGACAAGTTTTTGAAGAAAATGGTGTCAATGGAGAATATCTTGAAAGCCTATCCATGTTTACTACTGAGCAAATTCTGCGATTTATCAGACGGTGCCATATGAAATGGGGAGACTTTATCACACTCTGCAAAGAGTTGAGGCGCATTAAAGGTTTGTGTAATTCCCCTTTTTTCTGTGTGTGTGTCTTTCGTATCTACATTTGCTGAGCTAAGCAGTTCGCAAAAGGTTTATGCATAGATAGTGTCGTTATCAACTTTATGACAGTGGCTTCATGTCTTCATCATCAAACATATGCGGCACTACCTCTGGTCCAAAATAGATGGTGCCAAACTCTCAATACTTCGCTTCTATACATAAAAACTTGCTGACTTGTCACATGAAGCGGTGGAAGTAATTGATATAATATCGATAAATTCTTCATCATGTGCATTTGAGGTTGAATCAACACCTTAAATGAAAATAAGTAAATCAGACTGGGGAAAGTATTATTCTAAGATCCGATAAGGCATTAGCACCGCTCACGTCAAGAATATAGTACACCTACCTAGCTACAGACCTGTTTATTTTTGAATGTTGTGCCTGCGGCTGGGGAATAATGCTGTCCCAATATTTTTATTCAGTTTTACTGTTTTGTGGTGCTGTCACTACGTGACCCGAGTGTCGTTTGGCATAGCAAGATGTAAGATTTGAGTCCGAGATATACTGCTATCAAGTATTGTATTGGATGACTTTGCCAGTTATCTAGGCATGCTTTAATGAGTCCCTTCGGGGACATCCGATAAAATAAGCATGCTTTAATGAGCTCTTTGTATATTTTGTTTACAGTATCAAAGACAGCTACATATCTTTGAAACTGTATCTCTGATATCTGAATAATGTATTTTCTTTACTTCATTGTTAAATCCATCTCCAGTCGCCTGCCTGAAAGGGGAGCAAGAAGTCCGCAGGCCATGGTGGGCGCCATCATGTCTCTCAGTGGTGTTTGTGAGGGCAGCCAAGCGGAACCGGCAGTCACGGGTGGTCTCCTTGAAGCTGGAACCGTGACGACAAGCAGTTCTCATCATCCACCTTTGCCATTCTCCTCCAGCTCCATTGGAGATACCCTGCGCGCGCACCGTGGTGCGCTAGCCTTTAAAGTGTTCTGAAAGCTGTTGTTTGGGAGCAGTATGCTCGACTATGTACACCTTGTACTAGGTCTGTTCGTTCTTTCATATATAGGTTTGGAATAGTAACTTAATGTAGACAAAGGAAAGATACATACAGTATGTTGTGCAGATGGTCCCTGTAATATCTGCTTCTTGCAAATCTCCCCTAGTGCTTCTCTAGCGATAATTTGGTCCAGGACTTTCATTGTCTGCTATGAAACCCCAGATGCTTTTTTTTTTTTTTGTGATAGGCAGATGCTTTTTATTTTGTTTGTTATGTGATCGACTTCTTCTGTTCTGAGATAGCCTACATCATAGGAAGACGGTGGTTGTATGTACGTGACTGTCACGTGTGTTCTCCGTATGATGTAGGCTCCTCGGAAAAAAAAAAAGTACTATGATGTAGGCTTGTAACGGTTGCACGTCAGCCGCGCAAAAATTAATCTGCGTAGCTTCGCTCCATTATCCAGAACGTTCCGCAGCGCGCAAAATCCAGCCACACAGTGGCCGGTAGACCCACATGTCATTGCTCGCAACCAGGGACTATCGGGTGAAACCCCGTGACCACGGGAAGGTCCTCTACTTCGCTCACTGCTTGTGGGCCACAAGCATCCCGACCTTACATGGGATCCACATGTCATTGTGCAGTATTGCACATACCACTTCCGCTACGAATGCCCGCAGCATTTTCTTGCGCCCTCGCGCTCCAGAACCTTCTACTTGAACTGCTAAACACACCAGGCAATACGGACCACGCTTAGCTAGCCACTCACTGACATCTCGACCCCATCAGTGGGACCATCATTTCAGCGGCTCGCACCCATCTTCTTCTTGCCCCGCAAGGCGCACGCCATTTATACGCCTCCCTCCCCATCTGCCCCCGCGCTCCTCTAAACCCTACTCCCCCGTTGCTAAACCCTCGCGTCGTCGTCGTCTCCGTCTCCGCTCGCTCGCCGCTGCTGCTTCCGCGCGCGGAAGCTCTCGCAGCCCTCCGTCCTCGGCGTGGTTGAAGGAGCGCGAAGATGCTGGGGGCCTCGAGGCGATCCCTCTGCGCCGCCGCCCGCCGCCGCGCGGCCGCCGGCGCCGCCTCCGTGGTCCCCGCCGACGCCGCCTCGGCGCCGCATCGCCCGGTGAGTGCGGCCCGCTAGTTAGTGTCCGTTTGTTGGTCTGGATTCTAGGGAAGCGTGGAGAGGAGATGAGAGTGAGCTTTTAGCTGGTGAGCCGGTTCCAGTCCGCTCAAAGTTGGTGAATAGGGATCTTCGTTTTGAGTCGGTCTCGGTGGTGTGGTGCTAGTTAGCAAGTTACTAGTTCAATTGGTGCTTGAGTTTAGTTCTGGGTATTGATCTAATGCGCCACGCCATTGGTCATGTCGTTGCCCTGACTGAATTGGGTGTGAAATGTGGCCGTGTTAAGTTTTTAATAGAGGAGAAACGTGATTTTTTTTCCCGAAATTTAGTTGTCCCAATTGCTCCCAGGGCATGAGCGGCTGTGTTATTACATACTTATATCTGTTCTGTTGTTTGGTCTCAGGTGAGCAATGGTGCGTTCTGGGTGCCGCAGTCCCAGAAGAGGTTGCTGTCTGCACTTGCAGCACCCAAGGTTACTGGAGCCGGTAATGTGGCGTCGCTCAAGCTGATGGATGGTGCCCTTATTGGGAGACGATATGAATCGAGCGCTGCCGCTGTTGACTCGTCAGACACGCCACCGGCTGAGAAATACGAGTACCAGGCTGAGGTATCTATTGATCATCTTGTGCAGCCTCATGAAGAAAAATGTCTATTTGTCATTGTTGCGAAGAAAAGTCTCCTTTTGTCAATGCTGAGAGGTAAATTATGGTTGGGTGTTGTACAATGTGCAGGTCAACAGGCTCATGGATTTGATCGTGCACAGCTTGTACAGTAACAAGGAAGTTTTCCTTCGTGAGTTGGTCAGGTGGGTGACATGCTAGGACAGAAATTGGTCCATTTAGCACGCTCTTGTTTCCTGGAGTAATTCTGCTGTTCCCTTTTCTAAAAATAAGTCCTGCAAGCTATTATCAGGTTCTATGTAATGTCTGCACTGTGAAGTTTAGTTTGATCTCTCTAACGTGTTTTTTTTTTTTTGGTTGCAGCAATGCAAGCGATGCACTTGATAAGTTGCGTTATTTGAGTGTGACTGATCCTGATCTTCTGAAGGATGGTCCTGAACTTTCCATTCGCATCCAAACAGACAAGGATAATGGAATAATAACAATTACGTGAGTACTATTTACATTAAAGTGATAGGCTACATATAGGCAGTTTCTTTATTGGGAAACGGTTTTCATTATGGCCTGCATTTTGCTCTCCTCCAGTGATACTGGGATTGGTATGACGAGGCAAGAACTAGTTGAATCTCTTGGTACTATTGCAAGTAGTGGAACTGCCAAGTTCCTGAAGGCACTGAAGGTGAGATCCTACATATGTTCTCTTTCTGCCTTTGCGTTTCTGCCATATTCTCGATTTTAACTGTATTGTACAACAGGAGAGTCAAGAAGCGGGCATGGACAGCAACTTAATTGGACAATTTGGTGTTGGCTTTTATTCTGCATTCCTTGTTGCAGATAAGGTATGATGTTACATGTTTATTTTGAGCATTAGTTGATAATGAGCAGAGATTGTTTACATCCTATTATCTTTTGCTACTGTATTTGTATGATACCCTTGACTTGTTGATATTACATGGATGCCTTTTTATCTAAATTATAGGTTGCTGTGTCAACAAAGAGCCCTAAATCAGACAAGCAGTATGTTTGGGAAGGCCAAGCAGAATCTAGTTCTTATACTGTAAGAGAGGAAACTGACCCAGAAAAACTCATTCCTAGGGGAACTCGTCTTACTCTCTACCTCAAGGTATGTGTGCTTAGAAGCTCATTATAACTTTCTTTTCTATGTTTCCAGTTGTTAACCATCATGCTTGTTTTTATCAGCGTGATGACAAAGGTTTTGCTCATCCTGAGAGGATCCAAAAACTTGTGAAGAACTACTCTCAGTTTGTTTCCTTCCCCATTTACACATGGCAAGAGAAAGGATTCACAAAAGAGGTTAATACCCCTATTTCTTCTGTAGTTTATATTTCGAGCGATGAGGTTACTTATGCCAGGCAACTGTTGGATTTTCTAGGTCGAGGTTGATGAGGATCCAGCTGAAGCTAATAAAGAAGGTGATGCTGAAACTAAAACGGAGGTAACTTTAAAAATATCTGGAACTCCTGGGTATGCTTTATTATAAAGAAAATTCTATTGTGTAACTTACCGAGATTATGACATCATCATCAGGCTAAAAAAAGACAAAAACTGTTGTGGAGAAGTATTGGGATTGGGAGCTTACAAATGAAACCCAACCCATCTGGGTAGGATCTTTTTCTGTTTGATTTGATGATAGTTTGATTAATTTGTTGATCGTTTGAGTAAGTCTTAGGTACCTGTGCTTTCAAATGTATGAATGTCTGAGCCTCATGTTCCTCTGTGCTACAGCTTAGGAACCCCAAAGAGGTTTCAACTGAGGAGTACAATGAATTTTACAAGAAAACCTTCAATGAATACTTGGATCCATTAGCCTCCTCACACTTCACTACAGAGGTATGTCTTTGATTGGTTGCCTTTTCTTTATTTATTTTTTGATGATTGTTATTATCCTGGCTTGTTTAGACCTCATCATAATATGTGCAACCATGATTATGATATGCGCTGGGCACACAATGCACGCGATGATTATTGAACCGTCACATTTCACAATCCATAACTTCTGATGTAAGATTTTTCTTTTCTTTTTTTAAACGAACTGACTCGAGACGGTGCCCATTTTCATTAATTAAAGAAGACAGTATACAAGCCCTGGGATTCTTCTAGCTTACAAAACATAAATTAGGAAAAAGGCTAAATGGTTTGCTCCTGCCATACTCCATATCCCCATTTCGTCTTTGATTTTTGCAACTAAGGAGTTCACCACAAGCTCTTTGTCGCAGAAGATCCTTGCATATCTTTCATTCCATATTTCCCAATTGATGAGTAGGATCATTGTTCCTAGACCTTTCTTTGGCGTGTCCTGTGTTCTGTCAAAGTGGCAATAGTAAGTAATCCACCATTCCTGGCTGGAAGATGTTTGTGGCCTGTGACTTGATTGTAGCTTTGGTTTGGCCGTCCATTGTGTAACATCATCCCATACTCATCGCGTGTCTCTTGCGTGTGTCTGCATAGGGGGCAGAATGTTGTTCAGCTAGCCTCTGGTTTGTAGTCTGTCTGCAGTCCACACTCGTTTTGTATGACTAGCCAGGCAAATGTCTTGCACTTTGGTGGTGCCCAGGCATTCCATATAATGGGGTTGTAGGTCAGGCGTGGCGTTCGTAGAAATTTTGCCCGGTATGCTGACCGTTTGGAGTCGGATTCAATATCATCCTCGGCATTCGGATTGAGCTGTATGAGACCACAGGACTAGTACTCATGGATATGTTGCTGTTTGACCTTTTAGGTTTAAATAAATGTGTGACCCAAGTATCATCTCGTAGAGCTTCTCATATTTGACCTTGTAAGATTTTTCTTCAATTTTTTCATGCCATGAAAGTACATACCAGTTGACATTCTTCTGCAACATCTGTGACATAATGAAATAACTTACTCCCGAGAAATAGATAGAAAATGTAGCACGATTGTTGCTTATTCCTAACTATCTGTTGCATTGAGCTGAGATACCGTGTGATTTATGTTCACATTCGAAGTTATTATTTGTTGTTTGTGTTTTTGGTATCTCTATTCCTTTACCCCAACCCCAGCCCAACTCGCCAGCCTGATTTGGTTCATGTTTGTGGGGTGAATTGTGTGATTTGCTTAGGCGGCAGGATGACATGTGCATCTTCCATACAACTAATCATACTTGCTTGATCTACTTGATGCAGGGTGAGGTGGAATTCAGATCCATTCTATTTGTTCCTGCTACAAAGAAGGAAGACATAACTGATAGGAAGACAAAGAATATCAGGCTTTATGTTAAACGTGTGTTCATCTCAGATGATTTTGATGGTGAACTGGTAAGCTCAAATTCGTATACAGTTTTCATAAAAAATTATGAACCAAGTATATCTAATACCGTGACATGTGGATGACAGTTCCCAAGATATTTGAGCTTTGTAAAGGGTGTTGTTGATTCTAATGACCTTCCACTCAACGTTTCCCGTGAGATCCTTCAAGAAAGTCGAATTGTAAGTTACTTGGCAAGAGTTTCCTTATTGTGTCTTTGTTTTGAGCAATCGGTCCTCATGAATTTGTTTTATCCCTTGCTCTTATCACTTCTGACAGGTGCGTATAATGAGAAAGAGATTGGTGAGGAAGGCGTTTGATATGATACTTGGCATTTCGTGCAGTGAAAATAGAGATGTAAGATTCATTTTTTCTTTCCTTCTTGTTGATTTGGTGCCTTTGTTATCTCCTTTTTTCATTCAATCATCCTTAATTTACTACAGGACTACGAAAGATTCTGGGAGAACTATGGCAAATTCTTAAAGCTTGGTTGCATGGAAGATAAAGAAAACCACAAGAGGATTGCTCCTTTGCTGCGCTTCTTTTCTTCTCAAAGCAACGATGAATTAATAAGCTTGGATGAATATGTGGAAAACATGAAACCCGAGCAGAAGGACATTTACTTCATTGCTGCAGACAGTCTAAGTAGTGCCAAAATGCTCCATTCTTAGAGAGGCTCACTGAGAAAGAATACGAGGTATGAAATGAGCTTACTGTAACTGCAAATAAGTTATTGACTGTAGCGTATTTGGATTTTTTTTTGTTTTACTGTTTCCTGATATTGGATGGATTCATTTTATACATGCCAAATCTTGCCAAGAAAAATGGATGGATTCCACTTTGGCACCTAGGTCACTCATCTAATCTAAGTTTCATAATCTGGGACTTCGTATTTTCATGTTGGGCAATTAATGTGCATAAGTAGAGAAGCTGATAGGCCACAGAATTATTCCATCAATAAAGTTGCTGGGTGCCTGGGTCAATTACTTTCAATCCTGCATCCTGGAACAACAATCTGTAGTCTTTTGTCAGATATAAATAAATCATATAAATATTTTGGTGTAGTTCAGTTCTTACCATTAAACTGCCCTTGCTATTTTGTTTGTGCCATCAACCATCCTCTATCATAGACATAAAGTTGTACTCCCTCAGTCCAGGAAAATAGTGTACATCTAGTTTTGTCCTAAGTCAAACTTTTTGAACTTTGACTAATAATATCTAGAAAACCGTAAAGATTGACAACATGAAAATGCTTTTACTAGATTCATCGTGAAATGAACTTTCAGAATATATAACTATCTTACTTTGAAACAATATATACTTTTAAATATTGTTGGTCAAAGTTCAAAAAAATTGACTTAGGACAAAACTCTATGTACACTATATTTCTGGACAGAGGGAGTAGCTTTTTTTGAAAGGATGAGATGTCCGGAAAAAAAATGAGTTTCTTGCAATTTCTGTTGGCACAAGCATGAAAACATGATCACTAGTTGAAACAAATAATAATTCTAGTAGAATGTGCACTGTATTCGAAATGTAATGAATCAGTTGGATGCTCTAACAAAACTCTATGTACACTATATTTCTGGACAGAGGGAGTAGCTTTTTTTGAAAGGATTTTATCTCCGAAAAAAAATGAGTTTCTTGCAATTTTTGTTAGCACAGGCACGAAAACATGATCACTAGTGAAACAAATAATAATTCTAGTAGAATGTGCACTGTATTCTAAATGTAATGAATCAGTTGGATGCTCTAACTTTGAAACTATTGTTTCCTTTCTTGCAGGTTCTGCTTTTAGTTGATCCTATGGATGAAGTGGCTATCCAGAATCTGAACTCCTACAAGGATAAGAAGTTCGTGGACATTAGCAAGGAAGACTTGGACTTAGGTATGAATTGCTAACCTCAATTTTTACTTAGCCAATTTTGCAATTACTAGTCCCACTGACATGAATTGTTATTTCTGTTGTACCATTTATTTTTTAAATTATAAGTAATGAAATTTTTGGAAGGTTGGATTCTGAGCAACAGCGCTGTCTTATAGAAGTAATTTGGCATTTTGGCTATTTGCAGGCTATGTAACTTCTCCGCATGAGTAAAAAAAAACTAAAAATAATTGTCATAGGGATGTATTTTTCTTATTTCTTGATATGGTTTGCAAATATACTTCAGGTGATAAGAATGAGGAAAGAGAGAAGGAGATCAAGCAGGAGTACAGCCAAACTTGTGACTGGATCAAGAAACGATTGGGCGATAAGGTTGCACGTGTTGACATTTCTAACCGTCTCAGCTCATCACCATGTGTTCTTGTTGCAGCAAAGTTTGGTTGGTCAGCCAATATGGAGAGGTTAGTTTCTTTTGTAAATTTGTGGCGATTTTCCAGATTCGCAAGACACTTTAATTGAAATTTGTTAATAATTTGGCCATGTCGGTTAACAGGTTGATGAGGGCCCAGTCTATGGGTGATACATCATCTTTGGATTTCATGCGATCAAGGAAAGTATTTGAAATAAACCCAGAGCACGAAATTATCAAGGGATTGAATGTAAGTGCTTGCTTGCTGTTAAGTATTTACGTAGTTAATTGGACAGTGTACTCGAAAATTTGTGTGTTATGGCAGCATTTCCTGTGTGACAGCAGCCTGCAGATATTTTAGAAAGTTGATGTTTGTCTGATTATTGCAATTATCCTACTGTCTGCGCTCTAACATATTTTTCTTTGGAATGCAGGTTGCATGCAGAAGCAACCCGGATGACCCTGAGGCACTAAAGGCTGTTGATATCCTCTTTGAAACTGCTATGATTTCAAGTGGCTTTTCGGTGAGTAATTAAGCACGCAAGTGTGTTACTGTCCATCTCGTATGCATTGGTGAGGAAAACTTGTGTCGACTGTTTAGAAACCTGACTACATAATATAAACATTTTTTAATAAAATGAAATAACAAGTCAGTGTAATCATTGTCTCAAAAAACCATAATCATGGTAACATTCAATAAAACATTGTTTCACCTTTGACGGTGACTTTTACGAATGACTTGCAGTCACTCTTATTGCATGAGTGGCTCTTTTATGGCAAAAGAGTGTTTGTCCAAACGACCGAGTAATGGTCAATGTAACATTTGCCTAAGGTTTCCCTGTTTTCAGCTTAGGATTGTTTTCGTTTTGTGTCGGCTGATGCTGCAAGTTCTTTATATTTCTGCTGCTGTCTCTGTTTTTCTTACACTGTTAGTCCTACAATCCATTCCTCTTTTTACAATCATCTTATGTCTGCCCTGTCATATTGCAGCCTGATAACCCAACTGAGCTCAGCAGTAAGATATACGAGATGATGAGCTCAGCTATCGGCAACAAATGGTCATCGCAGGCGCAACCTGCCAATCAGAGCCAGCAGCCTGCGGCCTCTGTCAGCTCCGAGCCACTCGAAGCGGAGATAGTCGAAGACCCAGTTGAATCTGGCCAGCAGAAATAAGAGGAATAGCTAGTTCCTGAGTTAATCGTCTATTTTTTGTTCCCGGTCGGCACATGGAGAATCTTGTAGTAATAGCTTACGATTGTCACGTCTACTGGGATGTGAGCGAAGTTTGAATTTTGTTTCGGCGGCCTGTATACGAGCTGTGTGCACTTCCAAGTGTAGTCTTATTGGATTGGACTGACAGTAATAAGTGGAGGTATTTCAAATTATTCGCATTTTGTTTCTGTCAGGCGAGACTATTTGAATGAAGCGGTTAAAATTATGAAAATTGCCTGGTTGGTGCCTGTCGTCATGTGTTTCTGGCCTCAGTTGACGCACATCGCATGGTGGTAGCCGCAGACGGTAGGTGAGTCACCAATGGGTCAGTTCTCTCGAACTCTCTCGTGTTGCTACAGTAGAGAGGCGAAATCAAGGCGCATCCATGTCCGGTGTTGTGGTTACAAGGCCACAATAGTAGAAGGGGATCCTCCAAAGGTCTACCACAAGTGAGGGACCTCTGGGAAGAACTAGGAAGGGATGGTACACAGGCATAATGAGAGAGAGTGGGAGTGAGTGAGAATGAGGCCAGCTGCCTTGGGACCTCTTGGGGCCTTATATTTATAGGGAGGGGAGAAGAGGGGGATCCCTCTTCTACCCTTGGTGGGATACAAATATTACATGATTGCCCTTGGGCTTACAATTGGGCCTAAAGTATACATAGGCTGAATCTAAGGTTGTTGAGCCCATGAGGAGGAGGGGTGCACACACTATGCCTCCCCCAACAGCTCCTCCCTCATTTGTAGGCTCAGAAGGCACGAGGGGCCTGCAGATGACAAGTGCTGCCCCGGTCCCTCATGGCTCGGAGCGCTTAAACTGAAGACCCGTGGGGTGATGCGCCTCGTTAAAAACTCCGTCCCCAAAAACCCAGTGGGAAAAAAGGCGGATCGGAGAAAAGAGTGCGCGTCCACAACAGCTTTAGCTCCATCTTCTTCCTCCTCCGACAGAATGTTTCGGAAGGTTCTTCATCTTGTCTTCCTCCTCCGAAAGAAAGTTTCGGAAGGTTCTTCATCTTCGCTTCCTCCTCCGGGAGAATCTTTCGGAAGTTTCTCTCTTGACTTCCTCTTCCGGGAGAACGTTTCGGAATATTCTTCATCTTCCGAAAGAGAGTTTCGGAAGGTTCTTCATCTTCGGTTCCTCTTCCGGTAGAATCTTTCGGAAGTTTCTTTTTCTTCACTTCCCCCTCCGAAAGAAGCTTTCGGAAGGTTCTTCATATTTTTCTTCCTCCTTCGGGAGAATCTTTCGGAAGTTTCTTCGACTTCGCTTCCTCTTCCGAGAGGATTTCGGGAAGGGTCGTCGTCTTGTCTTCCTCTTCCGACAGAGTTTCGGAAGGTTTCTTCAACTTCGCTTCCTCTTCCAAGAAAGGATTTCGGGAAGGTTTGTCTTCCGCTTCCGGAAGAATGTTCCGGAAGTTTCTTCACTTCCCCCTCCGAAAGAAAGTTTCAGAAGGGTCTTCATATTTTCGTCCTCCTCCGGGAGAGTCTTTCGGAAGTTAATCAAACTTCCAAGGGTCTACCACTAGTGAGGGACCCTTGGGTTCGAAAGAATGTTCCGAGAGAGGTTCGTCGTCTTCGCTTCCTCTGTCGGAAGAATGTTCCGGAAGTTTCTTTTTCTTCACTTCCCCCTCCGAAAGAAAGTTTCGGAAGGTTCTTCATGTTGTCTTCCTCCTCCAGGAGAGTCTTTCGGAAGCTACTCCAACTTCAAGGGTCTACCACTAGTGAGGGACCCTTGGGTTCGAAAGAATGTTCCGGGAGGTTCGTCATCTTCGCTTCGGGGAGCTTCGGTCCACCGAAGGCCTCTTCCACTTTCGGGAGAATGTTTCGGGAGTTTCTTTCCTTCACTTCCCCCTCTGAGAGAAACTTTCGGAAGGTTCTTCATTTTTTCTTCCTCCTCCGTGGAGAATCTTTCGGAAGTTACTCCAACTTCAAGGGTCTACCACTAGTGAGGGACCCTTGGGTTCGAAAGAATGTTCCGGGAGGTTCGTCATCTTCGCTTCGGGGAGCTTCGGTCCACCGAAGACCTCTTCCACTCTCGGGAGAATGTTTCGAGAGTTTCTTTTCTTCCCTTCCCCCTCCGAGAGAAATTTTCGGAAGGTTCTTCATTTTTTCCTTCCTCCTCCGTGGAGAATCTTTCGGAAGTTACTCCAACTTCAAGGGTCTACCACTAGTGAGGGACCCTTGGGTTCGAAAGAATGTTCCGGGAGGTTCGTCATCTTCGCTTCGGGGAGCTTCGGTCCACCGAAGACCTCTTCCACTCTCGGGAAGGACTTGACCATCCGAAGGGCTTCTCCCTCCGGGACTTTTCTTCCTTCCGGAGGAGGTCTTCCTCCGGGTACTTCATTCGGGAAACTTTGTTCTACCGAAAACATTTTCCACTTCTGGGAAGGCTTCGACCATCCGACGGGCTTCTCCCTTCGGGACTTTCCTTTCTTCCGGAGTTGTTCCTCCGGGAGTTTTCTTCCGGAGATCTTCCTCCGGGACTTCTTCATTTGGGAAACTTTGTTCCACCGGAACGAATCTTGTGGAGGAAATCTTCCTCGGTGATTTTTCCTTCCGGAGGAGCTTTTCCTCCGGGCCTCTTTCTTTCGGAGATCTTCCTCCGAGGCTTCTTTCTTCCGGAGGACCACTTCCTCATGGGAATGTCTTTCGAGACATCGGGTTTGCCACCGAAGATGGAAGGTGATTGCTCAGATGACATTTTCCTTGTGAGTGGCATGCCTTCTTGTAAAGTGCGAAACTTCATATGCCATGCTTCCAATGTGGCCGTCCTGGCCGCAGTGGATTGGCATTTTATCTTTGGAGGAATTATGTTCCTCCCTTGTATAGAGATGTGTCTCGAAGTAGTCGATGCTTCGGAGGAGTATGCTCCTCCCATGTGTTGAGGCGAGTCCTTAGACTGCAAGACCCTCCTCCCTTGTGTGGAGGTAGGATTTAATGGAGGCGTCCCTCCCTTGTTATTTTGTTTGCAGCGCGCATATGTTGGGCCGTCCGAAGGTATTGTTTCGGACTGTGGGCCAAATTCCCAGGATTTGCGAGGACTTATGAGCGCCTGCGCCTTCGACCTATCCGTCGGCATCCCGGAAGCCCTTAGGCTCGGGGAACTAGGACTTATGTGTGCCTACTTCGACCTTCCACAGTGTTCTTGTGGTTCATTGGTCGGCATCCCGGGACCCTTAGGTGCCGGGGCTTGTGCGAGACGAGGCAGCGTCGCACGGGGGGTCGTTTCGGACGTCTTGCGGGGAGTGGAGTGTCTCAACCCGACTTTGGAGGCTTGGCCTCCGTAGCTCTTCTTGTTGGGGGATGCATATTGTAGATCCCGAAGGTTGGCACGTTAGGGCCGTCATCATGCAGTTGAGAGATGCATGATGTGTCGCATGATGCCATGTATGTATGTGCGACATGGGTGTGCATGTTTATGATGCACATGTATGGTATGTATGTTGTGAGTTCACCATTGGAGCAAAGACGCTCCTAAAAGTATAGCATAAAAACGCAATGAGGAGAAAAAGGGGTTAGCTTCGGAGCATGTTACCCATACGGACGTTAAAACTCTGCGTCCTTGTGAGGTGCCGAGCGGCGGGCTCGACGGCTTCGTCGTCTCACCCTAGGGTGGAGTCTCGGTAGCTGCCAGCTTCGGAGGTCCCGGTAGTGGGCGCCTCCCTCGCGTCTTTGTGAGGTGCCGAGCTGCGGGCTCGACGGTCCGATGAGGGATCAACGGCCGCGGGTTGGGTGGTCTTGGTAGCCGCCAGCTTCGGGAGGAAGTTCCGGTAGTGGGCGCCTCCCAGTGTTCCAATGGCTTCGGGAGGACGACGTTCCGGAACTGCTGCAGTGATCGTCGGCCTGACGCTGCGGCGTTGCTCGAAGGACCATGCATAGCCCTTCATGCTCCGGTCTCGTCCTCGTCGCTGCTCCGTGCGTAGGCTAGTCTCGGCGACGTGTTGCTTCGCGCAGGTGGCCTCTAATGCCCGTTCTTGTCGGCGCGCATGTGGCGTCAGCGACGGGCTCATGCAATTCCGCATCATGCGTCGGTGATGAGCCTCCGTGGCGTTTTGCTTCAGGAGCGTGTGCGCCATCATGGCCATAGCAGGAGCGTTGTGACGTCATCACATGTCCCTCGGGCCTCGTTTTTGCCATCGGGAGCGAGCTCCGGTGATCTGGTGCCGGTGCTCGTCTTCCGACCACCGTCGCTTAGCCAGCTTTCTCAGAGCGACTCGCTTTGTGAGTCCTATGATTGGAGGCTGCAACTTCGGGAACGTGCTCCATGTGTACGTTGTGACGAAGAGCAGTGGCTTCGGAGTGTTTCCCTCCCGAGCGTCGGTGATGAACTCCGGTATGCCATTCCTCCGGCAGTGCGGGAGTCATCTTCTTCGGCATGTTGGTGTCCCTCGGAGCTGTGAGCGCCATGGGCTCCGACGGCGGGCTCCGAGGCGTCGTGTCATGGGAACCGGTCCCGAGCCGTAGCAGAAGCTTCGGAAGGTCCCCTGGTATGGGCATGTCCTCCGAGCCTCGTCGAGGCGCGACCTTCGGCGACATGGTGTCCCGGTGACGACGGTGTTGAGGTGGAGTTCCAGCAGCCGTATTGCCGTGAGCGTCGGGACGACCTTCCGTGGTACCGCTCGTCGGCATGGCACCGAGACATCGTGCCGCGATGACGAGGGGTGGCCGTGGCATGTTGTTGGGGTCGACGAAGAGCTTGTCGGCGGAAGTTTCTCGGCGGGCGCGGTTTCACCGGTGTGGCGTCGGGGCGTAGTGGGGCGCCGCAGCCAGCAGGCCGGGACCACCTATCGTCTTCCATGGCCAATGGAGCTGCGTCGTTCGCCGCATCCTTCCCATCACTCTGGTGATGGTGGCGAGTCGCGGATAACCCTTAGGTTTGAGTGGCGGCTTAGCCGCCTCATCGCGTGTTCCGGAGCTCCGGCGGCGAGATCGGCGTCGCTCCGCGCATCCTCCACATCATTTCGATGGTGGTGGCGTCGTTCCGCCGGGTATTCCTACCTCGGCAACCATCGGAGGACGAGCTCCAGCGGCGGCGGCTGCGCTTGTGCCGGCGGTTGCCTGTCGGGCCGTGTGGACTTTCGGTGCGTCCCGACGGCCGCCTGCCTCGGCAACCATCGATGCCGCGATGGGCCGGCTTTTGTCTGGGGCATGGCCCCCGGGACCCGCCTCTCTGGCCGTTTGGACGAGCTCCGGCGGTGATCTTTCGACGGCAGCGTCGTGGTGTTCGCCTGCAGCACTGCATGTGTCCAAACTAGACGCAGCTGCTTCGAGATTTGGTTCGGGCGTCCATGATCGGCGCCGTGCTTCGGCGAAGGTGGGGCTCAGTGCCGGCGGTTGCCTTCCTTGCCCTCGACGCCGGTTGGCTTCCGGAATTGCTCCTTTGGAACATTCTCCGAGGGTAACCTTGGTTACGCCTCGGTGTGGGCGTCATACTAGTGTTTTTGAAAGCCGTCAGCTCTTGGTGGTTCGACCAAGCTCCCGGAATCCTCACGTTGGGTTCCTTCCGTCGCGTCAACGAGGTCGTCGCGCGCGCCGCGCATGTCGTCGAAGCTCAGCGGCTGTGCATGCAACATCAGAGGCCATATCGTGATGTCATTGTTTCACCCGACATGCGCGGCGGCCGCTGTGGCGCCAGGCCTCTAGGCGCTTCCGTCGCGCCACTGCGGCGCGTCCGCGTCCGTCGCCGCCATCCGCGTCCGTCGCCGCCATCCGCGCCGAACGCTGTGAGAGGCGCTCTTCGTCGTCCGGTACGGCGACCTCCGGCGCGACGTCGCGGCCATGTGCCTTATGACGCGCGTCGCCTGCCTCAGGACGCTCGGGGCGCGGCATCACGGCCGGGGCTCGGCAACTGCGCGCGCGCGCCTTCGATAAAGCGTGCTTCGACAAGTGGGTCGAAGGGCCAGGCCACCTGCCCGCTCTGCCGCGCCGATCATGGTGACAGGAGGGCGGACGCTGCAGAAGAAACCGGCAGCGTGCTTCGGCGTCGGCAGACTTGGAGCTTTCCGTAGCTCACTGCATGCATGGTTAGCACAACGTACGATACCAGTACGGACGGATTCATGCCGACAGATTATAATTTTTAAGTCATTGTGTAGTTACGCGATGCAGCATGTATTAGAGCAAAAACGGAAGCTGCTCAGGAGTGTGCTGTATGCACAGGCTAAGCGCCAAAGACAAACTTGTCTACAAAAACCAGGCTACAGTGTACAATACTTCGGCCGGGTGTAAACTGGAATGCACGTATTAAGGTGCGCGCATTATTAACATGTGTGTAAATTATGCGGAAAACAGTCATAGCAAAAGTTCATGCAAGTTAACCAGTTATGAGGCAAACACCTATAACGTACCAGAGGAGTGGCATTGCATACGAGGTGCAAAAATTTTTGTAAACAGCAATTGCGATGCCGAAAGTAAACAAGCTATGTAAGTGAATTAACAGATCAAGCTCCGGAAAACAAGAGCATCACGCCAACATGCAGCACTGGCAGAGTGGCATGTAAGCATTGTTCAAATATTATTAAACGCTATCTTCAGCACAAACGAAGTGTGGGCAGCGTGGTAAGTAGGTGCGGTTGAAGTATCCAAGGTTGTGAGTTCGAATACCGAACGGCAGCAATTTTGCAAAAATTGACAACGGCGGATGGATGTCACCTTGGTGGGCCTCGGCCCAGGGAACGTTTCGGGGGAAGTCATCCGTCCGGGTTGGCCTTTCGGGGACGAGCGCAAGGCTTCGGCCTGCGAGCCTTCGGGCTGGGCTTCGGATCGTCGTCCTTCGCCTGGACTTCGGAGCCCGTGGACCTTCGTGCCGGGAACGAAGCTTCGGGCCAACCTTCGGAAGGAGCAGAAGGCTTCGGCCTGCTCACTTTCGGGCTGGGCGCGAAGGTTGATCTCCGGGGACTCCACCCTGGCCTTTGTTCAGTTTCGGCCCGCGCCAATCTCTGGGGGCGAGGACGACCTTCGGGCTGACTTCCCGGATGCCTCCCAGGCCTCCGGGCGGTTTCGGCCTGCGAACCTTCGGGCCGGGGGCGACCTTCGGGACTGCAAGTGGGCTTCGAGGCCCATCCTTCGGAAGGCTTCACGCCACTGGCCTGATGTCGATGATGGCTTCGGGACACCTCCGAAGGTGACCTTCGGCTCTAATTTTTTTCTGGTGATTTTCACTCCCTTCCCACTCTCAATTATACGAGGCTTTTTGTACCGATCCCCACGGACGGCGCCAACTGTTGTGGTTACAAGGCCACAATAGTAGAAGGGGATCCTCCAAAGGTCTACCACAAGTGAGGGACCTCTGGGAAGAACTAGGAAGGGATGGTACACAGGCATAATGAGAGAGAGTGGGAGTGAGTGAGAATGAGGCCAGCTGCCTTGGGACCTCTTGGGGCCTTATATTTATAGGGAGGGGAGAAGAGGGGGATCCCTCTTCTACCCTTGGTGGGATACAAATATTACATGATTGCCCTTGGGCTTACAATTGGGCCTAAAGTATACATAGGCTGAATCTAAGGTTGTTGAGCCCATGAGGAGGAGGGGTGCACACACTATGCCTCCCCCAACATCCGGCGGCGAGTCTGGCGGCTCCTCCTCGCCTTCGGTGGCCCATCCGGCGCCAGAGGTGGGCAGGGGTCGCAGGCTGGCGAGTCTGGCAGCTCCTTCTCGCCTTCGGTGGCCCATCTGGCGCCAGAGGTGGGCAGGGGTCGCAGGCTCGTCGTCCGGATGTACATATCCCTCCCTCCTCCCTGTTTCTTTAGATTTAGGTAGTAGGGTTAGGGTTCGTTTTCTCGCGTCGCCATCGTCGGCGACGGCGAGATCTTTTGCAGCGTCGAAGCTCCGGCGGGCGGTGGATGTGCTTGCTGTTGGCGGACTTCGGAGCGGCTGGTTTACCGGCGCCAATTTCGACTCGGTGGTGGGTGCTTGTGTCCTGGGCGCATTGCTGATGCGGCGGCGGCGGCGCGACCATGGAATAAACTCTCCCAAGCTTCCTCCGCCTCGACGGTGAGTTCCTCTCCGACGCCGTCGTGGAGCTCGTGGAGATGGGTCTTTTGGGGGCCTCTTTGCAGGAGAGCTCGTCGGCTGGCGAATCTTGGCGGTTCGTCAGCTTTTGGCCCACGGATGCAGAGGTGCGGCTGGCGGCTCTTGCTTTGGAGGTTGCCGGTTGGCGGATCTTGCTTCGAAGGTCGTCGGCTGGCGGTCTAGCTTTGCTGCGGCGGTCCGCGTTGTGCCTGGCGGCGCGGAGCCATGGAGTCCCAGGGGCTTCTTCTAGTTTTATTTAGTTTTTTAGGGACCTCTTTGCAAAGTTGATAGCTGTCTTCTGTTTTCTTCCGGGACCTTCTTTTTGCATGTACCTCTCACACGTGGTGACACAAAGGTAATGCGACGCTCCTCGTCGCACATCGGCAACAAAAGACAACAAGATCCGGTGGTTTATCGATGGACGCGGCTTTTCTTCTGCGTATAGGTGTAGGTTTGTGTCGTGTGTGTTGGAGTGTTTTCATCTTTGTATGCACGAACAGATACTACATTTATACTAAGATTGGAGAGGTTCAAATTTTTTTTTTTTGAAACACAAGTAGGTAATTCATAGGTCGAGGAGCAGAGTAGTCCGTGTGATGTCGATACTCGATAGTCTGGGGTCTGTTGGGAGTATATTCCTCCTATATGGGGGATTATCAATTTTGGTGGAAAAAAATAGTGGGAAGTACTCTATCATGGAGAGAGAGATGGAGTATTGGAGTGTATTTGGGAAAGAGGCACGCTGGATATCCGCTCTAACTTCATAACCTTGATAGACCATGGTGCATTCGGAAGAAATAGTCCATCTCAATAATATAGGGGGATGTACTGCACTGTTAGACAAGAAATAAATCCCATCCCATATCTCCTCACCTCTAAATAAGTAGTAAATAAAGGAAGCATATTTCCATGCTGGGGCAGGCCAACAAGGGCGTGCAAGTGCAACGGATACACACAAACATAAATAAAGAGAAGAAATGGGAAAGGAAAGAGGTTTTTTGTCCACAGCACAGAGCATATTCATATCTTCTGCTCATTATTTAGGAATCACAAACTACATTGTTCTAGTAGTGGCTACAGCGGACACTCAGGTTTGCATGCTGGGCAGTGGTTCTTGCACTCGTCGCGTGTTTTGTAACAATCTCGATTGTTCTGGCAGCAGTAGCAAGTAAATGCATTTGAACTTGTGTTCAAATGCACACAAACAGTCGACGTGCAAAATATTAAGGTTAACTTGTTGTCGTCTAGTGACGTGATGTTGGACACGATAGCATTTGAATTTGTGTTGGTAAGACCATTTGTGTAGTTCCTTCCTGTACTCCTGGCCTCCAGTAGCGTAGCATAACCTGTTGCAATATTTTGCTTTTATCAGTAATTGGTAATACACAACTTAAGAAAGTTTCTAGTACGTACAAAAGGATCTTGCATTGAAAATATACCGCAAGAAGATTTGAAACACCGCCAAAATCTACAGATGTTTCAGAATTTATGCTGTTCTATTATATCCACATTAAAGTTGGCAACAATAAAATATTAACATTCATAGTATTATGGGCCTGTTTCGATAAGAAACTGGAGGGCCTCCAAACGGGACGGTCAGTTTCTTGCCCAAATGCTCAGATTCTAAAAACCAGTTTCCCGGTTTCTAAGAAACAAAGAATCTTTCTTGACCCGGCTATTATCAGTTCTTTTATCTGGTTGAATGACCCCTCGCCCACCAAGAAAATATGATAATTACCCCTACGTGCGACCGCCCTCATTCGCTCCCTTTATATGGATGGACAGCTTAACTACCCAAAAGCTAGTTTACATATTTTAAAAGACCAACATCCAAACAGCCTCACTTTTAGGAACCATTACCAAAAAACCAGGGTTTAAGAAACTGAAGGGGATCCAAACAGGGCCTCAGCCTGGCACTGCCTCGGAGCCTATAATCTTATGGAGTACTGCCGCACCACGATAGATCCACTTCCTGAAGCCTCTTGCAAACCCGCGCAATATACAAGTTGGACAAACTATTTTTGGCACCGGGATGTGACAGCTAGCTGGATCCACGGGGATGAAAAAACATGCATGTTCAGCATGGAAGGAGCCTATTAGGGCTTCAAGGTACAATGGCTTGAATATGTCAGTGGTGCTCCACTTAGTTCTAATAAGTGATCATATATACAAATAAGGCTGCATATTTCAAAGGTATTTAACTGAACAAAAAAAAAAAGGTGCACCTTTCGATTTTGTTGGTACAGAACAAATTCTCTCTAACTTTAAGAGAAAGGTTGTCAAGAAGACAATGTGAAGAATATATACGCACTTTGCATAGGTATTGCGAGAAACGAGAAAAACATGATGAATACGATGGCCACCACGCATACCAGGCCACTATCGCTGCTCCTCATTTTTATCATTACGTTCTCCTAACAGAAATGAGTATATGGGCTGGGCATGAGCAATGGCCACGGTTTCCTCACATCATTGATTTATATCGATCTTTACCAGGCAGATATGCATGCCATTAACCCAATCAATCAATTCATGTTCCTTGTTTTTAATTGTTGTTGACAATCCTATAAATGCTGGCTGCTATTTTTTTGTTTCCCTACGATTTAGTTCGGCCATATGGCAAGTATTTATTCACAGTCAAACTATCTCCAATTTATGTCAAAGAAATATTTTTTTACTCTTGATTAATGGGCATTGCTTATACTAGATTACTATTGTCGCAAAATTACAGCCAGCCATTAGATTCCCCGTCGATTTGATGTTATTCATCATACTATCATATTCTTGCAGAATTTAATTAGTAATAATGAAACGCACTACGATATAATTTTGACTCTGTAGCAAATTCTTGTTTAATGCCTCTCACTACAACATAAAATTGTTTCCCTGTGGATGATCTGTTTTCATGGGAGGCATGAAAAGCCTCCACAGTAATTGCCTATTTCCGTGGTGGTTTTGCCTATTTTCATGAGGGCTTCTGGCTCACAAGAAAATTTCATTCTGTGGTAGCCTCGGGATGACATGCTATTACTAGTAATTACATTATCGTACATGCCGCAATTTCTGTAGCTATCTTTTCAGTTTGATTGTAACTAAATTATTATATATTCTTTCCTATTTTTTAACCAAAAATTAATATTGTCTTAACAATATTATCAACTAAAAAAATCAAGAGCGAAATCCTCATTTGCCACAGGAAATTTTTTCACCCGTTGCTTACCATCAAAAGTTTGCAGTTTCTATATCTATCATCAGATCAAAATTCGCATCCCCGTTCTGCCACTCCAGATCAAATGAGGCTATAGCGGGCTATAACAGCTAAGTTGTACATGAGGGCAAATAGAGGCAGACCCTCTTAAACAGCTATAACAGGCAATAGCGGTACCTATAGCCGGCTATTTAAAACCCTATGCGTAAGTATCATGAAGGAATTAATTAAAAAATGAAATAGCTAGGTGAATTGTTTCAAAAAATAATTGTTAGGGAAGAAAAAGGAATGCCGAAGTATCATGTAGAAATGTGAATTTTAGTAAAAACAAAGAATCCCATATTATTTTGTGAAAGAGTCTATTGTTAATTTACCTATGTTAAACAAAATTCAATTGAGAATTATTCCGCATATGTAGGTAATAATGACCTCGATGGTCTCATTTTGAATTTTTTACAGTATTTAAAATCTTGAGGGGAATTACAAGAGAAGATGGATTGACAAGGGAAAATGGCCAGTCGAGATCGAGGAGTAGCATATTGACTCTTTTACAAGGTGAGCGGTGCTGATTAGTTTGTTCATGTAGTGAAATCTTGTGTTGCCCATACAATATAGTTTTCCCGTACGTGCTGTTGTTGATCATTCGAGTCTTGATATTGAATTCCAACTGACATGCAGGAGCCAAACAAATCGAAAAGATAATTTTTGGTTGATGTACATAAATATGAAGGTGACAAATCAGGATATAATAATCAGGTCACGCTATAGGTGAAGCCGTGAAGGAGGCCATACAGAGTTCCACTAGGAATTAACGGAACATCCACAATACTTTGTTATTGATTTCTTGCTATCGGTGATTTCATAAAGCCACCTCGTCAGAAATATCGTGTTGATAAATCATTACACGCACCTGCATGCCCACCAATTACTAGTTTTCTTAGGGGAATCCAGGCTGCACTCCGGCCTCTGGAACGCTCAACCAGTTGACAGCGCAATCATATTTTCAATTCAATCAGTTGAGAAGAAGAAGAAAAAAAAAATACGTACGCGCCTGATCGCATCCAATCCAATATAATTTGGAGCCAGCATCCTTGCCGCCATGCAATTAAGTTGATGTTGATATGGTATCCTCAATATTCACGCAGCTGACATCCCATCGTTCTCAGGGAAAAAGATTGTTGCCACCACCGCTTATCACATTTTTTCGCTTTTGAAGCCATTGATGATTGTTCGACTAAGGACAATTGTAACAACGGAGCAGCAGCATGCCAGAGTATGGACGTCGTTACTCATCAAGCCATTCAATGCAATGGATGTCTCGTCTTCTCTAACAACCACTACTACACGCTTTGTCCCCATCCCGCCCTGATGCGCAGGCAGGAGAGTGAGAGTCCGTGCTAAAAGTCAAGAGGGACTGCAGCACAGTTAGAAAGCAATATATATAGCGACAAGTGAAAGAGAGAATGGATTCGTGCGTGGGTCTCAAAATGGAGAGGTGGACGACGATGGGTGAAGCCAATCGAGCGCGACGTCATCACGTACCGGCGCCGTCGAGTCGGTGGTAGCCCTGCGACTTGACCTTGGAGATGAAGATCGGTACGGCACTCAGCAGATGATGGACAGGGCGATATGATGGGGAGAAGCAAATTAAGCACAGAAAATGCAATACACGTACTACGTAGAGAAGGTGGAGAAGAGGAGTGCTTCAATTAATGTGCATTGTACACAAGGAAATTAGTGCGTTAAGTAGAGGCGTGATCGAGATTTGTGAAGGTGGGGGTCGGGGGTTGTGATCGATTTGCAGAAGGAATTGAAAACCAAGCTAGGTTAAGACACTGGTGGAACGATCTAGCTACAAGTAGTGGTGGTAACTAAAATAGGAGTTACTGACATGAGAGTGAGAGAGAGAGAGAGAGATACTCCAACGATGCTAAGATCGGTTTATCGATCACGTACAAGGAATCAAATATTATTAGGAAATTTACAGCTGATGAAATCATTCAGGATAGTTAATTGGATCAGGCCAATACAGGAAGAGGCGGTGGTGCGTGCATCAGTGGTTTACAATTCAAACAAGTGTTAAACAGTGCATGCAGTATAAGTACGTAGTTCACTTTTATTGAGCATAGCAAAGGATCGATACACATATATCCTGACATGAGAGAGATATATACACTCCAACGATGCTAAGATTGGCTCTCTTGGCTTTGAGGAAAGCTAACGAAAATACATTCGAATTATTGGGCACGCAGGCCAACTGATGATCGATATGGAACTTATATAATTACTAGCTAGCTATAGGGATCGACCGATGATACATTCATTATTCATTCTGCTGCGCTTTAGGGCTAGTCCTTTCGATCGATCACGTCGTCTTGACTGGACTGCAAGCCACGATACGAAAAAAAAAAACCATAATTAAGAATCAGAGTAGTAATAATAACAACAGAAACAAGCAAGCTAAGGCACGACATGACACGAAGTCGATCAGCTTGTTAGTAGTTACCGTTTCAAGCCTTCATTTTCAATCACACCGGGACGGTGTTGTCCCCGGCGTCGTGGTCGCTCACCTCCGGCCCGCCGGAGACCCTGGTGGTGGAAGCACGCGACGCGCTAGTGACCTCCTCGGGGGAGCCGCCGGCGACGGCCCGGTTGCTGTCCACCGACGACTCCGCCTCCGCCTCCGCCTTGCCGCATCCGCATCCGCCTCCGCACAGGCGGCGGCAAACGGCGACAAGCTTGAGAGAAATGACGACAAGGCCTACGAAAGCAAGGATGCCAACGCAGACGTAGGCGACGTAGATGAGGACGCGAAGAACGGGATCGGGCTTCATGGATCGATCGCTGATCGTTCACGATCAGATGGAATGGAAGTGGAAGTGGAAGAAGAAGAAGAAGATCTTGCTCTATCTGATCTCTTCTCTTGTTGAGCTAGCTAGGCGAGCGTGCCCTCTGCGGCAAGCGAGCTACGTCTCCGCGCGCGAGCTTAGACTGACCGCAGTAGAACCCGCTAAGCCACCCTGTACCCTTAATTTAGCGGACCATCTCTTCGGTACCCGCTGCAACGGAACCCGCTAAACCAGCCGCCATCGTCCAGGTTGCCGACGCCCGCCGCCAAATTTGGTGGGTGCGCGGCCGTCCGCCAAATCGCCGTCGCCTCGCCATCGCGCCTCTGCCTCCCTGTCGCCTCGCCATCGCCGTCGCGCCTCCGCCTCGCGTCCCCGTCGGCCTCCGTCGCCGCGCCTACCCCATCTTGCCTCCGTCGCCGCGCGTCCGCCGCCTCACCTGCCCCTTGACGCCGCCTCCCGACGCCGCCTCTCGCCTTGACGCCGCGTCCACCTGCCCGTCGACGGCGCCTCTCGCTGCACCTCGACGTCGCCTCCACCTCAGTTTCTTGATTCGTTTTAGTGTTCTGCTGGAGTCCATGTGAGATGAGACAACGACTAGAAGTGGTGTTCTGGAATCGAGATGCCCTTGTTCAGTTTAGTAATTGCTGCTTGTTCTTGCTTGTGATCAAACTAAATACTGTTGGTTCAGTGATTGAGATTGTCAGAAGCTTTCGCTGGGTAATGTTCAAATGTTGATCAATTGTTCATTGAGCAGTTGAAGGAGCTGTTTAGTTTGTCCTTGTCAACACTAGGAGGTGTTTTAATCATCAATGTGGCTGCTGCTACCTGTTTATGGTCAATGAACTACAACTTCAGTTTCTTGATTTGTTTTGGTCTGTACTGAATATTGCCTGTGGATGAACAAGTCGGTACTGAATTTTTCTTGTGGTTCAAGGCATAGAAAGCCTGTTTGCTAGTTCATATCTTCAGAGATTATGTGCTCTGCTTCCTTGCTTCAGTATCTACTGTCCACTCAAAATGAATTCATAAAAGAACTATAACTGAAAAAGAAGTAGTCTCATTTCAGTAGCTGTCTCCTTCCTATAGAGCAGTTACAACAGTTCATTGAACAAATGTGTCATTAACCTATCTGCTAGTGCATCCCTCTAAACAACCGATCAGCAAGTTAAAGTGTATGGCACCTTGAATTGTATGGAGGTTTCAGTACTATAACATTTAAAATTAGTGTCAACTTGTGACTTCACTTTCACTGAAAAAAAATGCAGTCACCATGTTTATATTGATTTTAGTACTGTATTGCATCGAAGGTTGCTTGCAAGAGATAATCTAACAATTTCACCTAGCCCAGTTCAGACAGGCAACAAAATTACCTAGTCCAGTTCAGACAGGCAAGGTTGACTGATGAGTGATAATGCTGATGTTCAGTTAGTGTTAGGTTTTGTATAATATATATGTAAGTGGTCGTTTGGTCTTTGTTTACTGCTATCAACACTGGAAACTTGATACCCAAGAACAGGTTTTGCATTTTTCTTGTGGTCCTATGAAGAGCAATTTTACAAATGGACAAGCTCTTTGCTGAAAGCCTTGCTTGAATGAAAAGGCAAATTTACCTGGTTTCTTGCGAAATTATTGGGTTCCAAACTGGCCGTGAAATGTTGGCTTGGCATCTTGATGTGCTTGTATTAGTGTAGCCTGTTTCGAAAGCATGCCAACTGACTGAACATTCAGTCCATGTTTCCTTTTCTGCACTTGGACAAATGTCAACCTATGGAACGGATTTACTATCAAGCGCGACAAGAAGAGATCATCTTGAAGTTGCAGTCCCGACGTCGTGGTCCGACTCAGTAGCTTGTATCTCTAGCTTATATTACTGTTTGTAGTAAGAAGAGTGAATGCTTGTAATAAGTAGGCATAAACCTATATGATTCTGTTCCAAAGAATGGCTACCATGCCAAAGATATTTTTTTGGAACACAAAATTCTGTTCAATCTGATCATGGCTGTTGTTGGTTAACTGAATTGGTTCTATATTTTTATCTTGGATATTAAATTCGTCTGTGGTTCTATCTTGGATATTAACTGATTTTCATTTGCCCATAGTACAAATGTCTGAATGTTTCTGTGCTAGAATTAGGAGTGTTCTGTTCTGCACTTGGAAGTATTTTTGCCTGTTCTCTTCAAATATGTTCAGTTTCTGTATCACAACTGCGAAGGACAACTCATGGCATTTTAAGTATTTTTATCTGAACTGCAAGTATATGGAAAAGGAGTGTCAGATTTTTATCTCACCAATGTATATATTCTGTACTTCTTAATGGTTACTTTGATCATTGGAAATATTTATTCTTTAACTGAAAGAAAGAAACACTTATTAAATGGTTACTTTCTGTTACTGCATTTTTTGTGCTGTACGTGACTGATGCAGTATTTGGATGAGCTATTTTCTGTACTGTCACTCCTAAAATTTCCAGATCCTTTGACCTGGAAAGCATCCATTCCTCCTGTACTCTGGTGTTTGAATCACAGAGAGTGACAGATATACCCTGGAGAGCATCCATTCCTCCTGTTCCAGCTGATAAGTTCTCATGATTATATATACAACTCTCATGTATCGTCAGATTTTCAAACATGCTCCATGCTGAATTTTGAGCAGTGTAGAGCAAGACAAGATCAAAGAAGAAATATCAATTACAAAGTATAGGGACAATTACATTGACAGCTCCAGGCTGAATTACATTGACAGCATAAATGTTGAATTGAGTAAAGGCTGGAGTTAAACCGTTCAAAGGAAAAATTCAAACTTGCCCCAAGCCTTGCACCAGACGAGAGACAGAAGAGAGCAAGCGGCAGCAAGCAGTGGCGTTGGCGCTTGCGTCTGCCTGCGGCGGCCACAGCTTGCGTAGCCCCGAGCACCAGACGAAACGACGCAGTAGAGCACCGACGCAGGAGGACGGAGCTGGAGCGCGGGTGGTGGACGAGGGTGGCCTCCAGCCCGGGGCGCGCTGCCGCGACGTCCACCGGCGCGCCGAGCACGGGCACGTCGAGCAGGGGAACACGAGAGGCAGGAGGCGGCGCCGCCGGAGCAGGGGAACGCCGGAGGCGGCGGCACCGGAGCAGGGGCCCGCCGAGCCGGAGCAGGGGAGGCGCCGGAGCAAGGGCACGTCGAGCCGAGCAGGGGCGCGGGGGCGGCGTCGGGCAGCGGATGGAGGAGCCGATACAGTTCTCTGTTGCAACGAAATCGAATTTGGAGGACGGAATCTTTTACAGGAGATATGAAATATTCTTTTAGAGGGTGAAATATTCTTTTTAATATATGACGCCGTTGACTTTTTTTGTTACGTTTGACCGTTCGTCTTATTCAAAATATTTGTGTAAATAGCTAAGTATATAGGTTAATCTTAAAGTGCTTTTAATGATGAATTCAATGATATTCATTTACATTAAAAAGTAATTATTTAAATCTATATTGTTGGTCAAAGTTTAATGAAAAAGTCATATAATTAAAAACGGTGGGAGTATCTTTTTGTGTGTGATACGAGATGAAAAGCATGGAAAACAGAGAAAACAATTCAGAATTGCCGCAGTTCATGGGCCTGTTCGGCAGGCTGATAACACTGTAGCGGCTGCTGAAGAAATAACTGCGAACACTGTAGCAGCTGCTGAAGAAATAACTGGAACACTGTAGCTGCTGTAAAGAAGTTGGCTGCAAAATGGGCAGCTGAACAGACTGCATGTGATTTATAAGAAAGTTAGCCTGAAAATTGTAATACACTCTGTCATGCTCACCCATGCCTGCTGCATTTTATGACAATATTATATCTTTAGCTTTGTCATCACAAAAAGAAAGTGCAGAGGAAATCACGGTTTAAGGTATCCATTTGTATTTGTAGTTATTCCTTTAAAATCATAATAAAACTACAGAAAGGGCAAGTAAACCAGTTAAGCCTCAATTAGAATTGAGCAAAAGTTGTAGGCCCCCTTTGGAATGCGGGATTTTTTTCCTATTCCTGCGTTTTTCCTGTGAATAGTCAACTGATTCCTGTGAAATTCCTGTACAATTTCTGTGAAAATCCTGCGTTCCAAAGGGGCCCGTAGTGATTTCAGGGCTATAATAATCATATCGTTGATATCTATCCATCACCTTTGCATGAGCAGGTTAGAACTCTCCTTGCATGCACTGCCACCAGCTAACATTTAGATTCATGAAGTCACCACGAAAGTCTCGTTGTCCATGGGGACATCGCATCCCGCTGAAAGCATAACTGGTGTAAATGTGCAACGTCTTGTGACTTGAACCAGATCAGCTTAACTATGCTCAGTGTACGAGTAGATATGTAACGTGCATGACCATGTTTCATATGCCAACAACACGAATGCACAAGCTACAAGTACTAATGGTGCATTTGCAGCTGTTGTTGCGGATATGTGACCATGTTTGGGACGCAAAACATTACATGGGATGCAGACTATAGACTTAGGTTAATTCAGTCATTAAAAACTAGAATTGGAGTCAGTGACGCATAGAGGATTGATAAATAGGAGTAGAAAGAAATAACTGCCATGCCCAAGCTTATTAATTAATTAGTTTTTCTATCTCTACTCCTCTTTCTTGACATTCCTTAGCTCAAAGAAACAAAAATTGAAGGGAGTAGCATATATACAAGATATAAAAGAGACGATGATTCATTGTATTTCTCAAATTCAAAACTAAAATAGCCTAAATTTTCAATATTACTATTTAATGATTGAAGAAATATTGCTAGCCCATGCATGGGCACGGGTTGATAGGCTAGTATGGACAATGGAAAACAACAAAAATGAAGAAAGAAATAGCGTCCTAGTAATCATAGAAAACTCGTTGAGCAAAACAATCTTACTAGTACCTTTGTCTCTTTTTTACGACAATATTTTTTTTCTGTTGCCCGTATCAAGTACCAATGTCATAAAAAGAACTACTATTGACTCTTGTTACCCTCTCCTTGAAGGCGGGATATTTCATTAACATCATCTGTAAAGGAAGCCTTCCACAGAACAATCATCAGTAAGAAAAGGCTCCACACAACACCACTAGCTAGTCGTGCACCGAGACGAGCTTACTGTGGCAGCTCTGAAAAGATGCTGAAAGAGAAGCGCTGTACGCCTGTATCAGTAGACAGGTTGAAATAGAAAGCACGGGGCCAGGTAATTAAATTACACGCCAAACATTCTATGGGTATTCCCTGACAAGGTTAAAAAAAATCAATTGCCATGCTTTGGCGCAGGTTGTTCCTGTTTGAATCCAGGAGACAATTTTGGAAGAGGAAACTAAGCAAATCTGTCCTTCGAACATGCAAATCATTGCAACTCGGAACAAAACCGAAGACAATGGCCCGCTGCACTAACTGCCTAACTTACCAAAGTGCGGCTGAAAAAGCATGCACAGGATCAGGCAAATTGCACACCAACAGTTCAAAGTTCTGTGGCAGTTATCTCGTGACTTGCGTGAACGTGAAAATCAAATTCCCATGTTTTAGCACAGGTTCTTACCTAAAACCTAAAACTAACCGAGCACGCTCTTCAGAATAAGACTTCCCATTCAGTAAAGGTCTCCGGCATCTTCTTACAGTTGATGCATCATACACCGTACAGAATGTAAAATGCTAAATAGCCTAGCTTCTAGTCTTCTACCTAAGCATTATCATTAGGAGTTATCCAGCTGAAGTCAAACAGAAAGTCATGCTTCACTGCCCAGGAGAGAGCTTCATCAATTCCATAGCCTTCCTGCAAAAATCAAATGAACGAAAAAGAAAATTAGGTCAATAACCAACCGTTATCACGGACCAGTCAGACAATACAAAAGCATACAGAAATAACTAAAAGAAATCACTGAACTAGTGTCCCTGGTCTGTGCAACTATTTGCCATTTTTGGAAGACATTCAAAAAAAGACATAAAGCGGTTACCATAGTTCTCTTTTTATATCATCGTTCCCAGGGTCCAATTTATCTGCGTCCAGAAGTGTGTCGTAAGCTTGTTTGTAATCCTGGACATAGCACATGCGGATACGTGAGGCATAACCAAATCGCAGCTAAATGCGAAGTTTATGAACAGATTGGCAAAGCTTTATTAGAGGTGTCTCTCACCTTGAGTAGCATGTGAGCTGCAGCCTGACGGTAGCAAGCTTTTGCCCAGTCAGGCTGCAACATCCTGCACTGGTTTGCATCCGACAGAGCACCTTTGCCGTCGCCCATTTTCAGCTTACAGAGGCTTCGGTTTGAATAGAGCTTTGCATCTGGTTTGCACTGTAGCAACTATGATAGAATACGACAGGTCATATCACACTCCCCAAGACCAACAAATGGCAATTGGATGTTACCAGTAATGTGTATGCAGATCATGGACTTCACAGATTGCAAGAGATATATAGAAATATGTCTACAAACTTTTCATTGTGTCGGAAGGTCCAGTTTTCTTCCAAATGATTGGAAAAACTAAGTCATGTCATTGCAATCGTATGCAAGAGCAATCCTGAACTCCATGCTGCTAAAAGTGTGTATTTCATAGCACTCTTAATTAGATAAGGCTTCAAGCTTATATCAATATGATATCAGTTTGTCTATAATCAGATCTACTCATAACATCATGAAACGTGATGAAATCATCGCCACTATTGAGTTAACCGAACCACAACAGGTTCTTTAACCGAAGGAAACTAGAAAAGAAATTCTAGTTAGCAAGCAAAAAAATATTTTCTCCTTCTAAACCATGACAGATAAAAACCAATACTTACCAAACTATAATTGTTTGATGCCTGGGCATACTTCTTCTGCCTAAATAAATCATTTGTCTGTGACTTAAATATGGACAATCTTTTCTCAACGACCTCTTCATCCTAACAAAGAATGAAAGCTTCATGTAATGACGCAGATTAAGTATTTGAATTGCATAACATAATGATTTCAATGAGAACAAAATTCAACATCTTGTTCTCCTTAAAAACAAAAGAAAATCTTTATCTTCAAAATTTCCCATATATTAGTAGCTAGGTCCAACTCTATTAAATGCTTATGCAGCAACTCAAGTGCACATGATGACAATTCAATTGCTGAAAATCAAACAGCTCGTGTCTTCATCATCAACAAAGACCCAATATCTATAACCAGAAAGGAAAATACATTTAGCATTGCAGGATTTTTCAACTTTTGCTATAAATTAAACTTCTGGGTTGATTTTCAGGGCCTAATTGACATAAGGTGCAGCATGTAATTGATAGTGACTTGTTTCTTTGTTGATGTAAGGTTCTATTTCTCCACAAACCTGAAAGTCAAAGTCTTTTGAATAAGGGATCAAACTCAAGCAACAGGAAATTCAAGAGGGAATCATATAAAGTTGATTTAAAAACGATGCATTACGGTTGAACAAGAATACAGTTTATCTCTACCATGCAAGCAATTTCATGTATGGGAAGAGCACTCCAGCAATCCACGGCAATGGCATATTTGTCCAGAAAAAGCTAACATACCAATGGGTTTGTACTTTTAATCTTTGTATAGGCGATTACTCCATCAATACTCCAGTTCGGGACATCTGGAATTGGCGAAGTCAATGGCAGCAGCATTTTAATTTCTTCCCTGCATTCACGTAACGCAGCACGCTCTATTGGCAAAAAACCCATCTACATAGAGGGGGAAAAAATTTCAATCAGCAACTCATATAGAAAATTATAATAATAAGTGACAAAAACAGGGATCTGGATGATATTGTGAACAGGATGTTTCAACTAAGGATTTAAGGAAGCAACAGTATGCTTTTTTATAGAAAACAAAAATAAGCAGGCATATGCTCCAAATTTCCTATAACGTGCATACATATGTAGCATCTCGTGCTAATACATTGTGCACTGCAGTTAAAATTCTACCAACAATTCATGATATATCAACACGGGGAGTGAGGGTTAAGTCCTCAATTAGAAAGGATCCACACAAGTAGAATTATTAGCTAAGGATGCGTGTGGACTATATGGTCAACCATGCTACATTGACTGTGAAGTATATATTTGTACAGCAACAAAACACTTTCTTTTGAGACGAACTCAAGATCAGTCATCAAATAGAAAACATTAGTGTCCATCGATTGATATAAAGTAGTAGAAGGTAAAATAATAGCGTCCCTATCGGCTGTGTTTAATCGGAGTTTGTAGTCAAAGAACTCATTGCTAAAACAGTTTGCCCTCAAAAAAACATAATCAGTGAAGTGAATAAAACTCAGTATAATCATAACCTGAGTTTACTGGGCCAGAATCAGGGGAACATCTAGAAAATATGGAATAAGAATTAAGAAGCATACATCATCTGGAACATTTGGGTCTGCCCCAGCCTTCAACAGGAAAGGAATTAAGTCTGTATAACCACCCTGGCCTGTAGCAAACAATAGAGGAGACGCCAAAGAACCTTTGCAATGAACATCGGCACCAGCCTGTGAAAAGGTCAAAAGGATTGTGTAACAGAAGTTCAAAAAGGTTAACATGGAACGTTTCAGTAAGCAAAGTGATAAGCGGTAGAATAAAGAGTAAGTACTGGCCTGAAGAAGTAGCTTCACGCATTTCAGCGAGCGTATAACAAAAGCGCTGAATAGTGGAGTGGCGACTTTGCCGGCAACAGTGTTTGGCTAAAAGCACATCATTAACATTTCACCTCAGTAGATGGGTAAGCAACAAAAACCAAATTTAAAACTATGGCAGCTAAGACAAAGTAACAAACTGATGGATTCTACTGTTCTACTACCTTCTATCTATTCATTTCAAAATCCAGTGAAGAAAATAAAAGAAGAAACAATGAGGATGTATACATTTGCGTTGTGGTCCAACAAAATCTTCAGTGTCTTATCCTGATCATTGGCCGCAGCATGATCAAGTGGTGTCCCATGGCCACAGTCTATGTCGACAGGTATTCCTTCGGAAAGCAGGAACTCTGTTACCTTACAGCTTCCTGCGATAAATGTGATGAGTCCACAAGTCATGAGCAACAGAATAAACATAGTACATAATAACAAACAACCAGTTTACATGACCTAAATGTGGAACAAGCATGTTTATATCCATCCTTCGCCAGTAATATATCAAAAGGACAAATAACTAAACTGCATGATAGATAAAAGATGACATCACTAGATTTTTAACTGAAACTACTCACACAAAATACTTAGTAACACAGGCAGGGGAAGAACCTGAGCACACAGCATAGTGTAGAACTGAGCGTCCTTTTGCGTCTGCTTTCATTGGATCACCACCATGATGAAGAAAATATTTCACAGTGCAAACATCACCCGACTGAGCAGAGAACATAAATGGTGTAACACCTGCAAGAAAATAATAGAAAGGCAGCATATATATCAGAGCGCGGTCAGTTGCCAGGAGAAGTAAAGAGTTTTTTGTAAAAATATTTTTCGAGGTCAGGAGAAGTAAAGAGTTAGAGAAGGACCTTTAAATTGCTCTACACCAGCAGCCATATTCGGATCACCCCCTAATTCCCCTACCAGGTACTTGCAGACCTCCAGATGGCCGTGGGCTGCCGCGCAGTGCAGAACTCCAAAGCCATCTATGATAACCGAAAGGACAGCAGCTGGTCCCATGCCAAGGTTCTTTATGATACCTTCGCACAAAGCAAACACCGAAAATCATCGTACAGTGGAAGTGGATAAAAAAAACATAACAAAACAATCAGAAACAACCACCGCGCTAATTTGAAGGGAACAAAGCAACATGCAACAAATACAACATTCATCATGAAACTGTTCAAAAGACTTGTATGTTTAGCATCATTGAGAACAAGTTTTAATTCTTATGCAAATCAAAGAACAAAGTTACAGCATGAAGGACTAGTTTAAGATAGAAGGAACTAATGCTGCATATGGCAATTGCTAAGTAACTAAATGACTTGAAACGCAATGCTTATCCGCAGGCCGTCATGAAGTCAGGAGTTCAACGGATGATCAGATCAAGGCAAACAGATACACCATCACCAGAATAGACACAGGAAAGGCGATTGCTGCTCGGTCGCCAGTTCCTCTGGCGAGCAAGGCTCTTCACCATACATCACGCGAATAATCATCAAGTAACGCACGGTACAGAAACAAACAACCTTACTAACTCGAAACGAACAAATCAAGGTACAGCAGGCACGACATCATGCTGCCTGATACATGTTGCAAAGATTTATGCTTTGATTGGTTGAAAACACATTTTCTTATGCATATCAAAGAGGACACCGTCGCTGTAACTGTTTTTCCATGAAGGACACCAGTCAAGGTAAGGGAACCAGTGGTGCGGTCTTGCAGTTGGTAGGAAGGAAACAGAACAAATCTGACATTCACTGCACATCAGAAGCTCTTGTGAATGCAGGACCTGACGCACGATCAGATCAGGGTAGGGGCATACAGCACAGCATTGTACCATCGAAATAAAAGAAAGAACTTGGAGATTAACTTGCAAGGAAACGACGAAGCTGATACATGTATGCAGCATTGCAAAAATCACCAACCAAAAGAGTTTCTTCTCTACTTTCTCCCGTCGAATGAGGGAAAATGTTCTGCTGGATTTAAGCTCGAACACGGCGCGAGCGTCACTACGGTACCTCTAGGCGCCACGGACCAAGATAGGGCGATTCGGCACCGGAGGCATGCGAAAGGACCAAACTTTACAGGGGATTGACGGGTGCCGTACCTTTGAGGCGGCGGAGGTTGCCGTCCAGGGCGGCCTGGAGGAGCGAGCCGTCTCCTGCACCCACACACACATACGGCGACCACCGTCAGAATCAATGCGGCCCGGTCCGCCCGCGGGGCGCGCGCGAGCGGGAGAGGGGAGACGGAGGAGAACCCGAGCAGAGGAGCGCGGACTTACCGGTGGCGGCGACGGCGGGGGTGAGGTAGATGAAGGGCAGCGCCATGGCCCGCCGCCGCGTCGATCTCTCGCTCGTGAGGCCGCGTACGGAGGAGGCGGAGGAGGAGAGGAGGAGAAGCTTCCAGCGGAAGGAGGCTGATTGGAGTACTGGACTGGAACCACTGCCGCTGGGGAGTGGGGGAGGGAGGAGGGGAGCGGAATGGGGTTTTCACTTTGCGTCGCTTCAGTGCGGCCGGGGTAGGAGAGCGTGGACGCGGTGTTGGTGCACCGTCGGCGCCCGCTCGCGGGCATTTGTCATCTTGCGCTGACGGGTGTACCTGCACCTGGAGCACGGACTTGAGTGCGAGGGAGGCAGGGCTGCAGACGAGCGTGCCGGGACGGGCGACACGTTGCGGCCAGGAGGCACCAAAAGCTGCTGCTCGGCGTCGCGAGCTCGCCTTCCAGCTGCCTGCAATGTCAGAAAATTGGAGATTTGCCCTCTTCAGGAGTGGGCTTCGCCCATTTGCCCTTATGAAAAACGGTTTCGCCCATTTGCCTTTATTAAAGTGGGGGGCTTCGGCCATTTGCCCTTTCGGGAATTTTTGCCTAAAATGAACTCAAATTTGAATCAAACTATCTTTTCTTTCCATTCTACCCCTTATCCCATCCATACAGATTGACATGGTCGTTCCGAATAAAAAAATAACGCTCCCGTTCCTCCCGTTCCTCTCTCTCACGTTAAACTCAGATAGCAAGCATATTACATGTAAATATATATCAGCAAGCCAAAATGCAAGAGGTTCACATATAAATAGATAACATCCAAATCTCCATGGAAATAGGTTCAAATGGTTCAGATTACATAAAGTTCAGACTCCACCAAATAGCAGTTTACATATACTTCAAATGACATCATAGGTTGATAGTAGATAGGTCCATACTACATAGTAGCTTAATACATAGTTCTCAGTTTAATCAAGTGAGTTTCATTTTCCTTGGCTTCAATTTTTTTGCTGGGCTTCTCCTCTTCTCTGTTGAGCCACCAATGATGGAACCTTGAGCTAACAAAGTTTTTAGTTGCCTGCAACAAAAGTAACAATATGAGTCATGTGAAGCACTTTGATATAACTAGAATGAGGAAATAATGTTGCATACCCTCTTGTGACCCTATTGGGGCTGTCTTCTATGATCTGCTCTCTTGTGAGCCTAGCGGGGCTTGAGAGTGCATTTGGGGCAGCTGTAGGTGGCATGTCTTGGTCATTTTCAGCATGTGGGGCAGCTGCAGGTGGCATGTCTTGGTCATTTTCAGCATGTGGGGCAGCATGTCCCTTCTTTGCTCTCTTTGTTGGGATTTTTGCATTTGGGCCATACTTTGTTGTGTTTTTCCTTGGCTTCCTTTGCCTTTTCTTGGTCCCATTTAGATGGCATTTGTAACTAGTCTCACCATGGCCCAACTCTCCACAACGCTTGCATTGCCTTTTGCCTCTGATCATTGTTTTCTTTCCATTTTCAGCTTCTATTTCAGCTTGTTTGTCAGCCTCGTTTGCTGCTTCCTTAGCTGCCTTCTTTCCTTTGCTATTTCCACCTTCAAGGCAGCCTTTTATCCTGAGTTTTCTGTTCCTACCAGCTGTCTTCTTCCCGAGTGGTGCATGAACCTCAATAGGCAAATCAACATCTGGCCACTGGCTCCTATCTGGCAATGGCTCAATAGTTCTCCTGTATGCTGCCCTGAACCTCTCAACAGAGTAGTAATCGTGCACATACTGCTCCAAGCTTACATTAGTGGCCTGCACACTTGTTATCAAAGCCAAAGCATGCTGGCAAGGCTTACCAGTATGCTGCCATTCAAGACAGGTGCACTCATGCAAGGCTAAATTGACAACATGCCTGCTGTGTGTATTTGTGGTGTCTACAACTTGACCCGTGTTGTTACCAGAGTCAACAACAGATAGATGACCAAGTCCTCTAGTCCTTGCCTTCAACTGCTGAATCACTGCAGGCAGAATAATCCCATTCAACCTTTCTGAAATTTTCCTTCTTTTGGCCCACAACACCATAATCATCTCTCTGATTTTGTCTGCAAGCTCAACCACAGGAAGGTCTTTGCAGTCTTTGATCCAGTTGTTAAACACTTCAGCAAGGTTGCTAGTGATATAATCACATTTAATGTTTTGATTGAAGGCACATCTCATCCATTTCTTATAATGGTGGGTCTGCAGCCACACCAACACATCAGGATTAGCTTCAACAACTTCCTTGAAAAAATAATGGAAAACCTTTTCTCTATAAGCTCTAGCTGCAGGATACATCTTGGAGTTCACATCACTACCAAACCTTTTGATAAAGTTATTCATTAGGTGTCTAAAGCACTCTCTATGTTCAGCATGTGGAAACACAGTCTTAACTGCATTTTCAAGACCTTTGCAAGCGTCTGAGGAAATAGCTAAAACTGGAAGATCTCCTATGGCCTTATGCAACTGAGTCAGAAACCAAGTCCAGTTGTCTGTTGTTTCACCATCTATGAATCCAAAAGCAATAGGATACATCCAGTTGTGACCATCTATAGCACAAGCTGCTGCTAAATGACCATTCCATCTACCATTAAGTGCAGTAGAGTCTATAGCAAGATATGGCCTGCAACCCTCTAGAAACCCATCAATGCAAGGTTTCAATGCACAGAAAAATCTATGGAAGTAGAACTTGTCATCTACCTTCTGAAGCCCAATCTCAACAACACTATCTGGAGACCTTTTGACGACCTCAGCTCTCCAATTATATAGCATCTGGAAGCTCTCTTCCCAATTGCCAAACAACTCTTGCAAAGCAATTTTCCTTCCCTTCCAAACAGTATCATAATGAATTACACACCTGTGCTCATCCTGTAGTACGTCCCTTAAGTCCTTTGTGCCCATTGTTATCTTCTTTCTTAGATGATGTATTGCCTTTGAAGCAACCCAAGCACTGGTTGCTGTGGTAGTCTCTCTCCTAGCGCTTGATGTACATGTGTGCTTCTCAATAACCTTTGTCACCTGCACAGCAAAAATAGGCTCTTTGTCAAGTACAAAATAAATTGATGTATTATAAGTGAATAAAGAATCATAGAACATCAAAGTTAGTACCATAACGGTCTTATTAGGCTGCGTTTTGCCAAGAAGATGCCAAGGACAACCTTCTGCCTTGCAAGCATAAGAGCTCCTACTAGTGTCGGTTTTACAAGTGCGCAATACAAACTCCTCATTTATAGCATATTGTCTCACAGCCAATCTAAACTCCTTCTGGTTAGGATACACTATGCCAAGCGTCATTCTAGGCCGATTTGGATCATGAACCAAAAACACCTCCCCTGGTAAAAAGTCATCAACAACAATGGCTGCCCCAGTAGTATCAAGTTCCATACTGCCACCATTATGTTCACTCGAAGCATTGTTGGCTGCCGCCTTTGCCTTCTCAGCCGCCTCATCCTCATCCATGAACCCAAGGAACTGATACATCACCTCTTCATCAATAATCTCTTCTCTTCCCTCATTATCTTCAATCTGCAGCGTATCCCAATCAACAAGCTGCGTTGCAGCCGATTCTACCACTGCTACGCTAAGCATAGGCTCCGCATCGAGCCTACTATACAAGAAAATTAAGTCATGGTTAGCTATATCTACACGTCCACTAACAATGTTAGCTGCTGCTGCATCTGTTAATTTAGAACAGCAAAAATTCATACCCTTCCATGACGACGTCCTCCATTACCTTCTCCTCCTGCTGCTCCCAAATCTGCTACTACCGGTCTCACCTGCAATACAAATGTCAGTAACCCTAGCAATAGGAGGAGGAGGGGGAGGAGGAGGAGGAGGGGAAGGCGGACCTGCGCAAGGGCCGGGCCTGGCCGCCACGGGCGTGCTGCCGGCGCTGCGCGGCGCTCAACTGCGGGCCTGGCCGCCGCGGGCGCTGCGGACCTGCGCGGGCGCTGCCGGCGCTGCGCGGCGCTGCGGGCGCTGCGGGCGCGGCGCTCCGGGGGCCGCCACGGGCGCGGGGGAGCGAGGGCGTGGACGACCGGCGCTCTGGCGTGGGCGACTGCCGCGGGGGGCGTGCTCCGGCGACCGGATTGGAGCAGCAGCAGCCTAGCCGCCGCTGGAACGAGTCTCGGCCGGGAGCGCCGCTGGAACGAGTCTCGCTCGGGAGCAGCCTGTGTCGTTCTGATGGATGGATGGATGGGATAAGGGGTAGAATGGGAAAGAGAAGATAGTTTCTCCAAATTTGAGTTGATTTTATGGCAAAAATCTCCAAATGGCAAATGGCCGAAGCCCCTCACTTTGAGAAGGGCAGACGGGCGAAGCCGTTTTTCATAAGGGCAAATGGGCGAAGCCCACTCCTGAAGAGGGCAAATCTCCAATTTTCTCCAATTGACACGACGCGTTTCACAATAGGTCCATTTTTTCTTTCCTTTTTTGCAGGTTACAATAGGTGTGGTCCTTCTTTCCCTTTCCCTTGCTACAGGCGAGAGCAGGCGAAAGAGAAAACTCTCGGCCCGGCATCGATCTGCTCGCTTCCCCCTCCTCTCCAACGACCTCGTCGCGTGCTGTACAGTTTTATTAGGCTTAGGTTAGGTCTAGGCGCTAAATAAGGTCTCCCATGAAGGGGTTCATCCATGGGGATGGGTTCTTCCCTACCGGTGAGGTCGTTCGGGATCTATTATATATATAATTGACCAACAAACGGAGCCACCACGTTCGCTCTCAAGGTCTAGAAATTCTTACGTTAATCGGAGAAAATAAGAAGAGAAAATTACCCACCACTGCCATTAAAAAACGTTACCTAAAATACCCTTAGTTTTTTTAAAACTTACCCATCGGGCTCAATACAAAAGAATAGCCTAAAATACCGGCGGCTTAGGCTCATTCGCTCCGCCTAATCTTCTCTCGTAACCTACGTCTAATCCAGAAACAAACAAAGAGTTCAGAAAAATAACGCGAGTCCGATAAAGTTGAATGGGCCATGAGCTGGTGGTGAACAGCCACCGGCGAGATTGAAGCTGATCCATGCATGCATGGAATCCTGCGAAGGCTGGAAGGTGCTATCGACGAGCAGTCGCGGCAAAGCGGCCACCGTTTATGTACGGTGAAAATTCAGATGGGAGGAGAGTACACACAGAGAGCTTTCTCGCCGGAGTTAAAAAGCTCCAAAGCATGCACCAAACTAATGAAGCCATCGATAGTGTTGAAGTGTCACGAAGTCATTGCTGCCAATGGTCATCAAAATTTTCTCGAAGGCTGGCCCTAGCGTGCACGGTCGATTAGTGCACACGCACCACACCATCAAAGTTTCAACGCAATAAATCGGGAAGAACAGGCCATCAGCACCAATATGACCGGAAGTCCGATGCAAATGAGAACCGTCTAGCTTTGGAGTGACACACTAGAAGGTGTGATGTGCATATTTTGTTGCTGGAACAGTCCGTGCTTGACAGCAGGTGGAAGACGAGAAGACGAAGGATATATATTATGGTTAATTAAATCCTCACACGGGCGTACCTGTGCATGTGTTGAGCCAAATAATATATGCAGGGCAGGATATAAACATTTAATGACGCATCCAAGATTATGACATGACTATCGTTAGATTGTTGAATATAACGTAACTATATATAGATTCTCGATAATAGCCAAACATTGTATATAGTAAAAAATTACGATGATAAGGCATCAAAAAATTAATGAGGAGTTCAGTATAATACAATAAGGTTCTCTTTGGAACATAGGATTCTCAAAACATAGGAAGAAAAAAATGAGGGACTGAAGTTGCACATCTTATTGTGTCCTATATGAAATACTAAAATGTAGGGATTTCTTGCATGAGGTGTTTGGATGATTCACAGGAAAAAAAACACAAGAATTTTTTATTTATTAATTAAGTGAAGGTAGGAGAGAGAAAGAGAGAACATTGGGAATCTCAAAGGAATTATAAACATGAGATTAGAGCATGCTAAAAATTACTCCAGAATATGGATAAAACTTTCCTATTCTCCAAAATTCCTATGGAACAATCCTACAATTCAAAGGGCACATGTACGATTTTCTTCAATAATTCATTTGTTCCAAAGGGCTTCTAATATAGTTAGATTGCTAATACTAGCCGCGCAAATGCGCGGGCCGCCAAACTAGTTTCGTCGGATTGGTGAAGCTTTTGGTCCTCCGTTGCGGCGCTGGTGGTCGGATGCTCTTAGTTTGGGGGGAGCGGCGCGGCCTGGCGCGACTCCCGACCCGGCGCGGCGTTTGACCCGAGGCAGCGCGGCCTGGCGCGGTGGTCGGCCCGGCGTGGTGCGGCCACCCGGCGTTGGAGCTTGATCCGGGGAGGCGCGGCCTGAAGCGGAGGTCGGTCGATCCGGTGCTGGCGTTTGAACCGGCGAGGCGGGCCCGGTGTTCATGCTCGATCCAGCGCGGCCAATGGTGGCGAGGACTTTTGTGCCGGCGTGTTTCGATGATGGCGACGCTCGGCTGCTTTTGTTCCTGTTGGCGAAGTCGACGGCGGTATCTTGGCGACGGCAATGCCGACTGTTGTGGACTATTCTGCTTCGTCCTCCTTTTGCGAGTTGTCGGCGAAGGAGGATGATGGATGGTGTTTGATTCCGGCGTGCGCTGCCGCGAGCGGCATCGGGATCGGGTAGCTTCGCCGGTTTTAGGGATGCTTCGAGATTTTTCTCTCGGAGTTTCTAGTTTTTCTTCTAGATACCTCTCTCACGCGTGGAGACATAAAGGGACAGCGGCGTCCCTCGTCGCACATCAGGATCATGTTGATCCGGATGACTTCTCGATGGACACGTTCTTTTAAGCTGTGTATAGGTCTAGGTTTCGTCGAGTGTGTACGGGTGCGTTTCAAGAGTATCAGTTGTATACACACGAACGGATACTACATTTGTACTCAGATTTGAGAGGTTAAAAAAAAGTTACAATAGGTGTTTCGTTTACCGAAAATGGATATTTCAATAGATAGGATGGTTATATAAACCAAACTTTTTCTTGGAGGGGGGAGGGGGGCGGATGCCCCCTTGGGGTTGTATGAGGTTGATATTAGACTCATTTTATAGTGATATATTTTAATGAAAAACATACTGCTATGGCGGGCACAGCAATGCAAAGACGTCCTTAAACTGGAACCTGACGGATGAGAGGAGAGTGAATGTTAGGCTTTTCATTCATGCAGCGGTCACAGAGTCATTGCACAAGAGTATTTTGGATGAAAAATATTATAAATGAGGGCTCAGAGGATATGGTCATTGTAGTTGAATAGAGTTGCATGGATGTTGTTTTTTTATTGTACTCCTTATCGATGGTGTTTCTTGGATTTGAAGGTTAGACATTGTGCTAAATAATTTAGTCAACCTAAGTTTGGAGCCTGTTCGGCTGGTATACTTCTCGCTGGCTGGGTTGCTTGCTCCAGAGTAATATGGCTGCTGGTTGCTGAGTGATATGACTCATGTTCGGCTGCTAGACAGCCACAACGTGACCTGCCGAACAGGCCCTTATTTTTCTCTTTTATTACACAACATAACTCAGTTACTCAAACACTCACAACGCGCACACACACTCATCTTTATAAACGTACATACGCAAAATTCTATCTCTATAAGCATTTTCGAAAAGTGAGCCGGCAAATCTTCGAGATTGACAAAATTACCACTAATGTGTCGCTGTCGACGGCCACAACACCTACCGTTGGAAGCACAACGCCGTTAAATCTTATAAATTTTGCTCTCATTGAGAGTCAGAACCTGATGCGCTACTGAAGCCCTTATAACCCATTAGGCTACATGCTTTTGCTCAAGGTTTTTTTTTTTTTAGGAACACGCCCACAAGGGGCTAGAAGCATCTTATTACCGCTATGTCAGAGGTACAGGAGACACTTTTGCACAATGGTCCTTACAAGAGTATTGAATAATACATAGACCCTTGAGCAAGACAAAAAGGACATAAAAAGAAATAAAAATAACACACAGGTCCTTGAGCAAAGAAGCACGCCGGCATGAATGCAAAGCTTGCAGCCGCCGCATAAGCTCCAGCGAGAAGGAGAACGCATCGGGCTCCATAGCCAACACCTCCAGCAAGGGCGCCTCCAACTGCATCAAGACCAGACGGTGAGGGCAGTTGACCGCCGCAAATCCACCGTGAGGCAGTTGGGAAGAAGGCTTCATTGTGCCAGCTGATTGGCACGCCAGCGGTCCTCCTGGCGGCCGCCTCAAGCAGAGCACCAGAAGTAAAGGAGGTCGAAGCCGTAGATCTTGATTAAGCAACACCGGGCTTGACCGAAAATCGATTCCACAAATTACAGGGACCAGCAGCAGATGGCGGTCAACCCAAGTATGGGAATCGAAGCATCCAAGAAGAAGCTCAGGTACAGCATCCCGCAAGCGAGCACCTTCTCGCCATTGTACCTGGATCAGAGCAGCAAGAAACAAGAAAAAAGGGAGAAAACACCCACCGGAGAGGAAGCCGATGGGGAAAGCAAACGGCGTAACGCTGACACCCACGAAGGAAACCAACTAGGAACAATCACCAGCGCCTCACTGGAGCACCTTTTGCTCAAGGTTCATTCTTCCGTTGCTACAAACACAGATGGGAGAGCAACCCTGGGCCATGGGCCTCAATGAAGCTGAATATTCGCAAAAAATAAAAATAAAAATAAAGATGAATACTCCTTTTGTTTTAATTTATAAGCGGTTCTGGCTATGTTTTTAGGTGTCCAGGTTTATTGAACTTCTCTGAATCTGGAGATATGCTTGTCCAGGTTTAGAGAATGTTCAAAGAATCTGATACAAAGCGAGAACTGCTTATAAATTGAAACAGAGGGAGTATGTTTTATTCTGGTTTGGTATCGTGCCTAATCTGAAATGTGCTAAGGTTATAACTGTTTTTTACAGCATCAAATGTGCTGCAGGAAATACCAATTTTATTATTGTATCAATATACAAACATTTTTTCGGCTTTTACAACGGTAAAAAAGAAAGAAAATGGTCGTGCTCCATCCCTGGTCAACCCACCTGCGCTGTGGGGGTTCCACCCACCGCTGGCCGCCCACTCCCCGCGTGGCCCACCGGTCAAACCGGTCCTCGTCCCCACGTCGCCACCGGCGACACCCGGTCGCCCCCGCCGCCGCCTTCTTTGGTCCGTCTCGGTTGGACTCCCACTCCCATTTCTCGCGAGAAAAAGAAGACCATTTTTCTTTCTGAAGAAAAAGAGAAGAGAGGAACCACAGCGCGGAGAGAGGAAATTCGGTCAGGGGACCTCGCCGCCCGCGCCGGTCAAACGCGGCGGCAGCCAGCGAGCTCGCGGCCGCCGGTCCTCCGCTGACGCTGCGCCGCCGGACCGGTCCTCCCGTCCGCGCCCAGGTGAGCGCCTTGACCCTCCGGCTCGGCTCCAAACCGTTAGGCCGGCCGTCCCGTGCGGTAGGTAGCTAGCGGTGTTCTGTGCTCGTTCGAACGTGGAGCTGGGGCTTGGGTTAGTCGATTCGGCGGCGGCGGGTTTCGATCTGCGCAGGAACCGGCGTCTCGTCGGTTCCGTGCGGTTTTAGGTTTGACGTAGGAGTAGGAGGATGCGACGCTGCGGTCGAGTTGGTGATTCGGTTGGAAATGGTTATGTCGGGGTTAGTACTCTCTGTGTTCGTTCCAGGAGAAATCGAGGGCATCAAGGGTCTAAGGGACCCTGGAGAATTATAGGTTCGATTTGTGACCGGTTGGCTTGGAGGAGGAATTTTGTTGCTTGATGTTCCTTAGCATTTTGGTTTGGATCTGATTTATAGTACCCTGTCTTACTGTTTTCGTTAGGACAGAGATGCTTTTGTCCCACGATGATGAGTTAAACAGCAACCTGATTGGTCAGCCTTGTCGTAATACTACTAAAAGTGAAACAGCTCTTGTTTTCTTGCAGGTTGCAGCTTAGGTTCTGTGAAAGATGGGGACGTCTTCCGGCACAAATTTCCACCCGCAGCAGCCGTCGCCGCAGGGGATGCTGCCGCCTAGGCACGGCCCGCGGCCCTCGGGTCTGCAGACCTCGCTCTCGCTGGCCTCGTCGGAGCAGGTGGGCTCGGCGGACATGCAGGAGCCCGGCTCGAACTCGGACCCGGGGCACGACTCCGCCACCGAGAGCGCGAGTTCCAGGGACACGTGGCCTGCGGAGCCGAACCAGAGCAACGGCGGAGGAGGCGCCGCGGGTGGTCCGAGCAAGGTGGAGAAGGATAAGGAGGTGGCGAATGGTGTCTCCAAGCTGCAGGTTGTCAGGGGACCCTCTCGAGTCGGTGCTATGCTGCTAAGGGAGGTTGCTCGGGAGCGGGTCGACTTGGTTGCTGAGAAGATGAAGATTTTGCCTGAGGAGCACTTGGACGAGATCAAGAATGAGCTCAAGTCGATTCTGGAGGGCAGTGGGGGTCCCCACCATGTTGAAGAGTTCTTGTACCTGCAGAAGCATGTCCAGGACAGGGTTGATTTGACGCCAACCATGCTTTCAGTGGCGCACCAGGTGCAGTTGGAGATCCTTGTTGCGATCAAGACTGGGATTCAGGCCTTTTTGCACCCCAGCGTTTCCATTCCCCCAAGCCGACTAGTGGAGATATTCTTGTTTAGGAGGTGCCGGAACATTGCTTGCCAGAGTGCTCTCCCTGCTGAGGAGTGCAGGTGCAATATATGTGCTAATAGGCATGGATTTTGCAACCTCTGCATGTGTGTCATCTGCAACAAGTTTGATTTCGAGGTCAATACGTGCCGCTGGATTGGGTGTGATTTCTGCTCTCATTGGACCCATACAGATTGTGCAATTCAGAATGGTCAGATCGGAATGGGGCAGTCGGTGAAGAGCAGCACTGGCCGTGCTGAGATGCTCTTTAGGTGCCGGGCTTGCCAGAGGACCTCAGAGTTGCTGGGTTGGGTTAAGGATGTCTTCCAACAATGCGCTCCTGGTTGGGATAGGGATGCCCTGTTACGGGAGCTCGAGTTTGTTTGTAAGATTTTCCGTTTAAGTGAGGACTCAAAAGGGAGGGTGTTGTACAGGAAATGTGCAGAACTGATTGAAAGGTTGAGAAACACTCCTGCTGATTCCATCAATCCTAGGATGATACTACAAGCGCTCCAAGGTCTGTCTATTTCCTTAACTGAAACATCCATATGACCTGTTAGCTTCGTAGGTTGCTTCTGTTTGTTCCACTATCTAATTGCTCATTTTCTGACTCTGCTTGATTGTCTTACTTTCTCATAGTACTGTTGTGCTACTTTTTAGTGTCTTGTGCATGTTTTATTATCATGTATTATCTGAATGCTTGTGCTCCCCCAGTCTATTGTTAGGCTATTAAATTGGATTACTCTCGCAATCCAACAACATATATGTTCCTTCAATCATATATTGCTATTCCTATGAGCAACGATTACTGCAACTTTTCTCTGTATTGATTCTGTATTTCTGTCCATATTACTCTCTTAAAATGTGCTGTAAATATGCTGATTTTCAGTAGCTTGGAGAGCGATCAGTAGTGATTAAAATTTGATTTGTGCCATTGATGATGTAAGACATGTAATTGCAGTGATTGAATGGCAACAGGAAGAACCTGTAATGTTGCATTCCGAAAATTCTTCCATTTTGATGCTGTCAGTACCTTTTTTTTTAGGCAATCACTAAACTAACTATTGTGATGTATTGGTACAAACGTTTAAATGACTGATCGAGATCAATGCTGCATCGACCATTCTTGTTTTTCTAAAGCGGTCCTTACTACTTTAGGACTACATTTTTTTTCAGCTTAAAAATGAACACTTGTTGTCCTAGCGTCATCAATAATTAAAAAAAAAAAAAACAGAGGCAGTAGATTTTGCTACCAGCACCTTAAAAAGTGGAAAGCTTTAGATATTGAAGTCAAAGATGATATTGGTCTTATAAGAAACTTCTGCTTGGTTTGCTTCCTAATTGCTCATTTCTGACTCTGCTTAGTTCATCGTACTTTCTCGTAGTATTGTTGTGCCATTTTAAAGTGTCTTGTGCCTGCATTATTCTCATATATTATCTGAATGCTTGTGCTCCCCCTGTTTATTGTTCGGCTATTAAATTGGATTAGTTAATAGTTACACTATCCAACAACATGTATGTCCTTCAATCTATTGCTATTCCTCTGAACAACAATTACTGCAACATTTCTCTGTCTTGAGTCCGTATTTCTTTCCATATTACTTTCTTAAAATGTGCTGTAACTCTGCTGATTTTCAATAGATTGGAGATATATCAGTAGTGATTAAAACTTGATTTGTGCCATTGATGATCTAAGACAAGTATCCGCAACATATTTATCTTGTGATTGAATGGCAACAGGAAGAACCTGTAATGTTGCATCCCGAAATTCTTCCATTTTGATGCTGTCAGTACCTTTTTTTGTGAGGCAATCACTAAACTAACTTTTGTGATGTATTGGTATAAACGTTTAAATGACTGATCGAGATCAGTGCTGCATCGACCATTCTTGTTTTTAAAGCGGTTCATACTACGTTAGGACAACATTTTCAGCTCAATAATGAACTAAACTTCTAGTCCTAACATCGTCGATAGAAAAAAAAAACTGAGGGAGTGGATTTTGCTACCAGCACTTGATAAGTTGGAAAGCTTTAGATATTGAAATCGAAGTTATGTTTGATATTAGTCTCCTAAGAAGTTTCTGCTTGATAGGCTCCTTGGAATATAGTTTCCATGAATTGTTATGAGACCCACAATCCCTTATTCCCGTATTTGGGAAGGGGACTCCCCCACCCCTAGTCACCTTTGACAATACTGCTTTTGTCCCATACGAAATCAACCAGATATGCCCAACATATAAAATAGATTGCAACCAAAGGTTCATAAATTTTTGTTTTCATCTAATACAAGTCCATAACTTTTGGCCTGGGTCCTCATTTTGTAACACGTATAATTTGGGTAGCTGGAGTTGACATAAGTATGGGATAGGCTCTGTTATCATGCTGTTCTAATTTTATTCTACGATTAGCTTGTTATTCTGACTACTCTTTGCGCCAGTTGTTGGCCTTTGCAATTTTGGTTCCTTGCTAAGAATTGATTGATTGGTGTTGTTCTATGCATATATGCACACAGAGCTTGAGATGGATTCTCCAAAGAACTCTGAAAATGAAGACTCAGGGCGCCTGATCACACCCCAGGAGGCCTGTAATCGCATTGCTGAGGTAGTCCAAGAAGCTGTACGGAAGATGGAGCTTGTCGCCGAAGAGAAAATGCGGCTGTACAAAAAGGCTCGGCTTGCTGTGGAGGCCTGTGAGAGGGAGATGGAGGAGAAGGTCAGGGAAGCACAGGAGCTCAAGGCCGAGCAGCTGCGCAAGAGGCAGCAGGTGGAGGAGCTCGAGAGCATCGTCCGGCTGAAGCTGGCCGAGGTTGAGATGTTCCAGCTCAAGGCAAGCGAGGCCCGGCAGGAGGCGGAGCGGCTCCAGAGCATCGCCCTCGCCAAGTCCGAGAGGGCCGAGCAGGACTACGCCAGCATGTACCTCAAGCGGCGCCTGGAGGAAGCGGAGGCAGAGAAGCAGTTCCTCTTCGAGAAGATCAAGCTGCAGGAGAACCAGAGGCCCCCGCAGGCGAGCAGCAGTGGCGCGGGAGATCCTGCACAGACGATGATGCTGTCCAAGATCCAGGACCTCCTGAAGAACGTCCGTAGCATGCAGCCGAAGTCCGAGGGGCACTAGTCGAGACTGACTAAGCAGCAAAATAGTGCTGCTAAGTATGTGTGTGATGTCGTGCTGATGCATGCTGATCTCTTCAGTGTAAAGTATTAGCAGATGTATAATGTGGTGTCTAGTGGAAATTGAATGCCTGTAGGCTACACATGTTAACTCGGTTGATGCATATGAGAATAGTATGCTTTTACTCCTGTTAAAACCAAGTTCTGCTGATAGGAAAAGGTTGAAGCAAACAGTGTTGGTTCTATATAATTTCCTTGGCTGAACACACATTGTGATGCGCAATCTTGTTTGATGCTGCTTATAGCTCCCACTCGATGATGCCTTTGTCAAGTCATGTGACAGGTCCAACAGGATGAATGGACCTGACCATAAAGCTATGTCGGCAAGGTATGAACGTTGCGGTGGACTAATGGTGGCACCCTGGCACGGCCCGCATGGTCCAGAGTTCAGAGACAGCAGCACAACAGAAGATAAGAATCAGCTCAGCCTCGGGACGGCTGGTGCGAAGATGGTCCTCTGGGAAAGGGTCGGTACGAGAACACTACTAGCTAGAGCGTCCTGCTCATGGCTTATTGCAGCTCCCATGTGTCGCGTCCTGCAAATGTGAACATGTGAAAAGAGTCTTATTGCAGCTGTCTTATGGTATTGAGTAGCATCATTGCCACGCAGCGCCCACGCTCATGGCTTTTGCAAATGTGGAACCAGCACGATGGAAGTGTGCGTCATGTCCCTCTTTCTGGACCTTTCTTTCAATGTTGCTAGTTGCTTCGCTTTATGTTCTGTTTTCTTGTGTAATCATGCTAAGAGAGGACAAGGTCATCGCTGGGTGACGGTTAAGCTGCTGAACTAGTGCCACGCACGCATCCAGCATCGATCGATGGAAGCTTCCATCCATGGTACTAGGAGTAGCTGTGCATATTGACACGACGTCACTCAAGCATCATCGTGACAACAACAGCAACAACGTACTACATGTGCATCGATCTCGTTGGTTTGCAGCGGACACAAAGGGCCAGTGCCCTATTCCATACGCCACAAAACAAAGGAAATCATCTAGTGACCGAGCGAGCGCGTGAACGCGACGTGTCCAAAAGCGGATCGAGACGTGTTGTGCCCAAGCAAATATAGCCTACCTGCTACGCTACGACGGGGAAGACGACGCCCTGCCCGTGACCCCATCCCCTCTCCTCTCGCTCGATCCGTTTCAGAACTCCGAGGCCCAAGACATTGATGGAACCTTAAATCGCGTGCTACATACGGACCCTACCTAAATTCCTTGTACGAACTGATATGATGCGTGAGCGAGTGACGAGCCGTGTGTTCGTTAGAGTAGCATAGTGCAGTAAACCGTGTGCTCCAAAAAGCAGGCCTTGGCGTGCACACGTCTCCACTCCACCGTTATCCTTTCGATCGTTGGGAAAGAGCTCCGGTGATGGATAATAATGGCGCAGACCGCCACAAAGGATCCCGCACCACACTCAATTCCACTAGCTAGCAGGCCATAGTGGTGGAAGCTTTCCCGCTATAAAAATGGCCATGGATGTGGACGGAGCCAGACCTCACTACGCTCCTGTGCTCGAACCTCGCTCACTCTGCTGCTCTGCTCTGAAGAATCCAAACCTCTCTGTTCCTCCTGTTTCACCGGCTCATTCTTCCTACGTCGCTGCACGGGTCGGGATACCAGGCGCCATGGACGGCGGCGCGGTGGCGGAGCGGAAGGTGAGGGTGGCGGAGGTGGCGCTGCGGTGCCTGGTCTGCGCCCTCGGCGCGCTGGCGGCGGCGCTGGTGGCGACGGACGCCCAGACGCGCACCTTCTTCACGCTGCAGAAGAAGGCCCGCTTCACCGACCTCAAGGCGCTGGTCTTCCTTGTCGCCGCCAACGCCGCCGCCGCCGGGTACAGCCTGCTGCAGCTCGCGGCGCGGCTGTGCCTCAATTGCGCCGGCGCGGCGCCGCCGGCGACCCGGAGCCGGAGCCGGCGGGCGCTGGCCTGGTCCGTCTTCTCCTGCGACCAGGCGCTGGCGTACGTGACGTGGCGGCGGCGGCCGCGGCGCTGCAGGCGTCGGTGGTGTCCAAGCGCGGCGTACCGGCGTTCCAGTGGATGGAGGTCTGCGGCCTCTACGGCGCCTTCTGCCGCCGCGCCGGCGGGGGCATCGCCAGCGCCGTCGCCGCGGGGCTCGCCGCCGTGCTGCTCGCCGCCCTCTCGGCGTTCAACCTGTTCAGGCTCTACGGCAAGAGTAGCAGTACTACTCGCGGAGGCGGCGGTGCGACGTGGTAGCCGGCCAAACAACTAACGGTGGGCTTCAGCGTGGTGCGTGCGTATGGCTGGTGTTTGTTTGTTTGGCCGTCGTCACGGAAGTATATTTCTTGGCAGGTTTTGCCTTTTCACCGTGTTGGTGTAGTTTTTGCTGCCATCATCAATCAAAGAAAAGGCTTGATAGCGGCATCGCGTGCTCGTGTTTAAAAGCGGTTCTCGTGCAATGTCTCTGTGATAACTTACAAAATCGTCAAAACGCCTTTGTTTGCTTAGGGCACGTTTGGATTGCGACCAAACCGCGCCACAGCTACGCATCACGTCGCAGCTTCGGCACGCCATCGCCGCGCCACAGGGCTCCAGTTCATTTTCTCCGCCAAAGCTCGCCGAAACTGTGGCGCCGGATTTGGTCGCCGCAAGTTCGGCGCCGCCGCAGCTGCGGTGTGGCAGCCTGCGGTAATGCTCCAAACAGGCCCTTAGTACTACTCCACCCAGTGGCGGACTCACGGGGTGGGCCGTATGGGCCTCGGCATATCCCAAAATCTGGCCCAAACACAGTTTTTAGCACAGCTACAGTACCCAGAAAAATTTGTTTGCTAGGCTTGTTATTCTTCTGGCCCACCCTACTGGGCTGACCTGGGTCCGCCACTGACTCCACCTAGCATCAATGCTCGTGTCGACGTTACTCTTCATGAGAAAAACGCTTACGCTCACACTTCAAAAGAATGTCTATTGCAACTTGTATGAAATTTCTTTTTATTGGATATGGAAAATAATATGCAATGAAACACAAAATTATAAATGGAGCTTGTCCGGTAAGACATCGCGCACACTCGCATGAAAGGAGAAACTCATATATTAGCTTTTGGGCTTGTTATAAAGATGTTCGATTTTCTTAGTGGTGAAGCATTTTTTGTCATCGTGTATGTCTCATGAGTTAGTGTCCCCTGCAAAAAATGTATCGCAAAATTAATCTAGTATAAGAGAAAAGGGATCATCCCGACGCTTCGCGATATCTCCTCTCTGCTACAGTAGGGAGCGGGCGACGCGAAGGCGACTCCTTTCCGGCGGCAGCTCCCCTCGCTCTCCCCTTCCTCCGGCGGCCCGTGGGGCTTCGGAGGGTTGGGAGAGCGGAGGAGTTGCCGTCCGGACACCTATATACCTACTAGGTAGTGTAGTTTTAGTACTCTCTCCCCGGTAGGGTTAGGGTTCCGGCCATGTCGGTCGGATTTGTTTTCTCCCGTGGCGGATCTGGCGGCGCTCGAGTCCCTGGCGGCGACGGCGGCACCGGTGAAGTCCTGTGGAGGTTAGTTTGCTTCACCTCTTTTGCGGAAGGGTGTGAGCTTTTGGTTCCCCCCGCCGGCGTTGTTGCTGGTGGTGGTGGATGGTGTTTCCCCTTGCCGGTTTTGCGTCGGGTGATGCCGGCGTTGCTGGTGATGGTGGAAGTTCGGTTTCCGGCTGGTGGCGGCGTGGCGGTGGCGTCGCCATTGGCGTGGAATAAGGTCTCCCGCGCTCTTCCTCGCCTCGGCGGTGCGGTGCTCCGGCTCCGTCGACAAGCGTGTGGAGGTTATCTGTACAGGAGCCTCTCCGGTCGCGGGTGTTCTTCGACGGCGACGTCCTCCATGCCGGGTTTTTCCTTCTCTCATCCTCTTCGGTCGGCGATGGCCGATAAGACTTCAGCTTTGGCAAGGGTGCTTCGAGGGAGGACGAAGTGCTGGATCATGAGGCAAGTCCAGAGTCTGGAGTTCGTGAAGATGGATGGTGAAGGCAGGCAGGCTCCGGCGAGCGACGCCGGCGGCGGGAGAGTTTTAGATCTTTCTAGGTTTAGGGGCTTGTGTGCAAAATCGTGTGTGTCCAGGGTGTTTTCTGTAAATATCCTGAGATGTACTGTTCCTTTTTAATTCAAGCCCCTTCTCTTTCGCAAAAAAAAAAATTAATCTAGTATAATGTTTGGTTTTCAAGCGATGTTTGCTTCACTAATTGGTACGATTTTCTTCACCAGTGTTCATTTGTTTTTTTTTTTTTGAGGGGAGTGTTCATTTGTAGTTTGGCTTGTGTCCAAGGGCAGAGACAATGTGATGCCAACACTATCCTGATGCGTATAGTGAAAGTTGATACAATAATATTTTTATTATACACCATAACAAAATTCTCCTTTAATTCACTTCCTTTACTGATTCGACCTTGTTGATCAGTAGGTATTCTTTGTCCACTACAAATGACACTCTAATTTGATTCACTAAAACCAAATGTCAAAATCTATTTATATATCCATAAACACATTATACATTATATGCAATGCACTATGACAAAACTCTTGATCTTGTTCATTTGATACTCAGTTTTTAGCTAGACCAAGTGCAACCAGATTGATGAGTGTAGTTGGGTCATTATCTTTTTTCATAAAACTCACGCTTCTTTGGATCTACACATGGTATAAGATATCATTTCTTTCAAAACTTTTAGTTCTTAACAAACTCAGCACAGCTAAAGCACACATGCCAAAATAAAGACATCATTGTTTAGCCTTTTTACACATGTATAGATACAAATTACACCTGCCAAAATAAAACATCATTGTTTAGCCTTTTTACACATGTATACATACTAATTTTGGATCGAGATGAGAAGACAACATGATCCCTTTCGATTTCTGAAAGTTGTGACACCATTTTTTGTGTAGATATATACATACAGATACATGTGTGCTATTGATAGCCCAATTGTGGGTACTATTTTTTCGCAAGAATTTGGTAATTACTTTGTATGGCCATACTTGGAGGATGGATGAACCGGCTTATTTCGTGGTTCACATAGGCATCCACACCTTTTTGAAATGAGAGACTAATCACTTGCGCAGACCTTGAATATGTTATACGCCCTAAGGTCCTGTTTGTATCCACCTCCTAAACTTTTAGCTGGCTAATTTTAGTCAGTTGGGATCCAAACATAACCTCCTAAAATCTCCTAACCTTTTAGCCCACCCACTCCTAAACTTTTAGCCCCTAATCACCTCAAAGCTACTAAAATCGACTAAACATATAAAAAAGACAAGAAACACATTAAAAAGGCAAAGAAAGTCTAAAAACTAGAAACATTAGTCAAGGATCCAAACAAGTACCTCCTAAAATTAGTTAGCTAAAAAATTAGCTGGCTAATGTTTTAGTTGGCTAATTTTAGCCGGCTAGAGGATCCAAACAAGGCCTAAATTGGTGTTTCGAGCGACAAGTATTATTATGAATATAGGGCTCCTTAACAGAGCTATTTATTTGTATGGTATTGTATCTATCAGCCGTTGGATCACCACACTTTGGGTCTGGCAGCAAACTATTGGCCAAGTCCTTCCTCCTAGTACAAGCTAAATATGTGCTTGGTCATTTTCTGACAAGGCCTGAGCCCACACGCCACATGGGCTCTCCGATCGTGAAAGCCCATCTTGCTGACCTGCAGCGCGAATCTCAAAGGCGAAACAAGCGGCCCTTCTTCCCCAGGTCCACGTGTCAGATTTAACCCAATCGGCGCCCACCACGTCACCCGAGCCACGTCCCAAACCGACTGGCAGACTGGCCGTTATGAGAGGGAACCTTGCATAAATCCCCCATCCCCAAACAACGCTGCACCTCCACCGCTGCTGCTTCTCCGACCGGAACTCCGACCCGCCGCGCCGGCCTCCGCCACCTCCGACTCCGGCGAGATCACCCGCGGCGGCACGCGAAGATGGTAAGGACTCACGGGCATCCCTGCCTTCTCTCTTCCATTAGGATTGTAGCGAGTGTACATACGAGTATGCGCGATCCGTCGGCAGTCGATTTGGTTGTGTCGAAGCATGTTGATCGATTCGTCTGGGATTTTGCGTTTTGGTTTGGAGATTTTGGTCTCCGTTTCGCCGGATCCGTGTGGCTACGGTATTCCTTGCCATATTGTGTGGGTTACGATATATCAACCCATTGGGATGATCCTCTTCTTGTCCATTCTGGAAATGGATCTTTGTCAGTGCACCCTTGTTTTGTATGGGAGAGGCCTTACGAATGGGAGTGATGGTGCCGTGCCTACATTGAGATGGTGTTATCACATTTAATTCCCTGCACAGTATGACAGTGTGAGTCGAGAGATGAGGTCGCATGGTGAGATTTCCGTGCATTTGCAAAGGGATTGGCTTGGATTTGGCCGGGATTTTCCCTCCTGCCCTTTTCTGAATGCACCTTCAGGTCGGGCCGGGAATGGTCAATCAGGGTCCATCTCAAACCAACACTTGCATCGTTCGGATCAGCTGAATCGTATATTGATTGGGACTAGGTTGGTTTTGAGAAACCTAAGCTGCCAGGGGATATATGTGGATTCCATGCATGCATTGTGGTATTTGATTGAATAATTGTAGGTTTTAAGCTCTATGACCAGCATCAGGTAATGTTATTTAGTGCTAGTCATCAGATAGTCTTCAATAGAATAAGAAGCTTGAGTTCCTTGCTGTTTTAAAGTTGTTCAATAGGAACAAAGATCTGTTACTGTAGGCTCTTCCATGTTTGGTAGGAATCTTTGCAAACTTTCGAAGATCCTAAACAAAAACAGTTTTGGTAATATTCGTTTGTAATCTTAATTAGGTATACTGATTGGAATTCAGTATAATTTTTAGTGTTCGTTATTACCTGTGCTCCCTGTTTCTGGTTGTTGAACCACCACCATCTAATTTTGGTTGTTTTGTGGGTACAATAAGTTTGGTTAGGTCACTGCTCAATGAACCACAATCACTGTCAGAATGATTCCAAACTGCTCAATGACCCCTCTAACCAAACTGCTCAATGGCCCACTTTGCAAAATGTGGATGTAAATATGTTCTACTTATCCGCTTGAAATATTGTTATCTTTGATTATGGATACTAAACTCATTTCATTTGCATAACCAGACGACTTCAAGGCGTCTTGCTGACAGGAAAAGCGCCAAGTTCCAGAAGAACATCACAAAGAGGGGTTTTGTGCCGGAGACTACTGTGAAGAAGGGAAATGACTACCCTGTTGGACCCTTGGTGCTTGGGTTCTTCATTTTTGTTGTCATTGGATCATGTAAGCTACAAATCTTAACCTTTACTAATCCAATTGGATTTTATGCATTTGAGTGTCATTTATTGTGGTCTTATGGTTTTTTGGATGAACAAATACATCAAATTAGTCACCCCTGCAGCTTGTTAGAACTATATGACCAACTTTGTTACATTTGAGTGTTGGTATTTTGCATTTCGCGAACGACATGTGCAATGTAATAATAGTTTGGCTCTTAGAGCTGGACCTTTTAGCCACCTTTTACTGAGTTGTTGATGCATGTCAACTCTCTGATGAGAGTCAGAGTAGCCACCTTTTACTTGTAGGGATTATATAAACTCTACACAGGAGCATCCTTTAGCCCTTTTACCCAAGATTTTCAGATGCCAACACTCATAAAAAAAATTATTTGTTATCAGTCAGACAACGAAAAATTTGACTTCTCTTAACAATTGGCCCATTCTGACTCATGGAAATAGTGTCTTTTAGCTCCTATGAGGCAGCCTATAGAACTTGCAAAGCCTCTAATAACCTAAAAACATCCTTCAGCTGTTCTGCCATGTGCCGCCGCTAAATATTGCAGCACAGCCGGAGGCTTGCATTTTACGAGATATAAACTTATGTATTAACATTCTAGTTACCTAGTCCATGTCCTGGATTATGCACATTTAGAGGTCTAATATAGTTCATGCTTTATACTAAGTTGTTGATGCATCCGTGCGTTGTGATGTCTGTAATAGAGGCTTCCAGAGCTGTTGAAATACATTGGTTCTTGTTAGCATGAGGTTATTTCAAGAGTGCAGTTTTAGTATTAATTTTTGAAGCCACAGTTCATGTTAGCGCAATTTATTGATTTTCTTGGAATTTTCAGAGTAGTTGTTTTCTTTGTCACCTTTTATATTGCTGCTTCAAATAATCATTTTAACATTGTTTGGAGTGTGCATTTCTTCACTACTAAGTTGATCTAAGCAAAACGAAATTTGACGCATAATCTTTTGGTTCTTTGCAGCCTTGTTTCAGATAATCAGGACAGCGACTAGCGGTGGCATGGCTTAAAGCGAGCCCAAATCAGAAACTTACCCGTGCGTCTGGGAACTGGGAGGCAGTACCTGTATTCTGTAGCAAACTTGTTCCCAGACGATGTCATGTAGTGTGTGAATCTTGCTTTTGTTTCCTGTTATTCAAGAGTTGTAGACGATACCAATGCCGGAGTAATGCACATGTTTAAAGTTTAAGGATATATAATAGAACTTTAACCTGTTCTTGTGGGGCGCATTTGGTTCTCGCTTGAATGTTTTATAGGTGTGACCGCATGGCCCTGTGCAACTATACTTCCCCATTATGGCTCGTTTGGATTGGAGAATTTTTTTTTTTCTTTCCTGCGTTTTTCTTGTGAAATTGAACTGTTTTCTTTGAAATTCTTGTGTGTATTCCATGAAATTCCTTTGTTCTAAAGATGCCTTTATGTATATCATGAACAGTTTTCCATCTTTGGAAGTTTCCATCAGGACGGGAATGCATATGCCGGGAAAGGCAGGTCCACAAAATTTTGCCATATCGTCGGATGATGGATTTCCTGGGTTCCGTTGCAAGTCGCGAAACACATCTGAGGATCCGATCTTCCAACTAAGCTATGCACTGATATATCTGAAACACTGGGTAAAATATCTGACTTATGTTGCTGCCACAAGATGAGCAACTCAACAGCTTTCTTACGAAGATCAGTGGTCCACTTTACCTTACAAGGGACACATATTAATTGAATTTATATCAGAAAAGGACCGCTAACCTCTCAGATTTGCGAGGCAGGTTGCTGTTCTAGATTTGTTTTGGTGACCGGTATACATAGAACAATAATTATATATAAATTATGGACTTAGGATAAAATTATGAATCACATTTGCAAAAGATCACTTAGGCAATGTGATCGAAATATCAATAGCTGCCTCATTTCTATCTTATAATAGCTGCCGCATTTCTTTTCTCCCATTCACCATCCATTGCAGCTCTTGCCACATAGGTTTGACTGGCTTAGGGTGGGGGATCTGCAGACATTCCAGCCCCCTGTGGTGTTTCGCCGCCATTGTTATCTACGTTTAGTCGTATGTCAGTATGTTACGTGATGTTGCATTTTCCAACATCGTGCTTATCCATTCAAAGTGGTATACATAGTTTTCAAACACTGGAACATCATCAGAGCTCCAGTTTTCTGTAATAGCAAGTTTTCTGTAACATACAATCTATCAAGTCGCTTTACAACGTAAAAACAAGGCTGCATAGTTGTGTTTCTTAAAAAAAAAAATGGCGAGGAAGCAAACCGCAGATCTGGAGAAAAAAACCTTGGGCCTCTCTAATTTTATTCAAACACGTCAAGCTAAGCATTAGTCATCTGTTTCTGATTGTGTTCCATTTGTACACAGCTAACAGCTTGTCATTTTCTTGTGCAAATGAAAGAGAAGATATTTTTCTTGAGACTACAAATACTGCACATGTTCCCGTAAGGTCAATGGGACAGAGGATGTAACATCAACGTCAATGATTGAGTAACACATGTCCAGCAGCCGGAAAATGATGGAAATCTTGGGAAGATCCAACCAGGACAGGACTATGTATGTATGCATAATTCCAATCAAACAGAGATACGTACAGGAAGTGATCGCTCTATCCTTGTGTTGCTACGTGTTGAATAAGATATTTGACTTTGTCCATTTTCTGATGATAAACCAAAACTGTCGACCATGCACATGAAGAGTCCAAAAGCAGTCGCCATCCATAAAGAAAAAAAACATCCAGTGAAAGTCCATAAACACCTTTTTCTTAAAAGAAATTACAGGTGACGGGCATAACCCCCTTGCTACGTACAAATAAGAAGAAGATTTTAAAGATCAGTTGATCACATGATAGGCGAAATCAACATCATATACCCCTCGATTCTTTGATATATTTGATGCTGTTTAGTTAAATTTTTTCTTTTTCACCGTGTTATATATTAGCCCATCAACCATGTGTTGGATGCCATGTTATTGACTAAGCGTACTACAACTAAAATCAAACCTTATCTAAACTAACTGCTGTAGCCCGAAAGATTGACTCCTCTAAGCCAGGTAGGCACAAACAGTGCACCACCACACGCACGCGCACGTCTCTTTCAGCTCCACGTGGCCCGTGCACGGCCACGTCACCGACCAGCGCCCATATCTGCTTTGGCGGCGTCCTTCCCGGTCCCCGGTTAATTAAACTCGAACAGTACGGTGTCCTTGCTGCCGAGAGTACACCGGGCCGTTCGTGACACTCACGCTGCACTCGGGTTGCCCAGCCATGGCGCAGGACGCCGAGGCGCCGCTGCTCGCCGCCGGCTGCACCAAGCCAGATGACGCCGCTGATCCGCCGCCGAAGCGTAACAAGTACCCCTTCTTCTGCGCCGTGCTCGCATCCATGACCTCCGTCCTCATGGGCTACAGTAAGTACATATACATCCTCCTCTTGCTGATTATCAGCATCTTTGCATATATATGTATATGTATGTATGTATCTGTACGCTGAGTCGTGCGCCATGGCGTCGCAGACGTGGCGGTGATGAGCGGCGCGCAGATCTTCATGGTGGAGGACCTGGGCTTGAGCGACGCGCAGATCGAGGTGCTGTCGGGGGTCATCAACATCTACTCGCTCGTCGGCGCACTGCTGGCGGGTTGGACCTCCGACCTCATCGGCCGGCGCCTCACCATCGTGCTCGCCAATGTCTTCTTCCTCGCCGGCCCGCTCGCCATGGCCGTCGCCGGAGGGTACGCGGTTCTCATGGCCGGTCGCTTCGTCGCCGGCGTCGGCGTCGGGTACGCGCTCGTCATCGCGCCGGTGTACGCCGCCGAGATCGCGCCCGCGTCCTCCCGCGGCCTCCTCACGTCCCTCCCCGAGGTAAGCGTTGACAGCAGCAGTGTACGGTAAAGAACTGCCAATAAGTTCTTAAACAATTTCCATTTGAGGTTGGACCAAACTGAGCTTTGGACTCGTTTTGTGCAGATTTTTATCAACACGGGGTTGATGCTGAGCTACGTGTCCAACCTCGTCTTCTCCGGGCTGCCGGCGCACCTGTCGTGGCGGGTGATGTTTGCCGCCGGCGCGGTGCCCACCGTGTTCCTGGCCGCCGGCGTGCTCACCATGCCGGAGTCGCCGCGGTGGCTGGCGATGAAGGGCCGGCTCGGCGAGGCGAAGGCCGTGCTCGACAAGACGTCGGACACGCCCGCCGAGGCCGAGCAGCGCCTCCTCGAGATCGAGGAGGTCGTAAAAGGCGACGGCACCGGCGACGGCGGCGCGTGGAAGGAGGTGGCGACGAAGGCCGGCGTCCGGCGCGTCCTCGCCATCGTCCTGACGCTGCAGTTCTTCCAGCAGGCGTCCGGCATCGACTCGGTGGTGCTGTACGGCCCGCGCGTGCTCGCCATGGCCGGCGTCACGTCGAACACGCTCCTCCTCGGCCTCAACGTCCTCTTCGGCATCGCCAAGGCCGGCTCCATCCTCGTCGCCATGGCGCTCGCCGACCGCGTCGGCCGGCGGCCGCTGCTGCTGGTCAGCACGGGCGGCATGACGGCGGCGCTGCTGCTGCTGGGCTCCCTGTTCGCGGCGTTCGCCGGCGCCAAGGACGACGCCGCCGTCGCCGCGGTCAGCGTCGCCGCCGTGGTGGCGTTCGTGGTGGCCTTCTCCGTCGGTTTCGGCCCCCTGGCGTGGGTGTACAGCTCGGAGATCCTGCCGCTGCGGCTGCGCGGGCAGGGCGCCGGGCTCGGCACCGCCGTGAACCGCATCATGAGCGGCGTCGTCACCATGACCTTCATCTCGCTCTACCAGGCCATTACCATGGCCGGGGCGTTCTACCTCTACGCCGCCATTGCCGCCGCAGCATTCGTGTTCATTTATGCTTGCCTGCCGGAGACCAGGGGCCGGAGTCTCGAGGACATGGAGGAGCTGTTCCACACCAAGTGAGATGTGTATATGATCCATGCATTCATTAGTACTACGATGCAGTGGCGGAGCTAGAGCTGGTTCAAGGTCTCGGTGGTTGACACGCACAAATATGATGGCAACACTGCAAAAATCGATTCTTTCCGTACAGGACCAAAATAAATGATTGCTCTGTTCATCAGGCTCTCCTTTGCATTCCCGGATTACAAGTTAATTCTTCTGCGATTGTTGCTGTTGGAATGTGGGAGTACGTTAGTACGCATGGTTCGAATGCACGGGGGACCAAAATGAAATCTTGAGGAGTCTTTTTATCTCGCAACATTTTCCTACTACCCGCGTGAGAATTGAAATGCCGAAACTTCAATCGAGTTTCCTGATACGGTTGATCCCCATTACTCCAACGAACCATATGGGCATGTCATCGCCATATCTGCAAGGAGAGAACTCTGAACTTTTGTCATCCATTTGATGATGAATGTCAGTGTCACTATTGCTCAGCCGTGCAGGTCCTAGATGAGCAAACGATGCGGATCTAGTGATCCTTGCAATCTCAAACTCGAATCGACTCCGGACTGTTTATGATGACCTGAATTGTAGTAACGTCAGTCTGCAAGATATGCATCATTTGACTGCTGCTAGGGACATCTCTTGAGCGGCGTCCTGTAAAATTTCAGACAAACTGCTGTAGCATTCCAAATATCCTACTTGGCAGCTCTGAACTTCGTCAACTGTTTGCAACTAAAATAGTAACTGGCTTACATTGATAGGCATTTGCTGCCTCTTCCTGTCGATTGAATTTTGAAACACAGGCTGAATATCCCTTGCCCAACACTGAATATGATCTCAATGTCATCAGCGTTAATTCACAATGCTTCTCGGATACTAGCGATGTGTCAAGAAACGCTCTTTTCCGCACCATGGAGACCATAACGGCCCAAACAGTTCCGGACTATTACTTTTTCTTGCGTGAGGCCAAATTAGTGGGGCACGAATCGTGATGCAGTTATCGCCCACGTAACCAATATGTCCAAGAACCAACCAGCATATATATGTGCCACAAACAGACACAGAAATTTGAAGATGGAAAATACATGCTAGTTCAGACCGCTGAGGACATTAAACAAGGCCCTGAATCCTTGATAAGATCAGTAGAGGACTTTATTTTGTGCTGAGCGTATCACATTTATTTTTTTGCTGAGGAAGAGCCTATCTCAATTATTAGCAATGTGTTGCGACAATGCGACTTCGGCACCTTCATTCCTGAAGTACCTTTTAACTGTTTCAGCTAAAACAAAATTGGCACTCGTAATCTTAGCGCTATTTCAGCTGTACGTGGTATATTGGTGAGGCCAGCAATATAAGAAAAATATGACCAATTCTATTAACTTGATGTACCTTACCTGCACACATGGCCTAAACATTAACACAAGACATCGTGTCACACCCTGAAAATTTCAAATTTGAGATATGAAGCATTTTTCTTTAATTTTCAAAACTTCTATTAGAAAATAAAAAGAATTTGTTCTATGTGATGAAAATTAATAAAACTCTAGAATATGATAAGGTAATTGATGGTCGGATAAATCCTTGTTAAATTTCTCTCATATTCCCTATATATTTTCTCCCAGTCTTTCTCATTTGGCGTCCCTTTTATTTCCGTATAAATCCAAAATTCCCTAAACTTACCGCAAAAAAAAAAAAATCCCTAAACTTACTCAGCCAAACTCCACTTGAATCCCAGCCCAATCTCCGTCCCAGCCTCCCTCTCTCTCTCCCGGGCATTTTCTCTAACATGGGCCGAGCCCAACAGCCGCCAGACTTGTACCACCCGAAGAACCTATAGCACTCGGGTGCCGTGCAGCAACTAACACTACATGTGGCGTAATTTTTTTTTCGATTATACAGTACAAGTTAGGCACCACAACGCACGCACACATCCCTATATCAACACACGCACGTAAATTCTACCCCTATGAGCTTCGAAGACTGAGCCGGCAAATCTTCGAGATTGACGAAGTCACCACTGGCGCCTCGCTGTCGACGGGAGGGTCGCCTACTACTGAAAGCACAATGCTGTTAAATTTTAGAACATTTGCTCCTATGGAGAGTCGAACCCAGACCCTAAGGTGCTACTGAGACTCTTGTAACCACTAGGCTACGCCCTTTCGCCAGACATGTGACACCTTATTAGTCAATATGTATGGTGGGTTAGATTTCAAAACTAAAATGCTTTTTTCTCTCAGACCGCTAATCCGATTTCAAATCCATTTGAACCGCGATGTTTCTGAGAATTAATGCTACAAAATGATATCTCACATGAATATGTTTTTAAAATATTTTTAAATTGAACAATATAAATGTAAGGTTCAACATTTTTTATGACTTGATTCAACATTTGGCATCAACTGTTTCAACATTTTAGACATGAATGAGTTTCAAAAAATAAATAAATTTTAAATAGAAGTCTTCAACATCTTTTAAATACTGTTTCAACATTTGTGATAAGATGTTTCAACATTTTTATAAATTTTTTCAGCACTTTTGACAAAGAATGTTGAATACGTTGTATAATTTTGTCATGGTTCAACTTTTTTTAAAATCCGAGTCAACATTTTTGAAAGCATGATTCAACTTTTTTCAAACCTAATTCAACATTTTCCGTAGCATGATTCAACATTTTTCAAACCTTATACTAGATCGAGTTGGCCGAATTCGGGGCCGAGTGGGCCGAGTTTTAGTTTGTTATACAATGCTCGGTTGCTATATAGGAGGTCCCGTACCAGCCCACATACTTCCTCTCTCATATATTCACTGATGCGCGGCACCAGCTTGTCATCCTCGTAGCCGCCAATTCCGCACAATCGATATCCTCCAGCGCTGCCGTGCTGGGCGTGTGTGTTCTGTATTCCTCTGGTACCCAGTTCTCCGCGCTCCCTTTTCGTCTGCCTCCCGCGTCATGACATCACCACCTCTCGTCGCGGCCGAATGATCGCCACCACACCTCACCGACGAGCTCCCTCTTCTGGCTTTCCTCCCCCAACTGCGACGCCAAGGTGAGGTCCCCTTCATCCCCACTCCCTTCTTCTAGCCTTGAGACTAGCTTCCCTTGCACATTGCGCATTCCCAGCCAACTTCCACGTCGCATCGCTGTGTCCAGTGGCGGTGTCGTCCGGCAACTGTCGCTGGTCCACCATGGACCATGGATAGAACCCCACGGCCGCGGTGCACGATCATGTGAGCCAGTCCAAACTTGTCTTTCAGAAGATTAATTCTAGAAAAAAAAAACATATAATGTATTCGTGACCCCTAAGCTCAGTTACACCAACCATGTACGGAGGCTCGCGTGGGTGGGCCCAAGGGCGGAGCCAGGATTTAGGCTTGGGGGGGGGGGGGGGGGGGGGGGGGGGGAGCAAGCTGCAATTGTCAGAGCCCTTAAAAAATTAGACTACCAAAATTTTTATTCTGAGATTTTCACTCGGATTTTTAGCACAACCAAAATTTTTCACAAGGATTTTCAGCACTACCACCAGAGCGGGAATCAACAACTGGTTAATATATAAAAACTATCAATTGTTCTTATTCTCCTCATGGTGAAATTGAAAAAAGTAGAAGAGGGACTAAGATTAGGCATGGCGTCACCAACATTTAATCCTTCCTCAATTCCCCTACTTGATTAACCTAAATTCTAATCATAACAGAATTGGAGATTAGCATGTCCAATTAGCTAGGAGGAAGCAAGATGCATACCAATTTCAGGAGCTTGATCGGAGCTTGCTGGCTTGGGAGTCAGCGCTAGGGGATGATGCTGAACATGGGCGTTTGCGGCAGCCGGGCGGCGGCGACGTGAATAACTGGAGAGGAGCAGAAACTGAAAACGATAGAACGATGCTGAACGTGGAAGGCTTGGAGCAGGATTTTCTTGAGGGGCCGATTGTGCTTGAAATGAAGAACGTCCTGGGCTCACGGCAATGAGGGGGCCCGCTCATGCTTAAGCCTGTCATTAGCAGGGAAATTAAAGGTGGATCTCCGGAAAAACTCAGACGATAGGGCCGGGGGGGCCAGGCCCTTGCTCACCCCCCCCCCCCCCCTGTCTCCGCCACTGGGTGGGCCGCAAAAGGGAAAAAAACAAAGGAAAAAAAAAGAAGGAAAAAATGATGCTACAGTATGGCTGGTAGTCACGATGTGGTCAATTTGGTATGCAAGACGCAAGGCAATACACGAAAATATATTTCAGAGCCCGCTGTCGACTCACAATTTTATTGAGCTTTCTGGCAGACTTAGCACTGGCTACACCTCTGGTGGAGAAGAAAAGAGGCGCGCAGGTTCATGTGCCTCGATGGATACCGCCACCGCAAGGAATGATGAAGGTCAATGTTGATGCTGCGCTATCTAAGAATTTGTGCATTGCGACAATAGCTGCGGTTGCGAGGGGTGAAGCGGGTGTGTTCCAGGGAGCTTCCGTCGTACTGATGGTGGGTGTATTTGACCCGGAGATGGCGGAAGCGATGGCCTGTAGAGAGGGACTGGCTCTCGCGAGCGACCTTATGCTGCGAAAATTCAGACTTGCCACTGACTCCGCAAATGTTGTGAGAAATATGAAAGGAGCTGGGATGGGTGCTTATGGACATATCATCAGAGAGATCAAGTCGGGGATGGCAAGTTTTGTGACAGCGAAAATCGTCCATGAAGGCAGGAGCTCCAATGTGGATGCCCATAGATTGGCGAAAAGCTCAGTTTACGACTCTGTAGGACGGTATGTCTGGCTTTTAACTCCTCCTGATGGAGTCTGTACCTCCGTTTACCTTGATACATGAATAAACGCGGTACTGGTTTTCAAAAAAAAAAAAAGAGAGAAAATTTTGCTAGGCTGAATCCGAAACCAGACCCATCTTAGCCGTAGCGCTTCAAGTTCATTACACCAAGGCCTCCGTACATGGTTGGTGTAACCAATTTTGCACTCTTTCTAACCAATCAGAGCCACCTCACCTTGTAACCAATTTTGTACTCCTATTTACCCATAGAGATGCACCCCCCACCAATTTGGTCTAGCATCCCCAGTGACCGCAAGAGTGGTACATAAGGTTTGGCCAATAATTCGGCTCACTCCTGCTGATTATCGAACGTATACACATGCACGCAAGTAATGCATGGGCCATTTGCAGAAGCTGGCACGTGCGAACAGATCGAGTCAGCGGCTCTCGGTAGCCGTACGATCCAGCCAGCTCGATCGATCTGAGTAACGCATCGACAAGCGAAGCATGTGCTGCAGTGAGACGGAACCTCTCCTAGTTCCCAGCTGTTGCTTGCTTCCGAGCTCACATCCCCGTCGGTTGGTTCCGGACTGCGCGGGTCAGCGCCGTGCGCCGAGGCCCGCTACACCACGTGCAGCGCAATGCATATATAGGGAAAAAAACTGCATAATTAAAACCCAGGAAAGTCACATAGCCCCTTTTTATTACTAAGTTGCTTCCAGTTTTGACAGCAAGTATAGTTAAAAAATTAAAGGTTAGTTTTCAGAGCAAGCCAGCGCTGATCAAGTCACCAGTCACCACCCATCCCCCCAGTTGTTCGCTAGAAGCCGCCTGACCAAGGCTCAAGAGTGGATTAAGGTTTATCTAGATACTCCATCTGTTTTAGAATATAGTGTTCATCTAGTTTTGTTCTAAGTAAAAAATTTGAACTTTGATCAACAATATTTATAAATTATATTGTTTCAAACTAAAAGAATTACATGCTATGATAGTCCATTTCAATAAATCTAGTGACATCACTTTTCGTTGTCAATATTTATAATTTTTTTTTGTAATTGTTGGTTAAAGTTCAAATTTTTTGACTTAGGACAAAACTAGACATTATATTTTGAGATGGAGGGAGTATATCTTGTCCCTAAATCTTCATTGCAATGTAATCTATAAAACCATAGGTTTTTTATGATATGTTTCATACGTTTCATTGTTTATGTTTTCTCTTTTATTGGTAGTTTTTGCATATGTATGTCGATGTTGTGAAGTAGTATGAAAATACGAAGAGCAAGAGTACAAAAGATCACTAAGCAGCATTAAGTGTCCATGAACATATTGCTCCTATATTAGTATTAAATTTAATACATTCCTTCAATGCATAAAGTCTTAATTTTTAATCCTATTCTATAGTTTACTAGATATTTCCTCGTTATCCTTGAACAAGTTGGGTATTGTCTTTGTTATGCGTAGATTCATGCTCATCCTTTCTGTAATTTGATACAGAAAGTTGCCATTAATCTTGAGTAATGATATCTATGCAATATAATTCTTGTCATTATTATCACCACTCGATTATCAAACCAACCAAACCATCACCACTCCGTTGTCCACCACAAGACTTCTACCTTTTCCTCTCAATTTATTAGCAACTGACTAATAGTTTGTAGTATATTTTGTTAAGTACTATAATTGTGGGTGATAGCTTTGTAGGTAATAATATTGTTGGTAATGAGTTAAACCTATAGGGAACACTCAAGAAGAAAGTTAAAGAAATCTTTTAGTGTTCATGCTTTGATTGGTTGAGCAGCAAAACGGAACACACATCTATTTATCCGGACCTGCGAGCAGGTTCACTACAACACCAACCCCACTCTTGCCACGGATGGCTTGCAACGGATCCAACATGTGTTGGTGCTCGGCCCGCCTCCCTGCCTTTCCCCACGTCTAAGTCAATATAACTTCCTATGGTGAGTCCGCCCTCAAAACAGAGCACCCCCTTGATCTCACGGATCGATAGGGTTCTCCATCCCGCTCCGATTCAGTTGGCGGCGGCCATGTCTCCGAGCAGGTCCATCCACGAGGCTTCAGTTCCTCGGCTGGATCTAGAGCCTGCAATCCGGTCTCCTTCCTCCTGCAGCAGAGGCTCAGCAGTCCCAGCAAACTCCTCTCTCAACTCGTCCGGGCATCTCCTTCTGATCCGGTAGTGGTGAAGATGGGGCATGTGACGGCACAGATCCGAAGGAGGTTCCTGCCCTCTGATCCAAGCCCGCCCCTCACGGCGCTTCGATCTGACCTGCAACGGCCTCCTCTGCACCCAGCCTGCACCCATCGAGTCCGCCTAAGGTATTACCCCGTTTCATCCCCTTCCTCGTACATGCGGATTGGCCTGTGATTTCGTGTACGTTTTACCATATTTGTGTTAATCTATTCTGTTCTTTTTCCACATCCCGATTAGCAATAATTTTTATGCAGTTTTGGCTGGATCTGGTTGCAGTTAGGAATCAATGTTTGTTTTTCCCCATACCGATTAGCAAGATTTCTATGCCGTTTTGGTTGAATCTGGTTGGTTGCAGTAAGGAATGAAACCACTATGTGATGTTCCTAAAATTTCCATGTGTAGATTTTCTGTCGATTAAAATGGACAATGGGTATCCTCCGACCCTGCTAATTACTTCTGATTGTTGGTAGTTCTAATTTCCTTTGCTTTGTTATTAACATGTCTTTTCTTCCTGGTGTTTAGGGGATTTCACTTTTCACTGCAGCTACGGTAACAGGATGTTCCAGATAACATTATCGTGCTGCCTATAGCTTTGGAGAATTGTTGATCTGTTCATTTTGGAATCATATGGCAAATGGTAAGTGCTTGAGCCATTTAGATGAATGCTCAGTACTAATCAGTAGTCACAATGTTACATTACTATCAGATATTGAGATGAAATGCATGTGGTGCCACTTGAGGAGCTAACTGCAGTTATATTCTGATTCTCCTTCTGTACTTTTCTCATTTAGTAATGTACAGCTAATCCCTGGTTCCATGTTTTTACATATATTTGCAATAACTTACATGCTTACTAATGTTAGCTTTTCTGGCCATCAGATACTCGGAACAGGCTACATTTGAAGATCATTGCCACAAAAGAATATAGTAGAAGAAGCTCTTGGGGGCACAGGCGTACGACTCCTGCGGATGTAGGTGTAGATAAGAAAATCTGTTTAAAAGCTGTACAAATTCCAAGTTATATGTAGGAATTTGTCAGATTGTAATGTACTGAATTGTTGCCATGATAAATAAAGTTGTGTATTTTGTTAAGACCAAAACAGAGTAGCAAAATTCAGTTGCAGACCAGAGACACAAATCCACGTGGAATTAATATTGTAAGCATCAAAATGGATGATTTCCCAACCTCAGATTTCCAACACATAAAAGTGTTGCTACAGGCTGGCTGTATCCGTTGCTGGCTTGCAACGCATATTTGCATTAGTTACCAACGGATATCTATATGTTGCAATTGACCCTTGCAACGCCACTTCTAGCAACGCATAAAAGATGCGTTGGTAAAGACCCTAGCAACGCTTATATGGACTTTTTGCAACACATATATGCGTTGCTAAAGGGGTGTGTCTCTTGTAGTGGTTTCTCATAACGAGTTCCTCACAATTCGTTTCCCCAATGCGTTCGAGTAATAATTCGAGGGACGATAGTTGAAAAACTTATGATGTGGCCAAATCTGCTATATTATTTTCTCCAACCTTCGACATGCATGTTATATGCATCCAAGAACTGAGTCACGGATCCATCAAGTAGCTGCTAATCTTTCGACTATCATCCCTATCATTGTTGTTACTCACGCGATTCGGTCCTTATATAATACTCCCTCTGTCCCAAAATACTTATCATTATGGCTTTATAGAACATTGCCTGAACCTGAAGAACCTGTCTATCCATTCATTGAACATTATATGAATCTGAACACCAAAAAACACTTCCTGACAAGTAATAAATTGGGAAGGAGGGAGTACTTATATAACTCCCTCCGCCATGATGAGCGCACTACCCACGTTGCGGAAAATTCTAACGAAGGAACATGGCACTCCTCCTAATATTACATAATATAAGGATTTCTGCAGGGTGTCAGCAAGCTGAAATTAAGCAAAAAATCAAAATATCCCTAATTAAAGCCATCCACTTACCCACCCATGCCTGCTCACATGCCGCACTTCTCTGACCTCTCTTCCCCTATTGTCTGCTCGCTCCGAACCCAGCCGCGCGTGCACTATTGTCCTCCCCGTTGACCTCAGTCATGGGTGGCATCTTTGTCCTTCGTGGCAAGCGTGCGCCCAACATGTTGATGGTGTTGGACTGGATCTTCAACAACCTCTCCAACCCGCCACCGAGATGAATGGCGGCCCCCACCTCCACACATATCCCCACTCATGGCTTCGCGGGTTGCTGCGCCACCACCCTCCCAGCCACCAAACCTCGCCATTGTCCTCCCAGCCATCACGACAGTGCGTCGTCTTGGCCACACGAGTCTCACGCCGTTGGTTTCCCTCGTGACGATGGCTGTAAAACCACATGTTAGAAATACACACATTAATCTAAAGGATTTGCTAGGTTGCGGAGGTGTCTCCTTCTTAGGTGACTGAGATTTTGCTAATCTCTAAGTCACCTGAGAGCTAGCAAATCCTATATTTTAATGCCCACAATTTTCTTTTGCCCCTAATGACACACGATGATTACAAGGCACAAACACGAGAGCACGTTGCCTCAGGGCTGATCTCCGACCATAAGCACACCCACGTCTCTGTCAGCTCCACATGGCTACGTCTAGGGGTGGGCGTTTGGTCATACCCAAAGTTTCAGTCCGGTTTTTTCAGTCTTTTCAATTTTCGGTTATCTAGAATTGCTACCCGAAATGACAGTAAAAGTTTGGATACCTGACAACTTAGGGTACCTAAATTTCCTTTCCATCTTCGATTATATCCAACCTACCTAATATTAGCACTAATTTTCAGAAAAATTAAAATCTATTTGATTATAGCCAAAATACACCATGCAATCAACTTAGAGGAAAAATAAATATGGTGAATGAGTAACAAAGGATGCTACGTTCTCATGACATGATTATGTGTGCTATATTTTACAGCTATCAATAATAATTCGGGTATTTTGGGTAGTTCGGGCCCAAATTTGAACAATAAAATTCGGTTATCTAAGTCTAGTACCCAAACAATTATCCGAAGACCGGAATTCTGGTTTTTATGGTCTCGATTGTTTCGGTTTTGGTGTATGGGTACCGGTTCTTTTCCCCACCCCTAGCTAAGTCACCTGCCGGCTCTCTAGCGGCGTCACCCAGGTGATAATTAAACGTGAACAGCACGTTGTTGTTGCCAAGATACCATGGTGCGCTACAGCTCGAGCCGCCCAGTTATGGCGCGGAACCAGCCGGACGCTGAGGCAGAGGCGTCGCTCCTCACCACTGGCTCCAAGCCCGATGACGCCCCACCGCCGGGCGAAGGCAACAAGTACCCCTTCTTCTGCACCGTGCTCGCCTCCATGACCCCCGTCCTCATGGGCTACAGTACGTGTTCATATATTCTCGCTAGATTATCAGCATCTTTATATATATGTATACATAACAATCAGCGTACGTATGCGTTGAGTTTAGGGGTGAAAACAGGACGGGAAATTCCCGTCTCGTCCTGCTACCGTCACCCGTTTTTACCTCTATTTTCCTGCCTGTTTTTGTATTTACGGTTTTTTACGCGGTAACAGACGGAAACAGGAAAAATAATATGGGAAACGGGATCGGAAACAGGAGAGGCTTCATCCCGCCCATTTCCCCGGTTTCCTGTTTACAGGCGGGATAATCCCGTATTGTGTCCCGTTTACAACTTTTTTTTTTTAGCAAAGTGTCCCGTTTACAACTAAGGGAACATATCTGGTGGAAACCAACCTCCCGTGCAAACTATGGAAACTTTAATCTCAGCCACACGATGTTGATCCAAGGGGGCGCTCAGGAGAAGTGGGAGGGGTGATTTACAAGCTCAGGGGAGGTGGAAGGGGGGATTTGCAAAAGCGCATTTACAAATCACCCCTCCCACCTCCTCTGAACGCCCCCTTGGATCAACATCGTGTGGCTGAGATTAAAGTTTCCATAGTTTGCACGGGAGGTTGGTTTCCACCAGATATGTTCCCTACAACTAATCCGGGATCCACCAACCAGCACATTAGTCAGCCCACCAGCCAGCGACAGGCTAGCCATTTGAGTTCCTCCTGTTCCACCTGCTCTGTATAGTCTAAAGCTGAAAGCGCGTCGCTTCCGCGAGCGCTCAGCGTTTTGACCGGCGTGGACATCTTCCTGTAGCGACGCGTCATTTCCGTACGCCGTGGCCATCTCCGGAGCGAACGCGTCTCTCCTTTCTACGTCGGTTGTTGACGCTGGGCCTTGGGCCACCAAGCCTCCAGGCAGCTTCCTCGCTTGTGGCCGGCCGCTTTCAAACATGGCCAAGAAAGACTAACGCCATGGCATGGACGACCGGTGTCTGAGCATGATTTTCATGCCATGTCCTTTGCCGGTGGCAACAGCAGCCCATGGATCTGAGGCAGGAAAAAGTTCCAAATTCACTCGAGCAAAGCCGCGCGATCGCTTCCGGTCGATGATGGCGATGAAGTCTAGGCGTGATCTGAGGCAGGCATCAGAGACAAACAGTGTCGTCCTGGGCCGCCATGCCCCCGGCGCTCCTAGCCTCCTACTAACTCAGCTGGACGCTGGGCATGTTTTTGCTGGTTGGCCCTTCGCCGGATGTGGGAGCTGGCCAGGCTTGGCAGTAATGGGAAGGACGAAGGAGACGGTCGACGATGTGCAGGAAGAGGCAAGTAGAGCTTGGATCCGATCTGATGCAAGATCTAGAAGGTCTCTGAGCATCTGAGTCCGTGGAACTTTGATGGAGGGGAGGGGAGGGGAGGGGAGGGGAGAGGAGGGAGGTGACTGGAAAGTGGAATCTCGAATCCAGGAGCTTGACGCAGGAGTTGGATGTGAGAAAGGAAAAGGATTGAAGGAATGACCTGCTCTTGAGATCCATGGCATGAAAACAAGAGCGGCTAGAGGAGGAAATGGCTGAGCAATTTCGGCTCGGATTGTAGGCGATGGCGAGGTCCTAACAGAATTTGTGCTTCTGCTTGTGCTCGAGCTCTGTTTGGAGAAAGATGACGGACGGGGCGATATGAACGAGGAGGAAAGGGATGGGCTTCACCGGATAAGGCTGAGAAGTACGATGCTCAGCCTGCAGCATGCCTGGGTTCAGTTCATGGACCATGGGTCCCATGCGTAAGAGACATAAGGTAGATTGAACATGCCAGAAATAGTTGAAGATAATACATGGACATTGAGCCTCCACGTTGCTCCTTTTCCCTACCTAATACGTTTACACACATGTGAGCGGCTCGAGGAAGGCCTGAATCGAGCAAGAATTTGCAACCTTCAAGTAGACAACCCAGCAGTCACGCGGCAGCTGGCCCAAGGCTTAATTATCTCAGTACCATTTGTGATTTCTTTTTTTTTTTTGCGAAAGGGAGGGGATTATATATTAAAACAAAGCACAGTACAGCCCCATCTTACAGAACAACCCCTGAAAAGCAAGAAAATTACAACAAGGTCCTTCTCCTACTTCCAGAGGCTTCCCGACACGCCGGAGCACCCGCCGGAGGCGCACCGTCCATCTCTCCTCATCACCGATGACTCCAAACCATGGATCTGCCGCAAGACTCAGCCGCCGGACTCTCCAGCAAGCATTTGCAAGAGCTGAACGAACATCGGCCGTCACCGATACGATGGAAGACGAAATCGCATCGAGGAACAAAATACCGAAGAAATCACCGCCGCCAGACGACGGCAACAACCCGGGAAAGCAGTCCACCAACACCGACGCTGCCGGCGAAGGGAACAAGAAACCGAAGAAGCCGGCACCGAAACTTGACACCGACAACCCGGAAAGCAGATCAACCATCTCCAGCAACGCCGGCGATGATGACCACAAGATCCTCCACCCTTCCGCAAAAGAACCGGAGGAAAAGAAACTCCACACGGACTCACCGAAGCAGCAGCCGTCGACGACGACGACGGCATCACCGGATCCGCCGAGGGAGAAGCAAAACACGACCGCCATCGCCGCGAAGGAGAACGGCGGCGTGAACCCTAACCCTAGCAAGGGGATAACTATACTACTAGCTATACAAGTAGTACAAGGGTGGCCGGACGGCAGCTCCGCCGATCCCCCGACCCTCCGAAGCCACGCGGGCCGCCTGAGAGGAAGGGGATCGGGGGAACCGCCGCCGGAAACGGGAGCTCCGCCTTTTCGCCTCCGGAGTACTGTAGCGGGGGTCGAGAGGGGAGAGAGTTCTAATGGGTCGTGATTTTAGTACCATTTGTGATTTCACTTCATGCGCAGGACACAATGACCTGCTCCAACACCATGCACCTTTCGACCAAATAAAACCCATCAAAACACGACTAAATACAACAGGTCTACACTACGTGCTTCCTAACAGAAGCTAATGGCCCATCCTAAAATTGGCGCGGCGTAGCGCGCCTTACTTTCCTAGTTTTATATAGAGGACACAACACTCACACACCGTTGGCCGAGCGCATGAGAGGCCAGAGAGAGCAGGTGCCTTTGGGCAGTTTTGTTTTTCTTTTCCGTTCCCTTCTTTACATTTTCTCACAACAATTCTTTATTTATATTTTTACGGGAAATATTGATAAAAAAGCCATGTTCTTCAGTCATTAAATTATGAGACATAATGTATAAGTCTTATTTGAACAAAATGTTTTATGAGCTTATTGTATCAATCAATGTTTGTGCCAAGTTAGATGAACGATGTCATGGTTCACACTTCCATGGTCCGTTTTATAATACCGGTTACCGGACCGTTACCGACATATTCCGTTCGTATTGTTTCGTTTTCGGACAACCATTTTTGTCCCGTTCGTTTTCGTTTCCGGCTATCTCCTTTTCGTTTCCGTCCGGTGAAAGAAATACGGAAACGGAAACGGTTGGGGCGTTTTCCCGCCCGTTCCCGTCCGTTTTCACCCCTAGCTGAGTTGCTCACCATTGGCGTTCTCCGACGATGGCAGATGTAGGGGTGATGAGCGGCGCGCAGATCTTCATGGCGGAAGACCTGGGATTGAGCGACGCGCAGATCGAGGTGCTGTCGGGGGTCATCAACATCTACTCGCTCGTTGGCGCGCTGCTGGCGGGGTGGACCTCCGACCGTCTCGGCCGGCGCCTCACCATCGTGCTCGCCAACGTCTTCTTCCTCGCCGGGCCGCTCGCCATGGCCGTCGCCGGAGAGTACGCCGTGCTCATGGCTGGTCGGTTGATCGCCGGCATCGGCGCCGGTTACGTGCTCGCCATCGCGCCGATGTATGTCGCCGAGATCGCGCCCGCGTCCTCCCGCGGCTTCCTCATGTCAATTCCCGAGGTAAGAGCTAGGAATTAAATATTGTCGATTGCCAATGTGTCAAACAATTTTTTATGTAAATTTGGAGCAAATTGGGCATTGATCTTGATTGTTGAGTTTTTTGAAGATTTTAATCAACTTTGGGCTGATGCTGAGCTACGTCTCCAACTTCGTCTTCTCGGGGTTGCCGGCGCACCTGTCGTGGCGGGTGATGTTCGTCGCCGGGCGTTTCCGACAGTGTTCCTGGCCGCCGGCGTGCTCACCATGCCGGAGTCGCCGCGGTGGCTGGCCATGAAGGGCCGGCCCGGCGAGGCGAAGGCCGTGCTCGACAAGACGTCGGACACGCCCGCTGAGGCCGAGCAGCGTCTCCTAGAGATCGAGGAGGTGGTGAAAGGCGGCGGAAATGGCGGCGGCGGCGGCGGCGGCGCGTGGAGGGAGGTGGCGACGAAGGCCGGCGTTGGGCGAGTGCTGGCCATCGTGCTGACGCTGCAGTTCTTGCAGCAGGCGTCCGGCATCTACTCGGTCGTGCAGTACGGCCCGCGCATGCTCGCCATGGCCGGTGTCACCTCCAAATCCCTTCTCCTCGGCCTCAACATCCTCTTTGGCGTCGCCAAGGCCGGTTCCATCCTCGTCGCCATGGCGCTCGCTGATCGCGTCGGCCGGCGGCTGCTCATGCTCGTGAGCACGGAAGGCATGACGGCGTCGCTGCTGGTCCTCGGATTCCTCTTCGCGGCGTTCACCGGCGCCAAGGACGACGCCGCCGTCGCCGCCGTGAGCGTGACTGCATTGTTGGCCTTCGTGGTGGCCTTCTCCGTCGGGTACGGCCCGCTGGCGTGGGTGCTCAGCACCGCCATGAACCGACTCATGAGCGGCGTCGTCACCATGACATTCATCTCGCTCTACCAGGCCATCACCATGGCCGGGGCGTTCTACCTCTACGCGGCCATGGCTGCCGCCGCATTCGTGTTCATTTACTCCTGCCTGCCGGAAACCAGGGGCCGGAGCCTCGAGGACATGGAGGAGCTCTTCCACAACAGGTGATCGTTGTGTCACGGTGTCCATCGTTGACACGACGCAATGCAAGTGTCGATTCTTTCTGCACAGTAGCAAAATGAATGATTGTGTCGTTCATCAGGCTGTCCTTTCTAACTGCTCGGTTGCATACTAATTCTTCTGTGATTATTGATATTGCTTCCGGAATTACATACGTTTGGAAGTACATATCGTACAAATACACCGGCCGGTTTGCATACAAATGGGGAACCAAATTTTTGTCAGTAAACTAATTCTGCTTGTCCGGCACTTGATGGGCCACGCCGAGGTGACAGGCCCAAGAAGCCCAACCACTGAGCCACCGGCAAGGAATGGATAGCTTTCATGTAACAGAATATTGATTCTCCAAAAACAAAAAAAAAAAAGTAACAGAATATTGTTATTTCAATAAAATTCATCTTCCTCTAATCGCTTCTTACTCCCCAATCCATCGACTTCTGCTCTATTTCCTCTACTAGATCGCTAATATATGGTCCCAGAGACATCAATTCTGGGACCGTTTCAACATCGCCCCGCGATGCCTACCTCCAGCGACAGGTGGAAAAAAAAAATCTTGAGAGTTACCTATAAGAAAATATCATATGAACTTTCAATTTCTTGATACACAACAAAGATTATTATCCCTATTTTTCCTATCATAGACTCTGCAAGAACAGAAGTCTGAACTTTCGGTCACTGATTTAGGGTGTGTTTGGCAGGGCTTTGGCTTATTCTGAAAACAGCTTATACAATGGCTTATTTGTGAAAACAGATTTTCTGGCTCATTCTGGCTTATATGTGAAAACAGCTTATCCTGTCAAACTGTTTGGCAAAACAGCTTATTCTGTCTTTTCTGGAAACAGCTTATTCTGTCAAAATGACCTAAATGCCCCTGTTGATTTTAGACATGGCTATACACATAATATCTGTTGAATGAAAAAAATAATGTTGGAAAATAAATTAAACATGTCTAAAGGTTGAAATATAAATTTTTAATTTTTGTTTACATCATTCTTACATGTCTAAAGGACTATTGTTTGAAACCTATATTCGAAATGGGCCATTTTGTAAAACGGCATGGGTCAAATAAAAAAAACCAACCCTTATCCTCTTCCTCACGAAGCATTCGAGCGGCCTAGAAATTTCTCGATTCCAATCGAGCTCGCGCGCTCGGCGGGCGGCGGTGCGGGGCGCGCTCGGCGGTCGGCGGTACGGGGCGCGCTGGGCTGCGGCTTCGCACGAGCACGGGACGCGCTGGGCGGCAGCGGCGCACGAGCACGGGGCGCGCTGGCGGCGACCGCGCATGGTGCGGCGGCAGCGCGGCGACGGGCCCGGCACGGGGGCGTGCTGGCGGCGACCGCGCACGGGGCGGCGGCAGCACGGCGACGGGCGCGCGGGGTGGCGCGAAGGCGACGCGCGAGGGGCGAATCGTAACAATGGAGGTATGTGTCAGAAATAAGCCGAATGAGCCACTATTTTGGGCTTCTCTTGCTAGTTCATTTTGGAGACCGGCTTATTGCCTATTGATGCATAAGCTATTCTCAATTCGAAGTGTTTGGTAGGGCTTATTGCCTTTTTGACATAAGCCGGTGGAGAAGCTGGGCAATAAGCCCCAGCCAAACACGCCCTTAGTACTGAATTGAAGTATAACACAGTCTAGCAGGTTGCTGGCATCCCTTTTTTTCCCCCATTTCAGGGTCACCCGAAATCTCATTACTTTTTGGGTAACGAACTTACATGAGTTCGCAGTATAGTCCAGCGGAAATGTAAAGCAGTCATAGGTAGTTGGCTTCTGCACGGTGATCTTCCTCATTCTAAAACAAACGGTGCTAGCTTGTGATCCTTGTAAGATCTCCTCGAGACTGCTTACGAATGACCTTACTTTATTTAGTCCGCAACGCAAGACGTACCTGGTTTAACTAATTGACTGTATGGTATCAGCTAGCCTCCTGTAATTAACTTTCAGAGGAACTGTTGCAGTATTCCATGTCTGTTACCGGCAACTCTGGACTATGTAATAATTAGCTTATTGCGACTGGAAATAGTAACTGGCTTATCTCGATCAGCATTTGCAACCTTTTCTTTTCAATTGAATCGTGGGCTGAATATCCTTTGCACAATATAATCACTACGTCGGATTTTTGCAACGCTCACAATGTAGCATATATGGGCTCCAGACCCAGTTCGTCAAGAATCACACTTTTCAGCCTGCAACCGTTTTTGAATTTCCCATCGCAAAACTGCTATACCTCGTGCTCTGCCAGACCCAATAATTTCGCGCGCTTTCTACACCGCGAGTGCTATGATAAGTGTTAGAGTATATTAAGATATCTTCAGATATAGTAGATTAGGATAATGTAATCTCAACTTGCCTTATCTACCGGAGGCTCTTTATCCTTCAAGCAATGCACTCCTATATAATCTGTCTATAAGGCTGAGCAATAAAATTAACCATTCCATCAATTCTATTCTCCTACATGATAACACAAGTTTAAGTTTTTGATCCTAGGCCCACCACCACTTTCGCGCCGCGCGCCCCCGGGAGACCCTTCTCTGCCGGAGGCCGCGCATCAGTTTTGTGTTCTATTGATTCGGGCACGTTCATCGATTTAGCGTCATCAACCAGCAATCAGATTGGATCTTTCCGTTCCCGTGGCTCCGTCGTCGGCCGAGATAGCGCCTCCTCCGGCTGTGGACGCCATCGACTTCGTGCAGATCCGCGTCTACGCTCTCCGCGGCCGCTGTGCTGGGAGCGGCCTTTGGGCACCGTCCACCCATGCCACCGCCACGTCGCGGATGCGTGTGTCAATATCTGCGATCCTGCGGGTTGACGCGATCTCCAGGCGGAAGCTCACCTGCGAAGCGCACCCGCCAGATCACGAGCTGCCTTGCTGCCTGTCCTGCTCTCTTTATCTGATTTTTATTTGCCATCGTTGACTTCGGTTGACATCGGCAGAGAGAAAAAAAAAATGAAGAGGAGGATTGAGGGATAGGCTATGCACACCAATTTTTTTTTTTTGCAAGGAAGGCTATGCGCACCTGGCGCTCTACACGGAGATTCTACTGCTGCTGCTTGGTTTTTTTTTTTAGTTCTCCGATTTTTTACTCGATCACTTATCGAGATTGCGTCGCCCAACACCTATCGACTCTACGCACCTCTACATTGACATCGTCGCCGGCCTTTCCTCTTCGACGCCTGTGGCTCGCCTTGGCGTGCGGTGTGCGCAAGGGCGCCCCCCCCCCCCCCCCCCCCCGCGGCGCCGCCAGGTTCCTCCGCCACAGTCTTCGTGCCGGCTGTCCCTGACTTCTCCACCGCCATAGCTGCATCCTTGGACTGATCACCCAATTCATACATTGCCGTGGCACGTTCGCTTTTGGGAGGTGTCCTGAGAGTGCGCACTTCGTCACCGACTACGAAGGCTGCGGCTGTGTCGCTTGTTGCGCCACAGCGTCGCCGTCCGTGATCTTCGCCGCTGCATCTTCATCGTCATCGATTACGTCGTTGTGCACTCCATGCACAAGGTCCTCATCAAGCTGTTCGAGTTCTTCGTTGCCTTCTTCAACTACCGCTGCCGTGATCACTACGCCAAGCACGCTGTTGGCAGTCCTAAGGCCTAACAGAATTTAATCCGCAAGCGTACGGATACCGATGTAGCTTTCACCACAAGGAGTATTCCTAGGGTATCGAATCCACAGGGAACGTATAGTGTACTAAAGCCTAAACACTAGAGGTATTGATCCGTAAAGGCGGCACACAGGAGCGGAGTTTACAGCAGTAAATAAAAGGGTCTTCTGGCCAGGCAATCTAATGATAAGAAGCCATGTAGCTGGGCAATTTGGTAAGGTCCTTACTCTATTATTCGTTTCGGGGCACACGCATGCCAGAACAGCAACCCGAGAATTAGGTTCAACTGTCAAGGGGAACTACGTGCTATTGACCTCCCTACTAAAAACAATAACCCGGACGTGGTGGATTACAGAGACCGGTACGCCTGTCACATGTACTCGCGGCTACAATCCTCCGTAGGGTTACGAGCAAATCAGGGATAACTCCAGGTCTAAACACCACGTTTACACCTATCGTCACTGCTAGCGACTATAGATAAGCTAGCCTATGCAATAAATAAATAAATACTCATTGCATACCTGAAACTCACAAATAAATAAAGCAGAATACCTTACTTTATTGCCCGACCAATAATCTTCTTACATGTTGCCCGGCCTGGAAGACTAAGACGACTACTCCCAGGCGAGGAGCATACCGGAGGCGACGAAGAAGTAGAGTCCCGACATGCCGGGGGCCTCTAGCTCTCCTTCCCTCTCACTCACTCACTCCTAGCAACACTATCCTACTACCAAAAGACTAAAATGAAGTATCAAATGAGGTGTGTCCCGCTTCTGGAGCCGGAGGGTGTTATTTATAGCTTGCTAGAGTCGGTGGGGATCATCTGGCCGCAGCTGGGACGTCGGTGGAGCAAAGGTCGGCCGGCCGGCCTGGTAGGGGGGCCGGCCGGCCACTGATTCTGTCGGTTGGCCACCGACTTCCTCCTGGATGGCTCTGATCTGCTCCTGATGGCGGTAAAATGGTCGGTTTCTTCATGGGGTCGGCAGAAGTGGAGTGGCCTTCAAGTTTAGGCCCAAAAGCCCATGTTCTAGAATGTCGGTTGTTTGATATTGGGCTGGGCCTTGAATTCCACGTGGGAAAGCTGTAGAAGGCCTCTGGGGAGGAGCTGGACCTTGGTGGAAGCCTGAGCAGGCCGGCCGGCCTATGATTGGGCCGGCCGGTGAGCTTTGGCCCCCGTTTCCTGTGAATTTCGTCCATATTGCTCCCTGCATTCAAATACTCCAACAAAACTCGTGGAGAGCCATTAGTATAAAAGAATGTTCATTTTATCCTTGTATGATGGCTTTTATTGAATGGTGTTGGCGGTAAAATATTCGTATTAAGCAGCGCCAACAACCCCCCCAGACTTAGATCTTTGCTCGTCCCGAGCAAAAAGATTGAACCAAAGAAAAAAACATCATCAAGGTGATATGATAAAATTATCTCAACAATTTCTTCAGGCTCACTGTGTGGAAGTGGCTAAAGCTCATTGTCTTGAGAAGTTGAAAGGTTGAACAGCGAAAATCAAAGACCCTTTTCAAACCCAGAGATCCCTCGGATTTCAAACTTTCCCTTTCTTCTCATCGTGTCACAAAAATTCTCAGAGTTGTGGAAAAACCTGTCTTCACTCAAAAGATGCTTTCCTTGTTTTCTGATATGGCTTATATCTGGGGTTTGGTAAGGAGAGCATAATCTTTTGCAGATATTGTAAAATTAAGGAGAAATTCTAGAAAGAGCAATGCACATCCTTATAGTTCAGTCAATGGCAAAATGATGCTTTGGAGATGACTCATACTTTGGCAGAAAAGATTGTGTCTTATGTACTCTGCCCAGAATGAATATAGCAATCCTTCTTGCCTCTCTCTTTTTTTTTTTAAATGGGGAACTTTTCTCTCTCTCTTTTTTTTTTTTTTTTTTTAGAGAGGGGTTCCCAGGATACATAAGGCAAGAAGGAGCCTCTTAGTGTGGGGCAGGGAGTAATAAGGCAGAATTTTCTTTTGATCATAGGTCGATGTCTGCCATCAGGTGTATGAGTCACTTTCATATGTAAATGATGTATGACTGACATTTGAGGAGTGCATGCAACTTTAAAGAATTAAACCTTAATTGAATTTACCACAAAAAGATTAGCTTTTGAGGAGTTATAAGATCTATCTTTATTTGGCTCTAATAGGTATTTTCAGAGAATTTGTGACAGTCAGATCGGAAGGCAAAGTAAGATTTCCGAGAAAATCATAGAAAGATAGGAGTCAAGATTTTAAGCATATATCAAACCTCACAACAAAATAGACAAGTGCGTCCTTAATAAAATTTTGTGAGCAAGAAAAAATTGTGAAATAAGATTATCATAAAACCGATGATGTTAAAAGAATTTTGTTTTTATTTGGTTTTATCTTCGCAATTTTTTTTTATTAGCGAACAGGTGAAACAGGCAGAGGGGATAGAACGGAACAAGTCAGAAAAATTTGAACCAGTTCGGAGTTCGAGTCAGGCCGGCCGGCCAGGCCTGTGGGCCGGCCGGTGGGACCTTTGCCCTTTTCTGCCTCTGTTTCGTCGAGGCAGTGCACAATTACCTGTGCAACATTTTTATCCTGCGCGCTCGGGGAAATTTTGAGTGTACAGAGGTCGGTTTATGTGGTTGCCCACATAAACCAACAATCAATTAAATAATCTCATTTCATCAAACACTAAGAGGCAAATTTTTATTTTATTCAGAGGAGCATTGGGCGCTTTTACATAAGGAAATAAATTAAGAAAACCTAATTTAATTCAAAGCAAACCTAAACGAATTTGAAGGGAAATTAAACAAAAGCAAACTAATAAGCGCCGCTCTTTAATCCTAATGCTCCTATGGTGAGGGGGTCTCGAAGTGCTCGCTGAATCCTGTGAGCTTGTAGAGCCTCTTCATCTTGGCCATGCTCCCCTTCCGGACAAGATTAATCTTGTCCTTGTTGTCCTCCAGATCCATGTGCACCTCACCCTGGTAGTCCTCCACCTTAGCAAGGCGCGCCTCCATCCTTTGGAGCGCGATCTGCAGCTCCTTGATGGGGTCATGGGCGCCATCGCTGAACTCCATCTGGCCGGGAGGACCGGTGATCGGCGGCGGCGAACGGCGACGCAGCTTCTACGAGGGTGATGAGTCATTCGACTCAGCCTTCAAGATGAGCCCCTTGGGTGCCTTGTAGTACATCACCTTCTCACTCCACTTCTTGCCCCTAGCACCCAGATAGGTGAAGGGGGGAGCGTTCTCATAGGCACCGTTAGATGTCCTATGGGAAGACTCATCCTTGGACTGGCTGGCATCCGTGGGCTCATCAGGATCCTCCTCGGATTGCTCCACCACGGGGTACGCTGGCGCGATCGTTGGAGTGGGAGTCGGAAGCGCTGGAGATTTCCCCGTCTTGGGGGACAGCTCGCCGACCACGGGATGCGTGATGCCGCCGCGGTACTGCTTCTTCCCGACGCCACCAGAGGGGGAAAGGAATCTCCCTGAGTTGGGGCTCGCGCTCGCCCTGGATGGGCTCCTGCCGCGCCTCGGGCTGGCCGGCCGGCCGGCCGGGGTTAGCCCCGGCTGCGAGCAGGTCGGCCTCCAGCTCGGCTCCCCAGGTGTCCACGAAGTCGAGGTACCTCGCCGCGCTGGATCCCTCGCCGTTGTTGACCGGAAATTGGTCGAGATAGGCGGATCGCTGCTTCCGAGCGGCGGTGTTGGAGGCTCTTGAATTGGGGGCATTGGAATTGGTGGGAGACATGGTGGAGAAGCTCTGGTAGGGTGCCTTCTCAGCCATGGCCGAAACTTTTGAGGTGGAGGAGTGGAGAAAAAAATGAATTTTCAATGTGTTTAAGAAGGTGAAAAATCCACTCCAGGCGAGATAGGCTCCGAATCGCAGGGTAGGGTTTGGTATTCTGTTTGGTTTGATCGGGGGCGCCGCCACAAAAAGTTTCGAAAAATTTTGAAAATGTGAGGGGCCGGCCGGCCTGAGGGCCTGGCCGGCCGGCCGGCGTTTCCCCCGAAACCAAAATTTTTATTTTTATTTGAATATAAAGAAAAAGAGAACAAGAAAAAGGGAAAACATGGCTCGGTTAAGGTCAGGGCTAGACCGTAGATGGTGATTTTCACGTGAACTCGATGACATCTACTTCCTCGAGTTCCGGCATGGAGGGTTCTAGAAAGATTTTTAAGCGCTGGCCATTTACTTTAAAGTGCTCTCCGTCATTACCTTGGAGAGTGACGGCCCCATGGTTAGATGTTTCCACCACCGTATAGGGGCCATCCCACTTACTTCTAAGCTTACCATGACCAAATAATTTAACGCGGGAGTTGTACATAAGTACCTTATCACCTGGTGTGAAGTGCTTCTCCCGAATGCGCTTGTCGTGCCACCGCTTCGTTCGCTCTTTGTAGAGCTTCGAACTGTGGTACGCTTTCTCCCTCAACTCTTCGAGCTCTGAGATCTGAATCTATCGCTTGACTTGGGCTTGGTCCAGGTCCATGTTCCATTTCTTCATTGCCCAGTAAGCCTTGAACTCTAGCTCGACGGGTAGGTGGCATGTCTTTCCGTATACTAGTTGATATGGAGTCATGCCAATTGGAGTCTTGTAAGCTGTCCTGTATGCCCATAATGCTTCATGCAGCTTCGACTTCCAATTCTTGCCCATTTGATTGACGGTCTTCAGGAGAATATTTTTGATTTGTTTATTATATGTCTCCGCTTGACCGCTCGTCTGTGGGTGATATGGGGTCGCTACCCTATGAGCAATACCGAGTGACGAGAGCATTTTTCTGAATGTCCTGTCGATAAAGTGCGAGCCCCCATCACTGATTAGTACTCTAGGTGTACCAAACCGTGGGAAGATGGCTTCTTGGAGCATTTTCTTGGAGTGGGTGGAGTCAGCGTTTCGACATGGAAGAGCCTCCACCCATTTAGAGACATAGTCGACTGCCACTAGAATATATTCATATCCCTCAGAGTTTGGAAAAGGTCCCATGAAGTCTATGCCCCAACAATCGAAGACATCGATTTGAAGATTATTTGTTAGGGGCATGGCGTCACGAGTGTTGATCCCTCCTACCCTCTGGCAGCGAGAACATCTTCTAACATACTCCTTTGTATCTTCGTACATGTTTGGCCAGTAAAAACCACTCTGCCAAACTTTGGCACTTGTACGAAATACTCCATAGTGACCTCCAAAGGCTGATGAATGACATCTGTCATAGCCTCACATGTGGGTACACATCTTCTCAGGAGACCATCGGTGCAGACTTTATACAGATATGGGTCATCCCATAGATAATACTTGCTGTCCCTGATGATCTTCTTTTTATCCTCCCCTGGCGGTATATATCCTGCTACAATGTAGTTGACGATGTTTGCATACCAGGGGTCGGTGCTTGTTACTTTTAGTAACATGTCATCTCTCAAGCAATCATTAATGGGTAGTCCAGTAGGGTCTTCCGTTTGCAATCGCGAGAGATGATCTGCCACAGTATTCTCTACTCCTTTTCTGTCTCTGATCTCCAAATCAAATTCTTGAAGGAGGAGTATCCAACGGATAAGACGTGGCTTAGCATCTTTCTTTGTCAGGAGGTATTTGAGGGCTGCGTGATCTGAATAAATTATCACCTTAGCTCCAACCAAATACGATCTGAACTTGTCAATAGCATACACCACAGCCAACAATTCCTTCTCAGTGGTTGCATAATTGAGTTGAGGTCCAGTGAGAGTTTTGCTAGCATAGGCGATGGCATGATGCTTCTTATCCTTGGTCTGTCCCAACACTGCTCCTACGGCGTAGTCGCTTGCGTCGCACATGATTTCGAACGGGAGTGACCAATCGGGTGGCTGGATAATGGGGGCTGATATCAAAGCTGTCTTCAGTTCATTGAATGCCTCCATGCACTTGTTGTCGAAGATGAACGGTGTGTCCTTAGCCAAGAGATTGGTGAGAGGTCTCGCCTTTTTGGAGAAGTCCTTGATGAACCTTCTATAAAAACCGGCATGTCCTAGGAAGCTGCGGATCCCTTTTATGTTTCTCGGAGGTGGAAGCGACTCAATTACCTCAATCTTGGCTTTGTCGACCTCAATCCCTCGAGCAGAGACCTTGTGCCTAAGAACAATTCCCTCTGTCACCATGAAGTGATATTTTTCCCAATTCAAAACCAAATCTGCGTCCTTGCATTTCTGAAGTACCTTCTCAAGATTCTGGAGACATCTGTCGAATGTTTCACCGTAGACCGAGAAATCATCCATGAATACTTCCATTATTTTCTCCACTAAGTCTGAGAAGATTGCCATCATGTATCTTTGGAAGGAGGCAGGTGCGTTACATAACCCGAACGACATTCGTCGGTAGGCGAATGTGCCGTAAGGACATGTGAAGGTAGTCTTGTCTTGGTCTTCAGGGTGGATAGGTATTTGATGGTACCCTGAATAACCGTCAAGGAAGCAGAAGAACGAGTGCTTCGCCAACCGTTCGAGCATCTCATCAATGAACAGGAGTGGGTAGTGATCTTTCCTGGTTGCTTTATTAAGCTACCTGTAATCGATGCACATCCTCCATCCTGTCACTGTGCGCTGAGGGATCAACTCATTCTTTTCATTCTTCACAACTGTCATCCCTCCCTTCTTAGGTACTACCTGGACGGGGCTAACCCATTGACTGTCCTGAACTGGGTAAATTATACCTGCCTTGAGTAGCTTCAAAATTTCTTTCTTAACTACATCTCTCATGGCATTGTTCAAGCGTCGTTGGTGCTCACGCACAGGCTTGTGATCAGGTTCCATCGGGATTCGGTGTGTGCAGAATTCTGGGCTGATTCCCTTGAGATCTGCTAGAGAGTAGCCTATTACCGATCTGTATTTTTCTAGCACGGCTACTAGTTTCTTCTCTTCTTCCTCTGACAGCTTATCACTGATGATGACAGGCGTGGTCTGATCTTTGAAGAGGAAACTATACTTGAGACTAGGTGGCAGCTGTTTGAGCTCGACAGGTGTTGGAGCTGGTTCTTCATGCTTATTGAGTGGAACATAGGGGGAAGGGTCTTCATCTTCATTGAAGTATTGTGCATCTTCCTCCGTATCAAACTGCGAAGCTTCTAAGAATTCAACGGCCGCTGCTTCTTCTATGGCCGCGTATTCATCCATCTTCTCAGATTTCTCCTCTGCCTTGGCATTGAGTGTTCTTCGAATGTCGATGGAGAAGCTGTGTCTTCCCATTGGAACTTCCAACTCTTCTTGGCCGCTTCTCACCTTCGTGAGTGCTGCAATTGGTGTTCCAATAAGGAAGAAGTTCTTGTCGGGAATGTCAAAGATGTAGAAATTCATGAGCAGGGGTTGCCCATTGATTTCTATTTCCAATTCTCGCAAGATCCCCTCAGCTTGATAGCACTTGTTCCGGAATATCAGCCTTTTCCCTGATGGTATAAGGCTTGATATGTCTACCGCCAATTGCTGGGCCCGCTGCTTTGACAGAATGTTTACTCCTGCTCTTAAGTCATAGGTAGCCTCAATTGGTGGTATATGCTCATACTTTACTAGAATGCTCTCAGGCTTTTCATTAAGCTTGATGGCCTTCTCTGAGCATTCTGTTTCTTGGAGCCAATCCTCGCTGAAGACGGCAGACAGTTTCTGCAGACGTGTGTCTTGATCTACCTTGTCTTCCCAATCTAGCTCATCTAGCTCAGCCTTTTCAACATAGCAATTCTTCTCCACCGGGTAAGTTCTTGTATTACCGAATCTCGTTAAGTCTACCTCTTCCTCATATGGTAGAAGAGGGAGAGTGGACTCAACTTGATTCTGTCCGTCGGAGAGAATTTGACTATCCTTGAATAGCGTAGGATTCGAGGGGCAGACATAGAACGGTTCTTGTTCTGCCTTCGGAGCTGGCGGTGGTCGAGGTGGTTCTGCTTGGGGGTGCACCACACATGCACACTTCTTCTGTTCTGGTGAGCTAACTGAAGGTGTCTCAACTATGGTTTGTGCCTCTTCTTTATGTTTTTCAGGGGCAACTGCATCATAGGAGCCCAAATTACTGAGTATTTTCCCCAACACGTCAAACCCTTCTTCAATTGTTTTGTATAGGAACGACCCTCCTGAAGCTGTATCCAAGAAGTTACGGCTGTTCGGAGTGAGTCCCGCAGCAAAATGTTGAAGGAGTATTTGTGATGGAATTCCCAGATCTGGTCCTTCTAGAGTGTAGGTCAGGAAACGGTCCCAGGCAGCTCCTAACGGCTCATTTCTGCCCTGCTCAAAGGTAATGATCTTCTTGCGAAGAGCAATAACCTTGTGGAGAGGGAAGTATTTGAGACAGAAGAGCTTCCGGAGAGTAGCCCAATCTCCCTGAGCTTCACTCACGTGCTTGGCATACCAGAGCTCTGCATTGCTAGTGATGGAGAACGGAAACAGCAACCATCTGAAACTGTCTCTCGGAACTCCTGATGTAACAACTGTGGAACAGAGCCTCTCGAAGTAACGCATATGTGCGTATGGATTTTCATGATCTTCCCCACGGAACTCAGATCCCTTCACCAAGGCAATCAGCTCTGGACGAATCTCATAACTGACAGCTGTGATTGGCTTGGATGCTGGTGCAGGCTCCAATAGTGCTCCTTTCGGAGCAGCGGCGTCGAAGATCGACGGAGTGTCCATGATATGATATGATAATAAAAGAAAAAGAAAAACAAAAGAAAATAAAAACCTTTAACGGGCGCCTCTAGGTTCGAATTTTAGCACAGCTTACCGTTCCCCGGCAACGGCGCCAGAAAGCTTGTTGGCAGTCCTAAGGCCTAACAGAATTTAATCCGCAAGCGTACGGATACCGATGTAGCTTTCACCACAAGGAGTATTCCTAGGGTATCGAATCCACAGGGAACGTATAGTGTACTAAAGCCTAAACACTAGAGGTATTGATCCGTAAAGGCGGCACACAGGAGCGGAGTTTACAGCAGTAAATAAAAGGGTCTTCTGGCCAGGCAATCTAATGATAAGAAGCCATGTAGCTGGGCAATTTGGTAAGGTCCTTACTCTATTATTCGTTTTGGGGCACACGCATGCCAGAACAGCAACCCGAGAATTAGGTTCAACTGTCAAGGGGAACTACGTGCTATTGACCTCCCTACTAAAAACAATAACCCGAACGTGGTGGATTACAGAGACCGGTACGCCTGTCACACGTACTCGCGGCTACCATCCTCCGTGGGGTTACGAGCAAATCAGGGATAACTCCAGGTCTAAACACCACGTTTACACCTATCGTCACTGCTAGCGACTATAGATAAGCTAGCCTATGCAATAAATAAATAAATACTCATTGCATACCTGAAACCCACAAATAAATAAAGCAGAATACCTTACTTTATTGCCCGACCAATAATCTTCTTACATGTTGCCTGGCCTGGAAGACTAAGACGACTACTCCCAGGCGAGGAGCATACCGGAGGCGACGAAGAAGTGGAGTCCCGACATGCCGGGGGCCTCTAGCTCTCCTTCCCTCTCACTCACTCACTCCTAGCAACACTATCCTACTACCAAAAGACTAAAATGAAGTATCAAATGAGGTGTGTCCCGCTTCTGGAGCCGGAGGGTGTTATTTATAGCTTGCTAGAGTCGGTGGGGATCATCTGGCCGCAGCTGGGACGTCGGTGGAGCAAAGGTCGGCCGGCCGGCCTGGTAGGGGGGCCGGCCGGCCACTGATTCTGTCGGTTGGCCACCGACTTCCTCCTGGATGGCTCTGATCTGCTCCTGATGGCGGTAAAATGGTCGGTTTCTTCATGGGGTCGGCAGAAGTGGAGTGGCCTTCAAGTTTAGGCCCAAAAGCCCATGTTCTAGAATGTCGGTTGTTTGATATTGGGCTGGGCCTTGAATTCCACGTGGGAAAGCTGTAGAAGGCCTCTGGGGAGGAGCTGGACCTTGGTGGAAGCCTGAGCAGGCCGGCCGGCCTATGATTGGGCCGGCCGGTGAGCTTTGGCCCCCGTTTCCTGTGAATTTCGTTCATATTGCTCCCTGCATTCAAATACTCCAACAAAACTCGTGGAGAGCCATTAGTATAAAAGAATGTTCATTTTATCCTTGTATGATGGCTTTTATTGAATGGTGTTGGCGGTAAAATATTCGTATTAAGCAGCGCCAACACACGCTAGCCTTTGGGCCAGCGCTCGGCCGTCCCACCTCTACGCTTCGTCCTGTTCAACGTTGTCGCCAGCATCGTCTCCTACGACCACTTCGTCTACTCCGACACCAGCAGGCTGCATTGACATCTTCTACCACGCCGTTCTGCGCACTGCGACTCTCGTCGAGACCTTCTTTGCTGATCCCTCCTCCAGATGCTATGACATGGTTGGCCTTTAACTTCGTGCATCCAGTATTGGCAACACCGTACGTGCCTTCGTTCCCGACGCGCTACCAGGTCTGGCAACCCTGGTACTCGCCTCGGCCTTGGTGGACCGATGACGTCACCTTTGGCATCGTCCTCGACGCGTCTCCATCTTCGTCTACGGCGCCTTCTTCTATGCACCATACTACATGGCGCGGCATTCTGAGTGGTTCATCCCATCGGCTACCTCGACAGCTCCATCGACCACGGCTACTTCAAGCACGACATCATCATGGCTACAGGCCCTCGTCTTGGCTACCTCGACATCAGCACAATGGGCTACCATCTTGCTTGAGCTCTCCAGTCACAATGTTTGCGCTGCTCTCGTTGCGACTACGGGGGGATGTTAGTATATTGGGATATCTCCGGATAAGGTAGATTAGAATCATGTAATCCCGACTGGCCTTATCTCTACCGGAGGCACCTTACCCTCCAAGCAATGTACTCCTCTAAATGTGCCCATGAGGCTCAGCAATACAATCGACCATTCCACTAATTCTATTCTCCTACAATAAGTAATCACCACACGGTGCTTAAGTGGCTCTTCCGCCTCTAACTCGTCGTCGGCCAATCCCTCGAAGCCCCACGCCTCGCTGCGATCGCGCCCGCGCGCTGCACCCGGCGGCTCCGCGCCAAGCCGTGCCCCAGCCGGATATTGTTCCACTCAAGAAGTCAGATTGTTTCAAACGAAGAAACGGATTGTTTCAGTCAAAGAAATGGATTGTTCCAAGAGGAGAAATGGATTGTTCCAGTCAAAGAAAAGGATTGTTCTAGGAGAAGAAACCAATTGTTTTGGGAAACAAAGCGAATTGTTCCGGGTAAGGAAATCAATTGTTCGGGGGAAGAAATGAATTGTTCTTAGGAACCGGAGGTCATGGCGGTCTGTCCGCGTGGCGAGGGAGCACGCGGCGTGGCAGAGGAGTGGGGTCGGCGTGCGGGGCCAGGGTCACCGGCCATGGCCAGTGACGTGGGGTGGCGCTCGGCAAGTAGGGCAGCGCGGGCGCGTGGGAGCAGCGCTCGGCGAGCAAGAGCGGTGCAGAGTTTTCGAGCGGGCGTGCAAGCTAGGCGGAAGAGGAAGACAAAGACGAAATCTTTTTAATGGGCCAACACTGATGCTCAAATCAGGCCCAAACCGAGCGCGAGTAGATAACTACTGCAAGCTTCGAGCACACTCCTGTTGATTGAAGGGGGTCCTTTGATTATCGGACGTACATGTGGCAAACTGGTGATGATAAGTACTACCCATGTAGCTAAAATTTCCAACGACGATGGGAAACAGTATCAGTTTTTAATTACGACAGTACTAACTACAAACGACCTGTACATTCAACTAATTATCCTCTTGTATATCCTACACATTCGGCACGCCTTGCCATCTGTTGTCAAGTTGCCGTGAAATCGATCGATTATATATTCCGTGGTATCTTTAGAGGGACTCACTGGCTGCGGTTCTGGTCACAACTGCAGAGGAGTAGTGACGACAAATCCATGATGGTAGATGCGTGTCGACGCCTAGAGGTGCTGGCGATGGAGTTTTATGCGCACAATGGATGGAGATTTTCTAATAGATTTTGTTATTAATTCTTATCATCCAGATTGTAATGTGTGCTTTACTTTCAGTCCTATTTGGCAGACGGATGTGCTGCAACTCTGTAAAAAAACGGCTGTAACCTCCTTGTGAGGCCAAGGTCGAGATGATACTCATTATCTAAAAAAAAAAATATTCCGTGGTATCAACTAGGGTTCTCAAGGTATATCCATGCATCCAGCCAGCTGCTAGCACCCCTGATCTGATCTGGTGCTGATGCTAATGATGACAGCCGTAGAACCACATCGAAACGAAACAAAACTCTTCAACAACAACGCATCATCCATCACCATTAACAAACCAAGAAAGGCACGTTATGTCTAATAATCAGTACGTCACGATCGATCGCCCATCCGGTTCATGTTACCTAGACTAACTAGATACAAGTAGCAGCCTACTATAAAGTTGCATGCTCCAACAAATATCGCACCAAAAGAGCACATGGTTACATTTGCTTTTCACAATATAGGGATGAAGACGTAATTGAAGCACGGGAAAGAGGCAATAATGACTAACTACCAGCATGCATACATGTGCCTGTCCTCTGCCTATGGTGGACTCGATCATCCAAGTGGTTCAAAAGAAACTATAAATTGATTAACAAAAAGAAAAGCTTATAATTCAGGATTCCTTAAGGAGAAGCCATATCGATATGTGCCACGGTTTGATATTTATGATGAGTAATTGATAATAAATTGAGTTGTAGTTAAAATGTGAAATTTGGGATTGCATGAGCACATGTTTATTTGAAATAGGATATCATTGGAGTCAACATGGCGGTCTATGACATTAGAATCAGAACCAAGCTGTGGCTCAGGGCCGGACCATTGGGAGGTCAGTTGAGGTAAATGAGCCAGATGGTACATCTTAGGAGTGCAAAGCACAAAAGTGGTTCAGGGTTGAGCCTCAAAATCGTCGAATTGATCAAAACGGTGGAGTTGATCGGGTCGGTGCAAGTAAAAAGGTTGTCCGGATGTGGGAGCAGTGCAGGAAAGACTACTCGATGATGACGATCACATGATAAGGTGACATGCAACAAGCTGGCCGGTTTCGATGAAAGAAAAGCAAAAAAAAAAAAAAAAAAAAAAAGTAGCGCTTTGAGCGTGCAAGTCGGTTTAGCGGTTTGCCCTCAAATTAAATGGTGGCGCTGGTGAATGGTTGTGCAAGGGGCACTGTTGCGGGCCTTTTTTGAATGAGACGGAACTTTGTTATGAAGGTCTCGGCTACATTCTAGTGATGTTTAAAAGGCTGTAGAAAATATATAGCTCTTCTGGAAGGATATGTGTATGTGTAGTCATTTTTACACATATTTGTTCGGGACGATGTGAAAATGTAGTGAGGGAGGCTGGTTAGGTTCCCCTGGGAGGTTTTTGTGTGCGGTCATATGTGCGTGTGAAGCTGGTTTTGCTCACGATGACAACCTAAGAACTACGAACCAAGACAAAAGAAAAAAGAAAACTCTTCTACTAGCTAAGAACGCATCATGCATCTGTCACTATTAAGCAAACAAAGAAAGGTGGCATTAACTGTTGTCTAATGAATTGTTATCGGCCGTCCGGCTCATCTTACTTAGACTAGCTAGACTCAAGTATATGTAGAAGCCTAACTTACTGCATTCCCCAATCATGCAACAGCGCGCCAAAACAGCACATGATTACATTTTGTTTGATCGTGAACAAGCCATCTCTAGCCACCAAGCCACGAGCGGACAAGGTGGATCGACACCGACGGCACCAGGTCCGCCCAAGGTATCCATCGTGGGGCTCTGTGACATCCGGCCCACTGAGATTAAGCCCGAGTGGCCCATGTTGCATGAGGAGGTGGGAGTTTAGTCCCACCTTACTAGTCTAGCGAGAGAAAGGCCAACATATAAGTCTAGGTTGTCCAATACTCACCACCTTAGGTTAACCCTTTTACGTGAAGCGAGGTCGAAAACATAAAGGGTTGGTGGGGCGAGTGGGGTCCACACAGCGTGTGAGCGGGTCCAGCCATGTTGGGAACCTGGGATGATACAAATGGTATCAGAGCCGACCTTCGTGGCAGCACGGGCGCGTGGGCCAGGGGTGCAGACATATGACGCATGATGCGTGTAGGCCCCGTGAGTGGGACACGACATGGCATATAGGCTGACACTGGACACGGACGTGTGTGCTCCGACGAGGACGTCGGTCCTTTGAGGGGGGGGAGATGTTTGTGACATCCGGCCCACTGAGATTAGGCCCGAGTGGCCTATGTTGCATGAGGAGGTGGGAGTTTAGTCCCACCTTGCTAGTCTAGTGGGAGAAAAGGCCAACATATAAGTCTAGGTTGTCTAACACCCACCACCTTAGGTTAACCCTTTTACGTGAAGCGAGGCCGAAGGAGTAAAAAGTTAGTGAGGTGAGTGGGGTCCGCACAGCGTGTGAGCGGTTCCAGCTATGTTGAGAACCTAGGATGTTACAGGCTCGGTCTTTGACAGTGGTTCAACCGAAACTAAACTGCTTTAACAAAAAATACAGCTTTGCTATATTACGCCGGAGCAAAACAGGCTAGTCGCATGAATTTTTATTCCATTAGATTTGTGCTTGATTTCAGTTGAATGGCTAGGTTTTGGAAATTCATGCAATCAAGTAAAAATTTATGCTAATTACTGTTAGAGTTACTCACTAGAATTATAATTATTTGCCGAATAAAATTGATTCAAATGCTGGAATTTACAACTTCCATCGATCGAAGGCGTGTCGTCCATGTCATGCGACAGGAGTCGTGCCGGCCTCAGGTGGTTCTCTTCCATCTCCTCCACATGCATCCTCTGGTTTCAATCCGTCGTTTTCTTTGTTCGTTGTGCCGCGCTCAACCTTCCCCGGCTTGTTTGGATGGAGTCCACAACAATTTGCCTAGGCCTGAAGTGCTGCCTGTAGACTGCCTGGACGTTGTTTGGTTAAGAGAAGACCCTGAGATTTCTGCCTGGGGAATGCTGCCTGTATACCTTTGCCTGGTGGCCAGGCCGACGAAATCGAGTGCCTGGCTCCAACCGGAGTTGCCTGGCTCTAATCAATGCTGATAACTTTCCCCTTCCACTTCCTTCTCTCTCATGCCTTTGCTTCTCCATGGAATACAGGGAGCTAAAAAAAAGCTACGATTGAATCTATAAGGAGCATGCAAGATTAGAGTGCTACTCCAATCTCAAGATCTGTTGGAGAGCCACTTGGCTAGCTGAACTAGTTGAATCAATTTCTTCTCTTCCCTTCCAATCAGTTTCAACAAGCTTTTTTTCTTGTTCTCTGTTTCAACGTTTTAATCTATGGACTCCTCTGCCTCTGTATTAATTCGTTCTAGTTGCAGCTTGCGTATCTTTTGGGATTTCTTTTGGTCTATCATATAAGATCTAACTTGCTTTCTCCAATTTCCCCCCTTCTTTTGGCAACACCGAACTGTATCAGCTTTTCTTCCTCTTTATTGGAGATATAAAAGACTCAAGAGAGGCAGATCATCCGTTTTGCTTTCTTTATTGATGATATCAGACTAACGCAGATAAGGAGATGAACAATCCATTTTGCTATTTCCTTTCGTTTCTTCCATTTATCAAATTTATTCAGAGGTTACTGTACTTCTAATCTGAGCTCCTTTCCTAATCACTGGCGAATTAAACACAGGCAACAATGAAGCAAACGTTGCCTGCCTCTTCCATCCACCTAGGCATGATTTTCAGGACTTCAACCAAACTGTGCCATGAAATCAAGTGTGCCTAAGTAGGCAATTTTGCATTTACAGGCAGGTCACAGGCAGCTCAAATGCCCAGGCAACTTAGCCAGGGTCTCAACCAAACAGGCAGCTCACCGTGCATGAAGACTGGGCACATGTTGACTTGTCTGTTCCCTCCCTCCTTTTCACCGTGTTTATGTCAGTCTCTCTCTCTCTCTCTCTCTCTCTCTCTCTCTCTCTCTCTCTCTCTCTCTCTCTCTCTCTCTCTCCCCCTCTCTCTCTAGCTTTTCTCCGTGTCACTGTCGGCAGGAATAATCCCAGGGAGGATAGAGAGACGCAGAAGAATATAGAGTGCTGCCGCGTTAATATCCGTTATCTGGAACGGTTCGACATAAAGATCAATGGAAAAGGTACTTCAGGCAATTATCTCTGTAACGGTTCTGAAATCGATCGTGTGGCTAATAAGAGTTTTTAAGTCGTGTATGATGGAGGTCTTTTTGTAATGTTACCTGGTGAATCCAGTAACGATGTTACAGTCTACTACCTCCGTATTCAAATCTAGAGATTATGTCCTAACGTCAAGAGAAAAGAAAACCCGATGTAGTACTCTGTTGCATTACCTTGACCTTTACACCTGACCTGGCCGGCATTTGTTCTAGCCGTCGACGACCTCCCCCAGATCTCCCTACCTCCACCTGAACGCATGCATCTTAAGTCTGCCGCTGTCGTCCCGTCATTTTTTTTTGCTACTCGCTATTAATTTTCTCGTCCTTTTCTTGCTTATTATCGTTATCTATCAAATCATTCGACACTTCATTCGATTCGCACAGTCATCCCTATGAATACACATACGCAAACCCTACCTCTATGAGCATCTTCGAAGACTGAGCCGGCAAAATCATTGACAAAGTTACCACCGGCGCCTCACTGTCGACGGCTACGTCCCCTACCGTTGAAAGCACAACGCTGTTAAATCCTAGAAAATTCGCTCCTATGGGGAGTCGAACCCAGAACCTGAGGTGCTACACTTTTGTAACCACTAGACTATAGGCCCTTTCGCAAATTTCTCGTCATTGTCACTTAAAAAAACCTGAAATATCTATATGTAAAATTTTAAATTACACATAAATATCGTTACAAGAACGATCAGCCAGGAATATTACGGGTAGAAAAAATAACAACAACAAGTAGTGAAGCATTTAATATAATACAATACTATATACTATGGACCACCCCAAGAGTTATATATAAAGATATACAACCAACATGTGTTGTAATCTTTGTGTAACTTCTGTGTAACAAAAAAAAAAAGGGCCAGATTTACCTCTATCTCAGCTGAAATTTTTATTACTACTATCTGCTAATGCCATTTTGACCACATATATTATATCTTGTGTGGTTAGAAAAACTGGTTTAAATCCTCTTCCTCCCTTAAAATGCCTAAAGAAATGAACTATTGCTTCCTCTAAAAGGCAATTTTTGTGGAAAAGTTTGAGCCTAGGCATCGATCTCTGGACACTTCTAGTCAGCACACACGCATGAGGAGCGTCACAAGACAAACAGGAGCTGTGTGCCCCTCCAATGGCCTGGCTACTACAGTATACAATATATGTTGTTAGATTGAGAGTTTCTGGCTGCTGGCCATGAACCTAAACATGGTCTCGATCGCTCGAAATCGACGCACACAATTAGTTGGCGTCCGTCGCATGCGACAAGAGTGGTGCCGGCCTCAGGTTGCTCTCTTGCATTGCCTCCACATGCATCCTCTGGTTTCAACTGGTCATTTCAGATGTCTCATCTAGATCAGTGCATTATTACGTGGTGCTGCAATCGGACATGCTTGCCGTGCGTGAAGACTGGCACATGTTGACTTATCTGTCCCCTCCCTCCTTTTCACACGTTCATGTGAGGCAATTCATGTAAGGAATAAGCCCAGGGAGGATAGAGAGAGACACAGGATATGGAGTGCTGCCGCGTTAATATCCATTATGAGCAGGAATAAGCCCAGGGAGGATAGAGGGACACAGGAATAAGCATGCCGGATGTAGTGATCCAGGCAGTGAGGAGAGAATGTAATAGTGCTGCTCATGAGTTCGAGCAGTTGGCGAAACGCATGACGTATACGGCTGTATGGCGTGCGCGAGTCCCCACTGCATTGAGCAACTGGTTGCTCATGACTGTAACCCACTTTCTAAGTAATCAATGAAATTCTCCACCTCGCAAAAAAAAAATTTCCATTATCTGGAACAGTGCGAGATAAAGATCAATGGAAAAGGTACTTCAGGCGATTATCTCTAAACGGTTCTGAAATCGTGTGGGTGATAAGAGTTTCAAGTCGTGAATGATGGACGTCTTTTTGTAATGTTACCTGGCGAATCCAGTAACGGTGTTTCAGCCTAGTAAACTACGTATTCAGAACCTAGAGATTATGTCCTAACGTCAAGCAAAAAAAAAAAAAAAAAACTGTTGCATTACCTTGACCTTAACCGCCTGGCAGGCACTTGTTCTAGCAGTCGATGACCTTCCCCAGATCCCCCTACCTCCCACCTGACAGCATCTTAACTCTGCTGCTGTCATCGCGTCATTTTTTTGCTCGTCGCTATTGTCTCGTCATTTTCGTTATCCATCAAATCATTCGACACTTCATTCGATTCGCGAAGAAATAGTGACAGCATGGCAGATGGAATCATGCTGCAAAACTTAAACCCCGGTTACGAAGAAAAGTTGATCAAGGGTTGTTCATTGATAGCGGTGTACAAGTTTATTAATTATTACCATCGAAAAAAAAGTTTATTAATTATTACACGCTCGGAACTAAGAGATGGAGTTGATTTCGTCTGATTCAACGGCGTATTATATATAGTGTTCCTTCATTCCAAGATACATATCCGTCGAGTTACGTAGCGCCCTGCCGCAGCCACAACAGCTAGCCGTCGAAAGCATACCAAAGCGAAACAAAATTCTTCAAGTCAGCATATATGCGAAGCACACAACCATCATCATCTTCATCGCCAACACTGAAGGTGACCCAAAGATTATCCTAATTATTATCACGATGCGTCATGCGTGATCGACCATCTAGTTGCATCTTGCCTAGACCAGACGCAAGTGGAAGCTTTACTTTGCTACACCCCAATCAACAAAAGGGCAACTTAATGAGAGCACATAATAAGCTGTAATAATTAAGGGAATGAGACAACAAGACGTCGCTGCCAAGCTCGTTGATGGGCGTTCGGTGCATTCTAATCCGGCGGCGCGTCGAGAGCCGCGGCGCCCCCCAAAGCCAAAACGTTGGTATGGTACGAAACTAGAAACCAGTCCTGGGCGGGTGCTGTGGGGGCGAAAAACCTTGCTGCGTTCCATATATCATCTTGTTATTTTGTTTAGCCGACTAATTTTGTACCTTTTTTTTGCGAAGTGACTAATTTTCTACCTTTATATTACATACTAATACATGTAGTTGTTTATGTAGTTCATTTCTGTTACCAACCGAACCTAAAATGGTCCGTACGTGCCAGAGAAAATCACCTAATGCATCTCATTGCCAATGGACATGCCGTGTACTGCTGACAGAATAATTAGAAATAAATTACATAATTTGTGTTCAACCAGATACTCAAATATACCAATTTGCAGGCTCTACGACACGAAACTAAACTGTAAGGATCGTGTGACCGAGAGGAGGGGTGAGAATCAGGCACACCATGTACTAAAATTTTTTATAATTCTAGCTACTTTAACTAATTGCACAAGTAAAGGATACATAACTAGAGAGTACATGTGCATTATGTGATAGTGATCAAGCAAGGATAACCATGTGCTAGGACTTGTACATGCTAGGAGCAAGGTATACAAGAGCATATAAGAACGACCTAGCATATGATAACATACAAGATAAGTCCTACACATGCTAGTGTATATGGTAAAGGCACATAAGCAATCTAGCAAGCATGAGGGTAACACAAAGGTAGCTCAAGCAAGTCCTATGCATGCTAGTGTATAAGATAAGATAGAACACAAACTAGCATGAAACAAGTAACGTATGGGAAAGCTCAAGCTAGTGATCATGACAACAAGATAGATACAACATAAAACATAACAAGATCACTAGATGATATCAAGCAAGTGTATAAACTATGAGCAAGTAGGTACACATAAGGAAAACGCATATCACTAGAGATAACATAGAGTTATCACACGGAAACAATCATCAAGCAATCATATGAAGCACAAGGTCTACTATATGCATATAAGATAAGCAAGACAGTAAGTTCAAGTAGTAGAGAGTAAGAGTAAGATATTGCTCATCGATTTTTTCCGTGGTATCGGAAGGATGGGGCCTTCCCCTAGTCCACGTTGAGTCACTCCCGCCGGAGTCTCGACCCCGTCCCTCCGCTCGATGGCGATCCCCTCTAGAGCACACTCCACTCTTCAAGCCGGTGATGTCCCCAAGAGCACGCTTCACTCCTCAAGTGAAGTCACGGGCTTCACCCCGCCGCATACTGGCAATGCTCTCTTTCATGGGACCATCCACTACTCCTTGAGTAAAGTCGCGAGCACGTTCCTGCCGGGCTTCTCCCGGATACTCCTTCGAAGGTAAGGCTCCGCACTTGATGCGTGCCAAAAGGCGCTCCACTAGTGATGCTTCTTTCGCACGGGAAGCTCCAAGCCCGTGTACAAACTTGTGTTGGCTTCCACACTCTCTTTAGCAAGTTCAACACCGAGGCCTAACCGGTCTAGGCCTTGCCATAGACCGAGGGTAACAAACCAAGACCGCCTTCCTATGACCACACTAGTCCTAGAGGTGGACGGATGCTCTCAACCCTCTCAAGCACTAAGCTTTCTGCTCTAAATCTTCTCCATGTGCTTCTCCTCTCTCTCAAGCACCAAGATTTCTCTCCAAAGCCTCTCCATGTGCTTCTCTTGCATCCTTTTGTCTCCCACCGTGTTTCCTCGCTGATAACAATGGCCAAAAGCGCCCCAAAGGGCCAAAGAACCAGCTATTTATAGCCCTCCATGCATAAACTAGCCGTTGGCCTAAAAGTGCCCAGAAGATAGGTCACCGTATGATACAGTGACCCTATCGTATCATACGGTGAGGTCACTGTATCATATGGTGCCTCCCAGACAAGCTGTAGTAAATCGACCATAAATCCCTGGTCCGAACTCCGATTGGTGTGTTCTATATATCAATAGAAAGCTCTTGAAACTTCCCACAACTTCTCTTTTGGGCCAATCTCCAAATTTTGCCATCTTTGATCTGATATGGCCACCGTATCATACGGTGGTCGTCACCATAGCATGCGATGACCCCTGACAACAGATAGTATTTCGGCCATAACTCTTAGCTCCGAAATCCGATGAAGGTGTTTCACATATGCACGGAAAGCTCTTGAAATTCTCCACAACTTTCATGTTGGTTGGATCTCAAAATTCGGCCATCTTGACTACCGTATTATACGGTGACCACCTCCATATTATACGGTGACTTTGTTTCTTCAGCTTCGCAGAAACTCCTTCTTCTCTGGAAATCGTACGGTGCCCACCGTATCATACGGTGACACCCACCGTATATTACGGTGACTTCTTCTTCCTTCTGCCCAGAAACTTATGTCGTCTGTCTTCATCCTCTGCCTCACCGTATGATACGTTGACTACCGTCGTATCATGCGGTGACTTCTCTGCAGCTCAGACTTGATCATTTCCTAGATTCTTGCTTCGAACTTTACCAAACTTGATTCTTCTTCTCCTCTGCTGTCACCCTAGTGCATGAGAGACTCTCTAAGCATCCAAACACCTCTACCACTGGTGTGACATAAGAGAAACGACTCGATCCCCCTTTATAGTCTGGTTTTTCCTATGGACTCAAGCCTACTTCTATACCAAGCCAACACTTGCTTGGATCTAGCATGTCCTTAGCCTTGATCCATCTCCTCAACCGCGACCTCCATCAAGTCCTTGATCTTGTCATTATCCATCAATGAAGCTTCATGTGTGACCTAAAGAATATATATGAAGACATTTCCTACATCCAAAGATGTTAATCACAATGATCTAGTTGTCACAAAGGACAACCGATCAAAGCATCATATAAAGTGCATAGGATATTAATTAAGAACTAGCACAATAACATCATCACAATAAGAAACAAGATCATCATGGTATAGGATATAAGGCAAGACCAACATAATGATTAAGAGTATGTCAAGGTATATGATACATAGAAGGACACATAACATACTCACCTTGTCTCTTACTTCATGTGCTTAGTAGTCACCTCGTAGAGTAGTCCTCATGTTCACTTCTCCTCTTTATCAACTTCCTTGCAACCTTTGAGGTGTTGGCACTCCAATAGTGTATCACTACATCCATGAGACTAAACATCTTGTACACTAGCGAACCTTGTTAGTCCCATTGACCATGTTGACATCAATCACCAAAACCTATGAACCATGTTCTAGGTTCATTGATCTTACACAAACCAATTGAGATATGTCGTCTTTTGGATCTAGCCAATTTTAAAATTGGCCACGTAACTAGCCATAAGAACAGCCCAACCATATACTATGGGTGCGTTTGGTACGGTTCCAAATTCTCCAAGAATCAGAAATGTTTCAGCTTCAACTCAGAAACGTTTCTCAACGTGAAACAGAATCACTTCAGAAACTGTTTGGCTACTCTCTGGTTTTAGTTTCAGCAAAAAGAGAATGAGAATCAAAATGACTCATTTACCCTTAGTTGAACAATATTGTTTCTGCCGTATTATAATATGTAATAATTAATTCTCATAATATATAGTATTGAATGTAATTACAAAATACATGTCATAATTAATTGAAAAGAAAAATAAAAGAAAGTGGATTTGATGAGCTCATCATACAAAATACGTGCCATAATTAATTTAAAATAAAAAGAAAAAGAAGAGTATTTCATGGGCTTATCATATGAGTGTCCACTAGGCCCAGCTAGCCCACCACTACGTCGTCCATCTCCTGTTCTTCTTCTTCCCGAGGACGACGCAACACAGAAACAAGAGAAGAGAGAGAAAAAAGTTGGGGGAAATGTCTACGGACCAAGAGCAACCCATTTTAGGGTCGAATCTGAAGCAGAAGATCGGGCGGCTGCGGCGACAAAGGAACTGAGTCGAACCTGAGAAGGGCAGAGAAGTAATCGAAGCTGCGAATCGCTGCGGAACACCGATTTGGGTGATTCACAGGAGTAGTTCATTTTCACGAAACGTTTCTCACCGATTCTCCTTCGAAACGATTCAGACTTTTCCCGTTTGGAACCGTTTCAAGTGATTCACGATAGAATCTGAAACGATTCACCTATCCAAACACACCCTATGTTTTCAGGTGATTCACAGGCAACATAATCTTTATTATTATAAGGTCGATATGCAATCTTAAGGATGGACATGGGGTGCCCCATAGATAGGTCCCTCACCTCTTACGGAATTCTAGTCCCTCCGTTTTAGTTTTGTTGATATTAAGGATGTTGCGTTTCTACCCCTAATTTTGCCCTTTTTTTAACTTTGCGATTCTACTCATGATTTTTTAAATTGAAGCAAGAATTTACCCTGTGGCTGCTATTTTACCCCTGATTTGCTTCAAAACCAGGGTTAAAAAGGCAACCACAAGGGTAGCTTTTTGGTTCAGTTTGAAAAATCAAAAGTAAGATCGCAAAGTTGAAAAAAATGATAAAATCAAAATTGGATGGCACACCAGGGATAGAAACGTAAATGCCCCAAAAAGCAAATACAATTTGGATATCTGAAGACATCAAAAAATATCTGAACAAGAGAAGTATGCATCTATATTTCTATCATACGTGTCCGCAAGAGACTATATAACTATAAACAATGTGTGAAAAAAAATAATGAGGTGCCGAGCGCACGGTGTGCCATTGGCGCGCGGCGCCGCGCCGGAGGCCTCTCATTGAGTCGGCTCAACCGCGCCACGATTATTCCGTGGGGCGCCAGCGCGTCGAGTCACGTCGTGCATATATAGCTAGCTGCCGATATGATCTCTGGAACGAACAGGAGCTCGGTATCAGAAGACAGAAGCGGCAGAGGCAGCAGCAGCTTGCACGCCTCTCGAGCTTGCTAGGAGCCAAGCGAGAGCGAGCAGCCGGCCGGCGACGATGAAGAAGGATGAGGATCTCGAGGCGAAGCTGCTTGTTACCGCCGGCGAGCAGCCGGCGAAGGCGGACGCCGCCGGGAATGCCTACGCGCTCGTCTGCGCCCTCCTCGCCTCCCTCGCCTCCATCATCTACGGATACAGTAAGCGCACTATTTATGTTAATTACCATGCATGTTTCTCGTGAACAATTTGGATCTCGATGAAATTGCCCATGTTATGAACATGATCTTCTAAAGGAAAAAGATTAATTTTCGCCGGAATTTGCGTAGAATTCTCATGTTCTTTTGCTGTCTACGTACGTGCAGATCGCGGGGTGATGAGCGGCGCGCAGAAGTACGTGCAGGAGGACCTGGGCGTGAGCGACGGGCAGCTGGAGGTGCTCATCGGCCTGACCAGCGTCTACTCCCTCGTCGGCTCGCTGGCGGCGGGTTGGGCCTGCGACCGCGCCGGCCGCCGCCGCACCGTCGCGCTGGCGGCCGCCCTGTTCCTCGCCGGCTCCGCCGTCACCGCCGCCGCCGGCGGGTACGCCGCGCTCATGGCCGGGCAGCTCCTCGCCGGCGTCGCCTGCGGGTTCGGCCTCGTCGTCGCGCCCGTCTACATCGCCGAGATCGCGCCGGCGGCATCGCGAGGCTTCCTCTCCTCCATCCCCGAGGTGCGTGCGTGCGTGCGGTAGATTCCGGCCGACGGCGGCGGGGCGGCGTCGCTCCGCCGCGCGTGCGTGGCTTGTTAATTTTGTTGCTAATGCTAATTCCGGGAGGGGTACGTGATGACTAATTAAAGAACGAATCAAGATTATCCCTCAAAACATTTTTTTAAAAAAAGATTGCATTAAGATTGCAAAGTTGGTCGCTAATAGATCTTAAGTCCTAGGCAAGCAGCATGACGACAAGATCACTGAAATAAGGAAACTTGCTGAGATAGCTAGAGCGAAATCTGCATCTAGAACTAGTACCACTTGTTAAATTATTTAGCGAATATGCTAGAGCGAAATCGAATGGGGGGACTTCTCTGAAACAACCCAGGCTGGGGCTGGTCTGTGTTATTATTGTTGCTGTTATGCTGTACAGGTCAGTGGTACAGTATTAGGTGTCGCCTGTCAGCTACAGCTACGCATGCACGGTCGCATTCAGAAATCAAACCAAATTTGCATGCTTGATAAATTTTACCACGAAATTGAAGTAATTTTGCTATTACTGTCACTGTCAAGCGGCTCTGAAGTCTTACATTCTTTCCTGCCACGTCTTCAGATCGCCGGCAACTCGGGCATCCTGCTGAGCTACATCGCCGACTTTGCGCTCGCCGGCCTGCCCAAGACGCTCAACTGGCGGCTCATGATCGGCATCGGCGCCGTCCCGCCGCTCTTCCTCGCCGCCTCCGCGCTGCTGGTCATGCCGGAGACGCCGCGCTGGCTCGTCCTCCACGGCCACCCCGACGAGGCGCGCCGCGTGCTGGCGCGCACCGCGGGGGGCGACGCCGCCGCCGACCGCCGGCTCCAGGAGATCGTGGCCTCCGTCGAGGCCGCGGCGTCCAAGCAGCAGACCGGCGGCGGCGGCGCGTCGCCGCCGGCGTCGACGAGCGTGTGGCGCGAGATCCTGCTCCGGCCGACCCCCGCCGTGCGCCGAGTCATGCTCGCCATCACCGGGCTGCAGTTCTTCCAGCAGGCCTGCGGCGTGGCGGCCATGGTGCTGTACGCGCCGCGCGTGTTCGGCCATGCCGGCGTCACCTCCGAGCGCGCCGTGCTCGGCGCCACCGTCCTCCTCGGCGTCGCCAAGACGGCGTCCATCGTCCTCCCGCTCTTCCTCGCCGACCGCCTCGGCCGCCGCCCGATGCTGCTCGCCAGCGCCGGCGGCATGGCCGCGTCGCTCCTCGTGCTCGGGTTCTCGCTGCGCGCGCCATCCACCACATGGTGGGCGGCGGCGACGTGCGTGGCGGCGGCGGCGGCGTACATGGCGACGTTCTCGCTGGGGTTCGGGCCGGTGATCTGGATGTACGGCTCCGAGATCCTGCCGCTGCGGCTGCGCGCGCAGGGCACCGGCGTCGGGACGGCGCTCAACCGGGTCATGAGCGCCGTCGTGGGGATGACCTTCATCTCCATGTACGAGGCCGTGGGCATGGCCGGGAGCTTCTACATCTTCGCCGCCTTCTCGGCGGCGGCGTATGTGTTCGTCTACGCATACCTGCCGGAGACCAAGGGGAAGACCCTTGAGGAGATGGAGGCGCTCTTTGACGGCAGAGCTGGACGCTCCTCACCACAGGTGCCGCAGTCATGATCGACGGTGAAGCTTGTACAATTGTTTGTACAAAAATATTTATGGAAATGTAATTTAAATTTTGATTTGTATTAATTCTTTGTGTAACAATTTTTATTCGAAATTAACGAGCTGTTTACTAGTGCATATTTTTTACTTGTGCATATTGCTTGCAGAGTCATTTCATAGAGTTTGCATCACTTTCATTGTTCAAATGTAGAAATCCTACTTTGACGATGTCCAGGACTGGTGAGAACGACACACTGAATTTACACAAAGTTACCACGAAAGCTTCATCAATTTCGTGTGAATCTTTCTCAAACTTGCATGAAGCCAATTCGAAAATTGTCTGGAAGAGAGTCTGCATGAAACAAGCCCTGGCTGCTATGCTATGCCATTGCAACGGGGTGCTGTTAATTTTGGCAGAAAAAATTCAGACCTCATAAGAATTTTGAAACAAATTATAGCGAAACGGGACTTCTTCATGTATGGTAACCAAGTAGTTGCGCATGCATTGCTTGATTTTGTATGCTTCACAAGCCCACAAAACACATGACCCATGTAAAAGCATATTGAGCACTTCATGTTCTTAATTTTCAGCCCAAAACGCAAATGAAATTTCAAAGAGGAGTGCTAAAAATTATTGATGCGGGCTCAATCAATTTTTCTTTTGTGTGCGTCTTTGCGCACTCCTGAGCCCATTTTATCTTTTATCCGGGCCTGGTTACATGGATGACACAAGGCCTCTGAAATGCACAACCTGGGAGGCACCTTTGCTGTGCTGCCTATAGAAATGACCCGTTTCTCCAGGTGGCGCATTGAAATATCCATCTGTAACTACACTTTGGAGTAGGAATGTGCTTCAATAGAAATAATACTTGAGAGAGAGAATCCACAACAAAGTTAAATTGGACACTATTTGTATTATTGTCTATTGCATTGCCTTATCAAATTTGCGCTGCCCGTAGCAACGCACGGGCATTCATCTAGTAATAGAATATATAAACTTGTGCTTCACTCGTGCAATTTGATTATTACTTTTTTGAAGAGTTGAATATCCATCCCAGGATCAAGCACCAGAACAATATTGATGAATTATTTGCTTTTGATGCAATCGGCCATTCATTCCTGCACGTCGTTTGTGGGCTGGAAGATCAAGTTGCCACATCACATTTGTGTTGAGTTGAAGGGAAGAGGGCAGAGAAGGAAAGCAAGCTAGAGACTTTTAGGCTCAGGATCCAAGAAATTTTGTTGGATTAAAGACCACGAATTGCATGTTAATTCTGTCAGGGAAGTATGATTCATAAAACTTATTGCAAGAATTAAACTCTGTTTGCAGTGTACCTTATCTGGCCAAACAAGGACGCGTCAAAAAGATGGCAATGTTTTAATTTTGGCACCCGCCTCTTGCTTGGTGTGAAAATGATTAGGGAAATGACATTGGAGCTAGCTGTGACTCTGGACATCCAACGACTCCATTTCTAAACTCCATTTCCAAACTCTGGAGTGGCAATTTTTTAAAAAGATTCAAACAAATTCAAAAAATAACCAAAATTTGACATGATATAATTTACATGGTATATTGCCAATAAAAAAGTTTTGAAGTCAAAACTCAATTCGAACGTCATTTTGATTCGAAATCTCAACAAATCCTTCTCAACTCTATGGTTCTTCTTTCGGGTCAAAAAAAAACTCTATGGTTCTTCTTCGGAGATGCTTCGTTTTGTAATAAGCAACGTATGTGACAGCTTGTGCAAAACTTCCTCTACGATTTACCACAACCTCCACGTACGATATCATGATGTCAGGGCAAGTCTCACGATTTTCGGACTTGTTTGCATTTTATACAATTAAAATACAATTTGACCCCACGTTCGTGGTCATATTTCACGAACAAGATGCGCTAAATTTCTTTTCATTTCCTGGCCTCACATTTGTTTCAGCAACACGAATATCATTTTTCGATTCACTATATTCTATTATTCGAATCACTTGCAGTTTAAATTTGATTTATCGTGAAAAAATACTTTAAATGAAATAAATGACCAAAATATAGCAAACGGATTGAAAAATATATCAAATTTTAATATGAAGTACCATGTATAGTTTGTGGACCACAGGAAAAAAATTTGTGGGCAGAAAAGGAGGGAAAAAAATAATTTGCCGAGTGTCAGAAGAAAACACTCGGTGAAGTTGGATCTTTTCGGAGTGCAGCTTGATACACTCGACAAAGTTGGACCTTTGCCGAGTGTCTCTAGCGGGCACATGGCAAGCCTTGACGGACTTGGTCAGTTACTGACGACCGTCGCACGTGCTGTCGCGTGACACGATGTGCTGAGTGTTCCTGAGTTTGCCGAGTTCTGTTCTGGGGGCACTCGGCAAATAGGTCCTTTGCTGAATGTCACTTTTTGAGCACTCGGCAAAGTGTGTGGTTTGCCGAGTGTGTAAACTATGCCAGCGAATAGGTCGTTTGCCGAGTGCTCGAAGGAAAGCAATCGGCAAACACCATGACACTCGGCAAACAAGGGGTTCCTAGTATTGAATGTAGCCTGCATCCTTTCTTGCCTGTGTTTCCTTTCCCGCCTTTAGCTCTTCTTCCCGGACGATGTCCCTCCGACGTCTAGCTGTGTCGACGGCTTCCGTCCAGCTGGGATGGAGGCGGGATGCTCTTGCCCAGCGGATGAGGGCAACCAACATCAACCGCGGGCCAGGCGGCGAAGCAATCGGGATGGAGCGAGACGTCGGCCACACCATCAGCGATGGGTACGATGGGGATGTGGGAGGGCGAGGAGACGAGGATATCTCTCCAACGGGTCACCCATATGGTTACAAATACCCAAAATGGATAGTAAAAAGGTAAAAACAAGCCTCTAATGATGACTAAAAAAGAGACCTATTTGGGATTCATGGGGTCAATGACCAAAAAATAGAGCATCTCCTCCCGCGACCCAGCCGTTCTGCGCCCGTCTCTCGTTCCTTCCCCGCCGCATAGTTTAATATTTCAACTCCGATCTGCTTAATTGAAGTGAAGGCACATATTTAATCGCTTGAAACATGACCACGCCGCATGATGAAGCTAACTGCTAGGGCGATTTAGCTGAAGGAAGACAAGTTGGGAGAAATATCGAGATTTGGGATTTGGTGGCGATTTGGAGGAAATTTTGGGTAGGGAATTGAGACAGAGGTACGAACGAGCTGGGAGAGTGAGAGAGAGAGGAGAATCTGATTCATCCATACATGCAACATTGAATCAGCACTGCCACATGTGGGAAACCACCTTGAAAACCACTTAAAGGACCGATGTTGAATGGTATGGACAAATAAGGAACCAAACATAACCGATGCAAGAGTAAGCACTCAGACGCGGCAGACATTGCCTGGCTGCATGGAGCGAAGGAAACAAAAGATGATCAAGGGAAACAGGCAGCCGGCCGGAGAGGTCGATCGATCTGTGTGGCGCCTGCAATGCAAGCAAGCAAACATGCATGAAAGAAGAGGCTACCGGAATCGATCGGTCACTGCTTCTGGCAACCGGCGGCGCACGTACGTCTGCGTCAACTAGACGCAGGTCATCGCGTCCACCTCCGCGCCTCCTCCTCCCTCTGCGCCGCTTCCTCCGCCTCCATCTGAGCCTTAGCTACGCACGCGCCGTGGATGTCAGTCTCCCCGCATATCTTGTTCATGTCGACGCCTCTGGCCGCGATGCTACCCAGGACGAAGCAGGAGCAGTCGCTCACGGTCCTCTTCAGGATACTGCAGCAGCCGAGGCTTTGAATTTCTTGCTCGGAGCCATCTGCACAACGTATCACATCATCACCACGCGATGATGAATCGCAGGGAATTGGCTGTGCGGTGGTGCCTGGTAGCGCAGGAAAGCCCACGAGCAACGCCATCAGCAAGATCGCCGTCAGACCTTGCTGCTGCTTCCAGAGCATCCTGCTGCCCGCTGCCATGGGCAAAAGTGTCTGAATCCTTGTGCTCTAGGCTTGCTTCTGTCGTCACAGCTCGCTTGCTGGGTAGTAATAGTATGAGGGATGAGGTGAGGTGACCGTCCTGCCGCCGCCCTGTTATAGACGCATCGCGTATATCCATATGCGTGTCATCAGCAGCGCTCGGGTTTCGCTGAATGTATATACATAAACAATTGTTAAACGCGTTGATGCAGTGATCGATCGTGCCACGGCGTGTATGTTTATTCTCTAGAATAAAATAAAGACAGCTGTCAGCAGTCATAGTGGATAGATAATTATCTCGTTCGATGCAATCACCATCTCTAAAATCCAGGTCTTGATTATATTTCGTTGCAATCGATCCGGTTCAAGATGAAGATACGGTATTCATAGTTCATCCTTGCACGTTGATTATAGCGCTGATCACCATGCCGTGCCCTTCCACATGTGGGTTGGCCCTGCCCTCAGTAGGATGTCCTTCTACTGACCAACTCACAATACTTGAAAGTGAGATTGCCGCAGCCAATCTCAAATTGACGAAGCCATAGTTACCTGTATATTTGGACTTTACGCGCGGTTCAATGGAATAGACGCATGCTGCACTCATGCTCCTTTTTCTTCTTTTCAATAAAAAAAAATGCGTTGAATCTCCACTGGGTAGATATATCAATAACGGATATGCATGTGGCCAACTAGCTACACCATGTGTATAGACATTCCATCCGCGTTTTCATGAATTTGTATTCAGATTGATGGAGTGGTCCTCGTGTAGTGTTTCTTCCCCTAGACAGTTAGACGAATAATGGGCATGTATCAGGCGAGCATGGTATCGTAGCTATATATGGTGTGAAATGAATAAGTGGTGCGGTATTGGATGCATGAAAGGTCAGTCTGCCGGCTTTCTTTTTTCGAGAATGTGTGAAGCACGTATTAATCTGCCGGCCTTTCATTGATGAGTAGCCTCGGCTGAAATTCAGAAATGCGTATGTGCATCACTCGTGCTCCCCTTTTGGTTAGTCCATCCAAGCGTTGAATATCCATCCAGGATCAAGTGACAGATAGCCCAAGGCAGATAAACAAGCTGCTCATAAGGTGGTCAGAATAAACAAACAAAAATGTTTCGAGTAAATCTGTTATTAAACAGATATAACTATACCAGTGTGATAATCATACATATATATACAGGATCGAGCGAACAGTTTCTGCTAGTAAGCTAGCTACATTTAACTACCATCTTCAAATATATGCTGCCAACATCGTCGCACGTACGCCAGCATAACTACAAGTCTGTTCATCTCAATCGTGGGACAGCCTGGCCACTAAATCGTGCTTTGCATGTTCATGGTTGATTGCAGCTGAAAGTATAACAAATAAATATATTTTGCAGATAGCTATTATTCTATAGCCGGCCACATAATAACTTATTCTGTGGCCACTTCAGTATAGTAATTTACGACATTCGCCTAAAGTGATTTACGACATTTTGCTACATGATTTACTACACTTTTACCATGGTTTTTGCTTGTAACACGTGTGTGAACGCAAATGTCGTAAATTTGCTTCAATTTATCGTAATTTGTGATAAAATATCGTAAAACTGGAGTGACTATAGAATAGCTTATTCTATAGCTGGCTATAGAATATACGCATCCTACCTTGTATTAGAATTTATGGAGATTTATTACTTTTCTCTCGGTGCATTCATCCTTGTACTTCTTCCATGTATTTACATTGCCTCATGCTCAATGCATGTCAATATTCAATTGGATCGTTTGGCCGTTGTACCTTTATTGCCACTGGTGATATGGTTCTTACGGCCACAACCCGAAGGTCAGTCTCCTGGAGATCCAAATCCATTTTGACAATTTGTATACTTATCTTGGTTGTAGATGTCAGTAGGGGAAACAAGTATAAACATAATATCAGTGAGATTTTCAATAGTCACAAATTATACTGACCATTCTTCACTTGTATGATGTCAAATATTAATATTTGAAGGTTAAAACTGGTCACCACATTAGCTGTCAAGGCTAGCAAATCATCACACTATTTCGCATATTCACAAAGACACCACTGCCCTTATGAAAATTATCTCCAATCATATTCCTATACTTTAAAAATGATCAAAGTGTCAGATGTGATGGCACTCAATCAGAGTAGCACTCAGCTGGGTTATACCTTTGCGGAATGATTGTACTGTAGAAATATAACGTCCCCTCGATCTAGGATAGAACTGAATTCATCCTGTGTATTTCAATTCTAAAAACTAATACATAAACCAATTATTAGTCCCAAAAAACCCATCTAAATGGGAGAGTGGAGAATACCTTTCGAGTGGCACGCTAGACTACCAATCGCGCGCAGTTATGCCTGTGCTCCTTGCTGAAACCAGAGTAGAATCACGCAAACATTTTTCACGCCATTGTAAAAGAGGCCTTACTCATTTGACGCTAATAAGAACACATCAGCTACGTCTGCCAAATAATCCAACTAAGACAAAAGAAAAACAAAGAAACGAAAACACTAAGAAATCAGGCCAGTAAAAAAAGCAAAACGTCATATGAAAATAAAATTTGATTATTCAGTAACGGAGTGCTCATAGCTGTAGGAAAGATCTAATGCCAACTGGAACGTTGGTTGTCTCCCTCTCTACTCAACCACGAGCTGTTTGCACATTGGTCTTCTCGACTGCACCATAGCAGTGGACTGGCCTCAGGCAGTGCAGCGGTGAATCTTGACGTATATATGCTACTCCCACTCAGATCCGGTGGAGGGCAGTGATGGGCATGGCGAGGGAGAGGAGAGGAAGCGCCTGTGCTAGAGAGATACATGAGGATCGAGACGCATGAGAGAGGAGACGCCCGGAGAAATTAAGAGATCTTGGATCCATGGTGAACTGCGCCGCCCTTAATTGGTACGGTGGCGACTTGTTGAGACCCGTTGCGGTAGTACACGACGATGCACAGAGGAGGATAGCAGCGTCGCCTCCAATCTGATGTTGCTCGGCCATGCATGCCTGGAGTCCAAAAACGATCGAGGACGAATTAAACGCAGCTGCTTGCTTGCTTGCTTGTTACTACTTACAGTTGCCTGCCTGCCTTTGCTTGCTAGTTGCTTTTGCTTGTGTGCATAAGGATCAGAGTGATTTAGGATTCTGATTCGCAATCACAGGAGTCATGCAATTAAATATGCGGGTCGTGCTTTGCGGCTAAAATTTGAGTTCAGGTATAGGGTTGTGCCTCAGTTGATGTCAATAGTAAGCATCAAAATGACCCATTAGAACCAAGGTTCTGAAAACCGTTCGAAAACCGCGAAAACCGGGCGGTAACCGGGGTTACCGGTCCGGTCCGGTTAGTAAAACCGACCGGTTTTTGGGAAAAATTTGCACTGTGTTTCGGAGGGAACCGGTAAACCGCCCGGTTTATCCGGTTTACCGGGCCGGTTTTTCCGGTAGCGATTTTTCGGTTTTTTCCGGTTTTTCAATCCTTGATTAGAACATGACCAGTCTGAATTCTTCTTGTTATCAAAACTAGTATGGCTGCCCGCGCAATTGCGCGGCTAGACATACTATACTATTTATAATATTTTTATATTATTGTAGAAGTTTAACATATTTTATTGTTATTACCTAGTTTATAATTTATATTTATAAAATAGTAGAAAATAGATTGTAGAATTTCTCACCGTTCCTCAATTTGAGTGTGAGATGAGCCATCATTTATCTAACAATATATTTGATTTTATTTTAAAAGTGAGGGTGGTACAAACGTGACATGCTAAACAACTAACATATCTCATAGTGGTCGTACTACAAATAAATCTTTCGAAGGAAATATGTCATACTAAAAATAAGATAATATGCGATTCTAGCTAGACATATCTCACGGTGTATTTTTATAACAGTGTATTTAGAAATTAGGATTAATTAAGTGTTTATTGGATATTTTTATTTTTTTCTAAAAATTAGCTATTTGCTCATAATGGTATGGTTGGTAAATTAAACATAAGAATTAGAGATATTTTTAGCTATTTTTATAATCCAAATTTAGTTTTTTTTTACTTGTAAGGGCATGGAGGGTAATTTAGAAATAGGTGTGAAGGATATTTTTTGTTATTTTTTATTATTTCGAATTTAGCTATTTTTTTGACTCGTAATGGCATGGTGGGTAATTTAGAAATAGGTGTGACGGGTATTTTAGTTATTTTTATTATTTCGAATTTAGCTATTTTATAAATATTTTTAGGAGGTTTTCTGACTAATTGTTTTATAACGGCAGTGGTGGGTAATTTTCTCTTCTTATTTTCTCGGATTAACGTGGGAATTTATAGCATTTTAGAATTAACGTGGTAATTTTCAGGCCTTGAGAGCGAACATGGAGGCTTCTTTTCGTGGTCAATTATATATATAATAGATGACCAATCTGAAGTGAACTGAAGTCCATATGTTCCACCCTGCTTGTAATTTGTATTGTCAATATTACCTCAATCTGTAATTTGTATTGTCTTAATCATGTTTTCTACTCATAATGCAATCTTTTGTATTGTCCAGCCTGGGGTTTAGAGACAATAATAGTAATAAAAAAAAGGCGAATGAATATAGAGATTCTCATTTAGAGAATCAGTTGGAGTGTGCTGCAAAATAGAGGATGAAAACAGGATGGAGGATCCTCTCTATGGGGATATGGAGAATGAAAAATAGAGGATTGGTTGGAGATGCTCTAATCAAATCTCAATCTCTATATTCCTATTTAGCTATCTATTTAGCCAAAATTCTCTCTTTATATTTCGGTGCTGTCACACCCCAAAATTTCAAATTTTGGAATGTGACTTAAATTTCACTAAATTTTAAAACTTTTTAGAATAGTTTAAAATTCTGCTTTATTATTTGAGTGTTATCACTTTTATTTAGGCAAAGGAATTATTTTCTAAATAAATTAAATTAATTTAGGTTATAAATATTTGTTTGTTGCATTCATGCTGGAGTAGTATGCAGTAGGGATTTTATTGTGTGGCAAATGTATTTAAAATTCGAATAGAATTCGATTTCGTTTAGTTTATGAATTGAATAGAAGAAACGAAATAGAATAGAGAAAAGAATTCGAATCTGTCTTCTGGGCTGAATCTCCTTCGGCCCACTTCTTTTTTTTTTCTTCTTTTCCTCTCCTTTTTCCTTCTCCTCTCGGGCCGGGTTTCCTTTCTTTCCCCGCGGCCCAGCTCCCTTCCCCGCCAGCCCGCTCGCCCCGGCCCAGCTCAGCGCGCCACCGCCGCCAACCCTAGCCGCCCCCGAGTCCGACCCGAGCCGCCGCGCCGCCCTCGACGTGCGCGCCCGCGTGGGTCCGCCCCTCGGCGTCTGCGCCTATAAAACGGAGCCCCGGACCCCTCCGCGCTCCGTTGCGACGAATCCGCCGCCTCCCCGTGCCCTAGCGCCGCCTCCCGAAGCCGCCGGAGGACCGCCACCCCTCCCCGTCGTCGATCGCCGCCGTTGAGTCGCCTCCCGCCCCTCGCGAAGCCCCGGTGAGCTCCCCGACGCCTCCACGTGCCGCCCCACCTCTCGCGGCGAGGTTCCGCGCCCGGGAACGCCGTTCCGCGCGCGCTCCGGTGAAGCGCCGCCGCGCCATGGCCGCTCCGGTGGTCCGGTCCACCGTGGACCCGTGGACCGGCGGGTCTTGCCCGGTGCACCACCCCGTGGACCGAGTCCACGGGAGTTTTCGATTTAATTTAATATAATTCGGATTATGACGTCAGCGTCGCGCAATAATTAGTATTTTCAGTAAAAGAATAATTCCTGAAATTCTTTAAAATGTATCTTTTGCACTTAAGCCCTTAACCTTTTATTTAATATTGTTTAGGTCCTGTAGTTGTACAAAAAAACCCCTGAACTTTTCTTAAATCATATTTTACCCTAACTTTTTACACTTCAGCCCTCAGAACTTTTCTAAATTACAATTTGGTCCCTGTACGGCCCTGTTTCAGTTCAAATAAACATTTTAACTTCAAATGCTTATAACTTTTTACTCGTAGCTCCGTTTTAAGCGATTCTTGCGCTCACGCGATCGTAGGAACGAGCTCTATCTTTTGGTATAGTTTTTGTAGCAGTTTGGTACTGTTTGGTGTACTGTTCCTTATTGTTTGTGTATGTGTGCTTTGCATGTTACCGTTATTAGAAGAGGAGCCGTTTGAGAATTTCAAAGACCAAGAGTTTGAGCAAGCAGCAGCAGGGGATACAGGCAAGTGTCCTTGACCATTCTGAACCTATGTTTTAAATGTGTCTTTTATAAACATGCATGCTTGTTTAAATATTGAATCCTATGTGTCTACTTTACCTGTTCCATATCATTCCTTGTCGCCCTAGCTTATGATGGTTGTCTTTGGGTAGCTTTTGCTTTGCTTTGCTGTTGGAGTCAATCACCTTATCATGCTAATCTTGACTAATGGTATAATTTAACTAAGTGTTAACCTGCTAATCCGTTTAGCAACTTGGAAAGCTAGGGTCTGAGCAAGGGGATGGTTTGGATGGTTCTCGGTGAACATTTGGTTTGTGATTAGTTCTTGCTCGGATCAGCTAAGGACCGGTTCGTGGAGCATGTAACCATGACAACAGTGCCATCACAAGACTGATAATGGGTAGGCTAGCCAAATAATTAGGGTGTTCTTAATTTTGTGCTCGCTATTGGTAGAATGGGGAAGGGATGCTTTGTGATCCTGGGAACCGCCTGGCATCAGAGGGGGCAGCTGGGGTGTTGGCTCTTGAGTCATAGTCCTGTGTGAACTGTGGGTCTCTGTGAACCAACACTTATGTACGGCTGTGGATCCTTAATGAGCGAGTTGCATTGTTGGGAGCATTCTTTGTAAAGGCTAGAGAGAAACCCCGGTCATCTACCTCGGAAGTGGAATGGCTCTACGGGAATCTCTATCTTGTGGGTAAAGTGGTGCCACCTCTGCAGAGTGTAAAACTTTCATGAAAGCCGTGCTCACGGTTACGAGCGGCATGGCCATCTCACATGATTAGTGGGTGCTGGTTGGATGGGTGGTTTCTGGGTGAATCATATGTATCTTGGTGATCTTTTCCCTCACGGTCTTGTGTGAACCGTTGTCCTCTGTGGACTGTCTCCTGTGTGGAGTTTGGTTTAATTTACTTAATTTACTTGATGGGTAGTCTCAACACACCTAGTAATATAGGTTGCTTTATAAACTGTGTCTTATGTTATAGTTGGCATTTATGCAAATGAACCATGTTATAGCCTTTCTTCTATTAAGCTTGCATGTCATATTTTTCCCCCACTTGCGGAGTACGACATGTACTCACACTTGCTATTCCCCATTCCACATTGAAATGCTGCTCAGAAGATGAAGGCGCCATGGAGTACTTCGATGAGGAATACTAGGCGTGCTGTCTCCCAGTCGACTGCCTGTGTGTTTGGGTGTCTTCCGCTGTCGAGTTATTTAGTCTTATGAGACATTTTTATTCGGATATTGTAATAATGATACGCTGAGACGATGTAATAATGACACTGGTTATACTGTTTACTTCACATTTGTCTCTATATGTGTGGAACTTGATCCTGGCACACATATAGTTATGCATTCAGTTTTGTCCTTAAAACTGGGTGTGACAGGTGCACTCCAACAGACTAGCCAAAAATCAGATTTTTCATATACCTAACATGAAGGACCTCACCTTTGAACCTTTCTTTTTTTTCACCCTACCCTATCCTAGCCCCTTTCTTTTCCCTCTCTATAGGTGGGGCCGGGTCAAGGCAACAAGGCCAACCAGCGGGGGCGGCACCACCGCGAAGAGGAGAGCGCGAACCGGGTGAGTCCTCGGCGAGCGCGGGTGAGCGGCGGAGGTAGGGGCCCGCGTGAGGAATGATGGCGGCAGCCATGGCCACCACTGAGGCGCTGAGGCAGCGCGGGGGCGCGACGGTTGGGCTCGGTTATTTGCTGAGCGATGCTGTTGGATCCAGTTTTTGGTGGGTTTCTCTTTTTTTAGCTAACTTATGAAGAATACGGAGACTCTTAGAGATGCGGTTAATAAGTTTGCAGGAACTTGTGCTTTAGGAGTTTAGATATATACACAATCAACTCAAAAGTTCTCTCGTTTAGAGGGAAAAGAAAAGAAAAAAAAGAAAAAATCTGAAATGAGGACATCAAAACACAGTGATCGAACAAACCCTAAAGGCGCATACAAAGCATGCGGTTAATAATATGTCTTTGAGCAATAGCCTCAAGCATCTTGGTCGCTGCTCCTGTGAGCAGCAGTGGAGCTTGCAAGGGCCTCGGTCCACTGGTCGGCGATGTCGCCGGCAATTCTGAGAGCATCGTAGGAGGTGCCCATTAGGCCCCTTCTGGTGAAACCAGCGGCATAGAGTCCATTCTTCCCCCTCCAGCTGTGCGGGAACGGCTTCCTTGGAAACCCATCAACTTGGCTGAACAACTCTTCATCCTACATATTTATTGAAATGTTGATATTGGGCTACGCATTGAATAGAAAGAAGATGCAACTTATGTGTTTATCATATATACTTGAATAGATATTTACACCTAGGAAGATGAAATGCAATTAGGATCGATAACTCAGTATATTATAATCCCGTTTGAATTTGTATTTACACAAGCCATGGGCACTGTTTCAATTCATTTATAAGAAAAGGCATTCATTAAAATCTGTCCGCAAGATATTTATAGAACTAACAAAATGCAAATGCCGGTTGCTTTATTCACAATTAATTATTAGTTATCAATTTCAATAAAATAAAAAAGAGGACCTTAATTGGTGGTGCAGCAAATAAAACGTTGTGCAATCCATATCCCGTTAGGGAAATAAACATTGCTTATATTCTCCAGTTCGAAAACGACAACAGGTGTTTGCTCGACTGCAAATTAATATCCAGCTGCACTAGCTGCATACCAAAACTGAATTGCAAGCGGCCATCAAGTATGCTAATTAGACAGATGGGATCCATCAAGCAAACAAGCATTCCGACATATATGGGCCACCCTACAAAGGTAGAGTGGGCGACACTTGTCTGCACATGATCATGACCAGAAGGCCCTCACCACAAAATCATTATGGGCCAGAATGCTGCAGCATGTGCATCGCCTAACTACTCCACATACATGGTGCTTCTGGCAATCCCTTTTCCAACCCACAAGGGTGCAGCTTCCTCACCACTAGATGGAAGAAGGGAAATCAAATGGGGCAGACTATCAATAGGTACATGCAGTCATGTCCAGTATGTCATAAGTTAATTAATTGCTTAGGTGCAGAGCACGTGCATTAATTCCCGTACCTGGTTTTGTCCAAGTTATTGGGGGTGTTCGGTTTGTTCTGGAATTCTTCATGAAACAAAGCCAAGTTTTGACATGCTAACTGGGTGTTCGGGACCACTATGATAGCTGCTCAGATTTCATATAATTATCTAAAAATAAATTAGGTGGACAAATAGTTAAGCTAGATGCCTTGCCAGAGTTTCTATTTCTTTCGATAGACAAGTCAAATGTCCAAAATTTATCAATGTGCCAAATTATATGGTAAGGCAAGTTTACAGACTCTTCAGCATCAAACCAAATGGCTCTATGCATGATACGTGAAATTAGATCTAGGTAGATCAAATAGATGAATATGTGCTTTACAAGTCCTAAATTTATCACGATAGGTGATTTATCTGCTGCCAAGATTTGATATTTGACTTATGTGATAGTCTAGACTTCAATTCTTTCAGTGTTTGAGGAGAAACTTCGTGTGTGTCTGTGCGCGCGCACAAGATAATGTTGTTAACTGGGCAGAGCGCACAAGATAATGTTGTTAACTGGGCAAATACTCTTTTAGATTATATTATTATTACTAATTTAGTAAATCTGCAAGAAAGTATCCGTATATATGTTGCGAATGAATTCTGCAGAAAGGCTTCTTGCTGGTAAATTTGAACAGAATTCTGTGGAAGGTGGTGAGATGGCATCATGAACCAGTTTTTTTCTGGCCCTGGTCGCTATTAAGATAGACCAAATACCCATGTAGATAGGGCTCCACTGTTTGACCAGGGATCATACAACAATGACGCAAACAAAAATACACAGAGAAACTAAACAAAAATGCACACGCATGATAGCTACATATGAAGCAGATTGAGCCGCTAATGCCCACTCCATCTTCCATTGGCTCTAGCTAGCTATTATAGTTTGCACGATTGAAACTTTGACGTTGTGATATGACATCTACAGTTCTACATATGAATGTCCATATATGTACACACACACACACACACACAATGATGCATCTATGTATGCAAGTAGATAGATCCAAGGAATCAAGTACGGGACTAGCAGCTATCATATCGAGGGCCATACTGAAAAAAGGAAAGCACGTACTATAGCTTAATTTTGAGCACATTTCTTTCCTCTACCTAATATTATTGTTTGCCTTCACAAATTAATTAGTTACACAACATCAATCAACATTGGCCTTGTTTGTCACTTTCTGGATGATCAATTCGTCTTCATGTCAGCGTTGGAGGGATGTCGTCCTCCTGTTAGAATCCTTGCCATCTAGAACCAGGCGGCTTAAGTGGACAAGGACAACATTTATAGATATGCGCATTGAATTTACTTAACATCAAGTACACATTTCTCATTGTGAAAATATAGGCGTGCGTATAACGTTAGTTAGGGGCGTGTATAATTTATCTTCTTGTATCTGAGGTGTCGTTCGGTTCTGGCACCAAGAAAAATGGGCCAAACATCAAGGCCCTGATGTCTGGCTTTAATTTGGGCACACCCAAGTGCCACTACTATGATGGTAAGAAACAAGCCAAACTCCTAGCCAGACAAGCCTAAGACTCAAAATAATTTATCAATGATTACAAAAAACTCAAATGAATTGTCCATGAATTTCATCGTGTGACCAGAGAAAAGATATGTGTGTTGCAAGCAGGTGATTGAATAAGATGCAATTTATATACTGTACAACAATCAAAAGTTCATTCATGAGAATTCTGTTGGCGATTATACATGTGCATGCTATAGTTACCTTGAGCCATGAAGGCACGTTGCTTTTGTAGCCAGTGGCGAACACGACGGCATTGAAGTCCTCTCTGTGGCCGTCTATGAATGCAGCCCCATTCTCTGTGAACCGATTGATTGCTGGGACCACCTGCAGAATATCTTTCCAGATTCATCAGCTAGGAAAACATATATATATTTATCATTGACTACACTGACTGGTGATCTCAATCTAGGACTCTTCTGCCTTGCTTTGGATATATGTGCAATTATTCTTTGTAGCACTTTGAGGTCCCCATTTAGAACTACTACTGTAACTCCGTAGCCCATTTTTGATGATTTGTTTTATCAAGAAATTCATCTCTAATGTTTTTGGGAACCAGGATCACTTACCTTAATTTTGCCATCTTTGATTTTTCTGAGTGCTCCGATGTCAAGTACCGGTGTTTTCCCAGTTTTACTCTTGACCTGAAGTGGGCCGATCTTTGGCCGGTGGAGACCATATTTTTCCGTATCACCAAGGATAAATCTTGAGAAGAAGAGTAGCAAGGAATCAACCCGTTCTATGCGGAGCCACCTGAGCAGGAACATCGAGAGGCCAAATGTGGAGATGCCTAGTATCTCCCTTGGCAATACATGGAGCTACAAAATAGTAGAACATAGGAAGTATGATTTTATTGCATGGATACTATATGATAGTAGATCCACTATGGTCTCTCAAATTTCTTAATATGCAACGGGTTCCTGAAATTTATTTATAACATATTTTTTCTTAAATATAGCATTAACTAAGTACTTGGGAGTTTTTAACAGGCATTTTTACATTGGCAATCATGCATGCCTGACTACCATGCATTTTTCACAGACAAATGTGTGCCTACTTTTACAGTACTGCATGTATTCTTGCTACTGTATCTCGATTTGTTCTACATATATAGGACAAGTTAGGATTGACACTTTGATTTTTTTTTCTTCTTCCTAAAAATATTGTTAGCTCTCACTAATAGCAAGTAACTGATAGACGTGTTCATTTGACAAAAAAAACATATTGCCCTTAAAATATCAAAATGACATCTATTTGCAAACTAACTTATAGAGAGCTCACTTGAAGTCTTGGACACAATAATGTTCAACATTACCAAATTCTAATTTTTTGCCGATTTTGAGCTAACAAATACATTCTGATATGTATTCAATTTTTCCTATTAATTTTCATGTTGTTTTCATTCTTTCCCTGTCTCACACATGTATGCAGGATAAGGAAAGGGAAACTTATGGGCTACTGTAGTACCACATCAGTACATATTTCTATGTAAACAGCGGGATACAAGTAGCACAACACATACTACACAAGACCCATACATGTCAGGTAACAGCATGTTACAAGTGGTGCAACGTATACTATACATCGTCTATCAAATTGAAGATAAGAAATTGGGAGGAAATTGAAAATTTCAGAGCTCTGCATACTTCTACAACAATCCGTAACAATACTGATTCCTTTTCAATTTTCTGAGGGTGTATTTTTATTATGATTCCTTTTCTTATGAAAGTGACAACCCATAAAAGAGGGGGAGACAAAATGGGAGGAAACAAACGTGGCGCTATAGAATTGACCACTCAAGGAACTAGCACACAAGCTGAATTGTATTTGCTTCTGTCTACATCGAAAAACGCGGTGCTACCCGTTTCTCCTGTAGCATGTCTAAAAGCTATTGCCACATAAGTTTATTCATACTATGTTCATGTCTAGTCTACAAACCCGTAGAAAGATCTTATAGATTGTTACATTTTAACCGCCTATATGCTTCCAAAAACGTCAATTGTTTCTGTACCTGAGATACCAAGCAATATATACCCGAAACTAAAACTCTAAAAGGGACATTGATGGCAAAAAGTGATCTTTAGTTGTTACTACTATGTGTTTGCTCTGTTGCTCACCACACCAAAAAATGTTGTTTTATGTACTTGAACTGTTGGAAAACTGGGTGTAAGAATAAAATGTTTGGATCGATTTGTCAATTACTTATATCATCATTTGACTACATGCCAGTAATTAAACACATGATCTGAGCAGTGACGAATTAGAGTTCGTACTTACCTTGTCCCTGACAACCATGGAGGGCATGGCGCCATTGTTGCAGAGGTCGAGGCTGACCTCCATGCCGGAGTTGCCGCAGCCGACGACGAGCACCTTCTTGCCCCTGAACGCGTCCCCTCTCTTGTAGCTGCTCGTGTGCACGGCCACGCCGCGGTACGCGTCCACGGCGTCGGGTAACACCGGCTCCGCGTTCTCGCCGGTGGCCACCACGAGCCACCGCGACAGGAACTCCACCTCGCCGGCGGCGTCGTCTTCGACGACGGCGACCACCCTCCAGAAGCCGATGGCGGCGTCGTAGGCGGCGGCGCGGACGCGCGCGCCGAGGCGGGGCTCGACGGCGAAGGCGCGCGCGTAGGCGTCGAGGTAGGCGATGAACTGGTCCCGGGTCGGATACGCCGGCGTGCCCGGCGGGAACGGCGCCAGCGGTAGCTCGCAGAAGCCGCGCGGCAGGTGCAGCCGGAGCCGCTCGTACGTGCGGCGGCGCCACGACGCCGCCGCGCAATCGTCCTTCTCCAGCACCAGCGACGGCACGCCGCGCGCCTTCAGGCACGCCGCCGTCGCCAGCCCCGACGGCCCGGCGCCGACGATCACCGGGCCGGGGACCCACACCTGCCTCGCCGTTACATTGTCTTCGTCGTCGACTCCGGCGTCCGCGCCGCCGCCGCCGTGTAGGATGGAGCTGGAGGGGTGGCCATCTTCTTTTCCGCCGCCTCCGCGAGAGGTTGGCATGGTGGTGGCAACGATTAAGGAAGGAGACAAAGTGTTTGGGAACGTGATAGAGGTTGCGCTGCTACCTAGCTATAGTTACTGTTGAGTGTTGAGAGTTGGTGTGCTCTTGTGAGCTTGTACTGCAAATCTATATATATAATATGTAGCGTGTAACACCTACAGACATGATAGCTCTCTTCTCATATCAATGTCATCCTTTTTTTTTTTTGCGAGGATATCAATGTCATCCTTCTTCAGTCAACATTACCATTTATTTTTCAACATTTTAAATTCTAATATGAGAACGATATTTGCCACTTTAATTTCGTCACACATCTAATATGGTTTAGACAATAATGGTCGTGTAACCTGCATCGAACGTTTTTGCAAGGCAGCTTATATACTGTTTAAACATCGATGCTGCTATATATATAGACCGAACTGCAAACAAATTGATGAAAATTCTTGCAATTCGAAATTTGAATCAGCCTACATGCTGTATATCCTCACATTGAGACTATATATAAAAAGACCATATTTTTTATGGAATTAAATATCCCTACCCTGTACTGCTCCGCTGCTAGATTTAGATTTGGTAGCCAGATCTCAGTAGCATGGACGTAGGCAATAGGTAATGGCAGGCTTGCCACATGCAAAGGGAGGCATGGGGAACGAGAGAGATGGCTCTAGCTACTGATGAAGTGATGAGGGATGGCGTGCGTACTAGCGTACGTGGAGAGGCGACAGCGCCATGAGTTAATGCATGACATGTACGTCCAAACGCCACAAAACAGTATTGTGAACAACTAACAGAATATGCTAGCTAGGATAGTCTTTATTTAGGAGTAGAGATATGCATAAAGTCCCTTTAGCAGGAATGTATACCGGCACTGCAGAAGCATGGGTTGGCCACCAGCCAAGCTATAATCCAGTGGATATTGTAATGATCTTGTTGTATACTCCCTCCGGTTTTAAATTGTTGACGTTTGACTATTTTTGAGTTACGTTTGACCGTTCGTCTTATTCAAAATATTAGCTTAAATATGCAAAATTATAAGTTATATTTCAATTTCATTTAGTGATGAAACTAATCATAACAAAATCTATGATAATTTTTAAAATATTATGAATAAAAATGGTCAAATGTAACTCAAAAATAGTCAAACGTCAACAATTTAAAACCGGAGGAAGTATATCCTTTGCTCTATTTGCATAAGCACTGCAAAAGCACTTTATTCGAATATATACTGGCACTGCAGAAGCACTGTATTGGACGCGAGAATTTTACTTGATTCTACTGAGAATTAATGTACGCTGATTTCTATTTGGTTCTACATTCCTGTGAAATTACAGCATTCCTATTTTAAGCAAAGCCTTCATACTTCGCTTGATTCTGACGAGAATTGTGCTGATTTATTTGATTCTACATCCTGTGAAATTCTAACATTATATTCCTACTAAGCAAAGCGTTTTTGTTTTACTTGATTTCTAAGAGAATTGAGCTGATCATTCCTATTCAGTTCTACACTAGAGAGAAATGCTAATGTTCCTATATTAAGCAAAGCTTTCGTTTGCGTGCTTTAGTTTGCAAAAGTAGAGGGGGGACTACTGCAAGTTCAGCCGGATGATCATGATAAATAAAGATCGCTGGGATATTAATGATCGTAGTCAAGAGTCTAGTTGCAGTGTGCCCGTGAGATTATCTAATCGCGTGAACATTTTGATGTAGGAAGGAGGCAAGTTGAGGTGCAATTCCTTAATGTAACCACATGTCCTCATTGCAAGAGGAATTCTTTATGAAATTCTTCAAGATATTTTGATATGTATTTAGAAAGGTGACATGTCAAACATGCTATCCTGGACTCACCGGAAGTAGTATTTAACCTAATAAACCCTGCACCAAAATAACATTTGCCCATCGACATTGTTGGTTATGAGGTCCTGTCACTCCAAGGAAGGCGGTTTCCTCTAGATCATACTCCCGAGATTGTTCATGTATATACCACGCATACTCTTCAAAACAGCCATAGTCAGCAAGGATCACAACTATAAGTTGAAACTGTGGCGACAAATATTTCTTTTAAAAAAACAGTGCCAACAGAGAGATATGAGAAGGATGGGACATGGCCGTGACTTGCCTGTGGACATCAAGACATTGACTTAGAACTTGTGGCAATTAGGCTGTTATCATTTGATGGTTGATTGAATGCTGACATGGGAATGGTATGGAGATGCAGAACCGATCGATATGGATCATATTTTGATGACCCATGCGGTCTTCACGTTTCTTTGACAAACTCTGCACCACTTATGGTTAGAGGGCCTACCAACTTAGCTTTCATCTTAATATGTGCCTTTGCGACGATATTTTTCGACAACACACAAGTTATGGACCTCAAACATAGCTAACTCTCTAAGTTGAGAATTAAACTGTATTCATAGGTCTGTAAAAAGCTTTCTTCTATGTTTTTCCAGTCTTGGCATATGGCCTGTGATGCAATGTACTTGCATAAAGCTTATATTTGGCATCATGAGAGTAATTAAGAATCTTTGTGACAATAAGGTTGCCATATTCCATATGTATGCGAGCTTGATAATGACAATTGTTTAGAGGAGAATCCACGGTGTTTCTCAATTAAAAAAATATGCAAGAGGAGGAATTTCAGCACTTTTTCTGCTCGGAATATGAGTATGATGAGTGGATGAAACCATGGCGGCTTTTGCATGAACGACGTGGTTTGAGCTTTAGATGCAAGTATTTATCTGCAATAGTTGTAGCATATATATACTCCCAAGTTTGGTCCTAGGGAATTATCGGTTTATCCATATGTGATGATGTAGCATATATACTCCCAGGTTGCAAGGAACATAGGACCATGTATCTATCTATTTGTGGTATACATATGATGGTGCGGCTCTACTTAATTATTAGGAAATCACTTTTTCAAAAGTTTTATGGTGTATATTAGCGTGGATGCAACTTTTGGGGGCCTACTCTTCGGTTACACTGTGTAATTACAAAAATAGAAACTCTAGAGAGCGACATGTCGCTCCCAAGCAAGAGTGCGTGACACCTACATGCAGCCCATGCAGCCATTCAGCTAAGCCGAGCTGCTACGACCACGGAGCACAGAAAAATGCTCACGCTGATGTCATAACTCTCCTGTAGAACACAACGGTGAAAACAGAATTAAAAAAAAAACGAGTCACCAAGGTACTTCGTCACTATATGTTCATTGTTGGTTACAATAGCTAGTTTGTCACCAACAAGCTTGGTCACATTTTCGTAACTAAAACCATGTAACTATGTATATAATGACCAATAAGTGCATATGTTGGTCACTAAAACTATATAGCAACAAACACAACCTTGGTAACTACATATAACGTTGGTCACTAAAATCGTATATCCACAAATTCTCAAACTTGGCCACTATAAATCAAATTTTAGTGGCCAACAAAGAAAAATGTTCCTTGGTCACTAAAAACTTGGTGACTAAAACCCTGTTTTCTTTTAGTGTGAGTGAGTTATGACATTTTAACAATGATGGGACTGGTACGTGCTTCCCCATGCTTATCTGGTGCGTTTCCAGCCGGGCGGTGAAAGAAACAATTTTCCCCTGGTGCCATAGCTTGGCAATTGGAAACAGAATCACCGTATAACACAGTTACCATGACCGATCCCAACCAAATCGCCAACACCTTCCGGCAACCACACCACCGGAACTGATCACCACACAGTTACCATAGTCATCTTCTGATCATGTTCGCCAGCTTTATTTTGTACGAAAGGCACATGTCCTGATGTCCATGGGCTTCCCTCTACGCCATTCTTTCTTCAGTCATGTATCTTTGGTCGTTTTCTGCCTAGGTATGGTTGGGGAACCATAATATTCTCGGCATTCGACAGCCTCCCCACGCCTACTGCTTGGATGGCTGAGCCTGAGGGCGTCTCGTTGCCCGTCACATAGATTTCTTCAGCTTCCCGGTCTTGCTCGTCACTCCTGTGTTTCCCAGACTGCCTCCCCTGCACTCACTCGTGGGTAAACATCGTTTCTTATCTAGAATAAGTCTTGGCGGAACAAGAGAGTTTGAAATTTGATCATCTTCGGGGGTTTGGAATGGCGGAGAAGATGGAGAAGAGATGACGACAAAACAAACGCTGCAATGACGACTGCACGCAGGAAGCAGTGATAGTGTGCGGGTGGAAAGGCTTGCGCCCCATGACAGCGGGAAGAAAACTTATTACGATATGGTTTCCTTTCGTTTACTGATTAGCTATGAACTATCAAAGGTGTCATCATAGCAGCGAACAAGTCAAAAATTCAAAGTTAGGACCGTATCATTGAATTCACCTTTTTTTTCTTTTTAAAGTACTTGGAGACAACAGAGAAACTATTCATTATCACACTACATGCACGCGCTGTTTGCCCTCTACAATCTTCTTTTTCAATATATAGCAAACATATTTACAAATTTGATTAAATGTGTTACAAGGTCCGGAATTTCGTATAATTCAGGCTCGAAATCTTTTTCATAACCTGCAACTTCAATCAGTAAAATCTCTCTAACATGTCATATGGCAGCATCAGTCAGCCTTCGATTGTTTCCTGGACGACGATTGGGGAAGGTTATACAGAATCAGGCCCATAAGCAATACTATAGCGCCAAAGATGAAAGATGTGCTTATCTCTGCACCATGAGGGATGTAGGGCAGAGGAAGCGAGAGGATGTAGATTGATATTGGCACTGCAATTGAAAGCAAACATTATCAGCACAGTCCTGGAGATAATCCTATGGGCTATGGTCTGGTCAACCAGGAGGTATCAGATATGATGGTAATAATGCGAGAAAAATGGAAACCTGCTGAAGTTGCTGTCAGGGAAGCAACCAGAGCAGACGACATCTTCACCAAATTGAGGAGCGAGACATTGAAAGCCATATTCACCACTATGAACAGCAAAGGTAGGAATGGAGCTCCTCCACAATCTATAAAAGCATGGGTAAATGAGCAACAAATCATACATTTGTTCCTATATAAAAGAATGCAACTTGCACACACATGTTAGTTGGAAATAAAGAATACAGCAATATATAATCCTTAACTAACTATTGTGAATCACAAGCATAACCTAAACTAGTGTTTTTTCTTTAGTGTATTAGTCCGAAAATCCCACCATTCTACAAAATCCCAAAGAGAGATGCATGAGCATTGATTCATCAACATTTTCTTGTAAGTGGTTTTTCTTTAGTGTGTTAGTCTGAAAATCCCACCATTCTACAAAAGCCCAAAGAGGAATGCATGAGCCATTTTCTTGTAGCTACTCAGCTAACTAAGTGTACATATTATACTACAGCAATCCAGAAATTAAACAGAAATGCTCAATTCTGTGCAAGAAGAATTACCAATAGGACTTTCCCCAACATTTAGGAAGCACTCAGCACCACCATTTAGATAACCAGGAAGCTCAGCGAACTTAATGCCCCTCAAATTAGAAAGAAACGGAAGCAGAAGAAAGACAAAAAGAGCCTGCAAATGAGTATTAAATGATATATTATACTTATCCAGTTTTACAAGATCACAATTCAGTGAGGCATTAAGAAAGAAAGTTTGCAATAGAAACAGGCCAATTTATCACCTGAAATCCAGATCCAAATGAATTCACCACAAAGATGTCTGGCCGCTTCCCCTATACAAACATTTGACAATACATTAAAGCTATGAACATTTGACAATACATTAAAGCTATGAACATTTGACAATGAGGTCATAAATCAAACTTCAGATCAACCCCAGAGACATGGTTATACATACAATGAAAACTGATAGAAGAGGAAGAAAATGTCAGAACCTTAAGAAGTTTTGCACCATCAACAAAAGCAGCCTCCTGCAGTACGCAGTTTACATATTTGTGTCAGATTTCAGAACCTATACAAAAGTAGCTATAGCTATATAGGATAATGTACGTGGCAGTGGCAGTACCTTCAGAATAGATGCACCAGCTTGAAATGCTGATGAAGCAATTGTCAATGCTGGCCAAATTAACCTGACTCCGGAAAGAAGCTGACCCTCATTCGCCCCACTAAAAATCAAAGTATTGAGATGATCTATCAATCACAGTTTAACAATACAGCAGTAACATTTTAGTGAAATTTTTTAGCACAATAGCACTTCACTAGCTTACTTTTTGACCAAAATACATGTCATGGCAAAGATCCAGAGCGACAATAAATTAGACTTTTGAAATGGCATACCTTGCAACAGCGAGAATCACACCAGAGGTTACTAGTAAACAACCAATGATTTGCCTTATCGAGTACCTCCTACCCAAAAGCACGGCCGAGAAGATAAGCTGCCACACCAGGAACGACTGCAGCACACATTTAGAAGAAAATTAAGTTTACATCATTCCGGAGTCGTAGCAGATTTCGACACTGATAATCGAATGGCATTTGCGATAGCAGAACATCATAAACTTACATGATTCTAGAGAAGCACTGCTTCCTAAGTTATAAGCAGATATCACAGAACAAAGCAAAACATTTTAACGAAGAATGAACAGGAAACAGAGAGGTAACATACATATTTGCAAATAAGGAATTTTATTGAGAAATAACGGAATGCAACTGAAAGTATGAAAATAATGAGATACCTGGGACAATATAGGAATAGCAGGTCCAGGAAGACAGGCTGCAAAATTAAACAGAAAAAAACTAACGATCAGTTAACCTACAACCACACTAATCTCCAATATTCAGCAAGAAATGAACCATGTTGTCTTTCCACCTCTCTTCAGTCAAGCAGGGAATGCAATTTAATCAGTAACAATTGATTGGAAACGTTACCTGCGGCGGACATGCCAGAAGCGACTCCGAGTGCCTCCAGCAAGCCGATTGCGAGGAACCGGCGTTTGGGGAGTGCCAGCATGTCCTTTGTCACCAGCCCTGCGCGGTACCTCGCGTAGAGTATCGTGAAGTACACGGCAACATACCTGCGCGCCCAAGAGAAATTAGCACGTGGAGTAAACGTTTCTGCGCATTTCGTCGAACGCCTAGCTCGCGGCCGCCTGCGGGGCAGGACGGCAAGAGGAAGAAGGCAGCTCGGCACGGCTTGGCTTACTTACCCGAAGGTGGTGAGCTGGGCGAGGAAGAAGGGGTACGCCTTGAGCGGCACGAGCGCGAGCTTGTAGAGCACGCGGTTGGCGACGGCCAGCGCCACCACGGCCGCCGACGCCACGGCGGTGGCCGCCGGCGAGGAGGAGCCCATCGACCGTGGCGGGGTCACGCCGCCGAGCTAGGCTATTCGAGGGAAGTATGCACTGGGCTCGGGAGGAGGAAGGCCATGGAAATGGAATCGCCGGACAGGGATGATGGCGTCGGCGGCGGGCGGCGCGTGGATTTCTTGCCGTGGGAGTGCGGGAATCGACGTTTCTGACCTTTCTTCCGCATGGTTTGTGCGCATTTACAGTTAGACCCTTATCTTTCCATTTTTGCTAGAAAAGGGGCCTGTCTGAGACGGTGTTCTTCACATATGGAGTGAGGGAACATATAAAAAGAACCTCAGATCATTGAGTAATTATAGAAACAGTGTTTGACCATGGACTTCCTTTTTGAGACTTCAACATGAGTTTGGGTGCGGTGTCACTGATTCTTACTACTCCCTCCGGTTTTAAATTGTTGACGTTCGATCATTCGTATTATTCAAAATATTAGCTTAAATATGTAAAATTATAAGTTATATTTCAATATCCTTTAGTGATGAAACTAATCATAAGAAAATCTATGATAATTTTTTAAATATTTTAAATAAGACGAATAGTCAAACGTAACTCAAAAAAAGTCAAACGTCAACAATTTAAAACCGAAGGGAGTATTTCAGAACTCAGAAGGATAATATAAGCGAAAGAGGATTACAAGCGTGTTTACTAAGCATCGAGGGTGTCATCCCTGGGGTGACGGTGGAACATTCCTTCCTTCGGCAAAAAGCTAAGCAGGTACTGCATTTTTTTTTTTTTGGGAGGGGGGATGGCAAGGCACAAAAGCTTTATTAAGGGCAGGATTACACTCTCTGCTGCTGATCACCTCCATCAAACAGTTTGAGAGTTGATCCGACCCTAGACACGCGATTATTTAGACAAGCTAATTTCGCAGATGTACGTGAAACAGAGTTTACTTCTCTCCTGACAAAAACAACTTAGAAATCAACAAACAACCTGCCTAGCTCTTGAATCTCGCGCCATAAGCCTGCGATAATTGATTGGCCCTCCGTGCCAGAGTTCAAGGATTTCACCATGGACAAGGCTGCCCATCTCCATATCAATGCTACAGCCATTCGCATGGGCGAGTATTATAGCCTCTCTTGTCGCCAGAGCTTCCGCGGTTAGAGCATCAGCAACATTGTCATACCATGCTTTAGCAGCAACCGCCATGCGCCCATGCCATTTTCAGTGCTCGTCTGTCCGATGAGGAGAGATTTTATGGTGGATCATGATACCTATAGATCCTCACCTGTGGATCTTACTAGAAAGGAAAGTACCACCGAACAAACTGAGAAACAAAAATGACGGCCAGGTCATGCCCAGATGATGACAGCGAAGCCCACCACCATGCCAGCTTAGAGCATCTCCAAGAGTTTCCAATAGAAGTTCCCAAAATCTAGTTTTGGGAATGAAGGGGGGGAAAAAAACAGATGTCCAACAGCATCCAATCCTGCTCCCAATTTTCTCGCCACTCCCAATCCCAGCGGCCTCGGTCGCCAGATATTCGCGTTCGACTGCGCTCCCAATCGGGGAAATCAAGCACAAAACGGCAACTCGTGACAAATTCGTGTCTTCCTCCTTCGTGCGCCATTCGTTTGCCCGTGCTCGTTCGATGCAGGCCATCGAGTTCCAGCGCGCCGCGTCACCGGCTTCGTTCTTCCGGACCAGAACGCTGCGTCACCGGCTTCGTTCTTCCAGACTAGCGCGCGGCCATCCTCGACCCAGTCCAGGGCGCAGCCTCCGTCCGTCCGTCGATCAGTCCAGGGTACGGACTGCTCCAACGACAGCTTCGTCTCCACGTCGTTGATTCTTTGGATTAAAGCTGCCCTGCTCAGTTCAACGGATGTTGAGTTCAGTTGGATGATGGAGCAGAAACTTAATCGTTTTGGGAATCAATCTTTAAGAACTGTTGGAGGAGATTTTTCTTTTCACTTTCAATATTTTTTTGGAAGCTCTCAAAATCAGTTTTTTGGGACTCACTTTATTGGGAACTCTTAGAGATGATCTTACACAGCCACCAAATGCAAACCTAGTTGGAAAACAAGGGGTTTGAAGAAAAAGAAAGACTCTCCCCTACCACTGTAACCTTTTCATGATAAATAATTTACAAGCTTGACACCTTTGTTTTACAATAATGCCCATATAATGACCATGATACCTCACCATAATACTTATAATATCAATGGATTGAGAGGGTAACATACTAAGATTAGAATCATTGGATGAAGGGAATAAACGGTGCGCATCCATTTGGGTCTACCGAAAAAATCTCGTCCGTGAAACTGTGTTAAGAAAGACAAAATGATGACCCACACTTGTACTTGATTTTGTTAGGTATCCATGATCTGTCCATATGTAACCCACACCGCGAGCTCTGATATCTATGTCAAAAACCATATTGTCTTAAGTACTTTATATAAGGGTTCGTAGTCGTGATAGAATTTAACATATTTTACATTTTCATCTGACTTGTTCTTATATTTAATTATTAGTGATCAAGTTGATTTTAAGAATACATTGTGTTATTTTACATGATGATCTAACATTTTTGAAATTTTGTTATCTAATTATGTGGCCAAGTTATCAGGATACATGGCGTTATTTTACATGAGTTCAAACTATTTTATCTCATAAATATATTTTGCTTCATGATACCTTTATGTATTAAATGTGGGCGAGTAGAATTAGTACCTGTAGTTGCTTCCAAATGCACCGGTTGTATATATAATAACCCATGCTATAGACTAATTATATACGGGCAGAAGGAAAACAAAAGGAAGACCACAAAAAAGAGAAACAACAGGTGGGAGCCGCAGCTTCAGTCACATACAGACTAACTGATCTCTCCCATGGCAAAGTGCAATGATGCTAGGTCCTTGTGAGAGAGCGCATATCCTAGCCCGTCTTCGGTACCTTTGTGACCTATCCATCTTCCTTTGTCTTGCTCTGAGTCCCCTACAGCTTAGGGCCTCATAAAGATTGTTTTTGCCCCCGGGGCAATGAACTGAACTCGAATGATGCAAATCCCTTCTTGTGGGTTCTCCTCGGTTAAGTACTCGTCAAAATAAGGTCATGTAGTATATAATTTCCTAAAAAGGATCATACACTAAAACTGGTGGGAGTAACAACTTAATGTAATCCAGTCAGTCTGACGACTCTGAACCCCCTGTTCATTCAAAAAATAATAACTTCCTTGTCCCGTGGAGATATTCTTGCAACCTCTTGAGGAACAATAATTTATTTTGCAAACTTTTATCAGATACTCTACGTATCAACATATACACAATTTGGAAGATTATATGAAAGTTACTCTAACTGGAGCTGATACAACCATGGGAACAAAATAATGAAATAATACGACATCACCGTGATGCTTAAGGAGAACGGCTAGTGGAAAAAGCTAAATATTATTGCTCCTCTCTTTCAAATATTGCTTCTGTTCAACACAGGTTTGTTTGCGTTCTTGTCAAGCTGGGCTTTTATGTCTTCAACAAATTCCTCCTCGTAAGTCCGGTTGTACAGCTCGAATGCTCTTAGGCCCCGTTCGGATGCGTTTAGAGGCCCTCTAAAGGCCCAGGCTCTAAAATTTTTAGAGGCCATCGAACCGAACGGGGCCTCTAAAGTGAGTCGGTAGAAGAGGCCTCTAAAGTGCCGGCCCTCGCGCAGCCTCGCCGTCGCCCTCGCCCTCGCGCAGTCCCTATCCGCTCGCCTCCCCCGCGCTAGGGTTCGCCGCCTCCTTGCCCGCCGCGGCCGCCGCAGATCTGGCGCCAAGGCGCAGGCGACGCGTGCCGCGCAGCCCCCCCTTCCTCCCCCGACCGCTAGAGCTCCGCCGCCTGCAGGCCGTCAAGCCGCGCGTCCCGAACAAGCCCAGCAAAGGAAGTCGTCGCCGCCGGATCTCGCGTCGACCGAATCCGGGGCCGCCGCGGCCGGATCTCCTCGACAGCAGCTCGTCGTCCAACATGTCGGGCTCCGGTGCAGGCGGGGAGCGAGGGGACGGTACCCGGGACTTCTTCGGCGTCCCGGATCCGTACTCGCCTGCCCACGGCTTCGTCCCCGCCGACGCCGGCCGGCGTTCCGCCGGATCCAGCAGCAGGGCATCGCGCCTCGACTTCGACGGCCTCGCGCTCAACGACGACGGGCCGGACGGCGACGCGTCGTTCGCGGCGTTGCTGGCGGGCGGCCTGCGTGGCTATTCCGGAGGCACATCCGGCGCCACATCCGCAGCCGCTTCCGGTGCCGCAGCACAGGCGACAGCCGCAGCACAGGCGGCGGCGGCCTACGCTCCCCCTTTCGTGGCCAACCCCGGCCCGTACTGTCCGCCATTCGTTCCCCCGCCGGCCGCGTACGGGCTTCACTACGGACCGGCTGCCGCCGCCTACCCTCCCCCGTACGGAGCGGCCAGCGGCGGCTACCCTCCTTACGGAGGGCCGAGCGGCGGGTACCCTCCGTACGCTGCGATGCCGCCTCCGCCGCCGACCCAGCTCCCTGTCCGTGGTGGCCGTGCAGGTGGAGGTGGCAGTGCTGCTGGAGGTGGTCGCGGTCGTGGAAGGGGAGGTGGTGCGCGTGGCCGAGGTGGCCGTGGTCGGCGTGGAGGACGCGGCCGTGGCGGATCCAGCTCCTCTCGCAGAGGACAGGGCGCCGTGGTGGACGTGGACAGTGGAGACGACGAAGAACCCGATGCCGCAACTGATGAGGTATGATTCCGCCTTCCCCCGTTCCCTCTAGTCGCATTCCTCCGTCAAAACGGTAGCCGATTCTTCGTTTCTTTGCTCTGTAGTCTACCGATAGATGCAATTGGAACGAGAATAACACCACCGCTCTGCTAGAAGTTCTTCTCGAGGAGAAGAACAATGGTAATTATGTAGCTGGGAACATGAAAGCGCGGTGTTATCCGCTGGTAGCCCAGAAATTTGAGGCTAAGACCAACAAGCGCCACGACCAGACTCAGATACGCAATAGGATCACCCGGTTGAAGAGCCTCTACTCCTTCATTAAGAGACTGCAGGACAAGACGGGGATTGGTAGGAGAGAGGACGGGTGGCCAGATGCTACTCCTGAATGGTGGAAAGACACTCTTAAGGTAAGGAACATGTATGATTGAGTTCAGTGAAGGCTTTGATGTATGCGTAACCGTTTACTTACATCCAGCATGTCATTTTGCAGGGAGCGAAGCATAAGGAGATCAAAATGTTGGAGACAGGACCGCCACCGTACATGGAGCTGCTGCGTGACGTGTTCCATGACGTTGTTATCGATGAAACCGCCCGGTACTGTGCTGGAGATGCAGATGAAGACGACGAGTACGATGAGGACGACGACACCAATGATGCCTTTCCGTTCGATTACTCCAGCCCGACGACCACCTCGAGCAACAAAAGGACTAGCAGCACCAACACCACCGGAGCAAGCCCGTCTAAGAAGAGAGTTCCCCCGATGGTGCGGGTGTTCGAGCAGATGAGGGACGACAATGTTGCAAGGCTAGAGCTGATGAGGGAGGACAACATGAGGAAAGCTGAGCTGCAGAGGGCCAAGCTAGAGGAGAGGAGAGCAAGGGAAGCGGAGAGGCAAGCAAGGGAAGCGGCGAGGATACGGAAGTTGGAAGAGAAGGCGGCTGCTCAACAAGAACTTGATGCTATGCTAAGGCAGGCGGTTGCAGATGGAGTAGAGCCTGGAAGCATTGAGTACATGGCCGTGACATATATATTTCAGGACCCTGTGATGAAGGCCAGCTACTACGGCTGCCAGGAGCCCGCGCACCGCCTAAAATTCATCCAGTCCTACATGCGCATGAACAATATGGATTAGTTTCCTGTTGAATAATGTAGAACTGGACTGCTGGCTGTTGTGTTGTTGTATGTCTCCCCTATTCGTTGTTGGACAATTTTTTTCCCTAGTCGTTGTTGGACAATTTGTTGTAATAAATTGACTGCTGCATGTTGTGTTGTTGTGTGTTTTAGTCGTCGCAAAAGTGTGTTCGTAATCTGCTGCTTAGTGTCTGCTGTAGAATGCCTGCTTTCTTATCCCGGTTCATGCTTTGATTGCTTTAATTGTGGACCTGACTTGTGACTTGTCATTTGTGCTTGCAGGATGACGAGGCCTCCTTCGGCTACACGGCCGGTGATGATGACGACGACACCGATGGGACCGATGATGAAGACGATGATTCGGATGATGAAGACAACGGGTTCGATGCAGAACAGCAGATGGAGCCGGTGATGCTATATGGTATGATCTACAACGAGCTCCATTTTTGTAAAACCCCTAGGCAGAGAAGCTCTGAAACTGCACTAGACATGGTCATGCGGTGCCTTTCACATCCAGCCTATAGCTCCAACATGTTTAAAATGAGGCCACACTTGTTTCATCATCTGCACAATACATTAGTTCATTCTTATGGCCTACAGTCCAGCACCAAGACTTCTAGCATTGAGGCATTAGGGATGTTTCTTTGGATGGTTACTAGTCCACAACCACAAAGGCAGGCCGAAACCATTTTTGGGAGGTCCCTAGATACTGTCCATCGAAATTTTTACAAGGTATTGGAGTCGGTTTTGAGGCTTGCAGTAGACAATATTAAGCCAGAGGACCCATCCTTTAGCTCCATACACCCAAGGTTGCTAGAGCCTAGGTTCAGGGGGCTTTTCAACAATTGCATTGGTGCTATTGATGGCACGCATGTAGAGGTTGAAGTTCCAACCAAGAAGGTGGTTCAATACCTAAACCGGAAGGGTAAAACATCACAAAATGTGATGGCAGTAGTGGACTTCAACATGAGGTTCACCTTTGTGCTGGCCGGTTGGCCGGGGTCTGCTCATGACATGAGGGTTTTCAATGATGCCTTGACAACTTATGCGGGCAAATATCCAGCACCACCCCCGGGTAATCAACCTGCCAACATAATAACAAACATATATGCCTAGTTCATACTGCCACGTGCAAGGGAATTCAAATTGTACTTTTCCTTGATGCAGGGAAGTACTACCTCGTGGACTCAGGATACCCGAACAGAACGGGCTATTTGGCTCCATACAAGGGGACAAAGTACCATATTCCTGAGTACAGGCAAGGAGGACCCCCTACAGGTATGCAAGAGACATTCAACTACTCACATTCATCACTTAGGAATGTGGTTGAGAGGGCATTTGGAGTTTTAAAGGGCAAGTTCCGCATGCTGCGCAATGGAGTTCCAACTTATCCATTGAAGAAACAAAGCAAGATTATTGTTGCATGTATGGCACTTCACAATTTTATTAGAGAGCATGGTGGCGACGAGTTCAATGAGAACCTGGGGGGTTTGGATGATGAGGCAGCAGCGGGCGCTAACGACGGCTACGCTTCTTCCTCTTCTGATGACGAGGATGATGCGGACATGGGCGCAATCCGTGACCACATTGCACATGGACTGTTCCAGAATTGGTAATTTCTCCGCTGCTTTGTCCTTCCGGCCGGTTGGTTCATCCATGTTGTATGTTCTTCAATGTTCTCTGTTGCCCATTTCGTGTCATTTGTGCTTGCATGTTGTATGTTGGACAATGCTTCTTCTAATTTCCTCTGTCTCGTTAGTAGTAATCCTTCGGACTATGCATATGCAAATGCTGGCTTCGTGTGGTAGTTGTTGTCAGTAGTGACAAGTATGGTATATGTCATTGGCATTGCCATGCAACTGCTGGCTGTTACATGGTATTGGCAACTCGTATGTAATGTTGGAATCATGTTTGTGATGATCGCCTTATGGCTGGAGATGTTTCGATGGAAATGGATTATGGAAGACTGCTAGTACTTGAGATGTTGTTAACTAGTCCTTGATTCTATTAACTAGTCCTTGATTCTGTTACTTGAGATGTTGTTAACTAGTACTTGAGATGTTGCCATGCGACTGCTGGCTGTTATGGAAGAATGCATGTCAAATGAAGTGTGCTTGCATGTGTGCATGGAAAAGGGCTGATAATTTGTCATTTTCTGCAACTTTAGAGGGGTGCTGCAGTGGAACCAAACACCCCCTCTAAACTGCAGCCCTCTAAAGTTGATGGCACATCTGACACAAATTTTTAGAGGCTCACTTTAGAGCCCTCTAAACTGCATCCGAACGCTACCTTAGTCTTGGGAGAGATGCCAACCCAGAAATGAACCCGGCACTGATATCTTCTCTGGAACCATAAAATCGCAACACCTCTAACTTGGGCATTGCTCCGCCGAATTACATAGACCAGACAGTATGATCAACCCATAACAGCTGCAGCACCATCAGGCTCGGCCAAGACTCGCGGTTGAAATTGAGACGGACATCTACCCTGTACTGAAAGGTACCCCAAGACAGACATAGGATAGACAGCTTGGGTAGCTTGCCAAGAACACGTAAGGCAGCACCAGGTCGAACCAGGTAGGTTTCCTCTAGCTTCAGCTTCACAAGGTTGTGGAGGTCTCCAATCCATTGCGGAAGTTCCACCAGCTTGCCCACTAGCTTGAGGCTCTCGAGGCTCTTCGGTGGTGAGCACTTGTTGTCCAAGCCACATAGATAATTTTCATTCCCCATTGACGATGACTTCATTGACAACGATTCGAGCCGACTGAGATGGACAAGCACAGAACAGAGCTGTTGACAATTTTTTTGGTTGACACCGGTCACTTCCAACTTCCGCAATTGACTCAGCTCTCTGATGTCTTGTAGGATGCTGGCCTTCCCCGGTGCAATGTTCACAGCACCCAGGGTGTGTAGGGCTTTCAGCTTCCTAAGCCCTCTTGGCAACAGGATGCCACTTGACTCCACTTGCTTTCCTAGAAACGGTAACAAGACGCAGCACCAAGCCGTGCACACATCACGCCTACTCATGTCGCCCTCAATTTCCATTTCGTCACCCATAACCTTAGGTTTCCAACAGCCCACACAAAGTGTCGGCACAACTTCTGTGAGGACTTCCCATGGTTCATAAAAACTGCCTGCTGAGTCCCCACCACGAAGAAACTGTAGCTTCCTGAGCTTGACAATGGTCTTTGGCAGCTTGATTATGCGTGTGTCTGAAACATCTAGTGTTTGCAGTTGCTTCAGGTTACCCAATGAATCTGGCAAGTGAAAAATACCGGCACATCCCCTAAGAGAAAGGTATTTCAGGTGAAAAAGCTTCCCTATGTGCTCAAGGTGGTGATTGACTAGACCTTCCGTGCCTTCCAAGTCGAGTACACGCAACATTCTCATCTTGTGAGAAATGTAAAAAGGCCTCCATTTCCCAAACACCGTTAATGGCCGGATGCGTGACAGGTCCACTGAACCCTCAAATTCACATCTGTTACCATCCCAATTCCTGCTTACTACAAGGTGACGAACTTTGCATTGGGCACCATTCAACCTGCAACCTTCCTCCATTCTAAAGACCAGATTTTCCTCCATCGACTTTGAGATGCTGATTTCACGCATCAGGTCATGGACTTGGCAAGAGTCAATTTCCTTCCTACTAGCAATTGATTCTTGAAATGGCAGGATCATACTCCTATCAATGAGTTCCATGAAGTAACTGTCAGCTATATCTTCCAAGGACTTGCCACGAACCTCCCTTGAGTAACCCTCCGCAATCCACCGTCGCACCAAACTTCTTCGTCTAATATTTTGGTCTTCAGGAAATATAGACAAGTACAAGAAGCATGACTTCAGATGATAAGGTAAGCCATCATAGCTTTTCATAAGGACATTTCTTATCATCCCAAGTTCTGGGTGCATTTCCAACTCAGCACTAATATGCTCATTCAATTTTCTCCACACCACAGGAGTTTTTGCTTGCTTTGCCAAGAAGCCACCTATGGTCACTATTGCAAGGGGAAGTCCACCACACTTCTTCAGGATCAACTTTGCCTCTTCAATCAATTCAACATGCTTGTCCAGATGTGATGTCTTGTTAAAAACCTAAAATCAGTAGATTCAAGATTTTTAAGTTACTCAAAATTTCCAATTTCTCAAAACTATGTATATATGTTATAATATGCACTATGGACGATAGTAGGATATTTTTTCATGTGTAAATTCCCTATATTCTACAAGCATTTTCTTTGATCCTACAGAAAAGCATATCATACTATAGGTGGTTTTTTACCATACATATGAGACCTGCTCCATGTACTTATAGATAATTTTAACTTCTAAATGCTTATTTAAGGGAAGGGAAAAACAAATATTTTGGAATACATTATTTTATATAAAGAACTTTCTCTTGGAAAATAGCTAGGATTCGGTGAAACATCCTATATACATACAATATAGTAAAACGCAAATAAAAAAAGGTATGATTCAATACCTTTTCAGAGAAGAGGTTTCGGGCATCGTTCTCTTCCATAGTCTTGAGCTTGTATATGTTTCCCTCTTTCTTTGAACAATGCTTAGCAATATTCTTATCCCGTGTGGTGATTATTATCCGGCTTGCTGTCACCAGTTTGGGAAAATTTTTTATTAAAGCATCCCATTCTGTGGTGGATGACAAGTCATCAAGAACAATCAAGAATTTCTTTCCTTCTAAAAGGCTATACAATGGTGTTTTGTCTTCTTGTTGTTTTGTTCGTTCATCATTAGGTCTCTTTTTATCTTTCAGTTGTGTACGCAAGGTTTTGATGAGCTCTTCAGAATTGAAAGGACGCTTGATCGTGACACAAGCACGCTTGTCAAATGTGGCACCGAGGCTTTGACTTTGGTAGATATGTTTGACCAAAGTGGTTTTTCCAAGGCCACCCATTCCGTATATGGAAATCACCTCAAATTCTTGGCTTTCTTTTGAAATCATCTTAATGATTTCTGATTTTTCATTTTCTCGCCCAATAAGTTGTGATTCTTGAAAAGCAGCTACCAACATGTCCACCTGACTATGCCTTTTTTCGTCAATGGAGATATTAAATTCAGAAGTGCCTGTGCTAGACCCTGGCTTTGTTACACCAATTCCATCTTGCAAACCCTAAACATGAGAAGAAACGTTAGGAATAAATTTTAATTTATTGAATCATGAAAAGTATAAATAATATTTTATTTTCATATAATAAAACTATTCATTCTTTGGTGCAATAGTTCAAAAGTATACAAATATTCATATGAACAACACTCAAAAGTCATCAAATTTACCAAGCTTGCATATTTGCGCATAAAATATTTCTCTAGATATGAATCCAGCACATGGTACTGCCACATGTTGGAGACTAATCAGCAACCTGTGTCCCTTTATTCATTGGACCTCCTAAAAAATATGCCTACACCAACGACATCAAACTTAAATTTTCTAAATTTGCTCCTTACTCAAATTTATCTTTTTTTTTCTTTCTTCTTGTATGCGCGGTCCTTTCGTGATGTGTTGGCTTAGATCTATGACATGGGATGATTTGACCTAAAATACTCTAATATGACATTCAACACGTCAAATTATGATTTGGCACATTTATTCGACAGTTGGTTGGCAAATTAATAATTTTAACCATCCAATTGTGATTCAATCCTATTTTAATGTCAAACTCTAGGGTTGGCAAATGCCCTTATACTCTAAAACCACAATTTAAAATTGAGTTTTTCCTGGATTGGAAGATGCCAAACCTTACATTATAATAGATATTTAAATACTTTATCGGTTAGTTAAATGGTTTGACGATAGATATTTATGAATCTATGGAATTGTTTCAAAACGATGATGCATAACAATAGAGATAATTATCAAAATTTGTTTAATAAGGATTATATAGTACAACAATAAAGAATATATTATTATTATAAAATTTTATACTAATTAAGATGAAAAAGTCACTTGGTTTTAAACTAAAGTTAACATAGATTCATAAAATTGATCAATTTTGAATTGCTAAGAAAGCAAATTAGTTGATAAACGAACAAAATGAATTGTTTAGGTAGTAAAAAATTTGTATCCATTTGGTTACTCTAGCCGGTGCATGGTTCACCTGATTGTACCGTCAAAGTACTTATTATTGACAAGATTGCACAAGTTCTATATTTTTTGTGGACAAATTTTGATGCTGGGGCTGCTAGTGGAATAATTTTGCACGTGGCAACTAATATGTCCTCTGTGGTTTTTAGAGCATCTCCAGCAGGGCCCCACATGAGCCCCTACAGCCCCACATGAGCCCCTACACGGGATGTAGGGGCTCGGGGCAAGAAAATGAACTCCAGTAGGGCCCTTAGATGAGCCCCTAGACTTATTGGGTCCCCAGATTTGCCCCCAAAGCCCCCGGATCTGGCGACCTACTCTTGGGTCCCTACATGCGTTGGGCCCACCCAACCACCACGTCTTCTCTTCCCGCGCGACGCTCCCGCCCCGGCCCTTCGCTTCTGCCGGCGACCGCCGCCTCTCTCGCCTCCTCCTTGCGCCAAATCCAGCCGCCTCCGCCACGGAGAAGCTCCCCTGGGACCGGATCCGGCTCTGCCCCGGCGCTGTCACTCGACGCCGCCCCCACCTCCTCCTTTCGCCCGACAAGGCGGCGCTCCTGTTGCCGCGCCCAGCCGCGACGCGCCCTCGCCGTTGACGCCGCACCCGGCCGCCTCCCCCTCGGCTTCTTTCGTCAACGTCGCGCGTCGGGCGCCGCGTGGAGTCGTCACGCGTCGAATCGCTGTGCGCCAGGGAGAGCTGCGCGCGGGGTCGCCGTGCTGGGGAGTGCCGCGCGTCGGGTCGCTGCGCCGTGGAGCCTTGCCGCGTTGGCAAGCCCGCCATGGCCTTCGATTCCCCCCTCCTCCGCGCCATGGCCTTCGATTCGCCCCCCTCGTCGTCGATTCGCCCCGACCATTGTCGATTGCGCCCGCCGGCGAGCTCAGGCACGCCGCCCGCCATGGCGAGGCGCAGGGGCGAGCTCGGCTTGGCCTGCTGCCCGCCTGTCACTTGCGATGCGGGAGGAGGAAGAAAAGGGCAGGAGAGGCTGACGTGTGGGGCCCACATTTTGTAGGGGCTTGCATGTATGAGGTATTGCTGGAGTTGGAGCCACTTTCTAGGGGCTCACATCTAGGGGCCGACCCCTACATGATCATGTAGGGGCTCATATTTATATGCCCTGCTGGAGATGCTATTATATAACAAGGTATGTAATAAGTTGGCTAAGGTCGTGCCTGTATTGAAAACCATGGGTTGATGACAAATCTATAATATGCACATAAGTGATCAACGAGATATTTTTTTAGTTAAGTAATATATATACACACTCTACATCCACCAGATGATTAAAATACATTAGTTTGTCTATTAATAGACATTATAAGTAAAAAAAAATGTAAACTAAAGATGATAAAAATTAACTCAAGGTAGGTTATCCTTTTTATTGGGGGGGAATTCCTTATATGCCAAGGATCCAAACTCATGATACATAAAACTATCAATGATTGGTGGGCCCTTTGTATCATAGACATTCATAGCATATTTGGTGTTAGAAGTTTATTGGGTGGCATACAGGGAATTCCCCTCTATTTACATTTCGATCAGTGTCCTTGCTTTGGTGAGAATAAGTAATCGTCTTTTTGGTATATTTGTATTAACAATAAAAACCTCCATGAAAAGTTTCTAAGTTTGTTGCATGGATATCATTACTATTCTATATCCTGCTGTTGAAAGACAAAATTAATCTCAAAGAACAATTGACTTGTAAGAGAATGGTAAACACTTATCATGAAAAAAATCCATATTATTTATAGAGAAATTAAAGTGAATGACGATATAAAACGAATTAGAGTTAATTATTTTGGATATTGGGAAAAAAATGGTAAAACCTTATCTAGATATTTCTAAAATATTTATTGAGAAATCAAAATTCAACGATGATAGAAAAGGTTGAATGACTTCTATTGAACATTATACATACCTTCTCGTAGAAAACATAAAGCGTCTGATCTGTAGCCAGTTGCTTGTGATTCGGCAGTACAGTCCCTGGCCCAATGCATAAGGTTGCAACTTCAACATGCTCTGTGCACACAACGAGCCGGCTCCCTTTCTTGTTGTTCGGGAAGAATGCTTTAATCTTGTCCCACTCTTCGATAGTGGAGAGGTCCACAAGCACAATTAGATAACTCCTCTCGTGCAAATAATTTACGAACCCATCAACCAAAGCATCACCCTTCATCCTCCCCATCGTCATCAGATCATGGGTAGGATCTGATGATTCATTTGCTCCTTGTTCAAGAAAATCAACATAGAACTGCCTGACAACATCTTGCAGAAACTCTGCTGGACTGAAAGGGTGCGTGATCCTGACCCAGGCACAGCATTTGAACCTGTCTTTGTTCCCCTTGAGATCATTGTAGACTCTTTTGACGACGGACGTCTCCCCCAGAAGAACACTTGCCCCACACACAGAGATCACGCTGAGGTCCTCACCCTTGCTGTCCATCACCAGCTGAACAAGATCCGCTTTCTCTTTCTCTTGCTGCCGCCTCGATTCCTCAATGCCAGACATTGTGGCACTGGCCATGCTGGAGTGATGGACAGCTTCAAAAGTAGCAGGAGGCTGCTTGGAGGAGCAAGAGCCCTTGACGAGGCCGTAGCGCAGATTCCTCTGGCTCACGTCCTCGACCCTGGCTCTCAGCTCCTTCATCTTCTTGGCGACGCTGCGCCGTTCTCGCAGCGCGCGAGGGAGGCGGCGCCACCGCTGTGGTGACGGCCTCTGGGGATGGACGGAGCAATCTTGGAGGCAGTCCTCGGCGTCGTAGGCCACGTCACGGACCTGCTTCACCCAGGTCGTGAGCACCTTGTGCTCGTCGCGCTCCTCCTGTGCGACCATCAGGAAAGACCGCATCATGTCGAGCTCGTCCCTGATGAAAGCATGGTCGCTCTGGACACCGAGCTGCAAGGCCACCTCCTCCGCAATGGTAGATTGGGCGTAGCCAAGCGCTCCATCAAGCACCGCTTTGCCCACACTCAAGGGCGTCACCTCCATGTCGATCTCACCTCTTCTCTTCAGTGCGATGTCTGGATGGAGCAGATGCTGTTAATGTTACAGGGTTATTACAAGGCCTAAGATAAATTGGCGCTATATTTAACAAGATGTACAACATGGACTATATCAGGCTGAAAATACTGATTAGACTCTCAATCTTTTTTTAACCGTACAAATCTATTCGAGCAACCGTAAATGTGTAACTGCTATTTACATTCACACACTTTTTTTCTGCAAGAAAGAGAGAGCTTTTATTGACGACGTCATAATCGGATTACAAACTAACACAATTGCTCAACACATCGGAAACCTGTGCACGCCACACTGCCAAGTGGACCGTGCATTTCGCCAAGTGTGCGAGCTCATGTGCAACACTATTCTGCTCTCTCTTTATGATTGAACCATAACGATTGTACGATGATTTCTTACTACCAAGGGTTGTGACCAACTAGTAATATTTTTGGTTACATAAGAAATTTCATGGTAATCTAAGGTGATTGAGCAGGAGCAAAACTCCATATATTTAGAGTATACAAATTACAAAATACTATCTTCTAGCAATGGACGTGAACCATGCTACATTAAATCACTAAACATTAGAGCGCCTAGCAACATTACCATCACTGCATCAGCCATTCACATGAAGAGTCTCTAAACTGGAAGACTTTAATTACTTACACAGTAGATCAGCGACGAATTAGCCTGCCTGACGTGAGAGACACAATCGACGTATGCAGCGCGACTGGTCTTCCTAGAAACCTGATCGCTGATCCTCGAATCCACGGATGGGATTACTAGATCCAGTTCACAGCATACAGAGGAACAGAAGAGCTGAGGCGATGGCGTGCGCAGTAAAAGAAATGGGAAGGCGACTGTGACAGCTTCTCTCATCCAAGCCTTATAGAGCAGCGGGGGCACAGCGTAAACAAGCTAAAGTATTCGGGCTCACATGTCACTCTATAGTAAAAGGATAAAGAGCGAGCACGAATATATACCATCGAATCAATTCCATTAGTTGAAAAATATGTACCGTCGTGTCACTAATCAGTGGGGCCAGGGCCCAAATGTCATCCTCATATGCGACGGTTTTTTTTCCAACTCATGCTACCTTGAGATGCTACCCAGCAAAATAATTCGTATTAAAGGGTAACGGCTCGTGGTTTGCTTTACAATGCTTGTTATATTATGCTACTTGAGACCTGTCTTGTCATGGCTGCAAGGCTGGAACGCTGGGAGATCAAATTATTCTAGTAGCCCCTCTTTTTCTTTTGATACATTATTCTTAGTGCTTAGTTAGAAAAAACTGGTGGTTCCATCTGAAAAAACGTGCCTCTCTCTGAACATTTATCACAAATCTTTTGCTTTGTCTAATTCTTTGGGATTCATTATACTGCATGTGTAGAGAATCACAACCCATGCTACTTAGTTCCGTGGCTTAGTGGCGAAGAAATTAGCAAAGCGAAAGCTAAAGCATCATGGTCTCTGTTTTTATAAAATGGGAAAGCAACGATCCCTTTATCGGTACAAATGCAGCTTACTCTGTTTTACCTGGCACGACCTAGAAACTTGCTTTAACTTTGGTGTATGGATGAGCGTAGTACCTTACGTCCGGTTGATATATAACTAGCTAATTTGCTGGGCAGTTGCACAGAAATACATGAATACCTTTTCTTTCTTTTTTTTCTGCGATTACACAGTACAACTCAAACACTCACAACGCACGCACACTTACCCCTATGAACACATGTACACAAACCCTACCCCTATGAGCATCTTCGAAGTCTAAAGTCTAAGACAGCAGATCCTTGAGATTGACGAAGTCACCACTGGCGCCTCGCTGTCGAGAGGAGCGTCGCCTACCACTGAAAGCACAATGCCGTTAAATCCTGGAAAATTCGATCCCATGGGGAGTCAAACCCAGAACGACTTGAGGTGCTACTGAGGCTCTTGTAACCACTAGGCTACATGCCCTTTCCGCGAAATACACGAATACCTAGTCCAGTAGTGATACAATTCTAACTCATATGGCAAATGTAACACATTGATTTTCCTTTTTAAGGTACACCATATTATTCAATATATGTACTAGTCCCCTTCCTTTTAAAATAATTATCATTTTGGGTATACTCTGTTTCTGTTCCTACCTATGATATCCGACAGTTATGTGGCAGAGCACCTACCATTTGCCCTTAAAAACAGTTTTGTGGCGCCCGGTAGTCTCAAAAGAAAGTTGGAAATCACTCAACTCGGAACTCAAGAACACGAAATGGTTTTGTGCTGCGATGAAGCTGTAGCGTTTTCAATTTTCTCTCACTTTATTTACACTCAAAGTACAGAAAAGATCATGGCTACCAAGTGGGCTCAGATCGTGACTCAACTGCCCTACAATCTAGCCCACGTGTAGCACGTCAACATTGCATGACTCAACCACTAGGATCCTAAAGACTTGGGCTAACTCTTGACTGAAACAAAGTAAGTACTGACGAAACTGAATAAACAGACACTGTCAAATATCCGACAACAGCTGAAAAACTGAAACCGGGCAGACTCTGAAGCTGAACGACGCACGAGACTTGGACGCCAACAAAGAAATATATGTATATATATACATTACATATGCATGCATACAGTTTTCATGCAGATAAACGACCTTAGTTACTTACTTAATCGTACGATATAAAGATTATATATTACAAGCAGTTCTCGATTAACCTCAGTCCATGCAAAATTATTGCATATCTCACACACACCCAATTCTTCCCCGCACGTGTGTGACAGAAATATACTACCGGCCATTACATCTTCTTCCTGGTCCTTGTCCTTCCACCCCAATCCACAAAAAAAAAGAATCATCTCACTTCTCTCAACTAGACCGTCAACCCGTGCGTCTGCACGGTCTAGCAACATATAGAAATATGAAATATATTTGTTTGTGCCTTTGTGGGGGTTCCATTTAGCCTTACTCAAATACCGTTTTTTTGAGGTTACTTGTTGACAAATCCTGTAATTAATTTGTACTTGAAATATTCCAATAACCATAGAAAAGTTAGGCGGATTTCCATATATCAGGCTGCACTTTTGCTATATCTACATGAGCCCCTTTTTTCATTTGAATGCAGCAATCTTTATATCTCAATTATGGGCCAACTATTTTGTTGATAAGAGTCAGAAGCAAGCCCGTGTGGTCCTCATTTCTAATTTCTACTACCACTAATGCACATGGAAAAAATCGTCGAGCTTAATGTAGCTTGTATTTTATTTGTTATTAGACAGATTAAAATCATTATATTTTTCAAGTTCAATAGACTACCACTTGATATTGTTGGTCTGTAAACATTCTAAACTGTTAAATTTTGAAGAGAAGTGAGGGATTACCTTAGTGATCTGAAATATCTTGTTTTCCAAAACCCATGTCCCTTGAAGTTTCTCGCAAATATCCACTGAAGTATCACTATTGCTGATGTATCAACTTTGACCATCGATTAATCATTTTAATGTCAAGGACTGTCCGTGGTTTTCTTCTGTTCCATGTTCTTTGTTGTTCTTTCTGCTTAGTCTGAATTAATTTTTTGACTGAAGACCTATAAGGATCATGAGAGGAATCCTCCAATTTTCCACAGCATGCATACGCCGCCAGCAATCCAAACTGCAATGTAAAACGGCAAGGCATGTAAGCACACGCAGATAGACTTTCATGCAGACACAGCTCCTGCTCCAAATTGTTGTGGAGGCATGCATGCATATTTATCGAGCACTGGACATTTTTGTTGGTTCATGCGGTACAAATCCGCCGCAAACTGGGCTTAATTGATTAATGGATACGTACCGCAGCAGGTATCTGGAAGCGGCACTCGTCTCCTATACACATCGGCATCACGATTAGTGACTCCTGCACGATCCCTTTCTTATTGATCTACTACCGACCTAATTCCTCATTGCCGGCATTCTCGCTGTTTGCGGTAGCGCAACATGGATGATTGATGTCCGTTGCCCCGCGGCTCCTCACATGAAAAGATCAGAGTGCTCTTCATCAGGCATTCCGCCATCACGATGCTAAGAAAAAACTGCTGCCGATCTAGTTCATATCATGGATCCACGCCGCCCTGCTTGATTGTTTTGTCTCGAAGGTGCGAGAACTTGTACATTCAACTCAATGATTCAAGCTATCTGTCAAACAATTGGGACATGCAATTCTACCCTCCTATCATACACACAATTGTGATATTCAACTCAGTGATTCAGCAAATATGTCAAACAACTGCGAATACACTTCTAGATCCTATCAACTCTCCAGTATCTGATATGGGGTATATTCATAACTGCCATGGATTTTCCGATTGCATTCTACTCATAGGAGAGACAATTCAATCTTTTTGTGATCTAATATCTTAATTAGATGCAATGCGTTCTGAGAGACATTTACCTTACGTACTTCTCCTCTACTGTCAATAGAATTGCGCTTAATCAGTTGATCTGATCTATCGTAGCCGAGCTGTGGTGCACAGTTTTGCCATTATATTCGTGGTGGTCTACGGCTCGTCTGTAATTCACGGCTACCCTGAGCTTCTGTAGGTGCAATCTCTAGTCAATCGGAATTGATCTGCTACCAAACTGTCTTCTGCATCAAGTTCTCATCATCTTACTCCAAGCATGAACGTATCTGTACAACTCACTTGTATGTCGTAAGAGACGTGACCCACTGCGAGCCTCCGATCTCTGCCGCAAGGGTGGCTCTTGGCTGCAGCTGCTTTGAAGACAATATAATACTCATCGCCGAGGTTGCAGTGGCATTCAGCATCTTGTAGAATCCATTACGTTGCACACGATCGAGTGGCCATGCCTCGCCCCAACGGCGGCTGCGGCAACCTGTGTTCGTGTTGACAGGCTATAGAGCTAGGGCTACCATGAAAGCGAGAACGTACAGAGAATTAGAGGACGACGTTTAGGTTCAAGGAATAGGGGGTAATTTAGTCTATTTTTTTTCTTAATGGCATAGGTGGGTAATTTCAATCATTTTAGATCCAACGGCTACTGTTTATCAAACCTTCAATTTAATGCTAAGATGTTTTGCTTTTTGTGAGAATTTCTAGGATTTTCCACCGATTAACGTGGAGTCACCGAAAGGAGCCTCCAATTAGTAAATATATAAGATAAGATAGGGTAATCCACTAACTAACCTACCACAACTACTTGTCAGTCGCCCCATAGCTTGTCCATTCTTCCTCGCATCACTCCCGGGCTAGTATTGTTGCGCGTCGTCGGTGGGGCGACCGAGCTAGCTAATAGCACTTGTCGACGTCCCTCCACTTGAGATACTCGAGGCCGGCGAGGTAGTGCGCGTACGCGCCGGCGACGACGAAGACGTGGAACAGCTGGTGGCTGTGCCCGACGAGGTCGAACCTGCCGGGGGCCCACCGCTCGGGCACGCGCGCCGCGTACACGGCGGCGCCGAGCGCGTACATGATCCCCATCACCGCCTCGTACCGCGCCGACGCCACGGCGCCCGGCGCGCTCCGCCCGTAGACCAGCAGCTTGTGCGCGATGGGCACGACGCCCGACGCGGCCACGGCCGAGAAGAGCGCGGCGCGGAGCGGGCGCAGCGCCGGCGCCTGGAACGCCGGCGCGAGCGAGGCCGCGGCGGCGGCGGCGCCGAGCGCCGTGACGGAGCCCATGTAGAGGCGCTGCAGCGCCGGGTCGCAGAGGAAGGTGTAGTAGGCGAGCGGGTAGAAGGAGGCGACGATGAGCGAGGCGATGCCCGCGTAGTCGAGGCGCAGCGTCAGGACCGCGGCGCGCTCCGAGTGGCACAGCACCAGGTGGCACGCGCTGCTCGTCAGCAGGCACGCCATCGCGCCCGCCAGGTACGCGAACAGCGGCCACCGCGTCACGGTGTCGTTCGTCGCGGGGACGGCGGCCGCGACGAGGGCCGCGCCTTCGTCCGGCTCCTGCAAAAGCACCAATGTAAGTTTTCTTTTGTTAGATTTGCAATACTGAATAAATTGATTGTTTAACAGGAGTTGTATACTTGCTAATTTCTGTTTTGCTCGAAAGCTAAGAAACATAGTACGTACTAGTACTTCATTTGCCAGACCTGCCTTAATAACCTCAAGTAGAAACGGACAATGGATTCATATTGTGGTCCAGAGTCAGGTGAAACATCCATTTACTCCTGTGTTGCAGGTCTGCTAGCTAGCTCGTGTACAATTTGACAATTAAGAGATCCGGGAGGTACAAGACTCACCACCAGACATGCACACAATTTCTGCTACCTTGTTTTGTAACATCCTGGCCCAGGGCTTAATAGGATTGATAAGAATACTCATACCAACAGTTGCAACTTCTTTTCCGGAAGCTCATCTCGAAAGAACTCCGGGGTTAAGCGTGTTTGGCCCGGAGCAATTTCGGATGGGTGACCGACCGAGAAGTCCTTCCCGGGTGCGCACGAGTGAGGACAAAGTGCGCAGAAAAGACGTGTGTTGGTCTGTGGGGACAGTCTTGAGATCCTAGAGAGCTGCCAGACGTGCGGGCCCGGCCTCGAGGAGGCGGGACGTCACAAGTGGTATCAGAGCCGACTCTCGCGGTTTCACGGGCGCGTGTGGGCGCAGTTGCGCAGGCATGGTGTGCATGGCTGGTGTGGGCCCAAGTGGTCACACAGCATGGCACATGCGCTGGCACTGGACGCACGGACGTGGCCAAGAGAGGAAGTTCCTGGCCTGGGGTTGATCGACGAGGACGTCGATCTCCTAAGGGGGTGAGAATGTAACATCCTGGCCCAGGGCTTAATAGGATTGATAAGAATACTCATACCAACAGTTGCAACTTCTTTTCCGGAAGCTCATCTCGAAAGAACTCCGGGGTTAAGCGTGTTTGACCCGGAGCAATTTCGGATGGGTGACCGACCGAGAAGTCCTTCCCGGGTGCGCACGAGTGAGGACAAAGTGCGCAGAAAAGACGTGTGTTGGTCTGTGGGGACAGTCTTGAGATCCTAGAGAGCTGCCAGGCGTGCGGGCCCGGCCTCGAGGAGGCGGGACGTCACATGTTTGTTGCTTGATCGAAATCCAAGTCAGAAAAGGAACCGATTAAACTATATTGGTCAACACGTACAGGCACTCTGTGTGACGTTTACAAATCTAGCTAAGAAAATGCTTCCATGATATTTTGCATGGCTGGCTAAGAGCAAAAGCAAGTGTTGCTGCCTCAGCACATGCAGCACAACCATCACGATTTGGTTGGTTGACCGAGAAACAAATAAGACTTGCACAAAACTAAAGTGGTTGTTGTCCATCACATCAAAAGAAAATGGAAAGGGAGAGTTGCAACACTTCGCGCTAACAGTTGCACATGCCTATCACTCACATATCACACAATTAATCTCTTTGAAACACATTTGCAAACTCCAGCTGGTTGAGACAGCTGAGCTACAGGTACCTCAACCCCAACACTCCGACGCACTAACCAAATCTGCTGGCAAGAACCATAACTATTGTACTACTACAAACAAACCTAGAGTACCTTTGTGAAACACGGCTGTTGGCAGAAACATGAAAAGACTACTTAAAGTGAGTCAACCAAATTAGTGCTGTACCATACCGATGTGCCACTCGATCTGAAGAAATAATGAGAAGCAAAGCAACAAGCATGCATGCCTCAAGCTTGTTATGAACCCTACCTAGCTCTGTAAAGTAAAAGAAAATTGACAGACTTGTTGTGAAAATGACGCCGATGGATTGGAGCCAGCAATCACCATCCCATTGAACACATGCCAACTCGAAAATCAATATGAAACCCACCTACCTGAGATCAGTACCATGGCATACCCCATTACCAAGAACACATAATTAATCACATGACACTGACATACTCATCTTCTGCAACCGCCTCTAATTGGGTCCAGTGCAAGCTAGGTCAATAGTAACTAACATGATTAATTAACTGCATAATTTAAGAAAAGTAATGAACAAAAAATAAAATAGTGGTGAGTACATGGCACCTGGATCTGGATGGCATGATGGTGGTGAGTGAGTGAGGAGGAGGATGTGTTGGGAGGTGGACAGATCTGCTGACCATCTTCAGACAAACCAGCTGCAGCAGCGGATGGAGGCAGCAGGAGACACGCTGCGAGCGCGTCGTGCCGCAGCGCTACTGTCATGTTGGCCATGCCCACCAGATCGCCCCAGGATCCTATGCTGCTACTCCTGCTGCTGCCGTCCCTCGGGATCACCATTGCTGTGAATATTGTCAGGCACAGAAATAGCAGGAACCCTACCAAATGCCTGCAGAAATAAATTAATATCAGGTATATATGCGTTTTTTTTCTTAAAGAAGTGCTATCAGTTATATGTATGCAGCTGCAGAAACAAATATCAGGTGTATATGCATTATTTCTAAAGAAGTAGTAGGGAGACGATCATTAGAGGCGCGCGTATATAGCTCCTTGAATACCACAAAAAAGAAAGGGCAAAATTCTGATGATGCGGGAATCTGACGAACTTACGACCAAACGTTGAGCGTCTCGTTGTGGACGGAGAAGATGCTGAGGAGGGTCTCCTTCATCGGCCACTCGCACCGGTAGTAGCCGTGGATGAACTCGTTGTCCTTGAGCCATTCGGGCAGCTCGTCGTACCGGATCAGCTCGCACTTCCTCTTCTTCGCCTTCGTCGCCGTCTCTCCACCGGCACATTTGCACGTTTCAAAGGACGTCGTGGTCGGAGAAGAAGCCATGGGTTCCTCCTCCAAGGTCACCGCCATGCTCTTCTCGAACAACTCCTTTTACTTGTGCAGTGGCCCTGGCCTTTCTTTTGCACAAGACCGCACAGCAATGCTTTTCTGCTGGAACCAAAGACTAGAATGATGTTATGTGCAGATCCTCAAGACAAGGAACCATGCAACGGAAGGAAGCTGGGCTGGCTGGCAATGGTGGTTAGCTAGCTTATGTAAAGGAGGAGAGAGAGAAAGAGAGACAGGAAGTGGACACATTTGCCTCTCACTCTATATACGCATTTCTCTTCTTGTTGTGTCCCTTTGTGCGTGGTACCATGTTGCTCCTTGGAGCCAAACAAGGAGTGCAAGCTATTGGGATCTCTCCGGCTTTATACTAATAATATTCCTGGCAGAACAGTTGATCCCTCCACGTAGATGCGAAGATTCCGATGGCTTGTGGCCTAGTAGTTGGGGTTGATGTGAGAGAGAAGAAGTGGTTGAAATTTGCTGATATATATCATATCTATGTATGGGCTCAAGAGAAGGCGAAAGATCTGTCACGTGTATTCATCATCTTTTACATGATTGAATTGTTTTCTTGCGGGATTTAATTTGCATGGAGTAAGGATTGGCGGTTTCGTCTAAGGAACAATTTCAGCTAGCCTTTTTCTTTTATTAGTAGTTGGTAGTTTGTTACTGATGATGATGGCGTGCCATCTCAAAACCATACTTTTGATGGAAAGAAGACAATCGAGCAAGAAAGGTTAGTCTCAATTCTCAAAGCACACGTAACAAAACAAAAGAGTACTAGGTTGCTGCATTAGGAACCAAAGCTTGCGTCTGTCTTTGGGCCGGGGGACCAAGAGTAGTAACTGTCACTTTGTTCCCCATTTAAATTACCTTGCAGCATGCGTTCGACTGTGAAAAAACTCTGAACGGGTAGATCTGATGATGCACATGCATATGGAGACAAGGGCGCCCTTCATGAATCTTTACTTTCACCTCAGCTTCCCATGTATGCACTCTCGAGCCAAGCTTGAAATGGGAAGTGTTACCATTCTACATTTGGCTCTCAACTCTAGATCCATGCAAGATTGTTTGGTCACAACAAAAGTGGACAAGTGGTCACCGTACCATAGGTACCAAACCTCAAATATTATATACAGTAATAATAAAATATTACTGCGACTCGGAAAATAACATCTTCTCCCTCTTCAAAATGTGCAGAACTAGCAGGATAGATCAGGATGGAAGAACAATCAGAAAGGTTAGGGGTCAAACAGATCGCAATTTTTTATTTGAAACTGGTTTTATAGACTGTCCTTGTCTTGCGTTAAGGAGAATATCAAAGCATGTGCCACGAGGATATCTATTATATATATAATTGACCACGAAAAGAAGCCTCCACGTTCGCTCTCAAGGCCTAGAAATTACCACGTTAATTCTAAAATGCTATAAATTCCCACGTTAATCCGAGAAAATAAGAAGAGAAAATTACCCACCACTGCCATTATGAAACAATTAGTCAGAAAACCCCCTAAAAATATTTATAAAATAGCTAAATTCGAAATAATAAAAATAACTAAAATACCCGTCACACCTATTTCTAAATTACCCACCATGCCATTATGAGTCAAAAAAATAGCTAAATTCGGAATAATAAAAAATAACAAAAATATCCTTCACGCCTATTACTAAATTACCCTCCATGCCCTTACAAGTCAAAAAAAACTAAATTTAGATTATAAAAATAGCTAAAAATATCTCTAATTCTTATGTTTAATTTACCAACCATACCATTATGAGCAAATAGCTAATTTTTAGAAAAATAAAAATATCCAATAAACACTTAATTAATCCCGATTTCTAAATACACCGTTATAAAAATACACCGTGATATATGTCTAGCTAGAATGACATATTATCTTATTTTTAGCATGACATATTTCCTTCGAAAGATTTATTTGTAGTACGACACATTCTTTTTTCCTACCATGAGATATGTTAGTTGTTTAGCATGCCACGTTTGTACCACCCTCACTTCTAAAATAAAATCAAATATATTGTTAGATAAATGATGACTCATCTCACACTCAAATTCAGGAACGGTAAGAAATTCTACAATCTATGTTCTACTATTTTATAAATATAGATTATAAACTAGGTAATAACAATAAACTATGTTAAACTTCTACAGTACTATAAAAATATTGTAAATAGTATAGTATGTCTAGCCGCGCAATTGCGCGGGCAGCCATACTAGTTCTTCTAATAAACCAATAAAGAACCAGTTGCGAGGAAAATCAGTTCCACCTTGCCATCCTATCTACCCTGCCATCTGAACCGTCCTGCCATATTATGGGCCCAATATCCAACGCACCGAATCGTTCCAGGCATCCCCGAGCGTCACGCCCCCCTCCCGATCCTGAGGGGTTACGTTGATTTCCATAGGATATTGCATGACGGTGACGCTCCAAAAAAAGTTTTTTCTCACCCAATTATGCACCCACACGTTGACGTTCTTTCCTTGTATATCAATGGACACCATCAAAAATAATTATGCACCCACACGTTAACGTTCTTTCCTTGTATAAATTGACGCCATCAAAAATATCATTGCGTTAACTTTCTTTCCTTGTATATCAATTGACGCCATCAAAAATATGTACCTGCCGTAACTTTCTTTCCTTGTATATCAATTGACGCCATAAAAAATAATTGTGCACCCACACATTAAAGTTCTTTCCTTGTATATCAATTGACGCCATCAAAAATAGTCACTGCGTTAACGTTCTTTCCTTGTATATCAAAATTGTTTCCTTGTGTAGCTTTGTGCTTTCCTTGTGCAGGATTCCTTTCCTTGTGCTTTGATAGCAGTTTGGAGGCCAAGCAATTTTCACGCCGTCGCCCGCTGCCGCACGTACGCCACAGGGACGCCGCAAGGATCGACTGTAGCGACAAGGTCGAGCCAGTCGAAGTTGCTGAGCCCGGGATCGGCTCCAGCATGCGGCGACCTCAACTTCCCTTCTGAGCGGTGGTGGGTTCTATGAATCGCTGAAGCTGCTTGTCGATCGTTAGTTCTTCACGTCAAGGTACAGTGTATTTGTTAGGTTTGATCAGGTCATACGCCAGGAGTAAACCATGATCTGCAGCAGGTGTTGTCGCAGGGCCTTGTCGTCGCCGGCGGGGTTGTTGCAGATTTGATCAGGTCATACGTGAAGTAGGATCTCTGGCTTGCCGCGCGCAACAACCCTAGCGGCAGGCACACATTAAACATGCCTTTACATATGTCTGGTCTATCAAACAAGTAATTCCAATCGTGAGCTAATAACTGATTGGGAGCTGCTATTTTTTTTTTCTCTCTCAGCGTTTTCTCGATCGATACCGTGATGGCAGGCGATAAGTCATCTGGCAAAAAAATGAACTCTGAACCTAACGGTGCATTTTCTTATGACTGTGTCACACATGTATTATCAGTCACGGTCTTATTAATTTATATCGTAATGTTATACTGACTGAGATTTTTTTTTGTTTCCAACAGCTGATGAAGAGGATGCCAAGGCCGCAAAGAAACGTGAGCAAACTAGAGAAAGGACAAGGCGTTGGCGCGAGCGCTTAAAAGGTTGTTGCGAAGCTGCCAGCATAATGACGGTTTGCTTTGTTTTATGTTCTTTGTTGCATTTCTATTTAATATAATATGCAAATTTTTCACCTTGCCAGAAAATGGCGGTACTCAATCAAGCAAATCCACTCCTTCGGCTAATACACAAGGTTTATTATTCAGCCATACCGTAAGTTTTGACACCAGGTTGTATTTTGATTTGGATTATTGATGAACCTCTTGAATGGTGTCGTGCAGCAATTTTTGGGGAGGACAATCATGGCACATCTCAACCATCGCAGTTGTCTGCTCTTACTGAAAATATTAAAGATGCAAGGCTGGTAAACTCTACCAAACGACCCCTACATGATATCACGAACATAATCGCCGCTGGTGTGTTCTTTTTTAAAAAATTATCTACAACTATACAAATTGTTATATGGACTTAACCTCTGTTTAGAGCTTAGCACTGAACTCCATTGTTCCAGGTGGCAAGGAAAACCAGTCTGTTCACAAGCATGGAGATACAGGAATCAAGAGGCAGAAAAAAGGTAAGATATTTTATACAGTAGACATCACTTGCAATTAGGTGTTAACAGGTAGTAATATAATGTCTGTTCTTTGCAGGAATTATTGGATCTCCTGGTTTGGAACATAATATTACTTTCCAGCCTTCTTCGCTCTCAATGCAAATAGGTACCAATCTAATTTATTTTGGATCTCCTGGTTTGGAACATAATAATGTTTTCTGATGTTGTGTATTTACGTACGCTTTCTTATTTTAGATCAGACGCCTGTATCTGTCGTCTCGGAACTGGAACATACCAGGAGACACGGAAAGAGGATTACAATTCAATCTGGAAATAATTTGCAAAAAATTGGTGAGTAGCTCAAATACTACTGGATGTAGCATAACATATGTGCTTAAAACAATATTGGTTAGTCACTCTGCTCTTTTGCCTGATATTCGCAGACAATATTGATGTCCATCATGAGAGCGGTGCAAACATCGATGTACGTCCATCAGATTTTGTTGGTGATGAAGATGAAAACTGGCTGCATAGGAACGATAATTGGCTTCCAAGAGTGACTGTTGTTTCCAGTCACGGAGGTGATCTTGGTGGTGGGGTTTCTCAATCTGGTACACCTGAAGAATTGCATAAGCCTAATCGTCGTGAGTACCATAAAGAGTATAGGCAGAGGAAAAAGGAAGAATTGGCCATCGCACGTCAAATTCAAAATGGTCATTGACACATCCAGCTCTGAATTTTTTTGCACCCTTTTCATTTTGTTACTTTCCCATAATTTTCTTGATATTTTATATAGGTGGTGAAGTCCCAATAAAAAATGGGGGTAACAAAAGACCAAGAGCTGTTGGCGCTGATAAGTTGTTACAAGCACATGCCAAGAAACAGGCAAAGAATCTAGAGTGTGTCAAACGGTATCGTCTCCGCAATGCAAAAATGAATGGACCTGAGCACACAACTACATTACGTGGCAGTGATGGTATGTCACAGTTAGTAGTTAACATTTTTTAAATAAATATAGTGTCCTATTATGTTGTCTTCATAATATTTGATCTACAGATGTCCTTTAGCAAAATTTCATTGTTCCGTTTCATGTTCTTACAGCTGGTCCGTCGGGAAATATAAATCGTTCATTGTGTCCGGACGAACATACCCGTGCTAACGGTGGCGTGTACGATTCTGGTATTTGGGATCCGGATGCATCAGAACGTCTGGGATTAGGTAATTAAAAATCTTCTTTTCTTTTTAAAGCTGGAATTAAAAAGGAGAACCTGACCCCATTTTTTGTATATATGAAACACAGATGAGGAGAACTTGGAGACTCATAGGCCGATAGATGACGACATCGATCATCACTATGATGATGACGAAGGCCGGGTATTCGTCCGACCTGGTATATATAGTACATTCGTGTTAAATTTGAATTGGCTCTTGTATTGCTCTTTTAACGAGAGTCGTTTCATGTTTCCATTTGCTAGACGTGCAATACAAGTCATATCGAGTTAATGGGCAAGATGGAGGTGCTGAAGGCAGACCCGATCCCTATGACTATGTTTATCATAATCTCCCTAAAAAACATCATGTTTTGGGTCATGCACCGGACTGCGAACACTGCGGCGCCAAGAGGTTCCCTGGTGAAGGGGCGACATTCTGTTGTAGGGAGGGGATGGTTCGTATTCATATTCCGGATGTACTTGCAGAGCTGAGAAGACTTTACACAAGCCAAACGGACATAAATGCGAAGTGGTTCAGGAAGAATATCCGTTACTTCAATTCTCATTTTTCTTTCACTAGATGGGTGTCAAACTCGACCGGCGATATGCTACCGCAGCAGGAACTGGGATCTATACATTTAGGATCCAGGGTCAGATATATCACCGGCTAGATCAGTTGTCGCACGGAAACTATTCTGCTAGAAATATGCAGCTGTACATATATGACAATGAAGATGATTTTGCACATAGGGTGAAGCGATCGCCGCACCTGGATCTTGGGTTAATCAAGCTGATTGTACGTATTTTGGAAGGGAATCCTTATGTTGGGACATTTAGGAGTTTGGGTTCGAAACCAAACCTTGACGAGTATAGAATCGAACTCAACACGAAGATTGATGTGGACCAGAGGAGATACAATGCTCCGACTGCTTCTCAGGTTTCAGCCATATGGTTGGAAGGAAGTGACCCGAAGAAAATGTTTGAGAGGAGTGTTATGGTCTGTGGAGTATCGGATCGACCGGTTTATATTAAGGCTTACTATGGGTGCTATGATCCTCTAGCATATCCTTTGTTCTTTCCTGGCGGCGAGGCAGGGTGGAATGAAGGGATATTGTACCAGGAAACCAAAAAGAAGAAAAACAATGGCAAAAGGGAAACTGATCATGAAGGTATGTCGCACTGCATGTTACAGTACATATATATAAACAGCCTAATAACTTATCATTTATTTTTATGCCCTTAAAAGGCTAATCTCATGGTGTTTCTTTTTTGGTGACATAGTAGACCCGCATGAAGAGTTCCCATCCGCGATGGACATAGACGACGAAGCCGAAGCTGATGATCGCACTGGGGGACAAGGTTGCTATAATAATATATTTATTATGCCTTCAACTCATAAATATGTTCAGGCTCTAATAGTGCCTACAACTAACTTGTTTATCTGCTACTTTTCCAGATGGAGATCCAGAATCAAATAAGAAGTATGTGAGCGCCAGAGAGTATTATGCTTACAAGCTTCAAATCAGACGTGGGGAGTTTAATGTATTGTTTTACGGGCAACGACTCTTGCAGCAGTGGCTCGTAGATATGTACATTACTGGTACTCTCTCCCTGCCCACCAAAAGATTATTCGGGCCGACCTATATCAGGTATTCACATTTCGAATATTGAGGCTACTGATAAAGGGGATATGCAGCAGGCTGTTATTTTTTAAACTTCGCATGTCTCCTGGATAAATGCATACTTGTCTGGTTGATTAATATAGCTATTAGCCTGTCTAGCTATTTAACCTGGCGATACTTAACCTATGTACATGAAGAGATCATCATGATGCTGATTTTTTTTACATGCTTATAGAAAAAAAAATGTAATAGACGATTGGTATTATTTTTGTGTAATTAAAGAACCATTTGTTATATAGGCTTTTATTGGTTTAGATGCGATGTGCTCTGTTCTTCATGGAATTGATTTTAAAGTCCTATTGCATATAAAAACACTTATTTTACAGATTGCAGCAAGTGGGTGCAAAACGATTATTCATGTAAACTGATTGGAATGATCATATTTAAAAAATGACTTGAAATGTTATTAATCCTACAAATTAACTCGGCCACTAAGTTCTTTAGTGTGGGTCATATTGTGATGACTACTGTTGCTACTGCCATGCTTAAACTACTGTTGCTTCCGTTTGTTATTGTAAGTTTCTCTACTAAATTGCTATGTAACCATACAGGGAGTTCTCGACACTCTTGCAACCGGGGAGGCAAGGGCATCACTGACTGGCAAAAGAATTGTCCTACCTAGGTCCATGACTGGTTGTGACCGTGATGTGCAACGGAGGTTCCTTGATGCAATGACCTTAGTGCAGCGTTACGGAAAGCCAGATTATTTCATAACTATGACATGCAATCCATATTGGCCTGAGGTGATCCATGAGCTATTGCCAGGCCAGACTCCACAGGACCGTCCAGAAGTTGTGGCACGAGTGTACAAAGCGAAACTGCGAGATTGTGAGAATTTTTTGGTTAAGAAGCAACATTTTGGTGAGGTTGCTGCATATGCTCATGTCACAGAGTTCCAAAAGAGGGGTCTGCCACATGAGCATTTCTTATTGATTATGAAAGAAGGGAGTAAGCTAAAATGTCCAGATGAGTATGACAGGAAAATATCTGCTGAAATCCCGGACAAGAAGAAGTACTCGGTTTTGCACGATCTCGTTTGCAAACACATGTTGCATGGCCCTTGTGGTGTTCTCAACAAGGATTGCCCATGTATGATAGATGGACAATGTCGGTTTCGTTACCCTCGGCAGTTTTGTGAAGCCACACAGCAGGGGAAAGACTCGTACCCAATATACATGCGAAGGGATGATGGCCAGATAGTTGAGGTCAGAAACGCCAAGTTGGACAATCGATGGGTTGTTCCCTACAACCCCACCCTACTTATGCGATACAATTGTCACATCAATGTGGAGATCTCCTGCAGCATTAAGTCTGTCAAGTACCTCTACAAATACATCTACAAAGGCCATGATCGTGCATCTTTCTCGGTCGACAAGTCAGAGAATGAAGATACCGTGGTTAATGAAATCAAACAGTACCGAGATGCAAGATGTATAACACCGTCAGAGGCTGCATACAGGCTATATCGGTTCCCTCTCTACTATGTCTCGCCTCCTGTTTTACAACTTGCGGTTCATCTTGAGGGGATGCACATGGTTTCATTCAAATCAACCTCTGACTTGAATGAAGTTGCCAAAGACCCAAAGAACCAGAGATCAATGTTGACCGAGTGGTTTAAGACCAATGCGGCGGATCCCAAAGCTCGCAAATTCCTGTACATAGAGTTCCCCGAATGGTTTACTTGGAAAAAATCAAAAAAGTGTTGGCAATGGAGAAAACAACGAGCTCAAATTGGCCGTCTTGTACATGCAAGCCCATCTGAAGGGGAGCGGTACTACCTTCGGCTTTTATTGACCCATGTGAGGGGCGCTACGTCATTCAAGAGTTTGAAAACTGTTCGTGGAGTAACATGTGAGACCTTTAGAGAAGCATGTGACCGTGGTGGACTTCTTCTATCTGATTCTTATTTGGAGGATACCTTAACAGAGTGTGCTATATGGAAAATGCCTAGCTCGTTCCGACAATTGTTTGCTATAATCATGGTTTTTTCTGAGGCAAATAATATTCGCAAGCTGTGGGAAAAGCATTTTGATTCACTCTCTGAAGACTTTCGAAGGACAATTTCCGATCCCCATGAGGTGCAGCAGCGGGTACACTTGAATATTGAGCGATGTGTTCAATCAATGGGCAAGGATCTGGATGGCTTCGGCCTACCCAAGTTGGACGAAAAAGGTAAAGCTTCGCCCACAATCATCGAGTTTTTCAATTGATTTCTTTGGCTGTCATAAATAAAATTTGATAATGTTAGAAATCTGGGATATCGACATACAGTCAAGTGACTATTGTAATCAAAGCTTATGCATTTTTACTCTGTATCATAGCAATGCACTATCATGTACATATGTGCCTATCTTTCTTTATATGACATCATTTCTCTCAATCTGTAGCCTCAGACTTAAACTGAAAATTTTATTTAACATTCTGCTGTCTACCCACTCCACATGAAAAATGATAATAACCTCCTGTGCGAACCTGTACCTCTGTTTGGGTTTGGGTGGTTGCATGGTTCTTAATGTGATTACCAAGTATTACTTTAGTATCCTCAATTCGTGATGTTCTAAATGCAAGGTTTGGGTGGTCGCAATTTTTTTTATAGAAATTTCATGTTGTGCAAATAACTTATCTGGCAACAGTTCAGCTGTTCAGCAACAGTTCAGTTGTTCATCAACAAATTGGCCGGCCACCCACATGCATATTGTGCAATTTTTTAATGGAATATCCAGAATTTTCTTTTTGATTGGTCATGCAAGAGTTCAGCTGAATAACTGTACACTGCATTAGCTGTTGCATTCATTTCAGTTAAATAAAAATTTAGACGAGCATAATTCAATATGAGATTGGTTTTCTCATCTGGCATGCTAGCACATAATGATTATAGATGTACCCTGGGAATCGATCTATGCTTCATAGCTACAGTCTAAGCATGTAACAGTTCTGTACTTTATTTTCATTGTTAAATTAGGATGATTAATAATAAAACCTGACCATAGATCATGTGTACATAGTATATTACCTTGCCTGATTGCAAAGTAGATTATATTGCAATACTATGTGAACATATATAAATATTTATGAAACATCAATTGTTGCAAAGTTTCCTAGCTACAGTCTACCACGAAAAAATTCTGTACCAAAATTTTTAATTGTGTTTATTTTCTTTATTCCAGGACGCAAAGAAAGGGACCACTACAGGGAGTTGAATGAGGAGTATGCACTCGGATTCGATGAAGACCATTTGAAAATTGTGCAGACACTCAACGCTGAGCAGAGGGCAGGATTTGATGAGATCATGGATCATGTGACTTCTGAAAAGGGTCGGGTGTTTTTTGTCGATGGTCCCGGAGGAACCGGAAAGACGTATCTCTACAAGGCCTTGATCGCAACTGTACGTTCCCTGGGTTTCATAGCTGTTGCTACTGCGACATCTGGCATAGCGGCATCTATTATGCCCGGTGGTCGGACAGCACACTCTAGATTCAAGATACCAATTAAAATCAGCGATGAAAGCATGTGCAACTTCACAAAGCAGAGTGGTACTGCTGAGCTCCTTCGTTCAGCCCGTCTCTTGATATGGGATGAAGTTGCGATGACAAAGAGACAATCCATTGAGTGTCTGGATAGATCCTTACAAGATATCATGGGCTGCGATGAACCATTTGGTGGCAAGATCATGGTTTTTGGAGGAGATTTCAGACAGGTTCTTCCTGTGGTTCCGCGGGGAACTAGAGCTCAGATCACCAATGCCACCTTGCAGAGGAGCTATATATGGGACCGGATTCGCAAAATTAGGCTCACCCAAAACATGCGTGCACAGTCAGACCCATTGTTCTCACAATATCTTCTCAGAATCGGCGATGGAGTTGAAGAGTCAGTTGGGGATGATTATGTCCGTCTCCCCGAGGAGATTGTTGTCGATTACGATGAAGAGAAAGGGATTGACCGTCTTGTTGCAGACATTTTCCCTGATCTCTTAGCAAATGTCAGTGACGCCGCTTACATGAGTTCTCGTGCTATCCTATCAACGAAGAATGAGTACGTTGATCAACTCAACTCCAAGATGATTGAGATGTTTCCGGGTCCTTCCAAGGTGTTTTACAGTTTTGATTCTGTGGAGGATGACCAGACCAATAATTACCCCATTGACTTTCTAAACTCCCTTACGCCAAATGGACTACCACCTCACGAGCTGAAGATCAAGGTAAATTGTCCTCTAATATTGTTTCGCAACCTAGACCCGCACAACGGATTGTGTAATGGCACAAGCTTGGTGGTCAGAGGATTTCAGAACAACGCCATTGACGCAGAGATCGTTGGTGGTCAGCACGCTGGTAAGAGGGTGTTCATTCCGAGGATACCTCTTTCGCCATTTGAGGATTTGACGCTCCCCTTCAAATTCAAAAGGATACAATTCCCTGCGCGTCTGAGCTTCGCAATCACAATTAACAAAGCTCAAGGACAGACCATCCCTCACGTCGGAGTATACCTGCCTGAACCTGTGTTTGCGCATGGTCAGCTCTATGTCGCGTTGTCCAGGGGTGTGTCACGAAAGACAACTAGGGTCCTCGCCAAACCCAATAAATTATTCGACCCTGCGGTGAAAAGCACGAAGAACATTGTATACAGGGATGTCCTAAACTCTTGATTAATGTATATTTGTACACTAATGATGTCTAATTGTAAGACTTAATTTTGTTGCTGCTTCCTGTGTTATTGTAAGTTCGGTTGCCTATGTAACACTCCATGGTTGTCTATCAGCCGAATAAAATATTGAGTTCTCTGGATTTGTCTTAATCTGAATTTTTAAGCTATTGCCGATGTTACGCATTTTTAAGCTGAATTTTTAGGTGTTGTGCAAAATGATATACTTATTATTTATTGAGAAAAAAATAGATGGGAGGGTGTGTAAGGGGTACCGTGTATATTCAAGATTAATATTCAGGGAGATAATTGCAATTGGTGGAGGTGCAGACATGGGATATATACTTTATTTGTCCCTCATCTTAGAGTTTAAGTGGTTCTCTATTGAGTTTGATGATGATGATAATGTTTTTTAGCTTATTAGACAAATAATAATAATCCTGTATAAATATGAATTTTTAGGTGTTTGTTTTGCAAAATGATATACTGATGTTGTGTTGAGATCAAAAAAACAAATGGAAGGGCGTGTAAGGGTTTTCATAACAAAATTATAGCAAAATTATTTTTGAGCCCGACAGGCCAGAAGCTGAGGCAATGAGAGGTAAATATAGCAAAAATGTGTTCTGGTCCATTTCATTTTTTGTAACCTACATCTGAATTGGCGTTGATTTTTTTCTTCATTAAACCATAGGATTTCAAAGGCGTCTAACAAATGCGCCTAATCAAGCATGTCAGCTTGGCCGTGACCGCCTGAAAGATATGAACGTGCTTTGAGGGTGCATGAAAATAAAGACTCTCAAATAAATATGGTCGCTATCGTTACCGACAATGAATAAGAGCTATGCGCCACGTCATGTCTTTTATGTCTCGAAATCAATTAGCGTCTTTAAATTCAAACAATGTCGTTATTTTAGTAGATTCTTGAGCTTGTCGTGTTAATTCGTTATGGTACTTAAATGCAATGATGTGTCAGAAGTGTGTTTTTTTTATGATACGTACACGGTACATCATATTATTTTCTTTGTATGATAAAGTCCTGCCAAGTGATGTCATTTGGACGGACACGTGAGTGGCGCACATGCATTTTTACTAGTTACAAGTATATATGTGCTACTGACAATACAACTTTAATATTTGGAACAATTCGTATGCTATTTTTACATGTGCATATAGTTTGACTAACTTGAAATTGCAAGAATAGAAAACGGTTCGAAGGGTTCGAAGGGCCCTCGCGTCGCCTCGCTCTGGGTGACTCGATGGCGACACCAGCCGCCGCCCAACCACCCCACCAGCACAGTAGCTCTGGCCGCCGCCGCCACAGGCCACGAACGGCACGGTGGCAGCGACGGAGCCGCACAACCGGCGCTGTTCGCAGCCTTCCGTTCGTTTCGTTTCGTTCCTCTCCCATCCCCATCCCTCTCCTCAGATCTGAAGCACATCGGGGAGGTTCCTCGACTGTCAGCCATGGATGACGTCTAGCTCGCCGGATCCGTGCTTCCAATAGCCAGATCTGGACGTCCTCTGGCCAGGGGGCGAGCGCCCCCTCCTCGTGGCTCGGTGCCGTGGCGGGGGCAGGGCGGCGTTGCGGTGTGTTCCCCCGGCGACACGACCGGCGGAAAGGTTAGGGTCAACAGATCGCAAATTTTTGTTCAAAAAAAAAAACAGATAGCAAATTTCTATTTGAAACTAGTTGTATATAAACTGTCTTTGTCTTGCGTTAAGGAGAATATCAAAGCATGTGCCAGGAGGATATGCTTTACTAGTAAATGTGCTACTGACAATAAATCTTTAATATTTGGAACAATTCGTATGCTATTTTTACATGTGCATATAGTTTAACTAGTTTGGTCAGAATTATAATTTTAAGCTTTTCAATAGGCGCCTTTTTCGTTGGAACTTTGGAATGGATGGATTAGTGAATGAAGCCGAAAAAGAGAAGAAAAAAGGATGAAAGAAAATTGAATTACAACACTGAGTATATCCATGTTTGAATATCTGGAAATACTTGAAATTGTTAACGAATTTCATTATTTTACGTTTTCAACCAAGGGATCCAATCCATTAAACAACCCGTCATTTCTAGTCTTCGGAATACTCCAGTACACGAGCGCAATTATTTCCATGTAAAAAAGGCACTGCAAGTCTGCATTTGAATGATTTTGTTGCTTCGATTGGCTACATCCTCTTCTGGTGTATTGCAAACCAACGGAGGCACAACAGATTCTTGCAAAGCTGCAATACAAAGAACGTTGTGTTGTAGACTCATCTGTCTATAAGATGCAAAGCTCACAAACATAAGAGTCTAGGTAGCTCCATGTTCTTCGACCAAGCATATTCCTCTTGTGAAATCCGTCTTTTAGGTGGAGTTAGAAGAAAACCTTGTGGTTTCTTTGACAGGAGGAGGCCCATAACCATGAGGAAAGGGGGATGAACAGAGGTATGGCCCATCAGGAATTTGTACCTGTATAGGCTTTCACTAGTAAATTTTTCAGTTTCTGTGCATGCCTGTTTCGATCAGGATTGAGTTATGTACGGTATAATAGTTGCACTAACTATTTTAAATTGTTGATTGATGGTCTTCAATAGTTTCACTCTGTACTCCCTCCGTTTTACTGTTGTTACATTGATTAGTTGGCGATTGTGAGTGGCTGGGAATGAGCTCGCTGCGTATTCCTCTAGTTTGACATTTTCCGAGAGCAGCTGCAGGCCGCAGCAGCAAGAAGCGTCGAGGCGGCACGACGCGCACGTGCACCGCCGCCTGCCGACCCCAAGCCACCCACGTCACCCAACCCGCCGGGCGCCACGTGACGCGCGCTGCGCCGTCCATCCTCCTCCTCCATTCCTCAGTCCTGTTCTGTGGCAACGGGGCCCACTCGCCTCTCGTCCACCGTTTACTTTTCCCGAACGACGCTACACGGACGCGCCTCCCAGCCACGCGACCCTCGCATACGTGGGCCGCGCCGTCCTCACCGCCGCGCGACCCCACTTGTCGGCGGGCACACGAGGAACTAGCGAAACGCCTCGGGCACGCGCCGGATCCACACCCGGATAGTCCCTTCGAATCCTTCGGTTCCAATCGAAGATCCTCCTCTTCTCCGCTCTTCTTCCACGCCTCCGTCCGACCACCGCTCTTTCATTCCCAATTCGGCAGTTACAGGCGCACGCCACGAATCCGACGAGGTCGCGCAGGAGCCTGCCTTACGCTCTCTAGATCTAGCCACCACCGCCACCACCACCATGGGAAGCTTACCGCCGGCGGCGGCGGCCGCGGGCGGCACGGCGCTGGAGGACCTGCCGGAGGACGCGCTGCTGGCGATCCTCGCCCTCCTGCCCCCGCCCGACGCCGCCGCCGCCGCCTGCACCTGCCGCCGCCTCGCCGCCGCCACTTCCTCCCCGGCTCTGCCCCTCGCCCTCGCCGTCCGCCTCGGCGTCCCGCTGCCGCCGCCCCCGCGCCCGCTCCAATCCTCCCCGGACGCCGCCCGCCGCCTCCTCCGCTCCCTCCACCGCCTCCGCCGCCTGCTCGGCCTCTGGCGCCGCCTCCCCTCCTCCTCCTCCCCCGACGCCAACCCCTCCCCCTCCCTCGCCACGTTCGAGTGGGGCCCCCGCGCCACGCTGGCCGCCTCCCTCCTCGCGCCCTCCGCCCACGGCGTCGCCGTCTCCAAATCCCCCTTCGTGACGCTCTCCATCGCCGAGTCCGGGGACACGGTGGCGTCGGCCGTCGGGGACGTGCCGGTCTGCGTCAACTTCGTCGGGAACAACCACATTGTGGTGGAGGCCTTGGCGGCCTCTTCAGGGGAAGAGGAGGAGGTGGAGATGGTCAGCGGGTCTCCGCCGGAGGAGATGTACGCGCACTTCGCCAACAGGCGGAGCCCCGGGGCCGGCCGGAGGAGGAGGGGCAGGCAGGGGAAGAGAGGGGGTGGCGCCGGGATGGAGCCCGAGCACTTCGTCAGGATCGCGGATGCGGAGCCGACCAAGGCACGGCCGCTTCAGGGCCTGTGGAAGGTGCTTCCTCTGCACAGAACACTTGCTCATTTGCTGTTGCAAAACATCAAGAGTAGACCTCTTTGCATTGGAATGTTTGATTATCATCATGGTGTCACACTTGGGGAGCGCTTGCGATTTATCTGCTATTGTGGTACCATGAAATGGCATTGCTGGTGCGTGTGATTGCCCAAAAATGAGATTCCTTCTATTGCACAGCGTTCTTTGTGGAATTGCTATGCTCAGTGATTAGCGTAGCACTTGGTGCATGGCATGTCATATAAGACCATTCTGTACCATGTGCTTTTGTTGATGTAATGATGCAAGGTCTCTTCATTCTCGATGGCTCTGCTTTCGAGGATATATAGCTTCCACTGATTTGCAATCATATGACATTGATCAAGTGGAGATAGTACTGAAATCTGGATGAATCTGTTAAGAGTTTAAATCACTATGGGTGGATGCTACAAGAAAATTACATACCCATAGGCCATGACTCAGTTTCATGGAGAGCAAGGTGTCAGGTTGCAAATTTGCCCATACATAATGTTCGCTGCTGGTCATCTTCACCTGCTTTCTGCTTACTCTGCACTTGCTTGGCATATCTCAAGTTGCTTTTCTTACTATGCCGTAGAATTTTAGGGATTGTCATTTGGAACTGCTGCCAACTAGAGAATGAGGCTGTTCATTTGGAATTCAACTATTGTTAATATTTGGGTCATGATATTAAATATTCTGGCTGTGCCTTTGTGTCTAAAATTTGAGTGCAGGTATAGTTGTTGAACTGTTTATTGTAACGAATAGCTAGTCCATGTCGCAGACAGTGCTAGTCAGATGCCAAATGTTGGAGATGAGATACAGTTTTCCTTGCAAGCATGCTGAGTAGTTGATGTCATGGTATGCTGACTTCTGTATCACTAGCTTACGGATTAAGATTGAGCGGTGCACAGGATCATGAGCGTTGCTTGAGTCCATTTGCCTCAGTTAACGTCAGCAATAAGCATCAAAATGGCCGATTATACTATATGCAAATGCATGTCCAGAAGACCTGACATATTGGGGCTGTTAGTTTTTGCATATAGTCCATGAGCTTGGAGAAATCTCATATTGTGCTCCCAAAACCATTCTATTACCATGCAGTTTGTGAAGTCTGTATGTGTAGGAATTTTTTGAAGTATGTTGTATAGGATTTATGTACTAAAAGCCCAAATATATGGTGTTTCGGATTCTGTTAATTAAAGCTGGCAAATTGTTGACCTCAGTTTTTTCTAATATCTTTGCCATCATCAACTAATATTTTTGGCAGCTTGAAACTGGTGATGTCTTTAACCAATAATACCATAGCGAATGTTAGCTGTGCTTTACATAGCTGTAGATGTCAGCGTGAAATCTTACAACTGGTTTTAGTTAATGCCAGTTTGTTCAGCATTTTGCAACTTCTTTTGGTGCTTACAAAATCAAAGACAGCACTTACATATCATATCAGGCTGTAGATCATGGGATGTATCATGTCATATGTAGCAGTTGCCGCTTGGTAGATGAGAGAATTTCGACAAGGTTACTGCTACATATCTTTGAACTTCATTTATTTATATTATCTCCCTCCACTTTGCACCCCTCTGATAGATGAGAGAACTTTGAGAAGGTTACTGTTTTCTCCCTCTTAAAGAATAAATTGCTGTCATCACTTTTGCCTCAACTAGTTACTATGTTCTGTTTTAGGCTCATAGCATTTCAATTTCTACAATGTTATGTCTTGCTATTTCTTTGAAATGTCTTTGCTCAATAAGAGGACTATTCAGATACTGATTTTATCATCTTCAAATCCTTTAGTCACTTAGATCTTTTTTGCTACACGATTGTATGATTTATATAATCAGCTGATTTCTCTAATAACAATAGTTGATATTTTGCCATGCACATTAAGTGGTGGTGTTAACTTTTATCTGCCAAACAGGGTATATGCGAGAATAGGACTCTGGAATTTTACCTTGTCACGTATGATGACATTGGTGGAGTAACATGTCGACGTTTCAGCGATACTAGGGGCCAAAATTCTGGTTACTCCCCTGTATTTTGGACTACAGATACCACCTTTCTGGAACCACCATTCTCTGAGCAAGAGTTGGATAATTATAGTAGCCGCGATCATATACGAGATGTGTCTTCCAACCATGCAGGGACAGAAAACAGGGTTGTCTCTCGAATATTGTGCATGAATTCCAGTTATGATGTTGTTGATCCTCATCTATCAACTCCCTTGGATGACACAAGGAATGTGAAGGGAAGGATTTGGCTATATCAGGATGGAACCTTTGGGTTTGGTTTTGTTGGCAGTAATTCAGTTATAGATCTGAGGCATGTTTCCTCGGCTGGTTGTATTCTTGATACATTTCACTAGATCTGGGTCCGGCTGGCTCATAATTTGTTGCCAGGGACCCCCCCTATGTACAGTACTTTTAGGAAAATTTATTATAGTTGGCATGAGGCATGTTGCCTCTGATTGTTGTATTCTTGACAAGTCACTGAATATGGGTCCCTTCTAGCATGTAATTGCTGCTAGAATACCCATGTATTCTGACAGTGCACCAATTGTTGGTCCCTTCTGGCATGTACTTGTTGCTAGAATACCAATGTTGAATGTACAACATTATTTCTTCATTGAATCCCAATAAATTGCAACCGTTACTTCCTTTTCAGGACTTGTATGTCCTTGTAGATGTGTGATGTGTCCTTGTTGCCAACTTCACAATTTCTTCTTATAAGAAACTGGTTTGTTAAGTTGTCAATTAACAATGTCCATCCTTGAAAGTAGAAATGTTAATTTTGTCTCCTTTTTCTCGTGGCGCTTGATGATTGAATTCACCTTTTTCTATTCCTGTAAGAATATTATCGTACAACCAGTTGCTCTGCTTTATGTCAGCATAATTTCTTCATGTTTATGGTTGTTTCTTGTTCAACCTTTCTCTGTGGGGGATGTCATATTCTGCTACTGGATTCTCACTACAGTAGTCATGCTCAGCGTAACTGCATTCTCCAAAGATTCATCTTTTTATGGGAATCTTCAAAATTCTGATGTCGGTTTGCTTAGTTCTATACTCCAAAAGTGTACTTTTTATGCCCCTTGAGTGTAGTAAGTTTCTCATTTGATAACTGTTCGTCAACCATCTCTGCTTTGTTCTAATTCACGCTTAGTGTCAAACAAAAAGCATCCTTGTTAAGTAACTTCAGTTTAAGGGTCGTCTTTAGTATACCTTATATGTTGATGTTACTGACATCCTGGTTCTTATCTTTCTAGCAGGTATTTTGGACACTCAGAAGATCTGATTGTCAGCAGCTATTTTCTGTATTCCATGCTTTCTGTGGATCCTTATGGAAGCTTTAAATTTAAAGACAGTGTGTTGCTTATGACGTGTTTAACATCAATTTTGGAGAGCTAATAAGGACCATTGCCTGAAGTTACTGCTTCCCTGGTAGAAAATAGTATTGATGCAGAATTTCAAAACTTTTCTGGCAACTTATGATTTAAAGGAACAAAGGACTATGTCCTGTCAGGATAGCTTCAGTACCTGCAGATTTATTGTTTGGTTGTACCATCCACAATAATACAGGGAAGAGTGAGCTCACTTTACCATTTTCTATCATCATGTTACTTTATAATCTCTCCTATCTTTTCCTAGAAATTGACATAGAAATATCTGTGATCACTTTAATTTTATTATTCATAAAAAATCTAGTTAATTATATGATTAGTACTTGAAATAATTAGTTGCGTCCAAATGTGTTTTATTTATAAAAATTGTGACATTAGTTTTCACATTATGCACTGCATGTCTGCATTGCCGCAGTTACCTATGAGTACTGCATCCTTCATTCATCCTGTCCATTTAGTAATTATTGTCCCAGAATATCCTTTATTTTTTGTACTAGCTTTGAGAAAATTGGCTACTTTTATCCCATTATTAGTTCTTTTAGATGTGTGGTCCAGTTAAGGGCCCTTACATTGATTGTATACAATCCTTTCTGCAAGCTATGACAAAATAAAAATTATATGGTTAGGAAATGTAATGTTAGTGGGTCAAAGGACAGCTAGTGGAGGTGTCAGGATATTCAAGCTGGTTTCTGGGGATCTCATCAGGTGGGCGATGACTGTCCTGATTCATGATAGCATTGAAAAATAGTGCCACCTTTTTTTTTGCGAAGGAAATAGTGCCACCTTTGATCCTGCATACTTATTTTTTACTAGAACAGGTTGGTCCTCACCAAGGTGCCTGAATGACCTTATGTATTTGGGCTGCATTCCAATTGAGGAGCAAGTAATTTTAGGATTGAGGGAAGCTGGCTCCTGTTTGATTCCCTGATATGGATTCATTTTCTTCATGTTCTCTTGCACTGATGCAACTTAAAAAACGAAATTCACAGGATTGTGCCCGCATTGAACTCTTTTTAATGTAAGCATTTGTTACACCGAAATGCCATGATGGTTATTTCAATTTGAAACTCCACTTGGATTAAACACTCTTTGAGTACTGCATTGATATCCACAATAATCCAACATCAGAATGGTCATAATGGACTTGCTGTCGTTCTTCTCATCGGCTGGAAAGCTTTATTCTACCTCACAGAATAAAACAATGTTCCCTTTTGCAGCTTGTTATATGGTCTATTTCAGTACTGATTATTAATTTGGTTTGGATCAGTACGTTTATCAATATCATTTTGATGAGGTGCTAGCTAATCGATAGTTTTAGTAGCTGAAGTTTAGGTTGCTTATCATTTGCAATTTTCCCTTTTCTTTCTTTTGTTATTCATTCTGCTGCCAAAATGCAAAATAGCATGTAAAGAAAAGTTTGAATTCATGGCCTAATTTTCTCCGATTGTATATACAGAGGCACCTTGTAACGATAAATGGTTCAAATAAGCTAGAGATAATTTGACTCAAATATAACAAGGTTTACAGTAGAATTGCATGTGCAAGACAATATTATCATTGTTCTCTGAATCCACATGACCTCCGTTGGCAAAACTGAAAAGAAACTTGCAACAGAAAATATGCTGCTCAGCGCAAACGCAAGAAGACTTATTATTTATCTCTTGGAAACACTCCGGGACTAATAGTCTGATTCTTCATCCTCCAGTGATCCAGCCTGCGATGCCTTCTCATGATCATTCTCAAGCTGGCTGAAGTTCCCCTTCTCTTTGATCAACTGGATATGGTGGTGCTTGCAGTAGAGCTTTCCCTCGTGCGCGATATAATTTGAAGGGCTGATGGTGCATCCTCCATGGCAACACTTGAAGCAGCTCTTGTGGTACATAGTCCCGTTAACAGTAACCTACAGGGTTGTTGCGCTCATCAAACATCAGGGTACTGTTATTCATGCAAATTCTAAAGAGGTACGATGAGTCAGCACAGACAAATGATTTAGAGAGTTGGGATATAGAATAGTGTACCCTCTCAATTGGATAGACTTTCTTGCTGCATCCAACACATATCTCTCTGGTGCCAGCAAATGCGCTCGAGACTTTAATAGCATTCTGCCAAACATGCAATCATGGTGAGCATAAACAAGTTCTAAAGTTGATAAAGGCAAAACATGCATAGTGCCGACTGATCGATATGGAACATTGACACCATACAACCCTCTGATCTCATCTCATAAATTTCTACTCTGTTCAGATCCATTCATCCTATTTCTGGTTTTACGTGGGCTACGTGTCTTTCTTGCTGTGACCCTCTTTTCAGTTATATAGTATATGCATTTCAGAGTTCACATCAAGTGCAATAAATTGTTTATGCATCTATGTTATCTTTGATTTACTTTGTATCACGGTTTCTTTGTAACTTAGTACTGATTACTTCTACTCTGTTCAACATGACTTGTACTAGCTAACTTGTTGCATACCTCATTCTCAACATTTCTTTCCGGCTTGACAACCTTTGGAGTTCCTGAACCATTGCAGGTGAGGGCATACTAATCAGGCTCGAGAACCACGAAATCTCTCTGTGACGCAAACAGAAAAAGGAAACGAGTGGATCTTACCTTCGAAGCTCTTGTCCAGGCTTCCGGTCCTCTTGAAGAGCTGGTCGAAGTGAGGCCTGCAGTAGAGCACCCCCTCGAAGGAATTGTAATTCGCAAGCTGCAGCAAGGGACATTGTCAAAATGCACAAGTAAGTTTTGCAATATGATGCATCATTTCACCTTGTTCCAACTAAAATGTTATGCTTCTCAGAGAAGCCCCAGAGGCAGAGCAACGGTTTTCTGAACTTGAATGTTGATGCTAGAGCTCAAGACAAAAAAAGAAAACTACGGACCTTGAGGGTGCCCTTGCAGTGGTGGCACCTGAAGCAGGCCTTGTGGTAGATGCGGTTGTCAGCGGTGAGCTTGTCAACGAGGTACACCGTCTTGTCGCAGGCCGTGCACTTGGTTGTCGTCCCCTGGATCCTGCTCGCCATTGCCTTCGTCTCCCCGCACTCTCCCTCCCTCTGCCGACGACAAAAGCCAAGGAAGCTGCTTGCTGTATAAAAGTATGGCGTTGCAGAACTCCCAAGCTACCCTTGAGTTGCTTAATATGGGAGCTGGGAATGGCGTGGCTGACTCAGTGGTTGGTGGTGCGCTGCAGGTATTGATACCGCCGAGCAGGACACAGCTAGGGAGAGGGGGGCAGAGAATGTCGGGGATGGCAGATTGGCCGAGTACTGTAGCAGTGTGAGATGGAGGAGGGGTACGAGGTGGGGGGCCGGTCTGGCATGAATGGTGGCGTGGTGGTTGTGGAAATTTGCGGAGGGGCTAAGCAAAATCCAGCTCAAGTGAGGACTGACGTTGACAAAAGGGGTGGAAGAACAAGAGGAAATAGTTTGTACCAATTATTATGAGAGGCACAGAGAGCGGGAGGGAGGGAGATGAAACATGCATGCATATTTTCAGAAGGGGAATGCAGGTGGGTGAAAACTGAAAAAGAAAAACCAAGGGCATGGCAGCTGAGGGGTGGAGTGGAGTAGGTGGAGTGTGATCTTGGCAAAGCTTTGTATCCTTGTTGAGTGAAACCGGTTTGGGATTTGAGATCCCAGGCCTGCTTTGATTGGAACATGCTTCCACACCATGTGATGCTCTGAACCAAAGCTTATAATGTGTCTGCAGCCTTCTGTCTTTACAACCTCTAGTTGCTTCTAGTGATAGTGAGAAAGAAACCAAAAAATAATTTTGGTTTTTTTTTTAAAAAAAAAGTTGTGGGCGAGAGGGTGTTGTGTTTGCTTCTTGTGAAAGTAAAAAAAGTTGTGGTAAAGAAATGCCATTTGGTCTTTCCTATTTACATTGGGTAAGCATTTGCATCTTTATCTGGTTCGTGTGCAGGCACATTCGTTTGGTTTTCATACTTTACCTACATTGTTCCACATCGTAACTGGCATTTTTTTAATTTTTGTGAACCTAACTGGCATGTTAACATAACTGCACAAGTGATACAATTAGCTAAACGGGTGAAGCAAGTAATCATACTTTGTATGCAGACAAACATTTACAACTTTAAGAAGTTTATGAATGGTTCGTACTACATAAAAACTGGGTAAACTTTCATATGTCCTTTCTGACAGAAATTCTTGAAATGGCCTTTGTCTGCTAATTCGGTGGTTTACTTAGGATGCGGATAAGTACAGGAAAACAGAAAACCAAATGCATCAAACTCGCTGCTGGAAACAAATGTGACCTGATTAGGTGAAACAGGATCACCTTTTTGTGGCTAATAATCGCATCAGGCAGCATGGAGTGCAATGCTTAACAGATCTAGACGACAATGCCACCCCAACAGACTCGGAAAATAAAGTTAGCCAGCATTGATCAGCTCCCTGTCAGATTCTCTCGCTGCAACGCAACCTTCATCCTCACTCATCGCCAAGATTTAGTTCCAAGAAGAGAAATAAGATAATGCATGTCGGGTGGCTTGTAAACCTCTTCGTGGGGGCAACTTGCTAATTTGGTCCTTTCGCTTTCGTTGCTGCTTTGGATTGCATGGGGTGCGTGGTGGTGATGATTGATGAATTTGTTTCTTTGTTTGTTTGGGAGAATACAAAGAGATAGGGATGAAAGCGGTCGGGAAACGGTCGAAAGAAGGCTATATCGTTTTCAGTTTCATATTTTTTTTGGGTAGCGAAATCGGTGGCGGTACTAGCGGAAACAAATACGGCGTCGGTATTACGGGAATATCGAAAATGAAATTACCACGACAGAAATATACGGTATCGATCGGGAATCGATATTAATTGTCGGTAACACAAATCACAGTTGTGTGTTAGCTGTATTATATCATGTATAAAAATATTAACTGTGAATATATTATTGGTACTTAAACTAGCTATAAATGTATCATAAAAGACACTAGTTCAAATTAAAACGTAAAAAATATAAGTGGCGACTCATTATTTATTGCCTATTAAAAATATATTTGCTAGACTAACATAAAACGGTAAAATATATGCGGTAATTTCCGGTCTAAAACGGAAATTTTCGGAAACGATCGGTAAAGTCTAAAATCGTTTTCATTTTTGTTTTCACCAAATACTTCCACTTTTGTTTTTATTTTGATGGTATTTCATTTCCAACTATTACGATCGGGAGAAGTCGAAAACGAGCCTCGGTTATCCGATAAATTCTGTTTTTGCTTTCATCCCTACAAAGAGAGGACGACATGTTTGTGTTGTATTGTTCTAGTTGGTGCGAAAATATTACGCGCGAACACTGGGGCTTCAAAGTTTTGGAACCATGTATTTTGCGATGATTGGGACGTGAGTTGAGCTAGGCGGCAGTTTGTTCAAGTAAATTGAAAGTGAGGAGCGTGACCATCATACCGACAAAGTTAAGGCTCCTGGACTCTATCACCAGAGGGACGCGTCATTTTGGTCCCCAGGTTTTTATTTGGTCCCTCTGTTTGCATTGCATTTATAGGATTGGAATATCTCCGGTCTCTGCTCCATCTATGGTGCGGCCATATTTTGGACACGTCTCGTCGTAACCGGAGGGAGCTATAGCACTTGCTGTGCTGGTCTTAAAGAGATACGTAAACCTCTTTGCACGATCTTGAGAATCGTTTTTACTCAGAAGTGAAGAACAAAGGTGCGTCATAATAAATGTTGTCCTTTTCTTAAAAAATAGGGACCGTCTATACGTTGCCCAGGCAATCCAGATGGATTTGATGCCTGAATTTTTAAACCGTTAGATAAGAAACCAACGGCAGATCAAACATACTAGTACTCTAGACAAAAAGATCCAGGCATTTCAGATTGTGCTAAATGCCTGAATTTTATGCTGTTAGATTTGCATCTGACAAACCATAATCCACAAAATAGATTTGAACAAAAAGCTTTTGAATGAACAAACAAGAACACAAAACTGAGCCAGAACACAAAGATATCAGAATTTAAGCCAAATTTCATCAAAATATCACTATTTGAAGAACGAACTTCAAATAGTAGAATCAGAATTTAAGCTCAAATGATCTGACAATCAGAAATCAGTGTATTGGGTTCCTAGTGAACACTTCCAGAGAACAAAGTATCAAATTTCCAAATTCCCAGAAAATTTATATAGGAGATCAAACATCATATATTGAGTACTAGTGAACCCTATCACATTTCAGAGGATCAAACTATCAAAACAGCAGAAGATTTGTCAAAAATCAAACTTTCAAAATGTCAAAAATTTTCTATAGGTTGTCAAACTACAGATTTTGGGTGGTACTAGTGAACCCTATCAAAGGTAAAAAAAGACAAATATCAGCTTGTTTACATCTAATTTTAGCTGTTTTTACAGTGTAAAAACCAGTGTCATTTCAATTAATTCGAACTGTAACAAATTAGAAGGAAACTAGACTTCCCTGTTGAATTATGCAGGCTTAATACACAGCAGAACAAAGCCCATAATTAGGTACCCACAACTTGATAAACAAGTGAGCCCACAAACAGAGGCCCATGAAAACAGATATAAAGGCCCACGAATTGTGAGAAAGGAACCCACATGGCCAGCCAGCCCACAGCCCAGGAATCTAATACATACGTCACAACACCCATGTCTTCTTGGCGGCCAAGTCTAGACTACCGATCAGAAACAGATCCACTCCTCCCTTTCACGATGGCTCAAGAGGGACTGGGTCTTACCTGATTCAAGAGGATCGCCAGAAAGGACATCGCAAGCATCAATCGACCCCAACTCGAGACTCAAGCAAGGAAGACATCTACAGGTACCAGTTTCATCAGCAACATCTTTCCCAGTGCATTTTCCACTTATTCATCAGCACCAACCTGTATTTTCCCAAAAAGATTTCCCAATTAGCAACCAGATCCAGAGGTAGATACTGCAATACAGCTACTAATACTATCAGATAGCATCTTCGTAATCATTTTTCTCAGCAATCACACTACCCTCAGAATAAATCTATAAATTCTTGTTCTGAACCCATCTTCCATATCAGGTACTAGGAGAAAATAGAATCTCATGGATAGCTCTAATGGAGGCAATCAACTGTCACATATATCAAAGGTATCCCTACAAACTTCCTAGAACACATATGACTGATTTCAATGGGCTACTATTATATTGTAGCCATTCATAACATTTGTCTGTTTGCTACAGAGGAAAGTTGCAACAAATCAAGTGGTAACTGGGAACCAGAACAATGAATTTACTGCAAGCATGACAAACTTTTTTCAGGTTAGAAAATTGTCTTATGCAAAAGCAATACAATATCATTAGTCACTTCCTGTTAATGTTAAAAACTGAAAACAAAATTTTTGCTGATTGCACATGTAGCAGGTGCCAATGCATTCATACAATGCCAATTCAGAAACACAATTCAGTTTCCATGGGAAACAGAATTTCAATTATTCAGGATTCAGTGATGCAGCATTAACAAGTAATCAGGTACACAAATATTCATTCTCACATATAATCACAGATCTCAAATAAGTGAGCTACTGATATGAATAAGTGATTTTCCAATCAGGATACGAATGCAGGATATTACAATGTAGCACCATTTAGCTTGGTAAGTTTTGTTCAAAACTGAAATCATTTCAGGATACAAAAAACAAATTGTGCACTAATAATCTGAAATATAAACAGGGGCCAACAGGAACTTACACAGGACTAATGGAGCATATCATTAGTTCTCAAGAGGACAAACTGGCTCAACATGAGTTACAGGTATGTTTCATAACTAATTTTTTGCAAAATTACATGTCATTTCATCAGAAATTACAGTGTGAAACTAGATGTAAAAGTGTACTAAAGTAACTGTACATAGCATTGACTAATCTGGTTCCACAAAATCAGGATGACAGCAGAACCTTCACTGATTTGCTACTAGGAGACTGTACACTAGAGGTAACTCATATTCATTCTGCAAAATCTTAAGAAGTAACAAACATATGCCTGTTTAATTGAATTACTTAATGAGGCAGGTGTTATCAAATACTGGAAGGCAGAACTTTGGAGAGGAATTTGCATCCAATCCATCAAATGACATAACAGAGGTAAAGACACTTGTACCAGATTAAAGAAGTATTGATATATAAATTATTGTACATGCATTTTTAAAAAAAATTCTACATGCAGGGTAATGTGCATCATATGCTTGACGATAGCTCCTTTAACAACACATCAGCTACTGCTAACGAGGTAAAGACAACTAAAACTAGAATCATAATTTGTTTAAAAAGGAGAAGCAAAGACTTATCTGTAAACCAAATTGCAGCAAAGTCATTCACACCAACATTTCAATGAGATTCTTGAGGAAGAAAATGGAAACTGGCAGCTTGACCTTTTTGAGCAACTGCAGTTGGAAGAGGTAATTTCATCAGATTTGAACAATTTTTTTTAAAAAAATTGCAAGTCATCTGATATATAACATAAGAATATTTTTACACAGGTTCATACAGGAAATTGCCAAACTGGCTCTGATATAGCATCAAGTTCAGGGACAGCACACATGAATTCAAATGGACCTACAGATGCAATCCCAGAAAACAATGCAGCAGAAGGTAACAATGAAGAAGACATCATCGAGAAAGAGATAGAAGCTTTTCTTCAAAGTGAAATGGTGGCAGCTTCAGAAGGAAACAATGCAGATATAGACAGCAAATATACACCCCAAATTGGACAAGAGTTTGATAGCAGGGATAATGCATTACACTTCTTCACCATCTACGCGTTCATGGCTGGATTCAAAGTGGTCACAACGCATACTAGAAGAACGCAGAGCAGAAAAAAGAACAATGAAATATACAAATGTGAGTATCGATGCACCAAGCATGGGTTAATGGTTGAGCCAAAGCCACAGAAGAAAAAAGCTGAAGCCAAGAAATCAAAAAAGGCACAAAGCGATGAAGCAGAAGCAGTGAAAAGGAACACGACTGTTGAGATCAAAACAAATTGCCCAGTAGTAATGGTTGTTGTTGATTGTGATGGAAAGTGGACAATAACCAACCTTGATTTGGATCACAATCATCCTCTCAGTCCAGAGCAGCGAAACGAGATGTTCAGCGGGCGCAAATACATGTCTGACATGGAGAAGAAAATGATTAGGACACTAAATGAGATCAACATAGAGACAAGGAAGATGGTTGCCATACTTTCATATCTAAGAGGAGGTGTTACTGTTTCACCATATGATAAGAAAAGCATCAGCAATTTCAGAACTAAGATTAGAAGAGAAATAACAGGAAGTGATCTAATGCAAGCATTTGAGTATTTCAGCAGAAAAAAAGGCAAAAGATCCAACATTCTTCTTCAAGTTTGATCTAGACAAAGACAAGAAAGTGAGAAACATGTTTTGGAGTGATGCAGTTTCAGTAGAATACTATGCTCAGTATGGAGACCTAGTAAGCTTTGACACAACATTCATGACAAACAGATACAACTTACCATGCGCTCCGTTTGTAGGGATCACTGGACATGGCCAAACTTGTATATTTGGATGTGCCTTCTTGATTGATGAGACAACAGAGTCATTCAAATGGGTCTTCGAGTCTTTTCTTGAGGCCATGGGAGGAAAGCATCCACAAACTATAATCACAGATCAGGACGGAGCCATGAGGGCAGCAATACATATTGTATTTCCAAATACAGTGCATAGAAATTGCTTATTTCACATAAAGCAAAAATGTTACAACAAAAATCTGAGAGTGTTTGGAAGCAAGGAAAAAGAGGGACTGGTTGAAGAGTTTGAGGACATAGTCAACAATTCATTGACAAAGGAAGAATTTGAACTGTTATGGACACAAATGGTCAGCAGATTCAACTTGCAAAACAATAAATATTTCAATAAAATGTGGCAGATGAAGGAGAGGTTTATACCTGTGTACTTCAAGGAGAACTTTTGCCTTTTGTCCAGAGCACAGCCAGGAGTGAGGGAACAAATTCTCGTGTCAAAGCCAATGTCGGATCCACTTACAGCATTATGAGCTTCCTGAAAGAATATGAAAGAATTTTGGACACTATAAACAGCGCAGAAGCATATGAAGATAAAAGGAGCAAACAAAAAAGGCCAAAAGAATTGCTTACAGATTATTACATTGAGCAGCAAGGAATGGAGCTGTACAACATCAACATATTCAGAAAGTTTCAGCATGTCGTGAAGGCAACAACAAGGCTGACCTACAAGGTCATAGAAGAGGGCAGAGTATTTGAAGTGTTTCAGAAAGCTTCATATCGAGTAAAAGAACATAGACACAGAAGATACCTAGTCCTTGCTGACCTTACAAACAGAGATTACAGCTGCATTTGCTGCAAATTTCAAAAGGATGGCATCCTCTGCGCACATATCCTGAAAATAATAGAAGAGGAAAATCATGGAGGCATTCCAGAGAAATACATTCTTGATCGGTGGAGGAAAAAGGATAAGAAGTTAAACTTTGGTAAGCAATTGGCACAAGGCACAGAATCATATGAGTTGCTACGCTACAATACATTAAGTCAGAAAACAACAGATATAAACTCCAAAGCATCAAAATCAGAAGGAACTTTTGAATACCTTTCACATGAGCTTGAACGTCTGGATTTGAATATAGATGCAATGCTGGTAGCTGAATCTGCAGCTCAACCAAATGGTCAGAATGATGAAAATGCAGCAAATTCAAACAACACATCATCTGGAGATGAAAGTTCAGAAATGGATATCCAAGATCCGGACAGAGTACAGCAGAAAGGCAGGCCGCGAAAGCCGAGAAGGTTTAGAATGTTAGTTGAAGACATCAAGAAAAAGAATGCCAAAGAAAGAGAAAAACAAGATGCAAGGCAGGCTAAGAAAAAAGCTAGGCAGGAAAAAGATCAGTCAAGAAGTAAGTATTGTCAAATCGTACAAACCGAACATAAAAATAACTACTTAATATTGCAGGTCCTCCTGGGAAAACAAAGAAGAAGAGGAAGCAGGCAGGACAAAGCAGCATGCAGGGGAATGAAAGCTCAAAATGACAAGGACCACGCAGGAAAATAGAAGCTCAAAATGACATTTATGAAGAAAACAGATGGAAGAATACAAAATACAAAAACATACTGTACTTTATAGATGTCATGTACTATATATCATCCATTGGAATGTAATAGAGTTTCACCAAGAATGGTCCAAACTACTGAATTACAACTTTCTTTTGAGTCTATACGATTTATGTAACTAAGTATGATACTAAACTATCCATATTTTTCCGCCTATTTGATCTTTGTGATCTGTGAAAGAAGGCAGAAAATAAGACTCTGAATCTACTCTTCTTCATCGTCCTCCTGCACAAAATCATTCTATTCGTGAGAATTACTGGTGTGATCGAAAACAAGCTACAGAAACACCAAAAAAAATTCTGAGATTGGAAAATAGTGCATACCAACTGATCTGAGCCAAAGACAAGGCTTTTCACTCCAACATTAGCATGAAAAAACATCAAATCGTTGGCAAATTTGATTCGAATTCTTGGAATATCAGCAGAACTGAACAATTGAGGCAGGACAGTACGTGGCGATTTCCAAAGATCCATTCCCATCATCATGCATATGCCACAATCATCCCTGGCAAAAAAATGTAAACCTGAACTTAACATCTAGATAATAAACGATAATTTGTAGTACCTAAAGTTAAATAACTATAGTTGAAGCAAACTAGTACTTATATGCAAAAAGCAATTCCAAAATTCCAATGTACAGTATATTTCCTTGTAATTTACATATGAATAAAAACTGTAATATTTGCACAAATTAGGTGTAACTTGTTAGAAAATTCTGGGAGTTCCTTAACACAACAGGTTCTGAAAGTTATAGCAACCAGACACTTAATCATGTCGTCAAATAAGCAATGAACTTGAGTATGAACTGCATAACACTTGAGATTGAATAACATGTATAAAAATAACAAATGATATCAAATATCTCTAATAAAACTCAGAAAATATGCCTCTTACAGTTCATAATTAAACAAAATTACAGTCCATGAACATGTGTAACAATAGATCAATTAACTGTAACAAAGGGTCAAGGAGTTTGATTCAAACTGAAAAAAAAAAGATGAACACTTACCGGTTCTCTTGACGTGGCATTTGTGGGTACAAGACTCTATACTGATCAAACTTCATGTCTCTGGGTTCCTCTCCTTCAGGATACTGAACATATGTGTCCCAATACACCATAAAATTTGGTATCTGCGTGTTGACAAAAAAACCTGAGTAACTGATCAAAGGAGCACATAAAAATATGTTTATGAGTGTGCAGAAGGTATTTTCTTACAAGTATTTCACGAACATGATGTTGGTAGTTGTCAGAGGCAGAATAATAAGAATCCAGAAAAACCCATCTTTGGTCTTTGATATCGACAATGAATAAGAACCAATGATTCTGAAAAAGGACAGGATAGAAAAGCTGCCAAGAAAAAATCAAGTCATACTTTATATGATGTTATACATAAATGAACTAATATATAAACAATGAGTATAAGACCATACCAGGTCAGATTTGTAGAGAGGGCGTGTTGATGATGGATTAAATGCACGCTTTAAAATGCCTTGCTTTGCATCTTCAGGGGGCACTAAAAGTTTATCCTAGCCAAATAAAACATGATACTTAATAATAAATCAGGCTGTGCACTAATCATAATAGAGAAAAAGGAAAATAACAGACAATTACTTACGGCAACGCTTGAGAAGAAATAATGATTCTTAGACTGATCTGGGTGACCATTAGGCTTCATGAACAAATATCGACAATATACAGCAATGACAAAGTTACTAACATGCCCTCCAGGCATCATAGATTCACCAAATGACTTGAAAGTACAATGAACCTTTCCAATGTCAACTGCATTATGGCTGAAAGTTTGACAAATGCATTTAAAAGATTTAGATTCACATAATAACAGGAGAACCAAACATTCAAAAGATAAGAGTAAAAGAAAACTTACTCTTTCCATTTGGAGGTTGCAAGGCTACAGATTTTGTCATAATTTTTCTGCTCCATCTTACTGACGCTGAATCTGAGTCTTCCATTCACAGGAACATTGCTTGAAACATAATCCCTATGCAAATCCAAAGGAGCATTAATATTTCTTCTAGGTCCATAGTGAGGAAGTTTTCCTCCAGAGGTAGAATTAGTGCTTCTGAACTTTTCCACAGAGTTTGGTTCGTCAGGAGTACTGAAAAATTCCTAGGGACGTGCTTCAGATGAAGATCGAGAGCCTTCTTCATTCACTTCATTCTGAACATAATGCAGATTAGAGTTGTACAAATTTTCTGAGTTCCTAGCCATCTTATTTGCTCTTCCAAAGACATTTGTTGCACCTAGTATCTGAACATCAGGTGAAATCTACAAGAAGCAAACAAATTTTTATTACACCAAATGAGTAAGACAGATTAAAAAAGGACACATTATAGAAAAACATAATCATGTGATGAAACTTGGGCTGAAGTTCAGGAATGAGATGGACTTACATTCTGTTTGTTGGTAGCTGAAGTTTTACGCACAGCATGAAACTTAGGCTGGGTGTTGGAAGATTAGGAGTGGGCTTGGAATAATTTTCTTGTGAATCATCCAATGTAGTTATGTCAATTGGAGCCTGCAGCAAAAAAACATTGACAATGCATAAATAATTAAAATAAAACACATAGCAACATGCAAATAATAAGTGCAAAAACAAACCTCTTGTGAATGTCCTTTCCTAGGACCATCAAATTCAACAGAGTTCTGAAATATTTTATGAAAAGACAAAGTAACTATTGGTGTCATAATAAAAAGAAAAAGGATAACATGAAACTCTTAAATCAAATTACCTTGGAACCATGGAGTCTTTGAAACCTTCGCTTAGGGGAAGGAGCATTGGAGCCAGAAACAAATTCATCATCTTCCAAAGGAATAACATCCTGGGCAGAAGCATCTCCAGCAAAAGAAACAGATTTCTTTCTTTTTTCAGAACATCGTTCCACATCATTAGAAATATCACCCAAAGGGTTCCTGATCTCAGCAATATCCGTTTCAGTTATGTAGTTACCAATTAGATGCTTCCTTGACTTGTGCTTATTATTTTGTCCTGGAAAACAGATTTCAATCAACCAATATGCAATGAAGTATACATAGTTTTCCCAAAAAAAGAAGTTATTACACCTTCAGTATTTTAATATTACATCTGATAAGAAGATGTAATTCCAGAATGAGATCATGTAAATCACTAATAATGTAACTGTACATAATAGGATATATGAAAAAACCCAGCCTAGTTAGTTATATGTTCCAGAAATACAACATAATTGAAAGACTAAGACACATAAATGGCTGATTGAAACTTACTTATCGAACATGAGTCACGAGGAGTGTTTGATCCGATGTTTTCAGTATCTAAAGAAAAAAGGTTGAGTGAGATTCACCTGTTGATATAACATATGAAATACATAATTATACAAATGGAGTGCTAACCATTTCTGCTGAGTTTCTGCAAAACTAAGTCAACATCTCGATCACTCATCTGTTTGAAATTACAGAAAAAAGAATCAAGTATTGTGCTAATATGATATAAATATGCAACAGAATCATGACTACATGCATTTGAACGAAAATACAAACCTTTCTATTGCGTTGGAGAGGAGTATGAATATCAGAACTCAATTCTTTTGGCTGGGGTTGCCTGTTTCCAGAAGAGGCTTGTCTACTAACAGAATTTTTAGCTCCACTGTCCTGAAGAAGTAGAAACAAAATTTAACAGTAACAGCTAGAAGATCAGATATGGTGCTATACAAATATGGAACAAAAGCTGCAAGAAATCAAATTAGAATTACATACAAACCTTGGTGTTTGGTCCGACAGGAGTACGAATATCACAATTCATTTGATTTGCTTGGGCCTCCCAATTTGGGGTTTGTTTGTTAGCAAAATTTTCAGTACCAGAAACCTATACAAGTAGAGACCAAGTTAAAATATTCCAAGACCATTTTTTTTTTAAAAAAAAGGGAAACAATTAGATATAAATCACCTCTGGAAGTGCTGCACGCATACTTGTATTAGACATTATGTTAGCTGCATTGGTAAAAAGAAGAACATATCAAATTAACCAGAGAATCAAAAAAATAGGAAAAAAAAGAGGAAGTAACAAAGAGGGTCATACCAGCTTGTAAATTAGAAGGACCTGATTCATTAATTGGAGACAGATTTCTATTTGAATTGGCGGTACGTGAATCTGGAGTGCAATGATTATATGGAGTGCCAGTAGACTCATTGATTGTATTGTTAGCTTCATCAGTAGCAGCAGAGTCAGCAGGACAAGCATCACACAACAACTTGAAGAGCTTCAATACCAAAGTCTGAGTTCTCGAATCAACTGAGTAACCATGTTCCAATAAAGAGGAGAAAGTTGCCTTCATGTCATTTGACAAATTACCAACAGAAGTAATATCCATATTGATTGTAAGACAAGAGCTGATGCTATGGTCATCGAGTAACTTGCAAATATCATGTTTCAAAGTATCAGGTAATTTGCATCCGGCATTGATATCTAATTGAGATTTGAACTCTTCATTCTGGAATAAAGAAGTTGTAGCAGTGTGTAGAAATAAAGATTTCTGCATGTTAAGAACCATAAAAAAAAGAATCATATCAGTGCATAATTTATCAGTTTGAATATTTGTATAACATGAGTGAAAAACAATTGCGACACCACAATACCTTAGAGTAACAGGTGTTAGCAACATCCAAAAGAGGTCTCACTCCATAAACACCAGAAGACGATTCATCTAAATCAGAATACTCTTTGATCATGTTCAGCTTCCAAGCAAGAGTGCGTGGTATGACAGGAGGAGGTTGCCGAGCACCAAAATCCACAAAATCTAGATAACAAACCTAGGAGCATTGATTTATGAAGAACTGTGTCAGAACATAAACAGGAATAGAAAGAATCTTTGTGAAAACATATTAATCTGTATACATAAAAATGACATGAATAGAACTTACTGCTAGTAAGTACCAACAACCACCAAGTGTCTGTTTTTCCTTTCCAGCAGCATTGACACCTTTGGTGTATGTCTTTACAGCATCAAGCAACCAGTCAAGCACATACTTGGAGAAATTAAACTTGTGGCAGTTTTCAATGTTTTCAAAAATGCCAAGATATTTGGTACAAGGAAACAGTGATGAATTTGGACATAGAAAACAGTTTAGAGCAACAATCATAAAGCAGACAAACACATCTTCATCTGACATTTCTACTTGATTTATCAACTTGGCTCCAAAAAAGCTCACTTGGGGAAGAGCAAACTTGTTGAATCTGTTTAGAACATTTAGCTTCCCAGCAGAACTGTCAGCAGGAAAAGGTTTACCGCCAATTGGAAGTTCCAAAACAGAATGCACCCTTTCATCAGTGATGGGAATTACTTTGTTCTTCAAAATGAAATCACCAGATTTGTAATTAACTTGAAGTGCCAGCCATATAGCAAACTTCTTGGGGACATAGCACTTATCAAATTTCAGCAGGCAAGAGAATCCATACTTGCGAATTATCTCTTTTCTATCGGGGCTCAAAGCAGCTATGACTTTAGAAAAATATGTAACAGAGAATCTGGTGAAAGTTTCCTTTGGCTCTTCTCAACATTCTTCTGTTTAGACTAGAAAAAAAATAGAATAAGTTATACTTATTACACCTTAAATAATTCAAAATTACATCGTATATGTACTAGTAATTTCCATGAATAGAAAGTGTAAATCTAACTATTATATTATAACAGTTAATAATAGGTGACATTATGTAAGAACACACTATAATGTAAACAAACAGCTAGGTCATAGACAAAAAAAACTAAATAAAATAGGTTTCGAATTGTGCTCCATATTTATTGATACAAAATATGAAATATGAAGACAATGATTTACCTTATTGAACAGAGAGTGGGAAAGCTTCTTCTTTAGCTTTTCAAGTTCCTGAATCTGAAATGTATTCACAATATAATTAGGATAATGCAGAAACAGGATCATGTCACAAGAATTCATGTTTTTTGTATTAAGTGTACAAACCTTCGTCAAACATTGCAGGTACAGAACATGGTTATCCGGAACAAAACTACTGGAATCTGAATCCTGTACAGTTACAGAAATGTTGAGTTAGCAAACAAAAAACAATTAAACATTAGGAAACAAACAAAATAGACTTACATCACAGTCAGATGGTTTTTCAGTATCGGTATCTGCAGTGAGATTAAAGTCGTCCTCAACAAAATCATTATCATCATCTCTAAACTCTGATTCATCAGATAGTGCTTCACTAGCATAATTAGGAACACGACCATGCTTCCTTGTAGGACCCATCTATAATTTTAACAGAAAGTTTCTTTAAATTGATGCAGTCATATACAAATACTAGATTATCCTGAACAAAAGGTTAATCTAGACAACAAGAATACAAAAGATGCCAAAATTATGAACTATACACTGTCCACAACATCAATTGTGTTCAACAGGAGCTAAAATTGAGCCAAAATATTGGCACTCTTATTAAGAATTGTACAACCTAAAACAATGGCTAAATGGCCAAATAATCTTACATATATCATAGATACCACACTACTATAATGCAAACAGACAATAATTACATCTCAGTCAAGAGAAATGTATTCACTAAATAATTGCAGCTCAGGCAAAAATTAGAAGCACTAATCCCTAACTAACAATGTGATCCAAGCTGAGTCCACCATATAAATCAACTACACATAGATCCCAGCTAGGAACCACCACACCAGCATCTAGAAGCAATAATGTCTAAGTGAACGCGAAATTGGAGAAAACAGGCTTCATGAATCCAAGAGAAATGACCATTTAGACAAACTAAGTACATATAGAAATTTTGATACAACATACTGTGGGTTAGTAACCATTCACTAATCAACAATATCAACACCCCAGGAAGTGGAATAAGGTCATAAGCGAATGCTAGGGAATTCAAAAAACAGCAACACTACACAAACTACATGAACATGAAGGGCCATTCCTGTTCAGATCAAGCTAATCATCTAAAATTCCAAATGGTTCATTCCTGACCCTATAGCAGGTCACTCGAGCCAATCAAAACACATTTGTAGGTCACAAAGCTCAAATGGAAGTCTGATTCATTCGTATTACAACAACAATGGATCGAAAGCCAGCAGGGGAACAATAGGACCAGAGCCTGAATTCACTTTGACGCTTATGAAAATACGGCACACTGCACATATAGATGACCAATCTAAGTCAAATCGAGCTAAACAAATTTCAATTCTAACCCAGGTCGCTGATCACTAACTCTAGAACACTAAACAGAGCCAATCAAAACGAATATGGAGGTCAAATTCGCTAGAAAAACATACAGGACGGATCGAAATTCAAGAGGAACAGACTACACAGATCAATATATCAACAAATCGAGCACTAATATCGAACTTACGAGGAGCTCGATCAAGCGGAAGCAGACAGAGGCGAGAGAGAAAACGTTAATACTGAATCACATCAGCGAAGAACAGCGAGAGAACTGAAGCAAATCGAGCACTAAGACCTACTAATCGACCAGGAAATCACACTGAAGAACAAACAGAGCTCGATTAACAACAAAATCGACGAGAAATGGAGGAAGATGCGGAGAAGAATGGGGAGGCGATGAGCTAACCCTAGGATCCCGTTGCTTCTGACGTGCGGGCGAAATGGGGAACGAAAAGTTTCCCCGCCTGCTGAAATGATGCGGGCGCGTCTCAGCCAATATAACGGTGGACCCGAAAGCAGCTAAGACCAGTCAACGGCAGAACACATCTCAAAGCACATCGGACGCACAGAAATTCGGGCATCCAACATCATCTGAATTGCCCGGGCATAATTTAGCAATTCCGAAAAAATAATGTTGTTGTACGGCCGCTGACCCATGCGAGAAAATGAGAAACAAAATCCTCAAACAGAAAACAAAAGGAAAGAGAACTGCTGATTCTCTCGCGGGCCTTTGATGCCCAAACGCAACGGGGCCGCCTATCTTCAACGCGCGCTACATGTAGCTTGCATGTAGCTCAGCCCATCAAAGCGGCAGGGACAGCAGGGACATGGACCATTCTGACGGCGTCGTTTAGGAATCCCGCAACGCACACCTGCTGAGCAGCTGAAGGCCCATCAGGAACCGGGCCGCATCGAGGCGCGCGCCCAGGCACACAGCCTGTTTTTACAGCGCGGCGGCGCACGGGAAACTTCGCGGCCCACGTGTCCGGACAGCTCGCTCGAGCGACACCACGCGCCGTACGGACGCGGCGCCAGTCCACAGAGTCTCAGCGCATGGCGGCGCACGACGCCTGCCTCGTCTCAACGCGTCTTCTCCGCTCCGCTGTCTCCCACTCGCTGCTCGCCGTTCGTCGCTACGAGTATTTAGGGATGTTCGTTTCTCTACGCTTAAAGGTCACATTAAGACTAATTTTGTTATTTAGACGTTTTAAATAAGTTTAATTATAAAACTAACTGCAGAATCTTATACTAATTTACGAGACGAATCTAATGAGGGTAATTAAGCCGTGATTAGACGATAGTTACTGTAGCATCACTGTAGCGAAACATAGATTAATTAGGCTCATTAGATTCGTCTCGCAAATTAGCCCACATCTGTAAAAAGATTTTGTAATTAAACTTATTTAAAACACTTAAATAGCAAGATTAGTTTTGATGTGACCTCTAGGCCTAAAGCCACGAACAGGGCCTTATAATCAATCAGTCGAGCAGCGGACCAGAGCAGAGCTCGAGTGGCCGACCCGGACCGACGAGCTCGCCTCACCGTATCAGTGCTCCCGTTCCCGCATCGATCGATCGATCGATCTATCCGTCGAGCAGGCTGCGTGCGCGGCGCGGTTTAGCATAGGCCACGCATCTTCTCCCCCGCTCCACCATGCTCGGATCAGGTGGTTCCGCCGCCGGTGGCAGCGGTGGCGTTCGGGCGCTGCGGCGAGTGGGGAGCTCCCCGAGGTCGCCGGCGCCCCGGCTGCTGTTGTCAAAGAGCGAGTCCATCAAGAAGCGCGGCGGCGCCAACAAGAGCGTCGTCAAGGGGTCCTCCAAGCGGGCGCGCCTACGCGCCGGCCTCGCCGCCGCACTGCAGGAGCTCAGGCTCGCCGGACGCCACCAGAAGCGCGGCGGAGAGGCGTCTTCCGACGCCACGACGCGGCCGGGGGCCAAAGTTGAAGGACCCTGCTGCTGCGCCGATGACGCCGCCGCCGCCGCACTCGCCACGACCAGTCGTCCCGTATCCAGCGGCGGCGCTGTGCTGCCGCTCCTTCTGCTGCTGGTGGTGCTGGCCCTGGCGTGCGTGGTGGCGCTGGGCAGGGCGCCGGCCGTGTGCTGCTGCTGCACCGGCGCAGCCTGGTGGTGCGGCAGCGCCTCCCACGGGCGCCGGCGGGCTGCCGTCCTCTGCGGCGGCGTGGCACTACCAGAAGCTCGTGCAAGCATCACCCACCAGCAGCGGCGCAGCTAGGCGACGCTGCTGAATCGGTGGATGTGTCTTGCCTTCTTAGCTCAACTTTCTTCTGCAAAGGTTCTTGGAAGAAGAAGAGTCGAGCAACCTTCGCTTCAGTTTTGTATTTTGCAGTACAGCTAGCTGAAAGCCTCAGTTCCTTTGCAATGAGAAAAACATTTGACACAACTATTGTAGAACGAGGGGGAATTGCGGAACTGCCCTCGTTTCTTTTTTTTTTTTTTTTAACCTCTCATAACTGAATATAAATGTAGCATCTGTTCGTACACGTAAAACACGCCAACTCACGCCGACGCACTCTAACGCACACGAACACCCCTACATCTATACCCAGCACAAGCAATTCGCGTCCATCGAGAGATCATCAAAACCAACAGGCTCCGATGCGCGACGAGGGACGTCGCACTCTCTTTGTGTCACCACGCGTTGAGAGGTACCTGCAGAAACAAAGCCGCCAGCTCCAACAAAGAACCGCCGGAGAGCTCCCCTAAACAGGTCCAAAAGGACCACTCCTCCACAAGCTTCACGCCGGGCACCGGAGAGCACAAGCCGACGAAGACGGAGGAAGCTGAGGAGAAAAAATTCCATGGATATGGCGACGCCTCCGCTTCATCGCCGCATCCCGGACACAAAACACGTCGCCGGCAAGAGACCAACGCCCGTGAAACCAGCCACATCAAAGTTCGGCAACAGCAGCAGCCTCCGCACTGATGACAACAGCCATCAGCACGAAAACACCACCAGCACGAACTTCGACGGCACAAAAATCCTCTCCAACATCCAAGCGCCGCAGCAGGTCAAACGCCGCCGCAAGGCAACGCCGCGCTGGATCGAGCGCCGCCATCAGCCCGCGGCCGCCGGACGGAGCTCCGCACCGGCAAAGACCTGGACAGCCACAGACGACCACACCGGCGCCGATGGAGTCAAAGAGGAAAATGACAACACCTCACAGCAACTCACCGAATCCGCCACCAGAAGCGACGAAGACGTCGAAGAGGTGCTGTAAGGCCATTATTCGGCGGACTAACATCGTCGTAGTCGCCGGATCTAAGCTCCACCGCCCTCTAAAGACGACGAGCAAAGCAAGCCCACTAGCTATCTAACCTAGCAGCTATATACAACTCCAGACGTCGATTCGGCCCGTCCCACACTCACTCCGGCGCCGCCGGAGGATGGGGAGCGGACGAATCGACGCCGGAGACAGCGTCGCCTCGCTTTCGCCTCTCCTGGTTACTGTAGCACCAGAACTGCCCTCGTTTCTAATGTCAAGAACTGCTTTACACGGAGTCACGGTCTCACGGACGACCCGGCCGTGCGACTAGTACTACTATTAAAAAATTATCATGCACCATTAGGCAGCGATCAACACTGGTCGTACGGCATTTCCGATTATGGAGACGGGCTCTTTTTTTTTCTTTTTTTGAGACATTGCAAAATCGGATGAACCCGAACTGGCCGTCTGTCCCTTCATCTTTAACATCATTTAGTTGATCCCTTTTTTGGAAATAAAAAATAAAGAAAAGAACTTTGGGAAAAGTGGAAAAACCAAACTGCCCTCACTCATTTTCCTGAAATAGAGTGTTTTGCAAGTAAAAAAAATGAATCAGAGGCAAATTTGTAAAGAGTATTATCGTCTTTTCTTAGAGGATTTAACACCATTAAGATCTTCTAACGGAACATTAGCTATTTTGCAAAGCCTGAAAAAATAGTCTACAAATTGACATAAAAAATGGTTCGATTTTGCAAATGACATTTACATCTATAACTATTTTGATAAATTTCTCAAATCAAATAACTACATCTTTTACTTCACGACACTGACAACAGGGTCGGTACATTTTTGGTCCCAGAAGACATTGCGCGTGGGAGTTTTAGACTCTAAGGCACTAAGAATCTTTGGAGCGGTAGATTTCAGATGTGTGAATCAGCGTGATGATGAGTCTTTGGTTTTTCTATGGGAGGTAGGTGAAAGGGGGCGAGAGGTGATGTCGGGGGCATGTGTAAAATTTGCTCTCTAGTATCGAAAGTTCTCGATTACGAAAAATACCATTAAAAGTTTTGCGTTTGAAAAAATACTAGTGAAAGTTGCAACTCCACTCTGAAAGAAAATTAGCAGTTTGCTTAGAATGGCTTAGAGAAATGACCATAGTGCCATTAACCATCTATGTCTCCTCTCCACAATGAAACAGAGCGGGTCGGGCTTTTTTTTCTGCTGCCGCCCCTCTCCTCCAGATGCCGCTCTAAGTGATTTTATTTGTGGCTCTTTTAAAGTTTTTTTTTTGGTCTTTCATCCATAGAGTTAGTGTTGTTTAGTGACTTATGTAAGCAAAAGATGTAATATGCTTTAATATTAATGAAATTCTCTTTTCGTAAAAGAAAAAATATCCCCCACCCAATGGAGCAGGGTAGTTCACGCGCTCAAGTGATTGACTGACGAACTCGAGCTCAACTCGACTTCCCTCCAGTAACGGAGCAAGGATATAGCGATTACTGGGTAATATTTCCAATGTAAGAATTGTTATATCATGAAAGCAAAAACAGGCACAACAACATGAACGAAAATTACAAATCGCTTGTTGCCACTAAAGATTTGGCATCATATATATTTGATTGAGGTTTTGCTCTTATTCATTTCTGGGCTATGTGCTATCCGGCTAGCTGTTTTTTTAAGCTGTAACATATAGATAGCTGGGTATTCACGTGATCCGCCCCTGCTTCCCTCGTTCCATTACCGCATCGACCGATCCATCGGTCGACCGGCAGCCAAATTTGACCAGCAATTAGAGCATCTCCAACAATTGTGTAAATGCATCTCCCAATTCTTAATTTGGAGAGTAATTACAAAAAACGTTCTCCAACAGTTCTTTAAAAGTGCCCCTTATATTTAACTTTCTTCCATTTTCCCCTATACCATCGCCACATTTGACGACAGCTTCGGGCCTCGCGACCCGCCCACTCCCGCGATCCCGCGGAAAAAACGTCGTGAACAGCGTTCCTTCCCCATCTTCTACCTGACGTCCCTCTCTGCCCTCCCGACGACGCTTGAAGAGGCTCGAGGCCATGGCCACCTCGCGCAAGATCAAGGATGCGCCAGTAGCCGCCACCAGGCCGACGCGTTTGTGCCCAACCCCGGCTGGCTCGTGGTTGCTCTACGACGACCAGCTCATCGGAGCCGCAGGTCCAAGCTGATGCGGACCCAGACCCCGCCGCCGCGATAGTCCGAGAGGACGAAGCGGCGACGACGGCGGCGGCGTGCGGCGCGGCGTACCCCATGGGCGCGCCCCTGGCATCCAAGTCGTGGACGTTGAGCCGCAAGGGGGAACAAGCTTCTAACCAGCCGCTTCCGCGACGACCAGCTCTAACTTTGCGATTGGCTGGGGCGCAAGACGGCGGCGGGACAAGCAGGCGGAGTCGCCGCTCTCGCGGCAGCCGGGCACACGGCGCAGGATCTCGAAGAGGCACTCGTCGGGAGCTGCTCGTGCTCTTCATGCTCGAGTGGCGCATGGGCGACGTCCCCCGTTTGATTATCTGAAATCTGAAATTGTGAAGTCAATGATCCCATTTGATTGTTTGAAATCTGAAATTGTGAAGTCAATCGATCCATGCTCTACTTGCAGTCGCGAGCGTGCTCGACTGACGAAAGAAGTTTGGAGTCCAAGATGATCAACTTCTCTCCATGTTTCCTCCTCGAGAAGACGGCTAATACACTCATGGTGTTGCGACTCTATCCGCACCGGCGGCACTGGTACATACGCATGCAGCTGCTCGAACAACAGCACGACGAATTCCGACGATGCCGAGACGAGGCCCTCGCGCGCCATATGATTAAAGAACAATCCAATTAATTATCAGACGCCTATGAGGTGTCCACATTTCAAATTATTTAGAGAACAAAAAATAGAGAACTGTTGGAGAATGTCAGTTTTTTTACTCTCAATGTACATTTAGATACACCCTAAATCAACATTTTGAGAGTGATTTTTTACATAACTGTTGGAGATGCTCTTATGCATGTTCTCCACCGGCCCGCCATATTTCGGACGTGCGTGCGCTGCGGCGAGTGGGGAGGGCGCTGCTGTCCAAGAGCGAGTCCGTCGAGATGGCGCCTAGCTGCAAGGCGCCGGCCGCGTGCTGCTATGCTGCTGTTGACAATGTAACTACGACCACGGCTGCTAGTATCAGAGTTGCCCTTACATATTTACAAGCCTACTTCTCTTTATTTTTTCCAATATTACGACCAAGGTTCAGAGTTAGTATCAGTCATCACCAAACTGTACTACTACTAGTCTAGTCTACTAGGACTAGCACAACAGACGGTCACAAGACGAGCGTCTTCTTGACTCGAGCAGTGTAACGTCCCAGGTAATTAAATCACCTGAAACTCCGTGTTTTTCGTACTTGCCCCAGGATCAATGACAAGTACACACGGTAATCACAGTGGAACCATAGCCATATCAAAAATTTAACTATCAAGTTTATTTGAATTTACAAAATATTGGCTCAACAGCCGACGAAATACCTTAAGAAATTAGCACAGCGGTAACATAAAGGAATTCAAATCTCCAGCGTGTGCCCCGTAATCATCCCACAGGCAATTGACTGGAAGTTGAACTCCTAGAAAGAACGGCGTCGTTCCTCACAACGATCGATGCCATATCTGAAACCAAGTTATCGGAGGCAAGCAATGCGGGTGAATAATAGCAAAATCATAATTATATGAAAAGCCAAATGAAGGAAGGTATAATATGAGTAAATTTGCATAAATGAGCAAATGGCAATCTAAACTTGATTCATTAAATAATTACTAAATTGAATTGCTTGAATATAAATTGCATAAATGTAAGCACAAGTAATATATCATAAGAATAAAGTGTCATATTTGACCTCCAAGTCAAGTCCCTACAACAATCATCAACTATGCCATTCATATATTAATAACCATAATAATCATGATTAATTTTAATCCTAACTATTCTCTAAACAAAGACCTAACAATAAGGAGCTTGAGACCGCAAGCACAGCCATTCGAATGGATTAATTACTCTACAGAGTTTGTACGCTGTACCTATGGACAGTGAGTGACCGTCTGTGGTGTTGCAAGCACCGTGCACTCACGAAGTGTGCACATCGGTATCACGCATGACGTTTTCATTAGCCGTTTGCTAACCTTGCCTTTCCTAAATTGTCAAAAGTCCCTCTCAACCTGACCACTAACATCCCAGAGGTACAATTTATCCCCTCCTTCAAATATGGATAGTTAGGCAGGAAAAGAGTACAATTTATTGTATTGGTAAACCTTGAGCCCAAAACCGTAGTAATGGAGGTCCCTCTGAATAAATACCAGATCGGGTAAAATATCCATACATTCCCTACTTCTAGAAGGCAAGGCAACATTCCACTAATTACTTAGTCATGGCCGTCCCATACCAGCATCCATAGTCGCACAATGTTTCCTTAAATTAAGATACAAATGTACCGGTCCTTATGCGATGCGACGGGTCTCCAAAATCATCATTATCAATCAATCATTAATCCAATTTAACATTATCACACCAAAACCCGTCAACATCTAAATTATCATCATATATCATCAATAATAATTTCCCATCAACATAATCCGTAAATTTAATGATTATACATGTACTTACATTTATACAAAATATAGACTTTCATCTTAGCAAGCTTAATTAGTATTTAACTATATCATGAAGCTTAGAGCATATAACCATTTTGGGTAGCCCAACCTATGGTTACAAGGGAATATGATATAGTCTAACAAGGGGATAAAATCAATAGGTAGTATCTACCATTTCCCAAGTAAGCATTTTTAGTGATATAAATTATGCACAATTTATCCTACAAATTAAGCACTTAAATGGATTTGCAAACATAGGATCAAAATGATCAAGGGGTGTGCTTGCCTCGCACCTTTCTTACATAGTTCATACGAGGATCTTCAAATGTCGATCTTCTCGCGATGTAGTCCTTCGACGATTCACTCACGTGCACATCAATCCACGACCGATAAACACCGAGAGATCCAAATAAAGCTATCCAAGAAGATTCAATAAAATCTACAATAATAAATACAAATATTTCAAATAAAAACCAAGAAGCATGATCATGGAACACGTTTCATGAAAATAAATATGTATTCGGAGTTCGTACGAATGGACCACGCGTTATCGAATTCTATCGATAAATAAATAGAAGAAGGGATACTAGGGTTCTCGCGACTCCATTTATTCTACGGTGATTATTTGCTAAGAGATATATTCATGACCTTTTATAGGCCATATTCACCTAGACAAATTATTTATACCTTATTTCTTTTTAAAGAGAGCAAGGTGTAAGATTATGCATGAACCTTTATTTGCAAAACCATTATAGTGAAAATGATGAGATGCACATGTTTTATTGATTGTGATTGCGTGCATATCTATTATGTGAAATCTATAATTATTTCTACTATAAACATGACGTTGTTCGAACAAACATGAATAAATAAACTAAATTTACGTAGCATTTATTTCTAAAATAATTTTCATGAAGAATGAAGTTACATGCTTCTAATGCATATGGTAACATTCCTATGTATTAATCTCTCAACTTATCTTTTATAAATATTTAGTTGCCTTTATGCATGCACACGACATAGTTAAATATATATTTCGTTTAAACTTAATTGGTGTAACCTAAATATTTAAGTAAAGTAAAAGTACATGGAAGTGCGAGTATAAACTAAATGCAGGGAAACATACTTGTTGCATATGCCTACTTTCAAACAAAATCTAATTTTTAATGCTTCATTAATCTTCCTTAAATTACTTATGCATGGCTACATGAATGCTTATGATGTGCAACATATATTCATGAGCATGGGATGTAAATAAGTCCATATGCAATGCATACATAATAAGTTTATTTACTTAGGTTAATCAATTTAACATTAAAGGTAAAAGTTTGTAGAAAACTACCATTTTAATACTACAAGTGATAACTAGGGCAAAATCTATATATTTTAATTATAGTGATGGCATGCATTTCTATTGTACAAATAACAATTAAATTCTCATAAAGAAACATGTTGTTTCTTAAGAAATAAAATAAGGCTAGATATTTATTTTTCTAACAATTTTTCCTATGATCAAATACTAAACTACAGTGAAGATAGATTCTGAAAAGGTTCAAAAAGTAACCTAACAAGGTTTATTTCCTATATACCAATTCCTTAAGCAAATTTTCTTAACAAAGCACATAACTACTTTATTTGTTCCTATGAATTTTTCCTAAACACATGTATCATATTTTTGCATAAAAAGGAGCCTAAAAACATAAGGAAATATTTTAGCAATTTTTCCTAATTTTTCCCTACTAATTCTCTATTTAATTCGAGCTAAAAAGGTTAAATCTTTTCTGACCAATCACAGAGCGACAAGTCGCGGCTTAAGGTTTAATTCACTCAAAACCGGCTGTGCACAGTAAACACGGCGGCTCAGCAGCTCGCCGACGGTGAACTACGGCCAAGCGACGTCGATGGTGTACACCAAACGACGCGCGTGATCACGATCTATCCTCCGGTAGTCGTCTCACCGGCGTTGGTGCTCTGTAGCGGCGGCGCAGGGGTGGCCTAGGCGGCGCGATGGCAGAGCTACGGCGAGATGCAGGAAAACGAGCACGGCGACGCCAACGGTGGGTAGGATTAGCATCTACAGACCACTAGGATACTCACCAAGCACACGATGCACTCGGTGGTAGTCGGCGGCAGCGGCTTGTCGGACGGCGGCGGCGAAACAGAGTCGGTGACGGTGCGCACGGCTTTCCGTCCATCATCTTTGGAAGAAAAGGATAGGAAAAGAATCAGCATGGTCCAGAGATGCTAAAAGGTCAACACATCGACGTGGTTCTCACCGGGAAAGCTCTAATTGTCGGCAATGGCGGCGGCGGCCGGAGTTGGGGAAACTCAAATTCCACCTTGCTCACTCCGTCTCTCTCACCGTGAATGGTTCAGAGAAGGTACAGAGGACCAAATAGAGGGCAATGAGGAGTTTCTCGAGCTTTTATAGCGAATTGAGGCGGTTTGCCGTGAGAACGCGCTGACGCGCACTGCGCCCTCGGTGGCGAAAGAAGATTGGAGGAGGAGAGGAGGCTCCGGATCGTGAGCGTGCGCGCGGGAAGTTGCACGGGGCTCCGTGGCACGCATGGCAAGCGGCGGCGAGGCGCTGCAGGGCTTCTACAGACGGAAGCATAGGAAGGCGGTGAAGGCCGACGAACGAACGGGCACGGCGTGGCGCGGGAGGCTTCTCGGCGGGATTTTCTCCCTCATCCAAGTCAACGAGGTGAGCAGGGAGAGGCAGGGGCGCGCGGAGACGTGGAGCCGTGCCGTGGCGAGCACGAGACGAGGCGGGCTGCCGTCCGCGACGTCGGCGGCGCGCATCGTGGCGCAGCGCGTCGCGCCGCGCGTGAACAGAAGAGAAGGGGGTGCGGGCCGGCGTGGGCTGACGTGGATCGGACTGGGCCGTTGGTCTGCGTCGCAGCTGGGCCGGCCGAGGTAAGTTTTCTCTTTTTCTTTTTATTTTCTAAACGGGCCGAGCCCAACTACTCTGCTTACTGTTTTGCTTATTTTCTATGCAGGCTGACGTGTTCACGAATTTTCTACCTAGGCAAACGATCTCTAAAAATTCTGAAAAATTCACAGACATTACATCACTGTGAATTATGTCTATGGTGAATTTTTGGGAATTTTTGGCCGAGCCAATTTCCCACGAAAAATTGGGAAAGTTCTGTGTGCATTCAAATGACATGTATGCATGACTTTGAAAATTCAAAGGAACTCGAATTTGAAATTCAAACAGAACCCATCTTTATTTAGGGTTTATCTACCTTATTTTAGGCTTCTAATTTTCGGGGTGTGACAAGCAGACACTGCTACCTAGCTCCGTCTTCAGTTCAGTTCGTAACATATTTATGTATGACGTCAGAATGCATATGAATGTACTACATGCCGCCGATGCCCGAATGACTCGAGCAGAACAGCTTATTCCTCGATCGCCGGTGAGTCATCAAAGAAAGGGGAAAAAAACGTGGGCACCCGTCTCTTGCAGATTCGTTAAGAAACAACACAACTAGAAGAAAAAAAACAGCGTATGACTGCTTCAGTGAATGTTGTTCCATCATAATAGTCATTACTTTCTCAAAACTAATGACCATTAGTTGAAGGGTAGTTTTATAATTACACTAGGCGGCAGCAGAAATGGAGAATCACGGCGGCGAAATGGTCAGAGATATGGACCCTAACCTACCAAACTAGTAATAACAAATAACTTATTTACTAGATTAATAAACAACAGGATTAATCGTACATTACTAATTTGATTTTATTTATGAAAGAACTACTTATTACAAGCCTACTTCTCTTTATCTTTCCAATATTACAAGCCTACTTCTCTTTATCATTAGTAGTAGATTTTTGATATCAGATCTACACCGTCGAATCAAACTAATGGCTATTAGCTAGTATTGAGGAGCTAATGGCCATTATTTTAGACAATAAAAGTTCTAATGTACTTACGTAGCAGTGCAACCACGACGAAATACAAAAGAGGAAACATTGATTTTAACCTTTCTTGTGTTAATGAAGTCCGGTGGAGCAGCAGCAGACTTGAATAGCGCATTTATCAGTTCAATTGCGTGCATGCAGAGTTCTGGTCCAAGCTTGCATCTCTCAGTTTGATCTGTTCTCCGGGTTGGTTTCTTCAGCAGTTGAGTTTGCAGGGGCATCAAACGAAACATGTTTTGATCTCGGGTTGAGATCCTGCAATCCTGACACTGCGCTCTCAGCTAGCCTAGGACAACCGCTGATTTCGAGTGTCTCAAGCTTAGGCAGTGTCCCCGGGCTAAATACTACCTCCTCCAGATTACCGCAGTCTTTAACTAGGAGACTCTCAAGCTTAGGAAGTGCTCTGCCTCCAAATAACAGACCTTGAAGCTCATGGCAGCCTTCAATTTTGAGTGTCTCCAGGTTAGGCATCACCCCCTCTTCAATCAACGATCTTGATGAGATCTCCTGGCCATAATGCATAGTAGGAACTCCTCGCGGCAACAACTGCAGGTTCTTGCAGTCGTAAATTTGGAGCGTCTTGAGTCTAGCCATCGCTTCTGCATCAGACCTCAACAACAGGTTCTTGCAGCACCTTAGTATAAGTATCTCGAGGTTAGGCGTGTCTCCTTGTAGAAACCACAACCAACCAAGCTTATCACACCCGCCAACTTGGAAACTCTTGAGCATGGGCATCATTCTTCCTCTACCATAACCTTCAAATGACAGCGACATTAGACGGTCGCAGCCCTCAACTGACAGACGCTCGAGCTTTGGCATTGACCCTTCATCAACTGACAGACCCACCAGCTTACTGCAGCCACTAACATGGAGCGTTCTGAGCTTAGGCAGTGTCCCAGATTCGAATGAAAAAACCTCTTGGCTTGTTAAATTTGAGAGCTCCAAGAGCTCAAGCTCTTTGAATCCATCAGTTTCGAATATCAGCTGTGGTCCTATAATGGAATCTGCTAGCAGAAGTAGCTTGGTCAAGTTAGGCAGACGATCCAGGTCATGACAATCGATAACTATTCTTGTATTGTGCAGGTACAATTTGAACAGGTTCCTCAAACCAGAGATCCAAGGCGGAAGAACAGGAAGGTGGCCATGTATCTTGAGAACTTGAAGGTTCTCAAGAGGAAACCGCAAGCTTCCAGATAAACCAGTAGAAGAAGCTGGAGAGTGCAGCGCCAAAGACTGCAGGCGGCTGAGATGCTGCAGGGTGGAGCACAAGTCTGGGCCATTTTCATCAGTAATGCCAGTCACACTTAACTTGTGTAATTCTGTCAGTCTCCTCAACTCCTGTACAATGAGCCGGTTTTGGTTTCTGATGCTCACGGTGCCCAATGTGTTCAGAGCTCGTAGCTTCCCCATCTCCTTACGAACAATTACGCCCCATGGATCACCGTTACTTATTCCTCCAGCATTGTCAACTTGTAGACTCTTCGAACCACCACGAAGAACACGTAGCCTTTTAAGGTTAACGATAGTTGAGGGCAGTGTCCTCACATTAGTATATCTGATATCCAATGTCCCAAGGAATTTAAGCTTGCCCAGAGATTCGGGCAGATGTTCAATACGTGTGTTCCTGAGACCGAGGTACTTAAGGTGTCTGAACTTCCCAATTTTCCTGAGATCGTGCCCAGTTAGACCTTCCACACCTTCCAAATCAAGCACCCTAAGCATTCGCATCTTCTTCGAGATGAAGAATGGTCGCCACTCACCAAAGACAGTGAGTGAGCGAACACGAGACTGGTCCATGCTCCTGTACTCGTCCTTATGATCCCTTCGCCAACTCCTCCTGACCACCACGTGCCTTATTGTTTCTTCTAAGGCCAAATCTCTGTTATGATCATCAAGGATGCACACCAACTTCTCCTCCTGGGCTTTTGACGTGCTGAGTTGTAGCATCAGAGGGTGGACACTGCAGCTTGTTACTCTCCCACTTGTGATTCCTGCATACCTAGTTGGCTGCATGACGGTCTTGCTGAGCAACTCATTGAACACCATCTCACCGTGTTTTTCAGCTTCAGGTCCTTGCATTCCGTTCATGTAACCTTCCGCAATCCATCGCTTCACCAACCGCCGACGTGTTATGCTCACATCTTCTTGGAAAATGCTGAGGTACACAAAGCAATACTTGACATGGTAGGACAAACTGTCATAACAAGCTTCCATGGTTGTCCTCGTAGACCCCTCCAACTGTCGCAAGTCGAAATTATTACGAGCATTTTCCCATTCTCTAACTGTACGAGGTTTTGATGCCAGATGCTGACCTATTTCAATGATAGCTAAAGGAATTCCTCCACATGCTTGTAGTATTTGATTTTCTTGCTCAACCATATCTTGACGTAACTCAACATTGTATTGCCCAAATACCTGCCGCAATAATATCATATTTTGTTAAGCATATCTTGGCTAAAATGTCACAAACAATAAACTTTACATGTAATGAATGAACATGCCACTACAATAGGTCAATCAATCCACCAGCTCATCACCAACAGGTGTCCATATCACAAATCATCAGCGACAAATACTTAATGTGGTATAGCATTTGTTTCGAATTAATTCGCACTATCGCACCATTTCTGGTTACTAGTTAGATACTCCATCTGAGCCAAAATATAAGTCGTTTTAGAATTGAACCGTCATGAATCAATTACACTTAGAACTGTGTTCCAAAAACTTGTATTTATTTTTTTCTTTTTTTTTTTAACATCATTGAACACATGTTTTGTATTGTATAAGACTGAGTTGCTTGGACTGCATCTTGTAATAAAAATTATAGGAGTTGGCAGATATTCTCTGATCAAAAACATATAGTACAAAAGAAGAAAATTATTATATTTGATCAAAAACATACAACTGGCAATAATTCAGATATTCTCCACATTTGACACAATAAGAGTTACACAGTTACTTAATCAGTTATTCGTTGACCAAAAATTATGAAAACATGACAGAATATAGGTAAGCACACCTAAATACACAACGAAACAAAGGGATGGGACAATGAAGCTGCATAATGAAACATTAATTGGCAGCGGCACAAGTAATTAATATCCATAATCAGCTTCCAAATCCTGGTTACCCAACAATAGTTGACTTTCTAATCCTGGTTACCCAACAATAGTTGACTTTCTTTACAATCGTCAAACATCATTTTAGCCTTCTCAAGTTCTTGAGGAGTCGTAAGGAATAACAATTTGAGGAAGTAGATGTTAGAATAGGTCTACAGTAAAACAATACACTTAAGGAAGGATGATCTCACTCTGGATGTTATCAAGTTTGCATTGTCAATTGTGATCAAGCTTGCTAATCTATATAGTGAAAAAGTCCACAATCAAATCACTAGTACAAATTCATAAGCCTTGTTGCGTCCAAAAAAAAAAAAAGTTTTGGCAGCTCAAGTGTGTACATAGCTAATTGCAGTGACACTCAAGGAAGTAGATGTTGGCATAGCCTTGCAGTGACGCTCAAGGAAGGCATAGAGTAGACTAAGTGCACAAGCTAGTGAGAGAGAGCTTCATCTGAATTAGCTTCTTCTCTTCATTACACAACGGAGATATACTTTGACCCATAAATAGAAATTTTATAGGTTTTACTTAAATAGAAGTTGCACTCCGAAACATCATGTCAAATTGACAAGGTGATAAACTAACAATTTTTGGGGGAATATTGTTATGTGCTACGTCTGGGCATTACAACAAACAGTTGGTGGGCAATAAAACCAAATGAGGAAGAAGGGCACCAACAGCTACATTTGGCAATTTAATCATCAGAACTTGCAAAAGCTAGTAGATGGAAATACAAATGCTGAAGCAATCGTGGAGGGATTCGGAGTCGTAGAACCTGGAGGCGCCCGCGCTCCGCTCACGCCGCCTCAAGCCTTGCTCTGCTTCAACCCGATGCGCTGCCTTGAGCCTCACCGCGAGCAGCATGCGAGCTCCCGGACGGCGCCGTGCGCTCGTCGCCCCCATGAAGCCTGCTCCAGGTTGGCTCCGCGCCGCCCTGCTTCGCCTTGGCAGGTGGTGAGTTTGCGGGGTTCATCTTGGAGGCAGAGATGGGGAGCAACGTGCAAGGTAAATGAGAGAGAGAGAGAGAGAGAGAGAGAGAGATGTGCAGATGGGAGTGAAGGTGCCGCGGCGGCGTCAGGGGAGGAGGCCCGGCTTTGGGCGGCGGCAACGGCAACATCTGGGGCCGATGAAGGAGGCTGTCGACTGCGTCCGGGGGCCGAGGATTACACGCGAGGGTCGTCTCGACGGCTCCCCATGGTCGGAGTTCGCCGGACTTGGCCGCCCCCGCATGTCGGAGGTCGGGGTGGCAACGGCGAGGCGGACGCGTTGGAGGTGGAGCCTGGCGTTGGAGTAGAGCTCGGAGGATCTCTCTAGATTTTTTTATTAAACCGTCGGATCTTGTACCGATGGCTGTGATCGTGAGTTAAACTGACCAATCAGAGCTCAAGAACCCTTCACGTTTTAGAATAGAAAGATATAGAAATGAATATGTAGATTAACAATGCAAGAATAATGCCATTAGATTCAACACGACATATACTTTATTTTGGATCAGAGGGAGTACTTGATTTCAACTACATTAATTAATGATTTCAAGCTGAAAACAAAACATCAAGTGTTTGGTATAAGACTAATATTTGTATCATATACCGTTTGATGTTTGCCCAAGCTGTCTAGGTATATAAAACATCAAGTAATATCGATCGAATTCGAATGATCCTATGTCCTCACATGCTCTAGGCTTTTTCTAATCATCGGGTTTCGCGCTCGCCCGGGGGGGGGGGGGGGGGGGGGGGGGGGGGGAGAGAGAGAGAGAGTTTGGAGTCGGAGATCAAGAAATTGGCTCAAGACGGGCATGTTTGGCGAAAAGGCTTCGGCTTCAGCTTGTTTCACTGTAGCATACTGTAGCAACAGTAAAAAAAGCCGAAAAAGCTCCCAAATACCAGCTTCTCCGGCTTCACCAAATTTGTGGCAGATGAACAGTGTTTGTATGTGAACAGTGTTATAGGCCGGCCGAAAAGCTCAGCCAAGGCTTGACTACTAGTATGGCTCTAGTAGCTAGGTAATTATCCCAAAGTAGGATCAAATGAATAATCCACATTGTTTTAAGTGATATCCAGAGTTTCAAATAATCATACTTCTTCCTCTCTTAGGGATTATAGATCCTTACACAGGGTGCTGCCTTGCCGTCGGATTTGAATGAGGTGACACAAATGATGAGCTTGGCCCTATGGAGGAGGAGGACGCGGCTTTCTTGCACCTTATGGGTTCTGATGATGAGGGCGTCGGTATAAGGTGGTGTTAACTGATGATGGAGGGGCCCTGATGGTCACGTTCGATGCAGCTGGTACGGCCACTGGTGCAGCCATGTTTTCTTTGGGCTGGCTACTTAGGCGGTAATACTTAATTAAGAATATTTGTATTGATTCATTCGATCAAAACATCTAACAAATACTATCAAGATATTGCTTCAAAAAAATGCGATCAAGATGTGATGCAGACCCGACAACCAATATTGTGAAGCAGGGTAGTGGTAGTGTTTCAAACCAAACAAGCATATTTATTCTTATTTTAATGCCTCATTATGGCGGCTAGCAATTTCAATTTGTATATTACGGGAGGTGCATAAATAAAGTATATTTCATTGTGATGACTTTCTGAAGAATTTTATTATTTTGAAACACAGGTATAAGGCATATGTATACCTTGTTAATTTCTCAACATGAAAATTATGTGAAGTGTATATACTGAGAAACTTTTCGGTCATATTCGAAGTCAAAACTTCACTTTATATCAAGAAACCAAAAGGACAAATTTAAGTATGGGGTATACTTCAGGCGCCGGTTTGAAAAGCTTGAGGTAGTAAAACGAGCCAGATTTTTGTGAGTGGTCAAACAAACTGGCGGAGGCAGAGTAGCCTCCAGGTGGGGGAGGTTGTAAAATAGACTTCTTCCTATCAAAATACTGCTTTTAAACAATAGTATTGAGTTTATGACGAAATACCTTTAAACGGAATAACTTGGTGGCGTCATTTTCATGGAGGCTGCTGAGGCTGTACACAAAGTCGTCATTATTGTTTGAACATGAATTAGCAACCTGAAGTTCCCTAGTGGTAATAATTATTCGAAGTAGTGATTTGTATTCTTCAGAAATTGAGCATGATTTAACCAAGAAATCCCATTCCGACCTTGTTGAGACGCCATCAAAAACAAGTAGACATTTGGCAGTGTGGTTGCTCCTACTCATCATGTTATAAAATTCAACAAGCTCCGTGCGTATTTCTTGTAATGACCCTCCCCTGTAGGAGGTAGGATAACTGGACTTGAACTGCTGAAGTACACTTTGAAGTAGCTCTTCTTCGTTTACAGGGGAAGAAAGAGTTATCCAGGCACGGCATTGGAAAGATTTAATGACATCTTGGCGGTGGTACACGTTCAGTACAAGGGCCGTCTTCCCAATGCCACTCAGACCACATACAGATATAGGAGTAACACTGTTATTCTGAGTGCCAGCATCCCTAACAAGTTTACTTCTTAGCCAATCAATTTCCTTCTGCCGACCCACGAGTGGCTCATCAGCGACAGAGGCCATTGCTATGTTATCTTCATCCACATCATCAACTTCAATAATCTCACTGCTAGTAGAAGCAATATTTTCAGGGTTCATGGCACTAGAAGTAAATTCGGCAGGTCCGTCGGCCGAGATCTCCTAATGGAAACAAATTGAAAATAGAGAAATGGTTAGTTGTTATCATTACAAAAGCATAAATTGCACACTCTTCGGGCCTTGCATGTTGTAAAAGCTATGTTTGTATGCTGCATTATTTTTATTTATGTCTGTAGGGAGAAACCCGAACTAAAGGAGGTTTATGTAACAATAGTTCAATTTCACACCAAACACAAAGGATTTGGGAAAAATTCCTCCATTACAAAAGAGGCCTAATTAAAGGAGTATAGATAGAAGGCGTAGATAATGAGAATATAACTTTTCCTACTCCACACATGCCATTTGCATATCTCTTATGTCAAAAGAAAAAACTCGACTTTACTCACAACTAGAACTAGGCACAGAGAATAAAACGAAAAAAAATTTCTAAAAATGCTTTATGCAATATTAGCTAGCATCTACTGAGTTCTCACTCTGTCCATAACTTTTTGATGTTGACGTCAAATGAAAATGAACAAAGAGGGAGCACATACTAGTAGTATTGCCTGATGTAAAAGTTTCTAATGATAACGTGATTAAATAATACATGCAAATAACCACAGAGAGCTATATTTACCATGTTACAGAAGGCAGGAAAAACCTCGATACCATCGGAGACCCAGAAAGAAGTGCTTCTCAGCCCGGCACAATATCTAGCCACATCCTCTCTCTGGGAGGTGGCTATAATGCAACTTGCCTTGTTGGCATCCGGCCCAAGGTATCCTTTGATGGTATCCCATTCTTCTCTTGTCGATATGTCATCGAGGACAAGCAGATAACTCTCTTGGGTTCGGTTTTCCAGCTTAATAGTAAGGTATTTGTCTTCTAGCATATGTAGCATATCTCTCTCTTGTGAGGATGCGTTTGCATTGAATTGCCTAATCAAGCTACGGATCAACTCAATCAGATTAAAGGGATGTATTACCGTCACCCAGGCGCGGGTCCCGAACCGGCCGGTCATTGCCAGATTATCGTAGGCATTCCCGATTAATGAAGTCATTGTCGTGCCCACGCAGATGGAGACAACCATAAGCGAGCTGTTGTCTCGCCTGGTGAGCAGCAGCTTCTTTACTAATTGGTCAACTCCAGATGATCTCCTGAGATCCTTGCTCGACGGCTTTGAGCCGTCCAGGCCTATGGTAAATGCAGGTTCAGGCTGTTCAGCTGGAGCCGGAGGGACGACGAAGCTGTAGTAGAGTGCTCTCCTGTTGCTGGCGTCCTGCACCCTGGCTCTCAGATCCTTCATCACGGAGCCGATTTGGTGGCGTCTCCAAATCTTGGTCGGCGAGAACCACCACCAAGTCTTTCCGCCCAGGTGAATGGCGAAGTCTTCGATGTAATCTTCTACATCATAGGCGAGGTCGCGGGCCTGCCGTCCCCAGACCCGTGCCACCGGGTCCTTGCTGTGCTCCTCGTTGGAAGCCACTAGGAAAGTCTGCATAATCTGGAATTCATTTCTGATGAACTCCAGATCTCGGTTCACGCCGAGCTGCAGCGCCACCTCCGCCACCACGGCGGATTTGGCGATGCTTACGGCACCATCTATCGCAGAGCTGGCGAGCTTCTCCATGCCGCCCTAGCCTAAAGTTACCAATGTTTGTGTGGATTTCTGATTGTGCTGGGAGTGATTGGGCTTACGAGTAGGCGACCTACATATGGGTTTATAAAGATTTTCTTGTTGGTGGAGTCTAACTGTCTAAGATCCCAATCCTAATCTCCCTATCTCTAAATCCCAATCCAGGTGTGGTGCGATGCTACTAGAGCTGAAGCTCTCCTGAACTGAACTGTAAATGACTTTGGTCTTGTTGCTTTGGCATAATGGACCGGGGTGGAAGCCCTTATACTCTAAAAAAATTGTTCACTTATACTGTGCAGCTGATTCTGGCAGCGGAACCTCCCATCTGCACAATATAATTAGCGAACGAAAGTAATCGGACCAACGCTCACCGGATCCTGAGGAAATCAACGAGTGGAAAAGCTCATGACAGCTGCCGAAGTTGGGGGAATCGCACCTGGAGTGGCAAAATTAGGGGTCGAGCGAGGACATGGCCGACTTGTACTCACTACTCAGTCGAGCCCATCCTTGCTTGGTGCGGCCAGGCAATGGTGAATACGTCCTCAGCATCCAATGACTAGGATTGCTAATGGCAGATAGAGAGATCAGAGAGCGAGCGAGAGAGAGAGAAGGTCCATATGTGTGTGTGAGAGAGAGAGAGAATAGGAGAAGACTTTTTCACCGGAGAAGGATAAAGGGATGGTGACGGTGGGGCTGACCAGGCTGGCTGGCCAAGCTCGCTGCACGCAACGGAAGGAGACAAAAGGAGAATTTGGTTTTCAGTGCCTTCTGCAAACTATCCGAAGACCGCAGAGTGAGCAGGGATCTTCGTGGCAAGGACTTTGGTGATTTTATTTATCAATACACCAAGTAACAATGACCGTTCCTATTTGATTGTGCTATCTGATTTGAATTGCAACTAGCAGACCAATGTTGGACTTATATACTCCTTCTGTTCACAATTACGTGTCATTCTCACTTCCCAATGTACCTTTCTCTCTTTCCAATACACATTTCTCTCTTCTCATTACACCACTATCGCTGTCTCTCTTTTTCTTGTTTTCTGTGCACCCAGCTTTTTCACATCTTGTTAATTTTCGTACCCAAAACTATAATGACATCTATTTGTAAACGGAAGTAGTATATTTGTATCTATCTCGAGTTACACCACACAACGTCCAACCCAAACAATCTCCACGCAGACCGAGGCAGTTGTATGTGCCAATCGACACCAACCCCTTCCTTCACCAAACACACACAACTGTCCATGTGAAGGTAACTTTGAATGTTTAAACACAATATTTTTGCGTAGTACTTTTTGGTATATGTGTATTCAATATAAAACATTGAAATACTTTTAAGGAAAGGCTACAAGTGATACCGCACGCTTGCGGTATATAAATAATGGTTGTATTGACCAATATTGTTAATGAGATACTCCATTCATTTTAAATTGTTGACGCCGTTGACTTTTTAAGTTACATCTTATTCAAGATCATAACCCAAATATATAAAATTATAAGTTATACTTCAATTTTCTTCAGTAAAAAAACAATTCATAACAAGATTTTTGGTAATTTTAAAAATATTTTTAATGAATGGTGAAACGTAACTCAAAAAGTCATCGACGCGAATAATATAAAAACAAAGGGACTATCCATCTTAGTTAAAAAAAAGATAATTACATGGTGAAAGTTACAAAGGAGAAGAAAAGAGCCTCTAATAACGTAGGAATATAAAAAGATAAACTATTCTACTCGAAAGTTTAAGATCTCCATCAACAGCTTGGTGGCAACAGTGAGACCATAGGGCCATGTCTCGACGAATTGAATTCATCTACTTAGCATAAAGCCTTTGAATTCTTACATTTCTATATATTCTAAGGTATGGAAGTGACGACACACCTCGGATTTTTAACTTTGTTGAGCTAAGTGTTACCATGTCACACTATAAATCATCAATAATAGAGTCTGAAAAGAGAGCCGGCAAACCGAGGTCAGTCCAAATGCTTCTGGGTGGCTCGATGGCATTAGAGAAAGAGGTGGTCGATGTTAATAATAGAGTCTGAAAGGAAACGCTTAATTTACATTTTCCAAAAAAAATCAACGTTTCAATTAAACATTTTAGCACGAGCAGCGAGATGAAAAATTTGAAATAAATCACTACTGTTTTCTAGAAATTATTTCTAAAATTATCTACAGTTTGCAAGTTATTGTTGATGTATTGATTTGAAGTTTGAAGGGTTTTTTTTCCATATATTTTCACATGAATAACGTTGGAACTTCATCTTTTGTGCGTTCGGTACATGATAATAATAGCATATTCATTAATTTGCTTAGGGACAAACGAACAACATAGAGAACTGTGCTATCTAGGTAAAAGAAAGAAGCGGCGGCGGCGGCGGCTCCAGAGAAAAATTGGCCAGCCTCCTCTTCCGACGGCGTCGCCCGTCGGTCGAGGAGGGAGGCCTGGCATCCGATGTTCTTCCTCTTCGTTCCAAGGTCTAGGTTTAGGTCTTCCCGTAGTGGTCGCTCTAGACGGCGGCTGCTACAATTGTTAGGGTTAGGGTTTCTCTAGTGGTCTGATCGACGAAAGTGGTAGCGGCGGTGCTATGTTCGTCGGCATGGAGCAATAGAGGACGAGGTTTCTCAGCGGTGGTGGTGAGTCAAAGGCGTCATCATCGGTGGAGAATAAGGTACTCCGGCCCCTCTTTTGTCTTGTCGTGGTTCTTCGTGGCCATAGCTGTGGGCTAGTGAGAGCTTTGTTTCCGCTGACATTCTTCTGGATGTTGGTCGGATTTGTGTTTTCCCATGACGAATCTGGTGGATGCGACGATGGGTTCGGCTACGAGCTCAATGACGGTAAGTTCATCATAGTTGCATGTGGAAGGTCAGTCTACCCCTCTTTTGCGAAAGGGTTGAGTTTCAATTTTCCCCCGTCGGAGATGTGGATGACGGTGGTTGATGGTGAGATGGCCGTGTTCCTTCAGATCGGAGTTCTTGTCCGTGGCATATCCATTTGAGATGGTGGTCCTATATGGTGGAATTTGCGGCTTTTTCAAGGTTTCTTGTCTCCCATCGATGAAGTTGGCGTTGTTTGGGTGGCTTATGTAATCAAGAGATGTAATATGCTTTAATATCAATGGAATTCCCTTTTCGCAAAAAAAAAAATAATAGCATATTCAGATGCTGAATCTACGATTGGATAGCATTTTTTTTAACTCTACAACTTACGTATTGCATTTGAAACAAGACATTTTTTCTTACTCCATCCGTTTAAAAATAAGTGTCATTCTAGCCTCGGACACGGGAAATAAGGAGAGATGAAAAAATAGAGAACGCGCTAAAAATGATGAGCAGTGAAGGATGAGAGAGATAGAGAGAAAGCTGTATCAAAAAGTTAGAATGACACTTATTTTGAAAAATTGAGTGGTGCTAGAATAACACTTCAAGTGGAACGGAGGGATGTCACACCCAAAAATTTCTATTTTGGGATGTGCATCTTTTTCTTTATTTTCTTTTAGTTTTTGTTGGAAAATAAAATAAATTTGATTTATGTGATGAAAAATGTATTTATAAATCTATAGAATAGGCTAAAGAAATTGAAGGTTGATTGAAGGTTGGATAAATCCTTGTTCCATCTCCACAATTTTCACCGTTGTCATAATTGTGTCGTTTTATCTCTCTGTCTCTCTCTCTCATCGTACAATTCAAGAGGCGTCCATGTTCGTTCCACCTACCGCATTCGCTCACAAGGAAAGAAAATGAGCATTAAATGCTCAATTAGTACATTTTAATGCTCTTTCCATCCTATTTTCTCCCTTTCCTTTCATTGACCACACCATCCCCACCTCTCCTATTTGTACCAGCACCTCCCCACGTCCTCCCCCACCCCCACAAACCTTCACCACGCCGCCAGGCTGCTGCCACACCTCGCCGCTCTCGCATCCAGCACTACTGCCACTGGTTGGCATTGGCGTTCCCGACAATCTACCCAACCAATCGAAGCAAAATTTCACCAGAAGGTGCCCCTCTACTTCCCCTACAACATACCCAAAATTGGTGGGCAGAGGATCTATGAATCGACCGGGATCTGCATCTCAATGATCGTTTCTCTCTGTTCTGGATCTGTCCAGCGCGCCCGATGGTAATGAAATCCCTGTTCTGGCCAATTTATTCTTTTATTCGTTGTCCCAACCATACCAATTTGTGTTCCACCAAGTTATCCTTCATCCTGCAGGAGATCACGACTTGATCTGTTTCCGTTTTACCAGGAACGCGATGCCACCATCAACTGTCCCTACACGACCTCATCATGTTTCAACCAATCGATCTCCTTTTCAGGTGAACCTATGCCCCAATCATCATCTCCCTGTCATGTTCCACAACTTTAGGAGAATTACTGTGAAAACCTTGTCCTGAAACGTGCATCCAATCAACGGCAACGCGCACATCTTCTTCATGTCTGTGCGCAGCCTTCCTGTACAGAAACAATCTTATAACCTTATCATGTATCCTTTGCAGTTTAGCCCCTATCCTTTCTAGTTATATAACCCGCAGTTCATCAGCCACTATGGTCTTGCAGCTAAGCCCTTGCTAGTATTTCTTTTAATTACACTTTAATCTTTATAATCTTGAAACTATCATATCTTTTTATCGGTAACTCCGATTTTGGTCATTCTTGCGCCTAAATCTTCGTTGCAGCGTAATCTATCCAACCATAGTACTTTTATGATGTGTTTACTCTGATTGGTGTACTGTTTTTGATTGTTTTGTGTTTTTGATTTTGTCGGTTGTCCGTGCGAGTAGATATCTGACATGGAGAAGCGGTACAAGAATATGAAGATGAAGAATAAAGATCACTGAGCAGCATTATATGAACAGGCAAGTGTCCTTGAACATCTTGCTCCTATTAGTATTATAGTTTAGTACATTCCTTAGATGCATGCTTGTCTAAATATGAATCCCATGTTATGGTTTACTAGCTTTTCCTCATTATTTCTTGTCGCCTGTTGGGTAGTGTCTATGTTCTGGGTAGATTCATGCTTAGCCTTGCTGTATGTTGGGATGGGAAGTGTCCTTAATTTTGACTAATGATCTATGCAACTAAATGGGCTTGGAAATGGTTAGCAACATGGTGATTAGGAATCTGAGCAGGATGGTTGGTTTGGTATGGTGCCGTCGTGCACGAGACTTTGGTTTGTGCTTGTACCTGCTTTAGATTCTAAGGACCGGTTCATGGAGCATGTAACCCGGCATATCCGCGCCATCACAAGACTGCTATGGGAGCAGCTTGGCCAATTAATTAGATGTCTCCTTACCTTGTGTGCACCATTCGGTGGTTTAGTGGCGTCAGAGGAGGCTTCTGCAGCGGAGGTAAAATAGACTCCAAGTATGCTATTAGCGGTGGAACCTTAACGGGTGCATACCGGTTTGGAGGCGCTTTGTAAAGGCCTCGTAGTGATCTCCTGGCCGCACACCTAAGGAAGTGTGCATTTGGCATAATGGAGGTTTTTAGTCACCGACGGGTGATGAAATCACGACTTGTGGGTAAAGTGGTGCAATCTCTGCAGAGTGTAAAACTGTCTTGACAGCCGTGCTCACGGTCACGAGCGAGTCTGGACTTATTCATGATTAGTGGGGTGGTTTGGTTGGTTGGTAGTCGGGGTGGTGGGAACCCGATGAGTTGGTAGCCAGGTGGTGGGAACCTGGTGAGTCTTGGTAGCAAGGTGGTGGAAACCTGGTGAGCTGTCTGTGTTGGTGGTTTCTAAGTACCACTTTTATATGCCTAAAACCACCAACATCGCACCATATTCTCATCATAATCATGTGTTTTACCTCTAACCTTGACGAATTCCACATGTAGTGTCGTTTTAGTGCTATATTGCAGAAACAGGTGAAAAGACGACAAAATAGCTCTTATATGAGGAGTACCGACACGAAGCCCGACTCGCCATGCAAGGAGGGCTTCCCACTAGCCCATGACGCATTCAAGGCACCTCTGGACGTCCATGGAACCCAACATACAAGCCCAAGGTCGTGGCCCAATGCCTAAGGATTTCTAGAAGGTTTATCCGGAAGGAAAGATCAATTCGCGCAGTCCAGAAACAGCACTATATTGTCACGCAGATTTGGAGTTTAAGACATGCTCTAATGGGAATCTAATATATAGGAAAGTTGTAGATCTCGTCGAGATCTTTCCGGAACATATATGGATTATCCCGTTTGGACTCTGGAGCTAGGAGATATGGGCCCCGCAAGGAGACCTGTGCAGAGGAGTCCGAATCAGGACAGATATTTTGACATCGCACATTTGAGAACCAAGACGGCCGAATCTGGAGATACAATGAATACCAAAGTTGTAGATCGTTTTGAGGGCTACGAGATAGAGTCTAAGTTTGCCTCATTTGGACTCCGGACGAGGAAGTTATGATTTATGGAAGGCGGAGCTGCGAAAAGGAAAAATCAAGTCCGAATTGGAAATGACTCGTGCCGATCGGCACACCTTTGGTGCCGACCGGCACCGACCTAGATTTGTTTCCTTTCACCTCCAGACGTCTCCCCACTGCATATATAACCCATGAGACGCCCCGAGGACAGAGGGGACGAGAGTTGACATCTTTAGGGTTTAGGAAGCCTCTGCACATCGCCGGTGTAAGCTTCATGACCATTGGAGTTTGGAAACCCCAAAGGTATGAATGTTTTGGTGATTGGGTGACCATATTGATGTGACTAACATTTCCTTGTAGGATATACAAATGGTCATGTCAATGAAGCGTCGTCTCACATACTCTATCTATCGACGACTTGGTGATTGGTTGCCTCGACAATTCGGATCGAGAACTTGATGGAGTCGCGGAGAAGATGTGGATCAAGGCTAAGGACATGCTAGATCCAAGCGAGTGTTGCTTGGTTAGATGTTAGCTTGAGTCCATAGGAAAAACCGGACTATCAAGAGGGATCGAATTGGTTCTCTTAGAGCACACTAGGTTAGAGATCAAATGGATGCATTGTGAGTCTCTTGAGAGCTAGGGTGGCTGAAGAGAAGAAGAGGAACCAAGTTTGGAGAAGTTGGAAGCAAGGATCAAGAAGTGGATCAAGTTTTCAGCTTATGCCGAAGAGATCGGACAGTACGGTCATAGGGACCGTATGGTACGGTCTTCATTGAAGATCCAGACAGAGAAGTGAAGTCTCGGGATGCTGAGAAAATGAAGACCGGACAATGGACCGTATGGTACGGTCAAGGAGACCGGACAGTACGGTCATCAGAGGATTTCCAGACAGAGAAGATGGAGTTTCTGGAAGTGGAAGAAATGAAGACCGGACAATCGACCGGACGGTACGGTCCTAGGGACCGGACAGTACGGTCTTCATTGGAGATGAAGAAGAAGATGGAGATGCGCCTGGAAATAGAGACCGGACAATACGGTCTGGAAGAGACCGGACAGTACGGTCCTTTGTACGGTCTCTAGTTTCGCAGGGCACTTTTGGGCAACGGCTAGTTTTGGGTTGGTAGCCTATAAATAGTTGGTTGCCCGCCCCTTGAGGGGTCTCTTGGCCATTGTTGGAGTGCAGGAAACTCAGAGGGAGCCAAGAGCAAGGGAGAGAAGCACTTGTGAAGGATTTGGAGTGATCCTAGTGCTTGAGAGAGTAGCAATTGCATCCACTTGATCTCTAGGCTAGTGTGAGCTTGAGAGAGTCACTTCGGTTTGTTACTCTTGGTCTATGGCGAGGCCTAGACCGGTTAGGTGTTGGTGTTGAGCTGTCCAAGGAGATTGTGGAAGCTAACACAAGTTTGTACACGGTCTTGGAGCTTCCCGTGCGAAAGAAGCATCACTAGTGGAGCGCCCTTTGGCACGCATCACGTGCGGAGCCTTACCTCCGGAAGAGTACCCGGGATCGAGCCGGGCGGGACGTGCCCGCGACTTCACTCGGAGGGTGAAGTGTGCTCTAGGAGGGATCGCCATCGAGCGGAGGGACGGGGTCGAGACTCCGGCGGGAGTGACCCAACGTGGAGTAGGGGAAGGCGCCACCCTTCCGAGACCACGGGAAAAATCATGAGCATTCCTATCTCTATCTCCTTTACATACTAGCATTTACGCTTCCGCATTTACCTTTATGTGCTAGTAGAATTGCATGATAGGTTGTCTCTTTACTACTTGGTAGAATTGCTTGTTAGGCTTTACTACTTGGTAGAATTGCTTGCTAGGGTGTTGCTTGTTGCATAGACTAGATTGTGTGCGCGCATCGCTTGCTTTTGTTATCACCTTATCTAGTCTTGCTAGCTTCACGCCTAAAGTACGTTTGGGAGAAATTGTTGACACACCGATTCACCCCCCCCCCTCTCGGTGCCCTTGATCCTTTCAAGTGGTATCAGAGCCTCGTTGCTCAAATAGGGCTTAACCGCCTTGAGTAAGGATGCCGAGAGAGCATGGGCCGCCCCCGTTCGATGGGACCGACTATGCCTATTGGAAAGCTCGCATGCAAGCTTACCTCGAGGCTCTCGACCCCATCGCATGGGAGGTGACAAGTTCCGGTGTCTCTCTAAGGACTCCCATTGGTACTCTTGATGTGAATCTCGCAAAGGCAAATGCTAAAGCTAAAAATGCCTTGTTTGAAGCTATCACTAAAGAGGTCTTTGCTCGAGTCAAGTCCGCGGGTACCGCTCATGAAGTATGGACACAAATTCAACAAATTCATGAGGGTTCCACGGACGTGAAAGAGGAAAGATACTATGTGCTAAAGAACAAATATGATGACTTTGCCATGTCTTCGAATGAGCTAATCAATGATACTTACTCTCGCTTGAATGTGCTTGTAGAGGATATCAACTCTCTCGGTGTGAAGGACAAGATTGATGATGGTGACCTTGTGCGGAAGATCTTGAGGATTCTCCCAAGGGAGAAATATGGAGCACTCATCACATGTCTCTTCAACACCGACATTCAAGCCCTCACAACCCACAAGCTACTTGGGAAGATCACCGCCTTCGAGAGCTACAACCTCGACAAGAAGCTTGATGAGAAGCCCTCCAAGAATCTTGCTTTTGCATCCGAGGGGTCAAGCAAGAAGATGAAGAAGGTGGTGACTCAAGATTCAAGTGATGAAGAGCTTGAAGAAGACGTTGAAGACTTGTTGCAACTTCATCCCAATGATCTAGCACTCCTCATGAAGAGAAGCAACTTCTTCAAGAGAAGATTCATCAACAAGAAAGATGCCGAGTGCTACAATTGTGGAGAGAAGGGTCACTTTGCCAAGGAATGTCCGAAGCCAATCAAGAAGAGCAAGAAGAAGACTCAAGAGTCAAGCGATGATGAAGAAGAAGACCCTAGAAGCAAGTACAAGGCAAGGAAGAGGTTTGTCAAGAAGGAAAGCTCTAGAGGCAAAGACAAGAGAAGATCATCTCGCAAGGGACTCTATGTTGGAGAGTGGGTTTCGGATGATGATAGTGATGAAGAAGAAAGTGATGACTCATCCTCCAAGGGAAAGAAGATGGCCGGCATAGCTCTCACCAACATCTCCGAGACTCTACCTCCACCACCGACTTGCTTGATGGCCAAAGATGATGATAGTAGTGAAGATGAGAAGAGCGAGTCCGATGAAGAGTTTGGTGAGGAGGATAAGCCCACATATGAGGAACTCTTGGATAGCATTCTCCTAACCGGCAAGATGATCATGAAGAAGGACAAGACCATTGCTCGGTTGGAGAAGGAACATGAAGTGGCCGCCTTCCGAGTTCGTCAACTTGAGGGTGAACTTAGGGACTTATCCATCTCTCACAAGGCTCTTGATGAAGACTATGACAAGCTTGAGGAAGACCACATGAAGCTCAAGGAGAAGTCCAAGTTACTAGAGGATGAGTTCAAGCACCTTTCCACCTCTCTCATAACCTTGGATGAGAGCTATGACAAGCTCAAGGTTGATCACAAGAGGCTCAACGACAAGTTCAAGGTTCTTGAGGAGGAACATCAATCCATCCTCGAAAAGAGTAACACTTCTTCTTCTAGTTCATCTATTTCCGATTCTTCTTATATTACTTGTGATGGACTAACTCCCTCTCTTGAGAGCATCTCTCTTGATGAGAAAATCTTGAAGGAATATCATCAACTCAAGGAGGAGAGAGCTTCGGTGATGGACGGTTTCGAGAGGCTCACAAGGGGAAGGACCATTCATAAGGAGATACTTGGTCGCAATCTTGTGAACAACCCCGGGCACAAGGGACTTGGCTCCTACCCCGCCGCCATCAACCTCATCGGCAAGGACGATGATATTCCACCTTGGGTAGTCCCTCTCATGGCGGACGACTACTATTGTGAGAAGTGTTGCCGTGACGGCCACACTAGCAAGAATTGTCCCAAGGTGAGAAGTTCCAAGGTTTTGCCTAACGCTAACTTGTTCCATGGAAATACACACTACAAGCTCTTTAGGGACAAGAAAGGCAAGGTGAAGGCAAAGGCTCTTGGATCACCCGACAAGAGGAGGATGATGAGGAAGATTTGGGTGCCCAAATGCATAGTTGACCTTGAGAGGCCAACCAAGTGCGAGTGGGCTCCCAAGAACAAGACCTAGAAGGGTGATGGTGGTGGACCGTGCGCCGCAACGACAACTCATGAACGTCCACCACAAGCTTCGAGTGCTTCATCGACAAATCTACTCTTCAAGGAGGTAACTTGTATCATAGTAGTTTCTTTTCTTGCATTTGCTTGCATGGTAGCTAGGTGCTCCTTTGTGAACTAGTATGTTTGCATAAAAATTAGTTCAAGGTCTAACTTTTTCAAGATAGCTATGAGCATGGGGGATGCTTGAGTTGGTGGACCGATGGACTCAAGGCAAGGTTTGGCTCATAGTGAGTAAGCTTGAGAGAGGCTCAAACTTGACCTTGAGTAGGTTTCCTTTATGCGTTGTCTTAACTTTGCTTGCATATCACATGGCATGTTTACTTTCTCTTGCATTTGTATGATATGCTTGTCTCATGCATTGCATATAGGAAATCACAAAGGAGTTGTCACACTATGAGGAAGTGCTTCATTCGCAATATGATCTCACATCTCATAGAAGTGTGACTAAAGAAAAGAATTGTGCTTCATGCCCATTGAGTCTTGCTAAATGATCCTCAAGGTTAAATCTACTTGCACGGATCATAGGCAAATGGCTCATACATACCCCTCCTTTGGTTTTATCGCATTTGGTTCTTATTTGGTTGCATCTTATTTGCCGATTTAAAAATTACTATATGCCTATGCGCAACCTATATTGGTTTATTTTCAAAGGAGTGTTTGAGAGATCCCCTTCTAGTCCATGTTTGGCGTTTATTTGGTTTTTGTGTGAGAAACTTGGACTTAGAATTAAATTCCTTGAAAATCAGTATTTCTGGACTGGACCGTACAATACGGTCAAAGGGACCGTACATTACGGTGTGCACGAGATCCTTCGAAACCTGAGGCAGAAAGGAGACCGGACAATGCGGTCCTCTAGACCGTACAATACGGTCTCTATAGCTATCTGTCAGGGTGGAAAGGAGACCGTACAATACGATCCCTATGACCGTACCATACGGTCTGGTTAACTTCATCGCGAGATACTTTCAATCTCATCCGTTGTTTCCGATGTCGCTCAATCCTGACCGTCCATTCGAATTAAAGAAATTCCTAACGGATTCCGGCGTGTTACTGTGCTTCCTCATCAATCCACCGCCGCCGTAAGAGCTCCCGCCACCACTTTGCCTCCCGCGCGCGCGCGTCGTACGCCGCCGACCAGCCGCCGTCGAGCTCGCCGCCGACGAGCGCCACCTCAGCCGCGCACCGCCACCTTGCTCCACCACGCGCCCGCGCGCCTCGCAAACCCTAGCGCCGCGCCACCGCACCACCGAGCTGCAGCCGCTCCACCATCGCCGCGCCGTCGCCGTGTCGGAGCTGAGGACGAGGACCTCCCCGACGACGAGCAGCTTGCAGAGGAGTTCCCTCCTTTCTCGCGCGAACCGAGCAGTTGCTCCTTTTCACGCGCACGAGAGCTCCTTCTCCCCGGCGCCTCACCGGATCGAGCACCACCTCGACGATCGGCGTCGATTGACTGCTCTGGTGAGCTACTGATACCCATGGATTGCACAGTAGCCTCGATCGGATTCCGTCTCTAGGGTTTGAGCCATTCATCCTTCATCGATTAAAATCCCTAGAAATTCATCCAAAAATCGAACCTTTTTTGCGAATTGGTATGCATTGCTATGAACTGCTTCGCAAGTTAGGTTATTTGCCTGCCATGTGTCATAGTGTTCGAGTGCTGCACTTCTTTTATCTATGACATTTTGGTTGATTGGTCGCTTTGTGTCGATTTCCGTTCCATACCATACACCTAGCTCGACACTAGCATTTCCTCGGTTAGTGGTACATTGTGTCTATTGCATATGATCTATGTACACTAGTCTATCTCTACCGATAGTCGACAATGCCGTAGTTCCCCATTGCATATTTGCCGGCATTGTGTCCTTCACCTCTGCGCTAGGACTTCATATAGATTCATGCGCTTACCTACGATTCTTGCTTGTAGATTATAGTAGGTTATTCTATACTCATATACCCTGTCTTATTCCTATCGTGCAGTGGTCAGCGGACAGTGGGCAGTTGACAGCAGAGCAGAGACAGTGGACGGATTGAGGGCCAAGCCCTTAGTCCTATCTTTGGCAGTCAGCTGTCAGTGGACGGGTTGGTGGGCCAAGCTCACTCGCCCTATCTTGTCTGCAGCCTAGTCAGCAGTTATGGCAGGAGGTTCTGGCAGAGGCAGAGGCAGGGGCAGAGGAGACCGTGACAGGGGCAAGGCCAAGCTTGTCGAGCAGCCCAAGAAGAAGAAGCAGAAGACTGGTGATCCAGAGTTGGACCGGATTCTCAGGGCAGCAGAGGTTGACTTACCAGCTGGCAGAGACACAGGGTTCCGGATCAGGGATACACCTGCTAGAGGACAGGGGGAGACTCCGAGGAGGTCTTCCAGGGCCAGAGTCACAGTGCAGCGGACTCCGTCCATCCGTGAGGTTGGTACGTCGAGGACCGCGCAGGAGCAGCCAGAGTCAGAGGCAGAGGAGAGTTCCCACTCCGGTGACGGACCCCCTGAGGTCACCGAGGGTGACAGGCAGCGGATGGCAGTGAAGTTCTGTGCTCTTGACAGGACTGCTACTCTCAGGGACGTGCTTGCTGAGGACGCACTCAGGCTGCCAGGCCCCGTCCTCAAGAAGTTCAGGAGAGTCAGTGAGGAGACTTGGGTACCTGCCAGGAGGGACCCACAGGCAGGAGGTCGCTTCTGGACCTTACTACAGCAGAGGATAGCAGCTGGGTTGAGGAGCAGACTGCGGACAGACGGAGCTAGTAAGCTCTTTGTTACTCACCAGCACTGCAGCATAGAGGCTGCCAGCAGAGGTGCCGGGACAGACTTCACTCAGCACTTGTCTTATATCCCGGGCCTCCAGGAGATCATCACTACACTGATGCGTTGGGATTATGATATAGTGATAGATTTCTACGCTTCTCTGTGGATTGCCCCAGATCGGTCTTCTATATGGTTCATGCTCAGAGGGCAGCCCCACAGAGTGACGAGGGAGAACCTAATAGAGGCCCTAGAGACTGTTCAGCACGAGACTAGGGTGTTTCCTCTTGCTCACCCAGGGATGGAGCCTCCCCGCAGACCTCTTGGAGGACACTTACCTTCAGACGAGGATATGAGTATTGCTTTCCCTCCACCGCACCCGGAGAACTTCAGCCGAGCTCACACCAGACTCACACATGAGGGTAGAGTTCTCAGGAGCATTCTTAGCAGGACCATTGTGCCTAGGAGTGGCTACAGGGATCAGTTCTCTATCCTAGCACAGTGGGTTGTGATGTTGATGCTGAGGCACAGAGGCTTTGACTTGGTAGATCTGATACTGTGCCAGATGGAGGACGTTATTGCTGAGGGGATTGCTGCCAGACACTTAGCCTTTGCACCGCTGATCTGCTATATACTGAGGAGGCTACAGTTGTTGTCTCAGGAGGACTACGATGAGCTGCCCAAGGTGACCACAGCGTACACTCCCTTACCTGCCTCCGACAGACGGGTTGCTACCCGGGAGTCAGCTTCGCAGGGGAGTTCTTCACAGGGCTTAGGTGACACGGCTACCGAGACCGAGCAGCATATTCAGACTGGTAGTCATATGGAGTCCATTCCTGAGGACGTTACTCCGGACTCTAGAGCAGGACCTTCAGCCTCTGCTACAGCTCCAGCACAGACAGATGCACTTCTACGCGCTGAGCTAGCAGAGCTCCGTAGAGAGATCCGGAGCCAGAGAGAGGACAGAGAGAGGGACAGACAGATGATGGACAGCGTCATACACACTCAGCGGGAGTTGGCTACTGGCATGTCTTCGTTGTTCACTGGCTTTGAGGCGATCGCTCAGACTCTTCGTCTCTTTGGACAGGCACTGCCAGGTCTCCCGTCTTTCCCTCCTATCACCTTTCCAGGTGTGCTGCCACCAGACACAGTTCGCTTTCAGCAGCTACAGCAGCAGCAGTTTGCTCAGACACAGGGTGGACAGTCTTCCAGCCAGGGACAGTACTTCAGCACCTTACTCACGGCTCCCATCTCACCTGCTGGTGCACCTACGGTGGGGCCGTCGACGTCCACGTTTGCTGGTTTGACAGGAGAGGCAGGACCTTCTCAGCAGTATTTTTCTTCACCAGGCCTCTCCATGACTCCGTCAGCTCTTCTTGCTACTACAGCTCCGAGCTTCTCACCGCTTCAGCTGACGAGTCCTTTCTTTGTGTCACCACTGCCAGTTCGTACACTCGACTTCGACACAGTAGTACAGACCGCCTCAGTGCAGACAGATTCACTTCTTACAGCTTCACAGGCAGAGGTCGTGACTACTACAGCTGAGACAGCAGCAGTGGCACAGACAGAGTCTCCCAGGACACCTACTCCGCCTCGAGTTGTTGAGCCCTCAGCAGATCTCACTGATTTTGGCTATACTCGTGAGGAGTTACGTGAGGCTCTTGCCACAGGCACCTCTCCAGAGCAGCAGACAGCACTCCCCAGGACTCCTTCACCACCTCCAGAGTTTGAGTACACTGGCACTTCTTCTGAGCAGCAGCAGCCGCAGCAGGGCACCTCTTCAGCTCCAGAGCTTTCAGTGACTACCACCACTGCACCTCCTCCAGCCTCCGACGCGTAGGACAGCAGTTTTTTTTTCTCTCTCCTTCTTTCTCTTTTTGGTCATTGGTGCCAAAGGGGGAGAGAGATAGAGAGATCTTGTATAGGTCTAGGGGGAGTAGTGGAGTGATCTTGTGTTCAGAGGGAGTGTGAGACAGCTTTTGTCCAGGGGGAGATCTTTTGGTACTTCATTGTATATTCTTTTGGTTCTTCGTGGTTCTTGTTGAGCTTGATTTGCTTTTGCTTGTGTTTAGCTCATCAAGAATGCACTTGGTTTCTTTTACATACACTTGCTCGTTATCTATATATCTTGCATATTGCTCTGTCTCTAATATATTGCTCTGATATATTGCTCTGAGTTTGTGTATGTTCACCTGGATGCGCCTATTTATATCTATCTTGCCAGGTTTCCTCTTTCTGTGATGATATGTGCACTCACTTGCTTTTGCAGGAATATCTTATAATCTCATCATCACAGAGTTGTGGTCATAGCTCATGTTTTTATTCCATATATATCACCCATGTGCTCTAACTCCTTTTTTGCAAGTGATACCTTTTGAGCTATGACAACCTTGTTCTCCGTCTTACTTGTTCTTCATTTCATATCCTATCTTACCAATCACTCTTGCGCTTTACATTCTCTATCTTATGATATGTGTTGTCACCAATCACCAAAAAGGGGGAGATTGTAAGCTTCATGACCATTGGAGTTTGGAAACCCCAAAGGTATGAATGTTTTGGTGATTGGGTGACCATATTGATGTGACTAACATTTTCTTGTAGGATATACAAATGGTCATGTCAATGAAGCGTCGTCTCACATACTCTATCTATCGACGACTTGGTGATTGGTTGCCTCGACAATTCGGATCGAGAACTTGATGGAGTCGCGGAGAAGATGTGGATCAAGGCTAAGGACATGCTAGATCCAAGCGAGTGTTGCTTGGTTAGATGTTAGCTTGAGTCCATAGGAAAAACCGGACTATCAAGAGGGATCGAATTGGTTCTCTTAGAGCACACTAGGTTAGAGATCAAATGGATGCATTGTGAGTCTCTTGAGAGCTAGGGTGGCTGAAGAGAAGAAGAGGAACCAAGTTTGGAGAAGTTGAAAGCAAGGATCAAGAAGTGGATCAAGTTTTCAGCTTATGCCGAAGAGATCGGACAGTACGGTCATAGGGACCGTATGGTACGGTCTTCATTGAAGATCCAGACAGAGAAGTGAAGTCTCGGGATGCTGAGAAAATGAAGACCGGACAATGGACCGTATGGTACGGTCAAGGAGACCGGACAGTACGGTCATCAGAGGATTTCCAGACAGAGAAGATGGAGTTTCTGGAAGTGGAAGAAATGAAGACCGGACAATCGACCGGACGGTACGGTCCTAGGGACCGGACAGTACGGTCTTCATTGGAGATGAAGAAGAAGATGGAGATGCGCCTGGAAATAGAGACCGGACAATACGGTCTGGAAGAGACCGGACAGTACGGTCCTTTGTACGGTCTCTAGTTTCGCAGGGCACTTTTGGGCAACGGCTAGTTTTGGGTTGGTAGCCTATAAATAGTTGGTTGCCCGCCCCTTGAGGGGTCTCTTGGCCGTTGTTGGAGTGCAGGAAACTCAGAGGGAGCCAAGAGCAAGGGAGAGAAGCACTTGTGAAGGATTTGGAGTGATCCTAGTGCTTGAGAGAGTAGCAATTGCATCCACTTGATCTCTAGGCTAGTGTGAGCTTGAGAGAGTCACTTCGGTTTGTTACTCTTGGTCTATGGCGAGGCCTAGACCGGTTAGACGTTGGTGTTGAGCTGTCCAAGGAGATTGTGGAAGCTAACACAAGTTTGTACACGGTCTTGGAGCTTCCCGTGCGAAAGAAGCATCACTAGTGGAGCGCCCTTTGGCACGCATCACGTGCGGAGCCTTACCTCCGGAAGAGTACCCGGGATCGAGCCCGGCGGGACGTGCCCGCGACTTCACTCGGAGGGTGAAGTGTGCTCTAGGAGGGATCGCCATCGAGCGGAGGGACGGGGTCGAGACTCCGGCGGGAGTGACCCAACGTGGAGTAGGGGAAGGCGCCACCCTTCCGAGACCACGGGAAAAATCATGAGCATTCCTATCTCTATCTCCTTTACATACTAGCATTTACGCTTCCGCATTTACCTTTATGTGCTAGTAGAATTGCATGATAGGTTGTCTCTTTACTACTTGGTAGAATTGCTTGTTAGGCTTTACTACTTGGTAGAATTGCTTGCTAGGGTGTTGCTTGTTGCATAGACTAGATTGTGTGCGCGCATCGCTTGCTTTTGTTATCACCTTATCTAGTCTTGCTAGCTTCACGCCTAAAGTACGTTGGGGAGAAATTGTTGACACACCGATTCACCCCCCCCCCTCTCGGTGCCCTTGATCCTTTCAGCCGGGAGGCCGCCGGAGTTGAAGAGCCACCATATTGAGAGATGTAGTCTAGTTGGGTAGTCGCCCTGCGTGGTTGCACTACACCGGAGCTTAGGAGAAGTAGAGCCATGTATCTAAGGAGTCGTCAATGGTGCACTAAGGCGGTGCCGACCGGCACATCCATGTGCCGATCGGCACCTCTCTGACGGTGATGAATAAAGGTACAATTCTTATATTTATCTATGTGTATGTCTTAATTCTACCCTTGGCTGCGGTTGTGTTCGTCTGGATTTTATGGTCTTACATATGCTTGTTCCAATGCTTAGTAACGCGGCTAAGTAATTAGATGTTATCTTAATTATGGTGGCAATAAGAGGTGAGAGATTCAATCTCTCACTATCTCCATTGTGGTTAAGATAATATCCGGATCTTGTATGCGCCATAATTGCGTATAGTCTCTGTACCTCAACGCGCTGGAATATGCGAGATCCTTGAGATGATGTGTAGAGTGGGAAGGAGTCACCGACTAAGGCAAACTGGTCGTGACAGGGCTCGTCGGAAAGGGGCCGCTTCCTACCGATCTTTGATGTTCACTAACTGTTTAAAGTGCCAAGTAAGTTAGGATTATAGATATCACATTGTTGCTGCTTCGGTGCCGACCGGCACACCCGTGCCGATCGGCACATCCTTTCTCCGACCACTAGATGCATACAGGCTAACTCCAGGTGTTCCTCTTTGGTTATTTGTATGCTTTCCTGTCAGTTCCTCAGGCTATTCAAGCAACCTCCAGACAACTCAGCCCTTGTGCCGATCGGCACACCAGTTGCGCCGATCGGCACAACCCTCGCTTTCACCTTTTTCATGCTCTTGTATGTGCAATAAGTACTTCATGCTAGGATTGATTCGTTAGACGACGTAGAAGGCCTTAGACGGTTCTCTTGCTGATCCTTGTGGATTCGATATAAACCTTGGAATACTCTAAGGAAAAAAGGTACAATGTACACCGTCCACTTGCGGTATATAAATAGGTGCGTATAAACGACCAACAGTCTGTTAGTCGGAGTTTGGAGCTTATCACACTTAGTAATTAGGATGTTTTGATGCAGGAGTTTATGTTAGGATGCATAGATGCAAACTTTGAGTCAAGCCTTTCTTGATAATAGCCTTGCATGTCATACTTTCCCACACTTGCTGAGTACGGAATGTACTCGTGCGCTTGCTTTTCCATATATTATTGTTGCTCAGTGAGGAAGCCAAAGACAACATTAAAGACGGTGCTAAGAAGGTTGCGTTGCTGCCAGTCGATTGCCTGTGGAGCGCCCTAGAGTTGTTTCTTCCACTGCTGTGTTTAGAACTCTGGTTTGTTTTATTTATACATACCTGTCATGTTCCATGTTGGTGGTTTCTAAGTACCTATTTTATATGCCGAAAACCACCAACATCGTATCATATTCTCATCATAATCATGTGTTATTACCTCTAATATTGACAATTTCCACATGTAGTGTTGTTTTAGTGCTATGTTGCAGGATTAAGTGAAATGACACTATAATGGCTCAAATATGAGAAGTACCGACATGAAGCCCGACTCGCCATGTAAGGAGGGCTTCCCACTAGCCCATGGCACCTAGAAGATACCTCTGGACGTCCATGGAACCCAACATGCAAGCCCAAGGTCGTGGCCCAATGCCTAAGGATTTCTAGAAGGTTTATCCGGAAGGAAAGAACAATTCGCGCAGTCCAGAAACAGCAGTGCATTACCACGCGGTTTACGAGTTCAAGACGTGCTCTAATGGAATCCAATGTAAAGGAAAGTTGTAGATCTCGTCGAGAGCTTTCCAGAACATATATGAATAGTCCCGTTTGGATTCTGGAGCTAGGAGATATGGGCCCCGCAAGGAAACCTGCGCACAGGAGTCCAATCAGGATAGGTATTTTGGCATCGCATATTTGGGAACCAAGACGGCCGAATCTGGAGATCCAATGAATACCAAAGTTGTAGATCTTTTCGAGGGCTATGAGATAGAGTCTAAGTTAGCCCCATTTGGACTCCGGACGAGGAAGATATGATTCGTGGAACGCAGAGCTGCGAAAAGGAAAATCAAGTCCGAATTGGAAACGACTCGTGCCGATCGGCACGACTTTGGTGCCGACCGGCACCGACCCAGAATTGCTTTCTTTGGCCTCCAAACGCCTCCCCACTGTATATACAACACACATGGAAGCTACCTAGGACTTTGGAACCGACTTAGGGAGGAAACCGAGCTGGACACGAGGTGTGCCGATCGGCACGGCCTCTGTGCCGATCGGCACGAGGACTCTTTTCCCGAGATCCTCTTCCTTTCTGATGTACAACCCTATATAAACTTGTAAAAGCCCTAGGGTTTGGGGATCGGCCGCCAGAGGGACAACACAGCTAGTAAGTTTAGAGCCACCGGGGCTTGCCCCGTTCTTCATGTTCTCTATTTGCTAGATCAAGAACCGCTGGTGTTAAAGAAGTGATCCATCAAGGTAGGCCTACTAGATGGTGATGTATCTTGCACTATGTATTATCAAAGTATGGTTGAATATGTGGATGAATGGTTTTAATTATTGATTGCCTGAATTTTATGGTCTTTACATGCACTTGTTCCTACGCTTAGTGACGATTAAGTATTAGATGTTATCTTAATTGTGGTGGCAATAAGAGGTGAGAGATTCAATCTCTCACTATCTCCATTGTGGTTAAGGTTGTATCGAGATCTTGTAATGCGCCATAACTGCATGTTATCTCCGCACCTCAACGACCGCTAATGCATACGCGAGATCCTTGAGATGATGTGTAGAGTAGGAAGATGCTACTGACTAAGGCGATTGGTCGTGACAGGGCTCGTCGGAAAGGGGTCTCGACCTATCGATCTTCGGTTATCAATAATTAAGTAATTCCGTTTATGATGCTATTTAACTAAGCTTTTTGGTTACGATCTCAACTAGCAGACTTGGCTAAGTTACCCCGTGACCTAATCAGGTTCCTTAGGCTATTCAGACAACACCCGAACAATTTAGCCTTCGTGCCGACCGGCACACCACCCGTGCCGATCGGCACACCCCCGACTTTCACATTTTTCTTGCTCTTGTATGTGCAATAAGTACTTCATGCTAGGATTGATTCGTTAGACGACGTAGAAGACCTTACACGGTTCTCTTGCTGATCCTTGTGGATTCGATATAAACCTTGGAATACTCTAAAGGAAAAAGTTACAATGTACACCGTCCACTTGCGGTATATAAATGGGTGCGTATAAACGACCAACAATGCTTTTTCTGGCGCCGTTGCCGGGGATCGGCAACTCGAACCTAGGGCGATCTATCTAGTTTATCAAACTAATCCTTATCTTTTTATTGCATATACCCTGTTTTTCTTTGTTTGTGTGTCCATTGAAAACAGGTACAAGGCTAGGCACACAACCTCCCTTGGAGCACGACGATGTTGCTTGCTCCATAGCAGTAGGTGCTAACTTTGTTAGTGGCCCATCATCTGCTATGGAGTCCCTCTTCATGAAAGACTCGCTAGTGCCGATCGGCGCAACGCCCATGCCGATCGTCACCACACTGCTCAAAAGAATGTACACGCTCTTGTGTTAATTTATTATGGACTAATGCTCTGCGAAGATTTGGCTTGTTTACAACAATAGGTAATGGGAGACAAGATTGAGAGCTATTTACAATGAAGATCGAGGATTTTAATCAATAACATTGAAGACATGGTGGATATGTTCTTGATCATGAGTTGTTATTCTGTTTGCTGACTTCCCGGAGGTGTGCACGTCAGTACAGAGGATTGCAAGGCCTACAAATTTGATATTCTGAAAGAGCGTCAAGTCTAGTTTCCAACGGTTCAAGTCTCGCATTATTTGGAGTTTCCTACAAGGATTTATGGCCAAAATACGAGATGCTGCGCAGGCTGTTTGGATATTTCGCGAGAGATGCAAACAATTGGAAGTTTGGGCCAAATATGGAATTAAAGTCCAATATCCACGTGATCTATGGGTTTCCAACATTTAGAAAACTTCCTTTTGATGATTGACACGGATTTAAGTCGTTCCAAACACGGAGTTTGAATATTTGGAAAGTTTGAATTCAATTCGGAATCATCGCGAGACAGCCTGACATACCTTCAGAAAAACGGCCATATCTCCCTCATACGGAGTCCGATGAGGACGCACGAGTACTCGTTGGAAAGATAATTTGATGACCGACGCAATGGCACAGGTCCCAGCCTCAAATTCCTCCTGGTCGGAGCTCAGAAGCACAAACAAGTTGTCGTCTGGAACAAGACATGGCAGATTTCTTCGGAATTCTTCTCCCGTCAACTTGGTGATCAATAGGCAAGCTTTGAGAAGTTGCATCGACTCTACATCATCATACCTCACTGGTGCAACATTGTCAAAATTCAAAAGTCATAGGACAAGCTGACGCATGCTCCAATGCTTGAAAAGATTAAGTCATCAAGATTCTCCGGAAGAAACGATCAAGAAGCTGAAATCATTGGTAATTCTGTAAGTTCTCCGAGCTGATCAATATATGAAACTTTTATATCTGGATAGAGCTTCAAGTCTTCTTTCCAACGCATCAAACGGTGCTAGATTTGGATGTCTCTACAAGGATTTATGAGCTAACCATTGGATGCTGCGCGAGCTGTCAGATTTTCAAACAGCACGCAGCCTTGGAGTAAAAAACTCATCAATCCTTCATACGGAATCCGTTTGAGGTGCATGCGCACTCCTTGGAAAGATATTTTTGCTACTTATATTGTGGTATAGGCTTTAGAACCTGTTTCACTCTGTTGGTGACACCAAATTCAGAGAGAACAGGAGCTGCAGATTATTGATGACGTGATTAAGGAAGGAGATGAAGATGACAACAATGAAAATAGCATGAGCAATTCTCCCATGAGCAAATGATAGGAAGTTAAACGAGATTGAAGAATCAAGAGCATTATATCATCCACACACATTGAGCAATATGCAACACAATAAAGACGGGCTATGAGTCAATCACGACGAAGTTTGCATAGTACAAGCTGCATGGATATCATTGGGATCTTACACCAAGAACCATGGCTTCGCGACAATCAGGTATGTAAGAAGTCTAACTATTCGACTATAACTAAAGCGCTTTTCGGGAGGCAACCCGTATTTTTGAGTCTTTTGTGTGGATTGTTTAGTGCTGCTAGGAGGGCAACCTAGAATTTTCGCTTTAATGTGAGCTTTACCCAACTCAATTGGTTCACTTGTGTCTAATTTGTTCTAGTTTAACTTTTTCTTTTTAGACCACCATCATTATGTGTTTGTTTGCAAAAATCATTCACTGCATGCATAATTTGTGAGCACTTGCTTTGTTTTTGTATTTGCATAATTTTTCCGCTTGCATGCATTTAACCATCTGATTTCAGCCTACCTAAGCCTTCCACCACTCATTTTTCATCACATACCAGAGCCAAGACCCCTTGTGCCGATCGGCACGACTCCATTGCCGATCGGCACAAATGCCCAAATGCTTTTCTAAGCATTCCATCGATGCTGCCTGACATGTTTTTATTTATTTCACACTAGCATCTGACTTTGCATCATTTTCGCTTCATCACTCATAATAGTTTGGTTGATTAATTTCTAATGGGTGCTTAAATGATTGAGTTTCATGAACCCTTTTAGCAAATTTAGGTGTAAACGTGGTGTTTATACTTGTTTGTTGAACAACATTGGATAGTTAATATGCCTTGCTATGTCCTACATCATTTGCATTGGTTAGTTGCTACTCTTTTTCAATGCGCTATCTTTCTAGTCCAGCGGAGTTTTACAACAGCTAAGTCATGATAAACATGGTGTTTAGACTTTGGTTTGTTAAAGAATTTCGTTTAGAGTGCTAGCAATGGAGCTGTAAGCATGGTGCTTAGAGCTAGGTGTAAACACTGTTCTTGTTTAGTTTCTACGCCACTAATGTTCGTTGCTAATATCATAAAACCTTTTCTTCACGTTGATAGCATTGTTTCAAGACTAAATAATGAGTACCTTCTGTTTCTAGATTTGTGCTCATCGATGCATGACCTTTTAGCAATTTTGTGTGAACGTGGTGTTTAGACTGAAAAAGGGGAACATTATGGTCTTGCTTGCTTGCTAACATTGTGATAGTTAACTTCATGCATCCACACTTGTCCACACACGTACACCCATTAGGTTTTTATTTTATTTTTCTGCTAGAATCAAATTGATACAAGTGGAACTTGGAAGTTGTTGTTAGCTGGTAGGTATTCCTCTACTCCCGACCATCACCTCGGAGGTAGTGTGTGTGCTTCAATTGTTTTGCAGGAATGAAAGAATCGATCTCACAAGAAAAAAATTAAAGGAATCGAGGAGAAACAGCCGCATGAACAAGAGGGAACAATGGGACAGCAGCTACAAGGCGATGATCGAGTTGAAAATCTAAAAACGATGCCGAGGTAGAGTGTGCCGACCGGCACCATTCCTGTGCCGACCGGCACCACTGTGTGCCGGTCGGCACTCTGCTGTTGCCCGTGCTGTCAAGCTTTCCTCATGCAATTCAGCAACATCTTAAGCATGGGGGAGGCACGCTCTGAACTTCAATTCACTAAAAAGCGGTAACATCTCTTTGCTCCTTCTCTTCTCTAATCCTATTCTCTTCTCATTCGCTGCTCTTGCCTTTTGCTATCAACTTGGGTTTTGCTTTCTTTTATGGTGTGGTACCCTTCTCGTTTTGTTCATGAGAAAGGTTATTTGTAATTTGCCACTTAGAATTTAGAATGGACAATGACATATCCCTAATAGCTACCTTAGGGTGACCAAATGTCATTACTCTATCTAGGGGAGCTGGTTTGTATCATCACCGCCTATGTTTGAGCTTTCACTTCAAATAATACATATTTATGATGAGCTTGCTTGAGATATGATGAAAGTTGCTATTGTTGTTGGAACTTGCATGTATGATTCGTTGCATATAATTGTCCTCCGCTAAATTTTAATGAATCTGAACTAAGCACCAATTCTATGAACTCTATTTGCTTTAGTGGTGGTGGTGTTTGTTGATAGATGATTTGATAGAGACCCCATATGATTGAATTGTTCTTCATGACAACATGCTTTGCTCTCTAGAAAGAAAACTCCAACATAGCTTGAGTCCTTACTAATTTTTGGAAAACTATAATGTCTTATGTCTCTAATCCTTGCAAATATTGCTCTCTTGCATTGATCATACCTACCAAAGCCAAATATGCTACACCTATATAATAAACCTGTATATTGCAACATGTAATTTGGTGAGTTATGTCAAGTTTGTGTTCTTTTGGTATGAGACTTAGAAGCTGGCCATTCCGTTTGCGTAACTATCACTTGTTTTCTAGCCTTATTCATATTCAGCATTGCCTATTCTACTCTGGAATGTGTGCATACTTCGCTGAATATTCCCACCTGTAAACCCATATTTCTTTTGGTGTTGTCCAATCCTTGTCCACAACCTATGATATGAGTTTCTCGTCGAGCCGTTGCACTATTTCTATGGTTTTATGCACAAATTATCAAGATATCTTGCTCAAGACGAAGATTTTCATCACCAAACACCTCTGAAGACTTTCTGAAGCGCAAAGGATCAATTTGAGGCGAAAACGGAGAAAAGTTGGGTCCGTGCCGACCGGCACAAAGTACAAAATCAGCGAAAAGCCCCCTGTTATCTCCAGAAATCAAGTATATGTGTTTCAGACGGTCAAGGAGAAGAAATAAAAAGTTTAACTAGTACTTTTTCTTTTTCCACTTCCTATATGCTCGGGACGAGCATCGTTTAAGCATGGGGGAGTTGGATCGCCATCTACATTCCGAAGCACTAGTTAATGGACTTCAAAGATTGTTGATGGAAGATCAAGTTGCAAGAGTGGACTTCATAGAAGATTGTGCATAAAACCATCATATTCAAGTAAGTGCATTAAATTGGCTGAAACTCTATCCTTCCAACCATGTACAATCCGATTTTGAGAACTTCATTTGTGTCTTGAAATCATTCTTTGCCATTTGGACATGTCCACCTTTCTAAAGCGTGTGTTTTCCTCTGTTTCATCATGTTATTCTAATGGCTTTTTTGACAAGTCTCTGTAAAACCAAGTAGAACTATCACTTGATTTGACAATATTCTAAGTTACATTGTTTTGCTGATTGTTTTCCTACCAAGCTACACATAAAGCCTTCCACTAAATATTTGTAGAAAGGATCACTTTTAGTGTTTGGCTTGTGAGATTTGTGAGATGAGTGTTGTTTTGATTCTTTGCAAGAGAGTGTTTTGTTTGGATGAATGAGACTGAATTTTTGGAAAAACTTTATCATCTTAAGGCCTAGTTTGAGGAGTAATATGCTTTGAGAGTTGAAGATACTTTATTTGATCATTGTGGTCGGTTCTAAGTCATAATCTGTTTCCCACTAGTATCTTTGAGTAGTAGAATTGGTGCAATATATATCCAACCCCCCACACTACATGTGGCGGGTTGGATATATATGTGCTCTGATGAATGCAAGTGAAGATGACATGACTGCAACGCTGATCTCTCCTTGAATGGGTGAAGTGATTTATTTACTCGAGGACGAGCAAAGGTTTAAGCATGGGGGAGCTATTGGTGGTTTCTAAGTACCTATTTTATATGCCGAAAACCACCAACATCGTACCATATTCTCATCATAATCATGTGTTATTACCTCTAATATTGACGATTTCCACATGTAGTGTTGTTTTAGTGCTATGTTGCAGGATTAAGTGAAATGACACTATAATGGCTCAAATATGAGAAGTACCGACATGAAGCCTGACTCGCCATGCAAGGAGGGCTTCCACTAGCCCATGGCACCTAGAAGACACCTCTGGACGTCCATGGAACCCAACATGCAAGCCCAAGGTCGTGGCCCAATGCCTAAGGATTTCTAGAAGGTTTATCCGGAAGGAAAGAATAATTCGCGCAGTCCAGAAATAGCACTGCATTACCACGCGGTTTACGAGTTTAAGACGTGCTCTAATGGAATCCAATGTAAAGGAAAGTTGTAGATCTCGTCGAGAGCTTTCCGGAACATATATGGATTGTCCCGTTTGGATTCTGGAGCTAGGAGATATGGGCCCCGCAAGGAAACCTGCGCAGAGGAGTCCGAATCAGGACAGATATTTTCGCATCGCATATTTGGGAACCAAGATGGCCGAATCTGGAGATCCAATGAATACCAAGTTGTAGATCTTTTCGAGGGCTACGAGATAGAGTCCAAGTTTGCCGTATTTGGACTCCAGACGAGGAAGATATGATTCGTGGAATGCAGAGCTGCGAAAAGGAAAATCAAGTCCGAATTGGAAACGACTCGTGCCGGCACGACTTTGGTGCCAACCGGCACTGACCCAGAATTGCTTCCTCTCGTCTCCAAACGCCTCCCCACTGTATATACAACAAACATGGAAGCTACCTAGGACTTTGGAACCGACTTAGGGAGGAAACCGAGCTGGACACGAGGTGTGCCGATCGGCACGGCCTCTGTGCCGATCGGCACGAGGACTCTTTTCCCGAGATCCTCTTCCTTTCTGATGTACAACCCTATATAAACTTGTAAAAGCCCTAGGGTTTGGGGATCGGCCGTTAGAGGGACAACACAGCTAGTAAGTTTAGATCCACCGGGGCTTGCCCCGTTCTTCATGTTCTCTAGTTGCTAGATCAAGAACCGCTGGTGTTAAAGAAGTGATCCATCAAGGTAGGCCTACTAGATGGTGATGTATCTTGCACTATGTATTATCAAAGTATGGTTGAATATGTGGATGAATGGTTTTGATTATTGATTGCCTGGATTTTATGGTCTTTACATGCACTTGTTCCTACGCTTAGTGACGATTAAGTATTAGATGTTATCTTAATTGTGGTGGCAATAAGAGGTGAGAGATTCAATCTCTCACTATCTCCATTGTGGTTAAGGTAGTATCGGGATCTTGTAATGCGCCATAATTGCATGTTGTCTCTGCACCTCAACGACCGCTAATGCATACGCGAGATCCTTGAGATGATGTGTAGAGTAGGAAGAGGCTACTGACTAAGGCGATTGGTCGTGACAGGGCTCGTCGGAAAGGGGTCTCGACCTATCGATCTTCGGTTATCAATAATTAAGTAATTCTGTTTATGATGCTATTTAACTAAGCTTTTTAGTTACGATCTCAACTAGCAGACTTGGCTAACTTACCCCGTGATCTAATCAGGTTCCTTAGGCTATTCAGACAACACCCGAACAATTTAGCCTTCGTGCCGACCGGCACACCACCCGTGCCGATCGGCACACCCCCGACTTTCACATTTTTCTTGCTCTTGTATGTGCAATAAGTACTTCATGCTAGGATTGATTCGTTTCGTTAGACGACGTAGAAGACCTTACACGGTTCTCTTGCTGATCCTTGTGGATTCGATATAAACCTTGTAATACTCTAAGGGAAAAAGTTACACTGTACACCGTCCACTTGCGGTATATAAATGGGTGCGTTTAAACGACCAACATTCCACAACTTTAGGTGAATTACTGTGAAAACCTTGTCCTGAAACGTGCATCCAATCAACGGCAACGCGCACGTCTTCTTCATGTCTGTGCGCAGCCTTCCTGTACAGAAACAATCTTATAACCTTATCATGTATCCTTTGCAGTTTAGCCCCTATCCTTTCTAGTTATATAACCCGCAGTTCATCAGCCACTATGGTCTTGCAGCTAAGCCCTTGCTAGTATTTTTTTTAATTACACTTTAATCTTTATAATCTTGAAACTAGCATATCTTTTTATCGATAACTCCGATTTTGGTCATTCTTGCGCCTAAATCTTCGTTGCAGCGTAATCTATCCAACCATAGTACTTTTATGATGTGTTTACTCTGATTGGTGTACTGTTTTTGATTGTTTTGTGTTTTTGATTTTGTCGGTTGTCCGTGCGAGTAGATATCTGACATGGAGAAGCGGTACAAGAATATGAAGATGAAGAATAAAGATCACTGAGCAGCATTATATGAACAGGCAAGTGTCCTTGAACATCTTGCTCCTATTAGTATTATAGTTTAGTACATTCCTTAGATGCATACTTGTCTAAATATGAACCCCATGCAACTAAATGGGCTTAGTAATGGTTAGCAACATGGTGATTAGGAATCTGAGCAGGATGGTTGGTTTGGTATGGTGCCGTCGTGCACGAGACTTTGGTTTGTGCTTGTACCTGCTTAGATTCTAAGGACCGGTTCATGGAGCATGTAACCCGGCATATCCGCGCCATCACAAGACTGCTATGGGAGCAGCTTGGCCAATTAATTAGATGTCTCCTTACCTTGTGTGCACCATTCGGTGGTTTAGTGGCGTCAGAGAAGGCTTCTGCAGCGGAGGTAAAATAGACTCCAAGTATGCTGTTAGCGGTGGAACCTTAACGGGTGCATATCGGTTTGGAGGCGCTTTGTAAAGGCCTCGTAGTGATATCCTGGCCGCACACCTAAGGAAGTGTGCATGTGGCATAATGGAGGTTTTTAGTCACCAACGGGTGATGAAATCAGGACTTGTGGGTAAAGTGATGCAATCTCTGCAGAGTGTAAAACTGTCTTGACAGCCGTGCTCACGGTCACAAGCGAGCTTGGACTTATTCATGATTAGTGGGGTGGTTTGGTTGGTTGGTAGTCGGGGTGGTGGGAACCCTATGAGTTGGTAGCCAGGTGGTGGGAACCTGGTGAGTCTTGGTGGCAAAGTGGCGGAAACCTGGAGAGTTGTGTGTTAGTCAGAGTTTGGAGCTTATCACACTTAGTAATTAGGATGTTTTGATACAGGAGTTTATGTTAGGATGCATAGATGCAAACTTTGAGTTAAGCCTTTCTTGATATTAGCCTTGCATGTCATACTTTCCCACACTTGCTGAATACGATATTTACTCGTGCGCTTGCTTTTCTATCTATTACTGTTACTCAGTGAGGAAGCCAAAGACGACATTGAAGACGGTGCTAAGAAGGTCGTGTTGCCGTCAGTCGATTGCCTGTGGAGCGTCTTGGAGTTGTTTCTTCCACTGTTGTGTTTAGAACTCTGGTTTGTTTTTATTTATAGTTGTTTTCTTCGTTATAGAATTGTATGACTATTTTTGGCGCTACATGTATGATAAAACAGATCCTGACATACATATAGAATGTATCCGATTTATGTATATAAAAATCGGGTGTGACAAGGAAGTAACTTTCTTTATAAAAAAAGTACATGTAGATTACACTTGACACATGGATACCACATAAACCAGTAGGTGTGGCATAAATTTGTGACATATTTTGTCAAAAGAATCATTTATAGGCAATGGTTGTGACATGTATGAACTAAATATGCTGCAGATTCCTATATTGTTTCCGTAGCAGCGTACAAGCAATTTGTTAGTGAAAAACAAAATCCTCGAAGAGAAGAGAGAAAAAAAAAAGAGAACTAGTCCTCTCACGGGCCTTGGATGCCTGAACGCAACACCTGTTGAATGAAGGCCCATGAAGGAACCGGCCCGCATCGAGGCGCGCGCACGACTGTTGCCACAGAGGGTGGGTCATCGATTGACAGCAGCGTCGTGGCGCCCGGGAAACTTCGCGGCCCACGTGTTCGGACACGCTCGCTCGAGCGACACCCTCTGTGGCAGTCGCGGTGTCGCACATGGCGGCGCACGACGCCTCGCCTCTTCTCCGCCCGGCTGTCGCCCGCTCGATGCCTCGCGCTTCGTCGCTATTTAGCCAGCCGAGCAGCGCAGCACATCGCGCGCTCCGGTGACCGACAAACGAGCTCAAGAACGCTCAGCTCAACTCGATCAAAATCGCTTACCGTTTCCGTCGAGCAGATTGCGTGCGCGGCGCGATTTAGCTAGCAAAAACCATGCATCTTCTCCACCGGTCCACCATGTTTGGCGGTCGGGCGCTGCGGCGAGTGGCGAGCTCTCCGAGGGCTGCGCCGCCGCGGCTGCTGTCCAAGAGCGAGCCCGCCAAGAAGAGCGGCAGCGTCGCCAATAAGGGGTCCAAGCGGGGGCGCCTGCGCGCCGGCCTCGCCGCCGCGCTGCAGGAGCTCAAGCTCGCCGGCCGCCACAAGCGTGCCGACGTGTCCGCCGCCACGACACGGCCGGGAGCTCAAGTTGGCGTGCCCTGTTCCGCCGATACCGCCCCCGCAGGCACGGCGGCTCGTCCCGCGATGAGCGGCGGCGGCGCTGTGCTGCCGCTCGTGCTGCTGGTGGTGCTGGCCCTGGCGTGCGTGGTGGCTCTGGGCAGGGCGCCGGCCGTGTGCTGCTGCTGCACCGGTGCCGCCTGGTGGTACCGCAGCGCTTCTTCCTCCTCCTCCGCCACCGCCGGCCACGGGCGCCGCCCGGCTGCCGTCCTCTGCAGCGGCATAGCACTGCCAGAAGGTCCTGCAAGAATCACGAGCAGCGGCGCGGCCAGGCGACGGTGGTGAACCGGTGGATGTCTGTCCGTCTTGCGTTCTTTAGCTTCTCCTCTGCAAGGCTCAGTTCATGGCTGTTGCAGCTTAGCTTCAGTTTTGTTTTCGGAGAGTTGCAGCTTAGCTTCAGTTCATTTCGCAATGGAAAACTGTTGAGTAAAATTTCATAGAATTTTGACATAAGTACCACACATCTACAACTGTTTTCACATACCATGAACCTATAACTATTTTGAGGGTGCCTTTGATACAGTTTCAGAACCTTTAAAAAAAATACTAGAAATGTTTCGGATTCTTCTCATAAACGTTTCTTAACTGAAACAAAATCACTTCATGGCTAGTTGTATGAATTCAGTAAGACCAGACAAAAGAAAAAAAAGATTAAATTGTCTAATAAAAAGGCTCTAGGTGCATTGTGTTTGCAGTAAAGCATGATGTGAGCCAAAATACAAAGATCAAGACAAATAAAGGAGCGACGCGGACGAGTCAACCATTCCAACATGCGGTTATTGGCTACCGTCGCCGGCCACGAGACACTTGACTAGCCACAGTGGTGGCCAAACCGATGCTGAAAACAGGTGAGAGAGGATTTGAGCATCGGTGCGTACTACTGTAGGAGGCGATGCTTGAAGAAAAGTTTTCAGCACCGAGGAAAGAACATGCATCGGTGCTTGAAAGATAAAGTAATAGTATGGCCCCCTTGTCAGTAGTGCCCACGTCGTATCAGCTGCCCATTTGCATGTTAGGCCCCCGTTCGGTGACCCTCTAAAAATTTAGAGGGGTCACAAAATGTCGGCATGATTTATATGTACTAAACAAAGTCAAATTACAAAACTAAGTCCAGGACCCCATCTATTTCGCGAGACGAACGTAATGAGGGTAATTAAGCGGCGATTAGACGATAGTTACTGTAGCATCACTGTGTCAAAACATTGATTAATTAGGCTCATTAGATTCGTCTCGAAAAATAACGCCCATCTGCAGAAAGGTTTTGCAATTAAATTTTATTTAGTATCCCTAAATAGTAAGATTTTTTTTACTTTAGAGGGGTATAAAGTTTAGAGGGATTTTAAATGGGGAACCGAACGCCACCTTAGTTTATTTGTGGGATGGGACCCACTGACGGTGCTGACCTGCAGCTCAATGCAAAACAAAACATCGGTGCTGAAGTTTTGCATTTCGGCATCGCATGCGATGCAGACCACTGTGGACAAGGCTGACTCCAACAATCTGTGGACAAGGCTGACTCCAACAAGAATCCAAGAAGAAGGGCCATTTTTTCGATGCAAACAGGTGATTATCTCTGGTCTACAGTACTATACGTTTCCTTCTCCTTGCGCAATCTCCGACAGCGAGCAACTGCATCTTCCATCTTCCACCCCAACTGAATCGACGCCATGCTCTTGCTCTGCACGCGAATTGGGCGATGGCCATTCGAATTGATGTCACCAATATGCAAAAACTCGAATCAAAGCCGCATGGAGCAGCACCGAGCGGTTTGCACCGAGCTTCTCCCGATGCGCTTGCCTGCTGCCAGGCCGATGAGCTCTCCAGTTACAGGAGGACTTCGGAGGGAGCGCGAACGCTCGCACGGCGGGCGGGCTGGTGTGGCCGCGAGCGTGCGTGGCGAGCTCAGGTCCGACGGCAAGCACCCGGTAGCACGGCAGCCACGAGCTCGCCCTTAGCTCGCGCACAGCGGCGCAACGACCTGGAAGACGGCGTCGACCAGCGCGGAGAGGAGGATCTCGCGTGTCTGCGCCGCGGGGGTCAGCGAAGCGCTCGATCGCGTGGACAAGCGCGACCGCTGGCTCGCCGCCGCCTCCCGCGCCCCACTGCTCCGCCTGCGCGCCGCCCCCTTCTCCCTCTCTCCTCCCCAGCGCCGCTGCCGCACCCCCGCCGCCACGGCCACGTCCGGCACGCCCGGCGAGGTCCCTGCATGCCGTCGACCCCTCCGTCGAGCCGCGCCTCCCCCGCCTTCCTCCTGCCCCACGCACTGCCTCCCTGGGCGCAGCAGTAGCAGCCGGAGGCAACGGCCACGCTGCGCGCCCGTGACGCGACGGCGCTCCGGGACCTCTGCATGGGGACACTCGACCTCGACGGCGCTGTCCCCGCCGGCCTGCTCCTGCTGCCGTTGCCGGCCTCCTCCGCGCCGCGCTCATCATCCGTCGTGTCGTCAAATGAGCAGGAGAGACGAGATGTATTTTTACATCTCCTCTCGCCTCCAAGGAAAGTTACCCTCTCTCCTCCAAGGCAAATTGCCTTGTGCTTCTGCCTCATCTGTTGGAGAAGATTTCTGTTATGCACAATGTCGGCCAATGTTTTCAAGTCGTGTGGTCGACCCTAGTCGCTGTGGGACCGACCAGGTGATTAGTCGCGACTAGTCGTTGACCAGACCGATTAGTCGAGCCTGGTCGTTCCTGGTCGTCCTATAGTCGTCCCATATAATCTAGGACATATATACTATATATATTGATTGTATTCCTATATGCACTATATAAAACAATGTCAGTTTGGTGAGTTACTTGTTCTGTGCTCCTGTTTCTCCATGTCTTTGTCCCAAATTCCACAATCCTGTTGTCTTGCAGAATCTAAAATAACAAAGTAAAGAGTAAGATCACAGTTGCAATGTAACATAGCAGCAGAGTAATTCAGAAGTGGACCACGAGAGATAGAATAGAACAGAAAGAAGACAATAATTTATATTGCAAAGCATAGCATCAACCAAAAGTCACAAAACAACCGACAACCAAACAAGTTCAATACATAAGCAAGGCAACTAGCCATGAATCATTAAATCTAATGATCTAGTTAATCAAATCGTCATTCAAAAGAAAGCCTTGAACTGGAGCCAACAGAACCAGCTTCCTCATCCTCCTCCATTGCTGGTTCAGTTTCATCCTGCTCCTGTTCATCTCTATCGTCATGATCAGAGTCATTTTCTTCATCGATGTCTTGAGTTGTTGTGTTCCTTGGACGCTTCCTAGTCCTGATATAGGTTGACATTTGAGCGGAGGCAGCTCTACCGCGAGCAGCAACAGCCCTAGGCAAGTTCCAACCCCGTGTACCCTGTGTTGCACCAACAGCTTGGTCCACATCATCCCAAGTAACACAGCAGCGTCACCTTCATGAACTTGTTCACAGCTTTCATCAACCCATTCATTCTCCCATTGAAATTCTTCTAGCAGGAGAGGGTTGCTTCTCTTCCCTTTAGAACCTAGCTCTCTTAATTTTTAAATCTATTTTCCAACTTCCAGTTGTAGCTAACATACACCAACTTATTTAACCTTTTGTGCTCTAACCGATTTCTTTTCTTTGTATGGATCTGCAAGAAAAGCAATGCAAAATTACATACCATGCCAGGAATATTGCCCCCATCTCTATTCACTTAGTAATTAGTAGTGAGTAGTACTTACATTAGAAAATGCACTCCAATTACGTTCGCATCCAGATGCAGAACAACAAAGGCTAATAATTCTTTTTGCAAAACTTTGGAGCTCATATGCTAGGCCACCATATGAACCCCACCAAAGGACTGCAACACAAATACAAATATACAATTGTTAGCTACTTAGCTGTACCAAATAAGAAGAAAAAAATTGTTTCAAAGTACTTACTAGGATTTTTTCTATCTCTGTCTCTTATCGCTCCTTGTTTTGAGAAGCAATCGCCTTCCGACCTCTCATAGTCATCAGCTTGCTTACCAATAGTGTCTGTTCATTTTCATCACTTACCATCTTCCACAAAACATCATTGATCAAAGATCTCAGCCTTGCAGCTTGCCTCCTGTCGTTGTCCCTTATGGCAAAGAACTTGCCAGGATTCAAGTATAGGGCTGGTCCATACAATTTTTGCTCCATTTGATTTTCCCATCTCTTCTCATAGCACTCTAGTACCTGAGCAAGTAATTTTGGTTTCTCTTTCAAAGAATTCTTGATGGTGGTTTTTGCCACATCCATGGCTGCCATGATCTCAGGAGCTGCTGGTGTCTCATCTCCATCTGATATCCTCAAAGCAATGAGTAGTGGCTGTGAGGCTCCTAGGCAATCTTCCATTGTCTTTCAAAACGGTGCTGACAAAACAATATCCACTATTTGCCTACCTTCTTGAGTGTTAGCAAACCTACTTTCATTCCATTCATCAGAAACAAAGTAACTTCTCAGCCCATTCTTGTGCCTATGCATGCTTGCTAATGTGAGAAACGAGGTGGCAAAGCGAGTCACAGCCGGCCTCACAAGTTCCCCACCTAGCTTCTTTTTCACTTGATCAAGAATTCTCCCATGTTTGTAGATGAATCTGGACACCCTCATTGCCATTTTGATGCAAGTTTTGAATTCCTTGATGTTGCCAATGTCCTCCAACAATAAATCCAAGCAGTGAGCAGCACAAGGTGTCCAAAACAAATGTGGGATTCTGTCCATTAAAATCCTTCCGGCTACCTTGAAGTTGGCTCCATTGTTTGTGACAATCTGCACCACATGTTCCTTCCCAACCTTTTCAATTTGCTTGTCCAAAAATCTGCCAACATCGGTGCATTTGCTATCTCACTTGAAGCATCTTCAGAACCAATGAAGAAGGTCCCTGCTGGACTGTTGGCAAGAAAATTGATGAGATGGCGGTGGCTTGTGTCGGTCCACCCATCAGACATAATCGAGCAACCATATTCCTTCCAAGCATCCTCATGCTTCTTTCTCAATAGTGTTGTCCTATCCACACCCCTTTCAAGCAAAGGATTCCTCAACTCATGATACGATGGTGAGCGGTATACCTGGAACTGGATTAACATCCAAATCCAAAAGGAGAAATGCAAATCAAGTCCAGTTAAAAAATATCCAAATCCAGTCCAAATCCAATTGAGAAGCCCGGTGGTCCAGAAACCAATCCCACCAAATTCATCCATCGGACTGACTAGCGCAGCCGTGAGGAGGGTCGTAGGCCTGCAGAGGGAGTGCGGCAATGAAGCTTCGGGACGACGATGGATGGGCAACGGCAGCGCGAGTCACTTCCGGCGGCTCTCTGACGGGCGCGCAGCGGCGGAACACGGCCCGATCCAGCGTCCCTTCGCTGAGGGTGCCCGGATGCCGGCATCGTCGCCATGAATGGCGTAATGGCCGTGGCGGAGATCGAGGAGCTCTAGCGACAAGCAGCTATTGAGCGACGGCGGACGCCGACCACCTCCTTACCTCCCACACCACTCGCCGAGCTCGACGCCAACAACTCCGGCGCCCTCTCGCCCACCACCGGATCCAATAGCGGCTACGCAGCAGCAGTCGCCGGTGTCCCCGCAGTCGTGTGCGCCACCTGCCCACCTCCACGGTTCTATTACTGAGCGGTACCCAGGACCATACTGCCCAATAGACTCAAGCATAATCTCCCAACTTCTGGAGTTAATGGCATTTAATGGTATATCATTCTCAAAAAGGACATCAGCAACATGGTCATCAACAATAATTTTTGCCTCCTTGTCCTTTTTGGTGCAATGCTCAAGAGTAGGTTGCAAAGTTTTGGATTTATGCCTCTCCTCAACTACTTCTTCTGGTGTCTTGCAAGCATTGAACTAACTGACTTCGAGTACTTTTGACTTTGTGGCTTCGTTGCTGCTGAAACGACAGATGTGATGGCAACTTGAGCAACTCTCTTCTTTGCTAGCTTAATCTTTTTCCCAGAACTTGGTTCAGTCTGAGGTACAGCAGCAGATTGCCCCTCTTCATCATTAGCCTCTTGTTCATCTTCTTGAACTTCTTCAGCCATTTCCACAAGCACAGTCCTTGAATTCTTCTTCAGGTAAGCATGCATCTCTTTCGAAACTGATGTAGGAGCTTTTCCACATTTAATTGCATCCGCATACCCTCGAGCAAGGTGCTGCTTGAACCTTTTTGTCCCTGCAGGAACTACTTTCTGACAGAAAATACACTGCACAAAATCCTTCTTCGTAGGATCTGGCCACCACCCATATTTCCATCCTGGGTCTTGGGATCTAGCCTTCCTTTTGGGATCAACAGCTTGGGCAGCAAGATCAGCCGGCAATGCTCCTATAGCCTTCTCAACTAGAGATGCAACATCTGGAGCATTGGACGAAACCGAGGCAACACCACCACCGGATGCACCCGAGGAGGCTGTACCATGTACAGGAGGGTCAGGCTCAGGCATGATCACTTCCACCGTGTTACGACGCTGTCATTCCACCTCTGCAGTATACAACACGATCGTCAGAGGAGGCAATCAAGGGCAGTAGGTAGGGAAGGGAGGGCAGTAGGGCAGACTCACCATCGTCGGAGGGGGAGCTCATCTTTGTGCTTGTGGAGGGAAGCGCCGACGGGAGCTTCACCAAGGGGCGGCTGCAGCGCTGGTGAAGGGAGGGAGAGGGATCGAGAAAGTGAGAGCATCCGCCAGGAGAAGAAGAGATAGGTTACGGTGGCTTATGGTGAAAACCTGGGCAACGGGGACCTTATTTCTAACCCTAGTGGGCCAAATTTTAGCAGGCCAACTTTTGTCCTTGAAGCCCAGCTATGCAAGCCCCTCAAAACCTGGTCGTTCACCTCCTAGTCGGACGACTAATCACGACTAAGCAACGACTAGTCGGACGACTAGGTTTCTGATCGAGCTTATCGAGTCGGAGTACCTGATCGCGTGCAAGGTACCGACCAGGCCGAGTAATCATGATTAATCACGATTAGTCAGACGACTTGAAAACATTGATGTCGGCTGGAGAGGTAAATGGTGTTTGCATGACCTTGTTGAAGTCAGACTTATAAGCCGGGACTCACTGCCAAGTGGTAGAAAGAGAGGCAAGGATGAGAAGAGCACATTTGGATCCCACAATGCCAAAAGATTTCATGATTGAAAGCACCCAAGCATGATAAAAATTCAGCAGTGGAAGAGAAGAAGACCGAAGAAGAAGTTAAGTTTTGAACATGTGTAAGATTCAGAGCTAGGGTGTTCAGAATATTTGGAACGGTAAATTTCAAGGGATAATGAATCTTTAGTTGTTTATGGAACGTTAGGAGAAAAGGGCGAGGGATGGTGTCAGGGGCATGTGCCCCTATACTTACAAATTGTCGTGCTTATGTGCGTAGTATGGTGCTTATTTGTTATCATCATTCATTTTGCATCCGCCCCATCGTGTCACCTACATGTGAAAAACTCATTTTTTCATCACCATAGAACACTTGTGTGTAACTATTTCCATGGCTCCACATAAAACTCTAGTACTACACCTCATCGATATTCACTGAAATAGGGATGAAAGCAAAAGCGGCATTTATCGGATAACTGAGGCTCGTTTTCGACTTTTCCCGACCGTAGTAGTTGGAAATCAAATACCGAAAAAATTAAAACAAAAGTGAAAGTATTTGGTGGAAACAAAAATGAAAACGATTTTAGACTTTACCGATCGATTTCGACAATTTCCGTTTGAGACCGAAAATTACCGCAGATATTTTATCGTTTTATGTTAGAGCCAACTAAATATATATTATATTTTCAATAGGCAATAAACGTTGATGTCGCTACTTATATTTTTTACATTTTAATTTGAACATCTCTTTTCAAATGTCTCGCGTCTTTTATGATACATTTATAGCTAGTTCAAGTACCAATAATATATTCGCAGTTCATATTTTATACATAATATAGTACAGCTAATACACGACTGTGATTTTACCGATAATTAATATCGATTTCCGATTGATACAGCATATTTATGTCGTGGTAATTCCTTTTTCGATATTCCCGTAATATCGATGCCGCATTTGTTTCTGCTACTACCGCTACCGAGAAAAAATATGAAAATGAAAACGATATAACCTTCTTCCGACCGTTTCCCGACCGCTTTCATCCCTACACTGAAACATAGATATATTTGACTCTGCTTCAAAGAAGGTAAGGATGCGCTCTGGAGCAACCGATATATCCACAAAATTTGAATTGAAATGAGATTTCGTTTTCTTCATATTCAACTTAATTAGGTTTTTGCGTTTTCCAAAGCCATGGAGAAAAAGCCAAAAAGGGTATATAATTGCAGTTCTTTTCAAACAGTTGTTATTTCTACAAATGCAGGACGAAAAAATATTTCTAAACAAATTTAGATTCATGTTTTGTGGTTGGAAAGGGTATAGCCTATATTATTATGTGCAAATCAAGCAGAAGTTCATCTGATTTGCACTAGAACTGATTTGAGGAAATCGGTTCACCTCATTATTTGCACCACAACCTATTTGGTGTGCACGAAGAAATAAAGCATGTTTTGGACGAAGTTTTCAGATAACCATTTTCAGTTCACGGGTCAAAGCACACAGTAACCGCCCAACGCCCTTTATTCACACTGGCCCGCGGGCCCCACGCGGGTTCTCGGAAACTCCAAGAGGGCTTTACCTGTATGCCATTAAGAAAGTTGGTGGTTACCTGTGTGCCATTAAAAAGTTCGTAGACGCCTGTGTGCCATCGCGTAAACTTTCTTTTACCTGTATGCCATTTTAGACGGATTGTGAGCTTACGGTGTTAATCAGAGATGTAAAAAGACACTTTTGCCCTTGGTTTAACCATTAGGGATTTAAAATTCAGAAAAATTGAAAATAATTGAGAAAAACATTAAAAAATCAGAAAAATTGAAAATAATTTTTAAAAAGCATAGAAAATCAGGAAATCGAAAATAATTTATAAAAGCATAAAAAATCAGGAAAAAGAAAACAAATTCTAAAAACCGTATAAAGTCAGAAAAATGTAAAATAAATTTTAAAAACTATAAAAAATTAGAAAAATATAAAATAAATTTTAAAAACCATAAAAAGTTCAAAAAATGTAAATTAAATTTTAAAAACGTAAAAGGGTGGGAAAATAAGGAAAAGGTGGGAAAAATTTAGAAAAAGGAGGGAAAAGTTAGAAAAAAAAACATGTGCATGACCCATGCATATCAACAATTAACTGACAATAATCAGGAAAAAACATGTGCATGGGTCATAATCAGGAAAAACCATGTTTTTTTCTAACTGTTTGTTGTATGCAATGGTCATGAAACATGTTTTTTCCTAATTGTTGGTTGTATGCAATGGTCATGAAACATGTTTTTTCTAACTTTTCCCTCCTTTTTCTAAATTTTTCCCACATTTTCCTTATTTTCCCCACCCTTTTACGTTTTTAAAATTTAATTTACATTTTTTGAATTTTTTATGGTTTTTAAAATTTATTTTATATTTTCTGATTTTTTATAGTTTTTAAAATTTATTTTACATTTTTCTGACTTTTTACGGTTTTTAGAATTTGTTTTCATTTTTCCTATTTTTTATGCTTTTTATAAATTATTTTCGATTTTCCTGATTTTCTATGCTTTTTAAAAATTATTTTCAATTTTTCTGATTTTTAATGTTTTTCTCAATTATTTTCAATTTTCCTGAATTTTAAATCCCTAATAGTTAAACCAAGGGCAAAAGTGTCTTTTTACATCTCTGATTAACACCGTTAGCTCACAATCCGTCCAAAATGGCATACAGATAAAAGAAAGTTTACGCGATGGCACACAGATGTCTACGAATTTTTTAATGACACACAGGTAACCACTAACTTTTTTAATGACATACAGGTAAAGCCCTCAAACTCCGAAGCAAAATCCCCTCCCCTGCTCCTTCGCCTCCGGTGCGCGTCGCCATCGGTGCGTCCGTCGGCAGATTCGTATATCCCAAAAGCAAACACGAAACGAGAAGACAACAATCCAACGGACGACCTAACCGCCCCACGCCCACGCGCAGCCGCGGCGAGCAGAGCAGGAGGCAGAGAAGGGATATGGGGCAGTGCCCGTGCTTCGGGTCGGCGCAGGCGGCGGAGCGGGAGCGCGTGGCGGAGGCGGACCGGATCGAGGCGCAGGAGGCCCGCGCCAAGGCCGCCGAGGCCGCGCAGCGGAGGTAACTTCCCCTCTCAACCGTAACAACGTCCTTCCCGCCGTTCTCGGTCCTCCGAGATCGGTTCTTGATCGACCCGGTCCTCCTCCCCTGCTCCCCCCTGTTCTTGAATGGCTGAATGAATGGTGGGGGCTTATCGGGGTTGGATTGGATTGGATTGGCTTCGTGGGTTTTACGGTGTCGAAATTATTGGATTGCAATCGAATTAACACCGTCGTAGATAGATACGATCATGGCTAGTCAGGGCCGGCCGGCAGAACTAAATCCTCCCAGGATGCCACTGTCGCCGCGATAAACAGAGTTCTTGACGACTGATGAGGAGCAGCTGGCCATGGCGCTGGGGCATGTAAAGGCTCGAATCTTGGTTAGTGGTCGGCAAGAGAGGCTGGTCAACGCCTACCCGTTCTTCTTTTTTCTTCAGGTCCTCCAAAACTTTGCCTGTCCATTTCGAATCTGACTGGGTCGGGTTCTTGACGTGGACGGTCATTCCATCTTAGGCACTTGATTTGTTTGCACCCTTCGTTTGACAAGACGTCTTGGTTTACAACACTGGACTTTCCTGAACTGTTGGGGATTGTTATGTCGAATACTAGTGCTTGAACCGAACGGCCTTTTCCAGTGATAGGCTTTTGGGTTGTAGCTAGGATGGGAAACTCGGCCGCACATGATCACTGCTACACCTTCAGGTGTCGCCATGTGTAATGGCAAGTTGTGGAGATTTCTTAGAGTCATTTTCCTGTTGATAATAATCCTTGTATAGAGATAACTCAATCTTGGTTCTCGTGAAAAAAAAAAGGACAATCTCATTCTGAGCTACCGTTGTCCTAAGTGCGACTGATCTCTTTTGTTAACCTGCAGACAGGAGGAGTATGAGAAGTCTGCAGCTGGACGAGCAGCAAAAGCACAGATGAAAGCTATGAAGGAATCCAAGACAGCAAACCAAGGAGAGCCAGTTCTTAAGGTACCATTGTTCCCACTAACAAGATTGCGTCTAATTTTCAGTAGACCTTGCATAACTCATAACTGTCGTTTCTTTATCGAGGGTATTTCTCTTATATATTCTCTTCACTGATGCAGTGGCAGATGGGATCATAAACGTCAGTTGTGATCATTTGCATACCGTGGCATGTAAGTATGCAAAATCATGTCCAAGTACTTCCATTTCAATAACCTGATGTGGTTTCTAGTATTTACAAAAACCAGTCTTAGGCAAAACTGCACCATCTGTCCAAGCAACTTTTTGCTGATTTTGCTGACATTTCACTGCTGAAATGGAGTGTAATTGATTACTGCAAGTATTTGGGATGCAAATTGACTGTACTATGGGTTGTGGAGCATCACAGATATTGTGTTCGATTACCAAGAATTATATCCACATCCATTTGCTTAAATAAGAATGCTGGAACTTAATAATAAGTTCCTCTCATGATGCAGTTTCTTGCAGCAACTGGTTGTATTTTTGAAAGAAGATAAAAGAACCTTCTTTACATATTGATTTCACTTTGAAACAGGATTTATGTGATTTGGAAAGATTGTCAGTAGTAGGAGGCGGTTTGATGTCACTAAATACTTAGTTGGGTAGTTGAAATTCAGGAATTGGATGCCAAAATAAACTTCTATGCACACCATATATTCGTTTTGCAGCATTTTCTTAGTTTGGTTGCAATCCTTGTGTTCACATATTCATCTGTGCACTCTTTCAGGCGGTTAAAGGTGTTTGGTGTTTGCTTCTAATTTTCCAGAGGATGCGTGGTCACCATCGTGTCTGTGATGCATAGCTTTGCCAGTAATCTGTATATCCTTTTTTCGTCATCTGCTGCTGTACATGCCCAGAGATTGCCGGAATTTTCTGTTACAAGTTTGTGTTGTATAAACATACATGTGCATTTTTATGGACTAGTACTATAGGTAGTATTAGCGTAGAGAATGTTTACTCATCTTCAAAGTTCATAAAAGTATATATTCGTGGCATGATATCATTCTCACTGGGGTCCTTTTCTCCTTATATTGTGGAAGGAAACTGCTTTGCATCCGACTGGTTTTGAACGTCTGCTGTCCGACCAGTGCAAGGTGAGGCTCCAGTGGCGTAGCTAGCGGGCTGATATTCTGAAAAAAAAACACTTTCTAGAACTGTAGCGGCTCTTAGATCAACGGCCCATTCATTTTTCCCTTTGCGGCCCATCCTGGCCGGTCCGTCTAGGTCTAGCTACGCCACTGAGGTGAGCGTTGTGCTTGTGGGAACATAAATAATTGGTCTATGTCTCTAGTTGCTGAATTTTGTGAAGAATTTCCTTTATCATCAACTTCAGATGTTTGGATCATGTTTCGTATGCTGAAAACAAAGATCAATCTTTTTGCAGAGGTGTTACCAAAATGTTTATTAATAGGAGGGTGAAGTTTGAACTTTAGGTGCCGCATGAAAAAAATATTGGAATTATAGGTATCGTTGCCATCCCACAGACGTGTTGTTTGGGCGCTTCACAGGAATCCCAACGGGAAGTACATGAAGAGAGAATGGGTGAAGTTTAGGAGTTCTCGAAGCAATGTTGACACGAAACTTGAGGTCACGTAAAGCTTCTTGACGTCCCTAAATGTACCTTCAACTCCAACCATATACCTCATTTTACACCTCATTGTCTTGTGGAACCCACTTATCATTAATTGGCGACCTTCTATTCACCCCATGCGCTCTCTCTCCCAACACCCATTCAGTCTGTTCGGCTGCCTATTTCGCAGCCAGCTTCTTTGCAGCAGCTATAGTGTTCCAGTTATTTCTTCAGCAGCCGCTACAGTGTTCGCAGTTATTTCTTCAGCAGCCGTTACAGTGTTATCAGCCTGCCGAACAGGCTCATTGTCTTTGTGGACACTTATCATTGGCGACCTTCTATTCACCCCATGCGCTCTCTCTCCCAACACCGACACCTCCTCCAATCAGCTCCGCCCTCCTTCGAAGTCAGACCTCGCCAACAAATAGGGGAGGAAGTGGGCAACAACGAGTGCAAGATCCTGTGACCGCCGCATCGACGACCGAGGGATATGGGGCTCACTCTGAGGGTGGGAGGAGCTGGCAACAATTCAAGGCTTGAGTCGACATCAGAGCTTGTTGTCAGGAGCACGAGGTAGGCGGTAACGATAGGATACGAGGTCATCAGGGAACACGTCGCTTGCGCAGGACGGGAGACCGGGGGGGGGGGGGGGGGGGGGGTGGGTGGGGGGGGGGGTCGTGAATGGCGAGAGATAGGTGTGAGGGTGAGGCCCAAGGATGGTGGCTGTCGAGGGGATCTATTGTGTTGGGTGACACAACAAAAATTTTAGATGTCCTACTATTTTAGAGGTCAAAAAAAAAAAGAAGGATTCTGTTAGAGCAAAATTTGTTGCCTCAGCCTCTCATTTTTGTTGTGGCCTCAGCTGGAGCCTTGTTGGAGATGGGAGGTCACCTTGATCCTCTGTCCTCACAAACTTCGTACTTGTGATTAAAAAGAAGAGAGAAAAGAAGACATGAATTGCTAGTAAGCTTAGATACAAGGACAGTCTAAATTATTGGTCTTTTGTTGGGCGACAATATGCTGGTCGACTACGACATGCAAATGATTGCCCTTGCCACTGCCCGCTTGCAGTACCTTGAAACAAAGTAAAGTGGAAAAAAAAAACGAAACCCAATTTTCCCAAATGACGACAAGGAATGAATAATAACAAGTCTTGAAAAAGAAAAGAAAAGAAAAGATAAGAAAATGGTCTTCCCATTCTCTCTCAGGCACGCACAAGCACAACAGTGCGGAGTTTGGCGACGGCTGAGACAAGAGCACGAGGCCGTCCCGCACGGCCGCATTCCTACTGGCCGGTGGACTGGACTGGTGGACTGCTGGTCTCGTCTCTCTCCTCCTCCTCCTCTCTGCTTGCTCGCTCACTACCAACCACTCCTCCCCACCACCACCACCACCACCACCACCGGCGCGCGGTCGCGGCTCCTCCAGCCGCCGGCCATGCCGCTCCGCCCCACCCACGGCCGGCTGTAGGGACCGATTCACCAGCGCGACCGGAGCGGCCGGCCGGCCGCGCGGCTCCGCGCGAGGCTCGAAAAGCGCGAGAGAAGCCAGGCAGCGCAGCGGCGCCGGCGAGCAGAACGCGAGGCCGCCCGCCACTCCCAGCTGCTGGATCCTCCGTCACCCGCCGCTCCTCTCCCGGCGCAGCGGCGCGGGGCGGAGATCCGCCCCGCCGCGGGCGTCTACTGGGTTCGTCTTGCGTCGGTGAGCGACCCCGTCTCCATCCGTTCCTTCGCTATATCTCGCTTTCTTGGACGGACCCCGTTGCGTGTTCCAAGGGTTTGGGCTCGCCCCCAATCAGATCCAAAGCTTCCGCCTTTCTCCCCCGCTCGCTTCGCCGTGGATTACGTCCTCCCCTGCTTAATTCGCGCCATGGTCGATTAGGTAGGTTGTTCCTGTTATTCGTTGTGAGGCGGGCTCAGGATTGTTACGGGTTGGCACCGCAGGACTCGTTTCCCAAAAATTTAGGGGGTCAAGGACATGGTGTAGAATTTGTGCCGACCGTTTACAAGTGTCCGGGACAAGCACTGAATGTAGTAACAAATTCCACCATTTCTTGCCATTTTTTTTTGAAACATTTCTTGCCGTTTTGGTAGTATACCTTTTCCTTTCGAAAACATGATCTTTCTACAGATATGTTGTGTGGCTTGAATGAATTCGATAAATGTCTCCGTTGCGGAACAAAGTTACATCTGTAAGGCCGATATTGGTATGATATCCATATCCAACTGGCACAACGACGAATTCTGTCCACCGGTTCAGTAGTCTAGTCCAGTTGTAGATCCAAGTGGAAGATTCCAAGGGACCATCCCTTGCCCACCATCATATTCTTTGCATTCTTTCGCTTAAATAAAAGCTACAGGATAGGTCTGTAAGGAGCATTCTTCAATCCATAACCTCTGTATCGGTGAATGTGATTGGTTCATGCGAACTTGCATCTCCATAGACCATAGTTTCAGGGTGTTGGGAGGAAGCCAAACCCCCTTCTGTTTTTATTTTGGCTTTTGTCGCTCATTAGTATTTGTGCTTCTGATTCATACAATTATGTTATGTATTACGGCAACATTCTGTAGTCCTGTTGTCCAGCGTCTTGTAACTTGGTGGGAACTCGACTAATCCAAACTTTCCATTTCTGCATCTGTATTCTATGAACTTTCTCCAGCCAACTTTTAATTTGTTAAAGTGTGGTCTATCACATGAGTTCTTATTTGTTCAATCCTCCCATCTTATTTGGTAGCTTAGATCCATTTAGGTTTCTGATCAATAAAATAGAAGATAAGGTATGTTCTTGCGATGTACCTTACCTTCCACTCATTCAGTTACAACATAGAATGAACCGCGGAATAGAGACGATGTAGAGGAAGTGTAGAAAAAAATATACTGATCTTTATATCTTATCCTATTAAATGTTCTTGGCGATGCAATTGATACATTCAGCATTTGTTATTTCCATTGTTTCCATTTAACACTTTACCGACAATGCCTTTTCATTTCCTTTTATTAAACCTTTACTAGTATGGTCTTCTTCATATCTCATTCCACCATTATTCCACTGGAAGGAATGGTATACGCAGAGAACTTTGCACTTATTCTCTGCAAAGGGACCTTTATTCTTACATCTTCCCTATTGTTTGCTTTATTTTGTGCTGGCTACACGCAACCATTTTCTGCGCTTATTTCCTTGAATAATTGGGTGCTATGATATTCAAGTTTTTATTCCCTCTGCTTCCTTTAGTAGATTAGTTATTTTCTGTTGACAAGTTATGTCATTCTTTCTCAGTTCAGGAATTTGGCAATAGATGTGAACACTGAGTTATGAACTATGTTTTCTGTAGGTTTCTGTTCTCGCATGCCACAGTTTTACAACATTGAAGGCTTCAAAAGTCTACAGAACTAGATGATACTTGCATAATGCGGCCCTCAGATATTTGGAAGGCGCATGCTGGTTCATCTCAGTCAGAGGGTTCAGTGCTGGATATGGAGAGAAACGGATGCAACCATAATTGTAGTCCATCTCCTCTCCAGCCGATTGCCTCAGCTGGTCAGCATTCTGAAAGCAGCGCCGCGTATTTTTCTTGGCCTACATCTACTCTAATGCACGGCTCAGCTGAAGGTCGGGCGAATTACTTTGGGAATCTACAGAAGGGTGTTCTACCAGGACATCTTGGTCGCTTGCCAAAGGGGCAGCAAGCAACTACCTTACTTGATTTGATGATTATAAGAGCTTTCCACAGCAAGATCCTGCGCCGCTTTAGTCTTGGTACAGCTATAGGCTTTAGAATCAGGAAGGGAACATTGACTGACATACCTGCCATCCTTGTATTTGTTGCTCGAAAGGTTCATAGGAAGTGGCTCAGCAATACGCAGTGTCTTCCAGCTGCCCTTGAGGTACGCATGGTTGTGGATCACGTGGTTTACTAAATTATTTAAGTAATCTGAACTTACATGTTCAATTTTCTACTGTTCTATAAACAGGGACCTGGGGGGGTCTGGTGTGATGTTGATGTTGTTGAGTTCTCTTACTATGGTGCACCAGCCCCAACACCAAAGGAACAACTGTATGACGAGCTTGTTGATGGGTTGCGTGGTAGCGACCCAATTATAGGCTCCGGTTCACAGGTATTATTGCTTTGTTTCTCATACAGCATCTAAGCTTAAGGCTTTATCGCCTTGACTGCTCCCTTTCTTTATCAAATGGTTTGTTTTGCTATAATCATGTGAGGTTCAAGCCCTTCAGCTCTTCTTTGTTCAGCAATGTTTCCCTTGTGACTAAAGTGTCTACAAGCTAAGATGCGTTTTGTTTGAATCTTCAGGTTGCTAGTCTCGAGACATACGGGACGTTGGGTGCCATTGTGAAGAGTCGAACTGGCAATAAGCAAGTTGGGTTCCTTACGAACAGGCATGTCGCGGTTGATCTGGATTATCCTAATCAGAAGATGTTCCATCCTCTGCCTCCTAATCTTGGACCAGGAGTTTACTTAGGCGCTGTTGAAAGGGCAACATCATTTATAACAGATGATGTTTGGTATGGGATCTATGCAGGAACAAATCCAGGTAGATGTCAATAGTGGTTGCATTCGTATTTGGCATAGCATATCTTGAAGTGAATTTACCACCACCACCACCACGAACAACAAAGCGTTTTAGTCCTGAGGAAGGTAGGGTAGGCTAGAGATGAAACCTACACGAACCGGCAAGGAAAGTGAAAAGAAAGTAGAAGAAAGAAAGAAAAGAGGAAACACTAATGAAAAGTAATAGACAAAAGAGTTGCAGTGCATTCACCACTCATTTTTGCTTTCAAACAATATTCATATTTTTTTTGAAGGCATATTGACGTCTTGTTACGTAACCTATCATTGCCTTCTAATGCATCTGCAGAAACTTTTGTGAGAGCTGATGGTGCATTTATACCATTTGCTGACGACTTTGACATTACTAGTGTCAGCACCGTGGTTAAAGGAGTCGGAGTCATCGGGGATGTAAAGGCAATTGATCTTCAGTCCCCAATTGGCAGTCTCATTGGCAGACAAGTTGTCAAAGTTGGAAGAAGCTCTGGTATGACAACAGGGACTGTTGTGGCCTACGCTCTTGAGTACAATGACGAGAAAGGAATATGCTTCTTCACTGACTTTCTTGTTGTTGGGGAGAACCAACAAACATTTGATCTTGAAGGGGATAGTGGAAGCCTTATAATCTTGACAGGAAAAGATGGTGAGAAGCCTCAGCCAATAGGGATTATATGGGGTGGTACAGCTAATCGTGGAAGGTTGAAGCTAAAAAGTGGTCAGGGTCCAGAGAACTGGACTAGTGGAGTTGATCTTGGCCGCCTCCTTGATCTCTTGGAGCTTGATCTAATCACAACAAGTGAAGGGCTACAAGGTCTTGTTCTTTATTGAAACTGATTATCTGGATCAAAGATAGACACTAACTATTTTTGTAGAATAATCTTTGTTTCCTCTGATGGAACCCCTACTTTTTTGTATGCAGAGGCCCTGGAAGAACAAAGAATTACGCTAGCTGCTGCGGCAGCGGTGGCTAATTCCACTGCCGCAGAATCTTCACCTGTTGCTGCCCCTCAAGAAAATGATAAAGTTGACAAAATTTATGAGCCTCTTGGAATCAACATCCAACAACTTCCTCGGGATAGTTCTGCTACCTCGATGGACGAACCTTTTGGTCCCAGCGAGAATGTTGAAGAGCGCCAGTTCATCCCAAACCTCATTGGTATGTCGCCGATGCACAATGGTCAGGAAAGCAATGGCGAGGTGAATAACCTGACGGACTTGGAGAATTCACCTGATGACATCTGTGTTTCCCTGCATCTGGGAGAGCGGGAACCAAAACGACTTCGCTCTGATTCAACAGTGGACATAGATTTGCAGAAATGAGAGTACCCTGCGGTGGACCTGTTATAGGATGATGTGCATTATTCCATCATCCGGCTTTTGTATGCATCATTGAAGGGAGTTTGTGCCCACAAAGGAAATGATCTATTTCTGGACGTCTGGACTGTTTGGAGCCAGTTTGAGTTTGGTTGGGGAAACTCCTGAAGCTGGATGATCCTGCAGTTTTGTGTCTAGTGTGTATGTGTTAGTTGCATGAGATGTCGGCAACTCCAGTTAGATAAGTTGCCCTATTCCTTCTTCATGTAATCTTGGCATTTGTTGTATGCTTTGTGTATGTACCACACAAAGAATTGTAAACTCGAGCAACAACAACCAGAACCAGAGGAGCTTAGGCACTAGCATTGCAACTCCAACTAGATGAAATGCAATAAATCTGAACTTTAGGGTCTTCTTTTAAAGGGTACTTTCTGCGAGCTTTTTGAATAAGTTTCAAATGCGAAGCCAATACTTCAGAGACCTGTTACTGTCTTGCTGGTTGATATTTGAGCTGGTGGCCACGATTTATGAACTAATGTCAAATATTAATAACAAACAACGGAATTCAGCAAGTGTCGGATTGAAATATGATTTTTCAAACTAATATATGACATGTTGGACTTACATTCCAGTTTTGTTTTTCTTTCAAAATGTAGAGCAGCTGGTGAAATATCGCAGAAGTTGAAAGTGTAGTAATACAGTTGTTTCTTTCCGACAAGCCCAATTGTTTGATCGTTCTGTTAACTTTTACTGCCGGCAACCGCAATGATCTAACTGTCCAACTGCTTTAGAAGGAGAACAGTGGGATTACCCAATCAAACTATAGCAGAACATGGATCTGTTCAGGACAAGAAGGGAATTCAAGAGATGGGAATCCCGCACTGCACGGAGCGGTGCAGCCATCCAATCGATTGGCAAGGATCCTTTCCTTTGGTGGCGACGGCGGCCCTCGGCTCTGGGTATCACCATTCCTTAGGAACGCTCCATAGTGCAAAAACTGAACGCCGTCCGCTGGATCCCGATCCAATGTCTGTGCTTCAGGCGGGTGGGATTTCTCTCATCAGTTTGCACTTTTTTTTTTTGAGGGAAATCAGTTTGGACTTTTACATCAAAGAATTTTTACGATGCATCAATCTCCTGTCTTGTGCGGGTCTTGATGAGATTAGCCCAAATCTTAGATCGTCCTTCGTGGGTCTGGGACTTCTCACTTCCTCTTTTTGGGCCATTCTGTGTCTAAGGTTCCGGATGCGACACAGTCTGATGGGCCTTGATCCAGTCGATGAAGTCGGCCCAGGAAGGAAGCACTGGTGCGTTGTTGCCGTGTACAGTACAAAGTAGCTGAGAGCGAGAGAGGAGAGGCAGGCTGCAACAGAAATATTCCTCTGCTCCTTGCTTCTTCTCCAATTCATCTCCTACCCCTAATTCTATGGTTGCTGGACCTTGTATCGAAATCGAATTCATGGTGAAATATATCTAGAACCAATTCCCCGTCCCTATTTCTCGGTGTTTCAGTCGGACTCCACGCATAGCCTAATGGTCTGGCCCGCTGCAGACGATATTATACGTCCGAGTGTCCGACGACCCCCCAAGTCTCCACAAGCAGGAGCAGTCTATATAGAATAAATACTCCATTGACAGAGGTTCTAAAAAAACTAAGAGTCAAAGTTTGGTAATTAATGCAATGAATTTGAAGTGCAAATCGTACATAGAATACTAATATTTGACTTCATATAATTGGTAATAGTCTAAAAGAGATACATAACGATGATTCTGTGACCAAGTTTGCGTACGTGCAAGCTGAACTACTACCGCTCAAAGCTATCTAATGCTGCTGCTGCGGCACAAACAAGATGATGGTGAACATGACTGTCCAATTTTAATTGCATTATTGTCACTTTTTTATTTTGTATATCCCTGTTTCATTACTCGCCCACTTGTATGTATAAGTTCGCAATAGGTAATCTTGGATCAGCCACTGGAGAATCTCTCATATGTGTGGAATCGTCAACCGTCTCTTGTACTTAGACCTTGTCGATGGGCAAGCTAAAGAAAAAGCTTACATTTTGGTGGAGCAAAGTTCTTCCAAACACAGCCAGCAAACTCATCAATTGGATTATTTTTTAATTGTAGGCGATAAAGCTTGGAGGTGGTTGCTTCTTTGTCATCATCTTGAAAAAGTCGTAAATCATGAACATCCACTTCTAATGTAACTGGTTGCAAGATATTCGAATCAATACGTTATTCACAGCTAGTTCATCTCCGCACCATACATGCATGTTCGAAGTTGTTAAGCACAGTGCACCTTGCAAAAATAAAATTTCAGTGCCGTTATTAATTTACACATTTTTTTAAAAAAAATGATTTTCCATGCGTGTTCAACGTTCGTCTTGCAGTCTCTAGATCCAGATGGGAAAAGAGGACGCAGAGGGCGTCTTTTGCCTTTGCTCACCCATTAGGCCATGACAGCCCAGTCGGTCGCAGCTTTGTTCTTCTTTTGGCCTAGGAGCACGCATCACGCGGACATATATAGATTACTCTCTCCTAACTTCCTTTAGATTTTACTAATTTATTTTTCACATCCCCGGTGCAAGTAAAGATAGATGCCAAGGTCTGGGTTGCTTTCTTTTGTCTTAAAAATTATGATTTGCTTTGTTCCCTGCATGGTAATCCTGTTCTTATCCGTTTCGCGGCACAGCCAGTGTAGACACATTTGCGTTTGACTCTTGAGCTACTGCTGTTCCATCGAGCAAGGAGCTAGGGCCTCGTCTTCCGGCAGTATTGCATGAAGGTGAGATACTGAGATACGTCTGTTATTGCTGTTGCTATTTCTCGACATGCGGCTAGATAACCTTTTCCTTTCTCTAATGATACAGCGTGTGACTCAAATCTATGATTAATTTCTACTAATATGGTTTGTTTCGTTCAGAAATCGGAGAAAGGCAGAGAACTAAGCAACAATCCTCTTCGCACTTTTTACTACAAATAATAACGCTGGTAAATAGCTTCGACCCAACCCTCACAAAACCGCAGCTAATAATGTTCATCTTCTGGAGAACAACAAAGGCCAACAGCTTGTTGGCAATTGACGACTCTCACTGGGATGATGTAACGGTCATCAACGGGTATGCGGTGTTCATGGGGTACCTGTTGATGCTCGTCAAGGGGCTGAGTGTGCTCATTGTTACATGGTCCGGCGCCGTCCTCCTTGGAGGCTTCGTAGACTCGCTACAACCGAAGGAATTCTTGTCTCTCACGCTTATCACTCTCATCCAGGCAGCCAGGTTAGACACCTTAACTCTTTTTAATATATATAGTTCTCATATATTTGACTCTGTCTGGAATTACGTCCTGTACAAATCTCAGGAAATGTGACTATATGCATGATAATTTTGGAAAGAAATTAAACATGAGAATGTGGATAAGTACAAAATGTCACTCATTTTAGAATACTTCTCAATTTTAAACTTAAGGGGAGGATATAGTACCATTTAATTCTGCATCTTTACTGATTTATTTGTTACCCATGGTTTTTGCGCAAAGAACGCATTGCTTGCACCAACTAAATCAGTAAAGATTCCATGTCCATGGTCAAGCCACAACATTCTTTGGTCCATGACAATAATGTTATCCAACTTACCCACTGAGGTCCTATGGTCCTGACAACAATGTCAGGTGGAACAACAAAGTCATTCACTGACTATAGCACCTTATTATAAGGAGTTTTCCACCCAAGAAATCTTGAAGGCGAGCGATTGATGAAATAAATAGTTGTCATCACAGCTTCACTCTATAAAAACTATATCACATTTATAGTATACAGGAGTGAACGCGTAACCTTCAAAATACGATAACTTTTTTCCTTTCAGCCACAACATTCTCTGGAGGTGTATTAGAACATGTTGTTTGACGCAATATTCTGTTAGCTGATAAATAACTTTCAAACTCATTAATCACATACTCTATTCTGTCATCTGTCCTTATTAATACCTTAACATGGGCATCATATTTATTCCCAAAAAGTAAGAAAAAATCTTGAAACATTTGAAAACCTCATTTTTCTGCTTCATAAGATATGTTCAAGTCACACGAGAATAGGAATAAATATTACAAAATACCTAATACAGCGAATGTTCAAGTCGGACTCATCTGTCCTATGCTTGTTTGCCAAACAGAATCTAACGAGTTATCACTTTTACTTTATCAATATTTATGATTTTTTAGCATAGATAGTCAAGTTGACAATGTTTGGCTTGGTTGAATTCATAATGCCTTATATTTTGGGACATAGGGAGTAATAGATAAAAGGAAATACAACAAAACAAAAAAGAATCAGAATTGCTAAAAGTTACTCGGGTATTTTGGGGCCGTCGAGCACCCGAATTCTCTCTCCCTCCTTTTCTTCATAAGTTGCATGCATCAAAGAATCAACTCACGTTATAGTTGGAAAATCGGGTGTTTTTAAGGCTTTGAATACCTGAATTTTTCTCATACCTCGAGTTATAGTCGATTCATATTGGAGTTGCAGCTGTTTTATACTAAATACAGCTGTTTATACTAAAGTTATTTCTGTGTAGTTTTATAGTATAGATGGTGTAAATAGAAATTCAGGTGCTAGGGTCCTCTAAAGTACCTGAATTTTTCTTCTCTACTAGTACCAATGCACGTGCGCCACGCACGTGACCAAAAAACATCAGAACATCGAAGTTTTGTGCTACTTTACTTTTATTTATTAATTTTTTGAAGAACCACCTAGGACGATCACAAGTTACACTATATTTTAGCCTGAACATAACACTTAGTATGACATTGTAGACATCGATCATGTTCAACCTTTTAAACACGTTCGTGGCGCATGTGCATTCAGGTGCCAAAATATGGTCTTAAGGATAACGTGTAAAAGTGCTAGCAAAAAAATGACAAATGTGACTTTCATTGCTTCACAAGAAAAAAAGTCTAACAACAACCAAGTCTTCACTTAATGGATGAATTAATTTCTAACTAAATTTTGTCCTCTTCCACAATAGGATGGAGGAACATCTCAAGCTAAATTTCTAACTGGATACTTTCTGATTCAATGCATGAATCACACATCTATTGTTTGAAAAATTCAACTACATGCTGTAAATATGATTGATATCATTATCCAATCATCTGAGCATGCTGACATGAACCACTGCTGTAAAAGCGGCAATAAAGAATGAACATTTAATACATTCTCAGAAAAAAGAATGAACATTCTATCAACAGTAGTGCTGCAACAAATATTTTTAGGACCCTATTTCCACGTTAAACTAAAATCAGCAGGGCAACAAAATACTGGTTTCTGCCCTCGATTTCCTTGAAAGCTCAATCCTTGTCTCCTTGATCTCCTTGTACATTAACAAGTAAGAAAGGAGCTCGTTGCTTGCCACAACTTACCGAGCACATCACTTCAGCCAAATTCCAGAGGACAGACCTATCAGTTAGATCCAAGATATCTAACAAATCACGATTCCAGCGCTTGAGGATTCCAACAATGGAAAAAATTTAATGTGTAGCTAATAATCCATACGTCTACTTATGATTGTGGGTATTATAGAAACGGATTTAATGTATGTGACATGCAGCGTATCCCAACTCTAACGGAAGTCAAATGCAACTCACAACATCTCTTTCGATCCCAAATGCTAAGAAAATTTCAAGGTATATTTCAGGTGTTGGTTTCCAAACAGATTGATTATTCATGTGTACAGTAATGTGAATGAGAAGATAAACATAGCACTGAAAAAGAAGCTCTACAAACTCACCTCACCTGAATATTCATTCATGTGCAGAGTAAACTTATCCGGCATGATAGAAGCATCCTTCCATCCACAACTAATATTAAACGTTCAGATGCAGACTAAAGCCTTCGAGTGGCCAGTTGATGTAAATCCTGACCTGACAGGTAAAATAAAAATTATATAGCACGGTCCATGAATCTGATACTGCTATTTAGCAACTATAAACATAAAAACATGTAGTGAGAAAGATCGTACTCGATGCCCATGTACCAAGCAGTCGTTGACGGTAAAAATACGCAACATAATGTCCAGCGGAGCAGGTCACAACAAGCGATATTCTCGATCCCAGCGGAGATGCATGGCACATGTACTACTTTCCATCGCTCAGGATTGCTCCCAGGGGCCGTGGTGAAAGAGGGATCAATTCCAAGGATTGATCCAATGACTGCCTACAACGAACTTAAGTGTTGAAACTAACTATCACGCTAAAATACGAGAGCGGGAACTGGAAAACAAAATTGACTGCGTACCTCGCAAGTGGCACCACAACCGTCCAGCAGAACGCGAAGCAAAACTGTTGTGGCGGTCGAAGTTCTAGAATGGACGGCGGCGTGTCGTCGAGGAGGCTGCGGGAGGAGGTCGTCATCGTCGTTGTGCTGCTCGAGGTCGTCATCGTCATGCTCGGGACGAGGCTGTCAAGATGCGCCGCCGGTGGGAGACGTGGCGCGCTAGGGCGGAGAAAGGGCGCCAGTGGAGCAGATCGGTGGGAGGCATCACGCTGCCTCATCGGTGGATTGGCGGCGGCGTCGCCCTCGTCTCGAGAGGAATAGGAAGGGGAATAGATTGATGCTTCATTTGGGATGGAAAGAAAATCAAATTTGGAAACTGAAACGTAATCACCGGGCGTGGGTCGTGCGGGTGGCTAGCAAAACGGGAGGTGAAAAAAAACTGAGGTGGGAGGTCACAGTGTCCCGCTTTTTTGCCTACGCGATGACAATTGTCCTGTCCCCTTGTCCCTTTCCCAATTGGCCCCACCCAACCTAGCAGGATCGTACGGTTTTTAAGAAGAGCTCAATTTAGATCAAGTGTGGATCGACTGTTGGGTGTAATCTGGCAAGGTAAAAGTGATATATACCCAAACTGGTTCTTTATTGGTTTAGATTAGATTAGATAGATTAGATTAGACTAGGTAATATTAGATCTCATCCAGAACCACAAAGTAAGATCTGATGGTTGAAAAATTCAGGTGGTAGGATCTCCTAAAATACCCAGCCGTCCGATTCTTGATCCAATAGTCCATAATTCGGGTGATGGGATCCAATTTTTCCACCGGGTGGGCTGTAGACAGCCCCAAAAGAATAACTAGAAAGAGGGTAAAAAAGACACTCACTTGCATTTATGCAAATTTATCTTTCTGATTTATATTGCTATGTATCCATCCAAGCACATCATCTCTCACAGTGGTCGAACCCCGTTATCAGATGGTAAAGGCTAAGAGATATGTAGTAGACAAACGCTCAATATATATCGATGCAATCATTTACATAAAACCTTTTTTGCATGTGTAATTCATGGTTCATATACAATGTGTTTTACTAGATGATGTATAGACCATTTAGGGTTTTTCTGATGAAACTTGGAACATACAACAGGGTCTTCGATTTCCTTCTGGCGGAGACAGTAAATGATGTTGTAAATTCAGTGCGGGTTTGCTAGCTATAGCTTGGATATGCCTGCGACGAGGTGATGAAAAAAAGAAACAAAGTGATGAAAAGGAGAAACAACGTGATGAAACAAAGAAACAAAGTGATGAAAAAAAGAAACGTGATGAAAAAAAACAAAAACAGTCAGATCCACGTCCTGCTTTAGCATATGGTCTATCTGCAGTTCAACTACTGGTGTTTGCACTTCTGTTGTGCCCACTGGCAGTTTTCTACATGCTTGGTCCATATATCTCTACGGGGATCTCATTTTGGCGTCTGATAGAGCATGATTATGACGACAAAGCTAATCCACAAAAAGGCGATGAAAACAAAAGGCTAGCTCTGGAAGTTTTGTACTCCTTAGCTCTGGCTCAGGGTATTCTCTTCTGTTTCTGGGCCCTATATGCTATAGCGGCGAGAAACAAGGTTGCTAAAGAATTTGCCAATGAGTATAAACTACCTCAAGACATAGTTATGAAGTACATGGAAAAAATCATAAGGGGATGCGAGAAGGAACCGTCATTTGCCAAAGACAGGAACCTTGTCACATATGCAGTGGACCTGATAATGGAAGCTAAGTCACATGAAGACCACATTACTGGGGTAAGAATTCTGGGTACACTCATCAAGCAGCAAGTCTGGGGCCAGCAAAAGCTGGCGAAACAGGTGTTAACTGAATCAGCATCCTTTGGCCACATAATTCGGAAGCTGCTTCGGACGATTGGTCCTAGGAGCCCACATCGCACAGAAATCAAAACTCATGCCGCAAGGATATTGGCACTGGTTGCAGGTAGCATCAGCCTGTGGCAGTTCCCAGAAGGGATACAATGCATATCTTCCCTGCTCGAAACGTTTGAGGAATACAAGTGGCAGCCAGAGGGATATCAGCTAGAGAGTTATCTATATGAGGAATATGAAAGACACTGGCTGCTGGAAGAATATGAACGCTCCGGTATAATCGATTGGTGTGGAGTAGAAGAACGACTCAGTGCATCACCGGAAAGTGGGAGTGTCCTGGTCGGTAGATACAAAATGTTGGTGACTCAAGGCCTGCGTATCCTTCAGAAGCTCGCCCTCGACGAGGACAACTGCAGAGTCATAAGCGACACCGAAGGTCTGCTAGTGAAGACAATGGCACCTCTAATCATAAACCAGCTTGGTGTAGCATGGCAAAGGAGTCACTGGAACTAATGAGTCGCCTCATGGCTACTCCTGGAGGGACCGAAACTAAGCTGCGGTGTGAGATCTCAAACAAAAGAGAAGCAATCATCGCCTCTCTTGAAAGTATTTTAGAGTGCAACAAATGCAAAGTGATGCTGAAAAGGCTAGCTGTAGAGACTCTCTTAGATCTGTCTGTGCATATATCCTCCATTGTGGCAAGTGGATACTGCTACACATTTTTCTTTTGGCAGATAAGTGCTTTCCCAAGATGTGTGGATCCACTCTCTGGGAAAAGAAGAGCAGTAACATTAGGAAATTGGCAGGGGAAAAGCTGCAGAATGTGCTGCTGTCATTACAAAGTGAAAAAAAATTCCCAGTTGTGTTACAATCAGTTCGTGATGTTATTGGCGACTTGGGTCGGGCAATTGTTGATGCCGATAACAGTTCGTACAGAGTACATGCAGCACAAATTCTGGAAGATCTATGTCATTATTACCACAAACAGGATGGATGCCGCGACGAAGTGAAGAATGTCTCAATCATCTTGATGCCAAAGGTAACATGGCTTGGTCGTCGTGTCTTTTATTAGGTACGAAAAGTATTTTGCAATCTTGTCAGACTGAAACACCGTTGATGTTGCAGGTGTTCAGACAAATACTTAGCTGGGGCTCAACAGAAGAAACACAAGCGGTACCAGGTGAAAATAACGTCCAGCTTTTGACACCGGGCACGGACATAGAAAAAGGTGGTACTTCACATATTAGTAGCCAGGAAAACACCTCTTCTCATCAGCAAATGCGTGAGCTAAATGGGGACAATAAACTGCGAGAATCTTTGGTATCCTTGTGTTGGTGTTGGTATGCCCTTGCAGAAGATGATTTAGTTGATCAGTTCAGATATACGGCATCTAAGATTTGCTTGGAACAAGGGAAGCATGCCAAGTATTACGAAAAGCTATTGGAAAAAGAAATTCAGAAAGTTTGGGAGAAGAATAGTAAAGAATGATGAGACCAGCAGTTAGCTCTTCAAGTCTTAGGAGAGGATAACATATTATTAATTAAGTACAGATGAATACACTATATATTCATATGTATTGTATGGCATTGAGTAGTACTGGAACACTTATGTATGTGCTGTTTCTTTCTTTTCTTTTCTTTTCTTTCTTTTCAACGAAAAATACCATGTGTTGTTTGTGTATCTTTGAATGACGTGCTGGTACAATGCTTCAGCGTGCCTGCACGCTAGCTCCTTCGATTACGTTGCTGCATGTTAATCAACACGTACAAACGTAGTGGTTTTTGACAACTCTGATCTTGTCCCGAGAACCGAGACACATAGGCGGCACATGCCTCCGTGCGTCAATTAAGCATAGAAAATTGCCTTCATGCTGAGTGGTGGAAGCAAAGGCGATCACAGAACCTCTGCAAGTCGTCCTCCACAATCTCTTGTCCAGCCGCCGCAACTCCCTTCCAGAACCTCTGCAAATCGTCCTCCACAATCTCTGCAAATCGTCATGTAATTGCTCCAATATAATCCCCACCAGCAGACTCCCTTCCGGAAGAAGCGTCGGGGCAGCTTGCCACTCCCACTCCTCCCCTTTCCTGCAGTTCAACTCCATGTTCTTGGCGCAGGCGAGAGGGCCTTGATCGAGCCAGGTGGTGCCGGACCTGGGGAAGCAGCTGTGCAGGCGAGGATCACGTCGGTGGCCTCCGACAGCCAGAAGCCGCGCGCCGTATGTGCTTGAGGAGCCGGAACGGTGGGACCCTGGTCTCGCGGGGGGCAGGGACTCCAGCGATCGAGGCCCGGGAATTAACGATATCGATCTAAGGCTAAGCTACTACCTCCGTCCCTGAATATAGGGCGTTGTTGACTTTCAGACATCACGTTTAACCACTCGTCTTATTTGAAAAATTTATGAAAATAATATTTTTTTATGATTTGTTTCATCAGTAGATATATTTTAAATATAACATAATTATTTTTATATTTTCATAATTCTTTTAATAAGACGAATGGTCAAATGTGATGTCTGAAAAAGTCAAACGCCCTATATTTAGGGACGGAGGGAGTAGTACGTACAAGCTGGAATCAATCTCAGCGTCCTCGTCTATGTATCCTCACAAGTCACAACTAACTCGGCGATGGCTGGGCAGTTAATTAAGCTCACGTGTCTTGCCTTGCTGCATACTCCCTCTAGTTTCAAAATAGTTATCGTTTTAAGATTGTCTTAAGTCAAATTTTTTAAACTTTCACTGTAAATAATTTTTTATATGTTAAGTTTTGAAATATGAGAATGACATGAGTAGATTCATGTTGAAATATTATTTCATAAAAGTACACTTCAACTATATTTTATTAATTTTTTATAGCAAAAAGTATTAGTCAAAGAAAGACCGTGTCGATGTCCAAAACGACAGCTTTTTTGATAGTGGAGGGAGTATATAGGATTAGCTAGAAACCAGGTTGCAGGGCGCCCTAATGCACTGGTAAAAAAAAGAGACTGTGGCGGGCAATTTGAGCCTACATCGTCAGAAAAACCGCCCGCCACTCGGCTCATGCCACTCCTAATTAAGAAATAGCTGTGGCAGCTGCAAGTAAGTGTTGGCAAAAAACCCGAGACCGAAAAAACCGAGGCTGGACCCGTAATATCGGGCTGTGGATACTAGATCAGGTGTTGAACTCGGCTACCCGATATATTTCAGTCCGGTTCGAGTACCAGCCACGGGTACCCAATAACCCGATGTACTGAAGCACACCACTCTGACCCATTGCCTCACCCTCAGGCCTCAGCTACAGGCCCACGATCCTACAGCCCACCAAACTCTTCCCAGCCCACGCAGGACACGGCCACGCCCACGCCCTTCTTCTTCTTTTTTTTTTTTTTTGCCAACACAGGCAGAATCGTTTCAGTTGCCCTTGCGCACACTGCCGACGTAGAACTAGTCTGACATCATAGCAAAGACTATAGAATAGGTCTAGACATAACACCAGAAGGCACCACAGGCAAATCCGTATGGCGCAGACCGGCGCAGCTCCATCTTTCTATTTTTAAAGGCCCATGTCCCTGATTGCTTTGCTCTACTTTATTCCTTTCTTGGCTTGCAACTCCAGAAACTCGATAGGCCTAAATACTTGTAACATTAGATATGCATAACAAAACATGCATGATATATCTAAAAAATAGTGTTCACTGTTAGCATAATCATAGCAATCTGATGAATAAAACTTGGTATGATAAACCACGCCAACAACCTGCGTGCCTACAAAGTCAAAGGATACACTATCCTCCAAAGCAATCTCTGACATATGGAAGCTCACATGTGGCTATTTATATATTCTATATTATATCCAATGATAGCTTAACTATAATATTTTGAGACCTTAAAAGCGACTTTTCCCCCAAGAATGCTCTGGACTTAGAAATATTTTATTTAATGGCTTGTTAGGTATTTCTCCATCAGCCTGCCACTATGCTTTTACAAATTGTTACCACTTTCATTTGATATCAATTGATGTTTATAATATTTTGCCATTATGTTAAGTGAGGAATTTTAATACTTTAAATCAACCTAGCTAGGAATATAACCACTACAAAATTTCCAATATTTCCCGATAGTTTTCTTTGAAGTGGCCAACAGTTCTAACATTCTAGAGTATTTTTCTCGAGTTGCCAACAGTTTTCCTAGTATAAATTCTATCTTTCCCGATAGTTTTTGTAATTTACCAACAATATAACCATAAACTTTTGGCCATTACAAGAAACGGTTGGAAAATATTAGAATTCTTGTAGTGAACAGAAGATTCCTGAGCTGCCATGAACATATGTTAATTTTGGTACTGGATATTTCTCATCTGTTTCATGTTGTAATTTGTTGAATCAAAAATCATCATCGGTCCATCATACCTACATAATTTATCTCCTATTTGTTTAATTTTGTTATGCCATATGATTTCGTTGCAATACAACTGCAAACGAAACATTCAATTAGGACAGAAAACAAATTACATTTAGAGTAGCTTATGTGGACCCACACACATGTCGGCAGAACACATTACTTGAACCATGCATATACAAGTTTTACAAGAAGAAGACAGACGCATCAACTTGACTTCTAAAAATACCACTTGATATATATATATAAAAAATTTAGCCCATCTCTCTGTGGACTACTCATAGTTCACTTTTTGAATAAAACCTTGCCCAAAAGAGCAAATTCAGAAAAGCAAAAAGTGCATGCAACCAAACCCCAAACCAGAAACCAGGGGGCCCTTTTGGGTGTTCTTTTCGAAATACCAAAAGATTCATGGTGTCCAAAAGAAAAAAAAACTTTAAAAAAACTGTCGTTGTCGGCCCCGTCGCCAAAAAGCAACTTATATACATCTGCACTTGCTACTTTTCAGCTGAGCAAGTCAACAAACGAAGGAAGAGAGAAAACAGAACAGAGATGGGGCAGTGCTCGTTCTCGCGGCAGCCGGATGTGGAGAAGGTTAGGCCGCTGCCGGCGGCGGCCGCCGGCGTCGTGAGAAGGTTAGTTCCATGAAAAGCTCAGCCGTGTCTTCTTGACTTTACTCCGGTGAGCTGTGTCTGGCACTGACATCTTCTTCTTCTACCTCTGCCCTGCAGGCAGGAGCAGCTGCGGAAGCGGAACGCGGCGGCGCACATGAAGCAGCCCTACCATGCGTCCAGCCATGAGGAGCTCGTCCGGATGGTGTCGCTGGATGCCATCACCAAGATCGGGTGAATCGATCCGGGCAAGCCGGCAACAAGAACAATATGTATCTGGTATTGACCTTTCTGGGGTCCACATATATAGCCATGGAGATATTTTGAACAGCATCCCCGGCCTGCCATAGTGGGACCATGCGAGTGGTGTGCTCTACACACTCCCACTGATTAGTTATGCTCCAATCCGTTTCTTTTTAATCGAATTTATGCTCTGCTTCGAGTGAACTATTTCCCCTAGGTGCTATTTTGTTTTTTTCGTTTCAACAAATCGATTCAGTCGAGGTTGGAAGTTTGTGCTCACAAGTATCTCTGCTAGTTCTCTCAGTGTCCTTATCAATTAAAAATTTTATTCATGTTGGAAATAAACAAAAACAAACAAGTACAGCTCATCAGCTAGATTTATGAGATGAGCCAATTCTGACGAATTAGTCAGTCAGGAGGAACGAAGAAACTATTATCCTTCATAATATGTTCTCTTCAAGCATGTCCTCATGTTTTTTTTGGAAATCTAAACTTTTGTTGAAATTTCACGTTCATGAAAATCTAGAGATAAGGGTTCGAGATCGACTAATGTAATTTCCGTAAAGATGATAATATAAGATATATCAATTTCAAATCCAGGAGTATGTGGCACATAGTGGGAAGTATTATTGTGGATCTTTCCAAAATATGTTATGTTTTTTTAGTGTACAAATAGAACTCAATAGGTTTGTTGCCGCAATTAGCCCAGTTGCTACTGTAACTGCATCAGTTCCTTTAATTTCTGAAGGACTCAATTAGCTTGGCCGACTTGTCTTGCGTTACATGATCAGAAGTATGGAAACTTATCTTCACAATGGCCTTTTTCTTTGAGATTTGCTAGTTCTTTGAGAAGGAGACACCTCCTTTTTCTTTTCACAATGTCTTCTTCAGGCCATGATGTTGATTGGTTAACCTCATCTTGTCCCCTTCTGAAGGAGGATGCAGCTGACAGGCCCTGTTGGTCGTCTAGGATTCACTATCAATGAAATTTGTATCTCCATCCCCGTAGTTAAAATCTACAATATCCACGTACATTCTACCTCGTCACTTAAGCCCTTGTACTTCGAGCAGCTATTTTTAATTTCAGAACCATGTATATATGTTGATACATGAAGTGTCTTGTATCCATAAGCATTATATCGCGCCTGTGTCCATCGGTTCCTTAAGATTCAAAAACTTAATGTCAGTCCATGTATTTTCAATAGAATCTCATCACTTAATGCAGCTGTTGTGCAGAGTCCCATGTATGTTGAGAAATACTCATCAAGTTACCTTGTATCCGTCGGTTATCATACTATACGTGGAATGTGTGAATACGGTCCTCAAGTATTTTTCATGTAGTGGTTTTCACATACTTTGAATCCAGATAAGGCGCCCTACAATTAATATACGATGAGTTTTCAAATTTAGTCACCATTGTAGATATGTTGGTTATTTAGATTGCTATAGTGCTAAAAATACCTGCCGGGCTGGATCTTAGGGTGGGCCCATCCTGTCTACCCTTTAGCTCCGCCCATGGATACAGTGCTACATTGCTACGTTTGCTTTTTTCTTTTTTTTTCTCTATTTTCCTTATCTCGGCTCACTCAAACCAGCCCAATTGAGACATTCGGCCCACCTACGGCTCGGGCCTGGCTCCGTCACTGATGTATCTTAGTTCGAGCTCATCCAAGTGGTTCCGGCCCCTTCAGTTGCGTCGATCTCTACTTTATTATCAAACTTATGGAAATGCCAACACCTTTCGTCATCCCAAATTGAGTAGCCACCACAAAAACAATGGTCATAGACAGCGATGTTGTGAAGTTTCTACTTGCACCCTCCCCATTCACCAGGGAAAATATTATGTTTTATCAATAGTTTTCGGAGTAGTTTTATTGTCCAAAATAATGATCATTAGTTTGATCCGATGGTGTAGATCTGATATCAGAAATCCACTACTAGTGGCCATTATTAATGGTAATATTGGAAAAAATAGATAGGAAAAAATAATTTGATCCGACAATGTAGATCTAATATCAAAAATTAAATAAGTAATATGATTAACCCATATTATTTATTAATCTAGAATTAATCTTTTCCTTGTTACTACTTCCTCCGTTCATAATTACATGTCATTCTAGCCTTATCATGTTTTCTCAAATTACATGTCATTCTCACTTCTCAATGCACTTTTCTCTCTTTCCAATACACTTTTCTCTCTTCCTATTACACATCTATCTCTATCTCTCTCCTCCTTGTTTTCTATGCACTCATCTTTTTCACCTCTCCTTAATTCCGTGCCTAAAGCTAGAATGACATTTATTTCTGAACGGAGGTAGTAGATCGGTAGGTTAGGGTTCGTATCTCCCATCATTTCACCGCCGTGGTTCCCAATTTCCGTGGTTCGTATACCCTTAAACTAATGGCTATTAGAAAAACTAATGATAATTGTTTTGGATGGTAAAATAGATGCTGAAAGGAACTCAAAATGGGCAAATATCTATATGAGCTCTGTTGTCATGCTTTCATGTTCTTAACTCAATATGTGTGTATCCAAAGTCAAAAAGGCAGGTTGTAAAAACCGTAAAATTCGATCTTGCATGAAGGTACAATAGTTGTAAGTCATGCTGATCATTAGCCTTTGTAGCAGGCAGTATGCTAACTGAACTATTGTTGAAATGAAATTTTGTAATAAATCAACGTTCAACAATTGTAATTAGTTTTATCCATATTAACAGTAGAACTAACTCAGTCAACAGAAAGGACAATCTGCTTTACAACCATAAACTGCTCATGCTAGCTAATAAGCTTTAGAGAGGAAATTGAAGAGCTATTTTACAGTTCATAGAAAGATTCAGCATACAAAAAATCATCCACTAGTCCTTAGTAAGATACAGCACAGAAACTCTATTTCCTTGGTTTTGATAATAGCAAATCTGTATATTCGACTGTGATACAGGCATGGACGGGGTCAAGAGTAAGTGCAAGTTTTCAGCACCAATTTACTTGGTTTATGAAAACATCGAGCTCTATTTGTTTGTTACCATAATTACTCAGCTCCTCACTACAATTTACTTGGTTTTTCTAAAGATTTAGCTTGCCCGGACCTCACTTGCAGTACTTGTTTATTTATTGACAGTTATCTTCGTAAGGTATTCTGGGGACCTTGATGGTGATTTTGGCTAATATCACCTTGTATGCTTAAAGTCTGCGAATGAGGATTCAACTGACCTTATTCTTGGGCCAGCTATTTGGCTTCTGATTTTTTCTGTTTTTTTAGGATCATCTGGTTTTTAGTTCCTTTGCTGGACCAGCCATGGCTGGATCCTCTTAATTCTCATGTGGACAACTTCTTACTTCTCTCTTAATGCAAAGGCTGAGCACCTGCCATATTTCCTAAAAAAAACAGGGATTCAACTAACCTGCAGTTTTTCCCCTTGTCATCTTTAATTCACTTGTAAAAAAATAAAAACATCGTCCCTAACCTTCAAGAAATTTGTATTAGTCCACTCGTTTATTAACCCTTTTGGTTTTTATATCGAGAGTGTTTCATTGTGATCCTCCTTTTTCTTCTAGTTGTTATTTCCTTGGGTAACAAGAGACGTTGTCGAATGGCAGCATGTAAACATAACCCAAACCAATCAGAAGCAGCATTGTATTGGCAGTAGCGAAACAAGATTTTCATCTTGTGAAGATGAATCCTTCCAACACCACCATAAAATCCGAATAGTTTTATTGCATACTGTCACTTCTCTTGGGAGGACCTGAGATGCACAACTATGTTGGCGCCGTAATTGGCCAGCGGTGCGTGCATCCAACATCTTGTCCAAACTCAGCAGTGGTGAATCGAAACTAAAGTAACAAATAAAGATGTAGAACATGAACAGACGTTAAAATGGCACTCCAAGTCAACTTTGATCTGTTTGCAAACATAGTTGCCATGCAAATGTGACAAGTTGATGGAGCAGCTCGGAACCAGTCTTTGGGGGTGTTAGTTTTTGTGGCAAAAAGTTTAGCCCTGTCATATCAAAGAGAATCTTGTTTTTACAAATATTAAATAAAATCTAATTACAAAACTAATTGCAGAACCCTAGGCTAATTCACGAGACGAATCTAATGAGGGTAATTAAGACACGATTAGAAGATGGTTACTGTAGCATCACTGTAGCAAAACAGATTAATTAGGATCATTAGATTCATCTCGTAACTTAGCACCCATTTGTCAAAAAAGTTTTATAATTAGACTTTATTTAATAGTCCTCAATGACAAGATTCTCTTTGATGTGACAGGGCTAAAATTTTTGCCCCCTGAAACGAACACCCCCTTTGCCTTATTTGCCAAATATGACAAGTTGTTGATCAGAGATCGTTATCCATAGTGACAAGTCTCAGTTACTTTACATTGTCAAATATACTCAACGGCCGGCATGAATCATGGTGGTTTCTCGTCTTTCTTTTGTTAAGATCCATGTGCTTACAAAAGAGCAAATGGTCAGCAGTCCGAGCTTGTTTATGACATGAGCCCGGGTGGGTGTGAATATTAGCCTCTTTATCATTATGATAGTTCTTTGAGATGTGGACAGAAGGGATGGCTCAATTCAACTAAAGTAATCATATTGGGATGGAAACGGATAGAGCCATTTAGAGCGGTCAACCAGAATTGCTTAAAGCACACTTTCTCTATTTAGCTCTTAAGCCTTTTCTACCGACCGAACATGAAGAAGCTCACAGAAGAAGTAAGTCATTACGGTTGGCAGGGATTGACTTTCCGTTGAAGTATTTTCTTACCAGTTGTATAGAAGTCTTCGTTTCAGTCCTCCTAGTGGCCATTATTTGCAGAAGAGTAAAATGCACCCGAGGTACATGAACTATTTAAAGACGGTCATCTAAGTACATAAACTCTTAAAGTGACCATCTAGGATCACAAACTATTTAAAAATGGTCATCTAGGTACATAAACTCCTAAAGTGACCATCTAGGTCCGCAAACTATTTAGGAATGATCATCTAGATCCATAAACTAATTATGCTATAGCTGCTCAAGTCCAAATCCCTTCGTGCGTGAAAAAATTCCATGCCAGCGGATGAAGGGGCACATGCTATGCGTGTGAGGAAAATCTTAGCGGTGACAAATTGCAGAAAGAAGACCCTACCCGACAATTGAGAGGTGAGACGATGATCGGGAGGTAACAACCTGGCAAAGGAGGTAAAGGGCCCTCGTTCGATCCTGTTGCCGAGCGGAGTTAACAAAGCGTGCGTCCACAGCCTCGCCTCTCGAAGGGCTTTGGACACACGAAGTGCTTTGGACCTTGGCAGCCAGGTACAACATAATTAGTCTGTGGACCTAAATGATCATTTAGAAGTTTATGTACCTAGATGATCATTCTTAAATAGTTTGTGGATCTAGATGGTCACTTTTGGAGTTTATGTACCTAGATGACCATTCCTAGATAGTTTATGTACTTCGGGTGCATTTCACTCTTTGCAGAATCTACCAGGAAATGAATTGCTTTTAGAGGGGACAGTATGATTGGCGGGGGTTTTTCGTAAGACTGTAGATTGTTTTGAAAACTGGTGGTTGTACTTTCATCGGTTTGTACTTTTTTCTTTACAGAACTATACTTTATTGCCAACAGTTGTTAAGGAAAGCACACTTCAATTACCAACTTTTAAAAAGTATCCACACCTTTTGGAACTCGTTAAGAAAAATTTAATATTTCTTTGACTTCGCTTTCAAGACTGGACTACATATATATTATTTCTGCCTACGTTTTGAAAGAGAGGGACCATAATTCTTTTTATCCTGTATATGCTAATTTGATGTGTGCAATCTTTATAAAGGTGTACTTTCTACGAACTCAAAGAAAGTAGCATTATTTGGTTAGTAATCTCGATACAGCAGTCCACAAATGTTCCTGAAATGGATAAATAACTCTTGGATTTGTAAACAACAGTTTCTAAAAGGATCTTTCTCATCAGATGTTCGATCCCAAGAGTCAAGAGATGGATCAAATGTTAGGGAAAATTCTAATGAATTCAACAAAACTAATTTAGTGCTTTAGCAAATACAGCTGAGCAGTTATGCTCCTAATGACGATGACTGCTTGTCACAGGATCCTTTGTTTTCAATCATAATGGCACTCCTTATCATGAAGTTGAAGCTTAGGGCCTCTTTGGTAGGGTTGTGGCTGTGCCAGCTTCGACTGTGGCTGTGGCTTTTTTGAAAAACGATTGTCATGGCTGTGTCTATGTCTGTGCCTAAAACGTTTGGCTAAATTGCTTCTCCAGCGGCTTCTCCTTATTTTTAAGGATAAATATATAAAGAGAAGGATAAGGTGGGAAAAGAACCCGGCGAATCTAACATTTCATGGCTTCTTGCTTTACTCTTTTTTTTTTGAAAGGGACTTCCTTCTGGATGCCGGCGAAGATCTGTTTAGAAAAGATGATTATGAAATTTCGTTTACCCCGTCAACTTGTAGTGGATGACGTTTGTCTTACAGAAAAAGCTCTCAAGTTGCATCGTACATGCTGAGTCACGTGATTATCCTCATGACAATGCCCAAAGAATTTTTTTATAACAATAGGAGGTGGGGTAATTTCTCTAGTTGGAAACTTGGCTGAGCACTAAATGCTGTACAAACTTAATGAAACTCACTCTGAATATAAATTCCATTGATGACTTCTAATTATACAAAAAACTGCATATGCTTGCATGACAATTCGTTCAGGAAGCCATATTATATGTATGGATTTCACTAAATAATTATGATCATTGGTTTCTACTATGTGGAAGAACAAACATATTTTTCTTTTAAATTCTGCATTGTTGTTAAAACACATAAAACATATTTTTAGGGTCAGGGGTAAATTTCCGCTTGCAAGATAAATAAAAGTTACATAATTCATACAGTGTAGTTTGGGTTAACTATACCTTAATTTTTTATAGTGACCCTTCTAGTTGTTGCCATAAAAAGGATATTAGCGTCCTCCCCCTCAGCTACCTAATATAGTGTTTGAAATAGTTACGAAGAACTCCACTATAGTTTCTTGAAACCATAAAAGCGATGTTGTGATTAAAAAAACGAGATAAAAAGCCGTCACACAAATAAACACCTCACAGGACAAGAAAGGTTCGTTCCAGATATAACCTAGTTAAAAGGGGTCATTTTGAAAATCATAAAGTGCAACAACCAAGTCCCTAAGGCCAAACGCTTTTGGAGAGCTTTTTCCAAATTTCATAGTACAGTTGGTTTTTCAAGATAAAAGAAGTTCATGTCATTTTCACGCCAAACCCAACGACACAACATATATATAGCTGCCCCTTGCACAACACAGGGCAGAGAGAGAGAGAGAGAGAGAGAGAGAGAGAGAGAGAGAGAGAGAGAGAGATGGGGCAGAGCCAGTCTACTTGGCCGCAGCCGAAGGCAGAGAAGTTTCAGCAGCCACCGAAGGCAGAGAAGCTTCGACCGCCGGCCAGCAGTGGCAGTGGCAAAAGGTTCTTCGGAACGCTCAACTTCGCTTTGGCTTAATTTGTTCTGCAAGAGCCAGCTTATTAGCCTCCATCTCTGCACCAGACAGGAGCAGCTGCGGAAGGCAGCAGTAGAAGACCCGAAGAAGAAGAAGTCCTTCCATGCATATCCAAACAAAGACAATAACCTCGTACTGACAGTTTCTCTGGACGCCATCACAAGGATCGGGTGATTCAGCAATAGCATGGGTATGTACGTAGCAAGAACTTCTAATACATATTAACCTCTGTTCTAATATATGCCTGTAAACGTGATCGAATTCGTAACCCTTTGTTGAATCCATAGAGAGAAACTTCTTATTGTGTTTGTTAATATTACCTCTGGTGCAGTGGCAGACCGGAGAAACGTACATTCTGTTCGTGTTGGCGATGCTTTTTTCAGCAGGTACACAGCAAATTACTTAGATCACAGGAATATAACGAGCTGGGCCATGCAACAACCTCCACTAGAATGATCTACCTGTAAAACATATATATGCCTTACTTTTACCGTATTTAGTACATATTTGTAAAACCTAATGTTATAGGTCTTATTGTGCGCCACAGATCCACATATTTTCTATTCATTAAAAATAATTAGTTTCCTTGAATTTTAAAGCTGTCCAGTGCAACATGGTTTTATAGTCGAATAACCTATTTTTTAGCTCAAGATAACACGAATTTACCAAGAGAAATAATTATGGATACTTAATTATTATCTACTCCCTCGGGTTTTTTAATTGACTTTAGAACAACATTTTAGTTCATTCGACAGAGGAAGTGGTGAGTTTTGAAAGAGAAAGTACCATTGACCATTCCTACGCAGATCAAGGTTTATTAGCGTCAGTTTCTCAAATAAAAATTAGGCCAAATTGGATTTATACTATACACCGAAAGATCTCGGTTTTAGAAATTTACCATCGAAAATTAATGGCTCGCTTCTAAATAGCTTGGTTTCCTTTTGGTACTTCATTTTAGCTAGTCCTATCTAGCATTGCATGTTGAGTGTATTGAAAGTTTGAAACTTACTATATTCACAACACTCCTTGACTTTTTCAGGCTCTGATGGTGATCGGCAACATCACTTTGTCTGCTTCTAGTTTCTAAAGGAGGATGCAGCTGCCTAGCCTTATTTGTCATCTATACATAAATTTGAAATCACACTGCCACCCCCCTGTAGTTTTACAAAATTATATCTTTCACTTGCTATGAAGTTCTTCACTAAGGAGTTAAGACCGTTTAATATCTGGACCTGTTCTTTCAGGCCCTTACATGTTTGAGAAATGAAGGTCCTTGTATCTATGAATTGTGCACTATATAATCGAAGTTTCTTGCAATCTACAGCTGCCATATAATATAAAAGGGAAGAAAAATGACGAATCTGAAATATGCTTTTGAAGGGCATTTTCAACTCAAATTGGAATTATTTCCCCCCCAAAAAAAAGTCAAATTGGAACTACACGAACGAACGGAACTGAGCAGAACTTTATTATTTGCAGATGCAGAAACTCACATACTCAACTGCCTTCTCCAACATTGTGCTGAAGGTTCAAAATACCTTTCAGAGGAGATCATATTTGTGAACAGTATCAAAGCTTATTAATTACCTTTGTGTCATTAGGACTAGCTATTGAAGTATCTGTAGCCGCATTTCTCTCAGGCGCTTTGTGACTTGGGCGCAAGCGTGAGCGTCATGTCGAAGGTGGTATATGATAAGCTAATCGTGCATTATTCCCAAAGGCTAAGTGTTTGCAGCTTGCAGATCAGCCGGTGCGCCATCCTAATGGTATAGCCGAAGATGTTCCTCTGCAGATAAAAAATTCCTTCGTCCCCGTCGATTTCGTTGTAGACATGGATATGGATGTCAAGACACCTCTCATCCTTAAGAGGCCATTCTTGAGCACCACCAACACTAACATCGACGTTGGGGTAGGAGAGATTCACTTGGATTTCAACGGAAGGAAAGAGACATTCAATTTCAAGCCCCTAGTGGAACAGTGCAACCAAGTGAGGTCTTCTATGGCAAGAACCCCAAGGAAGTGGAGAAAATTGAGAGATCACTCCACCTATGCCACAACCGGACAAGCTCATCACTTATATGAGGAACTATCTGGCAAGAGAAGAGAATGAAAAGCGGCCAGCAAATTATTGGAAGAGCCAGAGCCTAAAGAAAGCACTAAGCAGCCTAAAGCTCCCCAAGCACCCCCAGCACCTCCAACACCTCAGGAAGGAACATGCAACACCTCAGGAGGGAACATGCGAGTCAAAGTCGCCAAAGAAGTGGAGGGCGAGGCGTTCAAAGAAGAATAAAATAGCAGCTAAGGTACCCGCAGACGTGGATCCAACATAGGAAAATATCTAAGGTATTTACCCAAAGAAATAATATTAACTAAAAGATTTACTGAATTAAATAAATAAGAAAAATATATCCATAATTATTCTTACAAAAATAAGTAAAGATACAAGAAGAAATAATATTAACTAAAAGATTTACTGAATTAAATAAATAAGAAAAATATATCCATAATTATTCTTACAAAAATAAGTAAAGATACAAGAGAGCTTTACTTAACTTTCGAAGAGTACTCCGGAATCCCGAGCGAAGCTCTCACTTCTACTCTAATTCCCAACTAAATACTAAATCTAAACAAGAAGAGTAATTAGATTCTTCAATGAGATGTGAGTTGCTTCTGCTCCCCACGGAGGTATTTATAGCCTCTTTAGGACCAGGGGAGTCTTATAACACGAGGAGGAGTGGCGCGCCTGCCAAGGCAGGCCGGCCAGCATAATAGGGGAGCCGGCCAGCCATCGTTCGAGGCGGTTTGCCACCGTCTTCGCTATGGATGCTACCGATGGACTCCTGAAGGCGGTTGTATGGTCGGTTACATGCTGGTGGCGGCAGAATTAGAGTAAGGGTTAAGTTAAAGCCCATTTAGCCTATCTTCTATATATCTATGGAATCTCCAGCTTGGGCTCGTGTATGGGCTGCATACGGCCTGCTGGGTGAAGCTTGAGGGTGTTAGCGGTTCTTATGCGATTAAATTCATTAATTCCGCAAGCGCACGGATCACCATTGTAGCATTTCACCTTGGAGTATTCCAGGGTTATCGTATTTATATTTCCGCAGGGAAGTAGAGCAAAAGAGAGCTGAATAGTAGCAATGCACTGAATAATTTGGAGAAGAAATAATGTATCAACTATACTTGAGACGGGGGTAAGATAGGCATGATAGATATGAGTGGCACACACATCCTCAAATCCAAAGTGATAAAAGAAATAAAACTGTAGTATACATTTGGGAGAGCAACGAGATAGAGTTAAGGCTACCTGTATGTTTATCTATTATTTACTCTTCCTAGCAGTCAAGTCTACAAGATTATCTACTCTAGCTAAGTTCATACACATACAAGTCATGTCGTTTCGGGGCACACACGTGCTAGGTTAACCGATGATGCTAGTTCAAACCTAGGGAACCGTATGCTATAATTAAGACCCTGTTGAGTCCAACCCGGACGTGGTGGATTACAGAGACCGGTGCAGCTGTCACGCGGCTACCATCCTCCGTGGGGTTGGGTGCCAAACGTGCATAGGCCAAGCTCTAAGCGCCATGCTTACAACCCGCCTAGAGGAACTACTCTTGATCAACGGAGCAGCCCTATCTAAGAATAAACAAGCACAGATTTCACTCGACGCCATCTCCGACGAAGACACTCTCTCGTACTTGCCTACTCCAACAATCACGAATCCCACAACAAGACATCTACGAGCACTTACTTAACAGAATAAATAAACTAAATAGAAAAGAACTACTAAAAGAAATAAATAAAGATAAATCTAAATATAATTATATTGAATAAAGTAATATCTCAAGAGTAAGGGTACAAAGAACTATACCAAGACTCCGAGAAGACTCCGAAAGCCCGAGAGAGCTCTCACTCTACTCTACTCTACTCTAACTCCCAAAGCTACTACTAAACAAGAAAATGAAACACTTGGATGAAGTGTGAGGTGCGAGTTGCTTCTGAGGCCGGGGGGGGGGGGGGGGTCCTATTTATAGCTTCTCCATGGCGGTGGGGACTCCCCGGCCGAAGCTGGAGAGGCGGTGGCGCCAAAGTAGGCTGGCGGTCGTCCCCTGTGGCGGTTCGCCACCGTCTTGCTCCTGGACGCTCCAGATCACTCCCTGAAGGCGGTCTGAAGGTCGGCTATTTGTTGGGGTCGGCAGAATTGCAGTGGGGGCCAAGTTAAGGCCCAAATGGCCCACCTTCTAGAATGGCGGTGCAAATCTGCTGGGCTGGCCTTGAATTGTACGTTATGGACCAGTTTCCAGCCCATTAGAGGAAGCCCGGGGCCTGCGGCCACCAGGTGGGGCCGGCCGGCCAGGGAATTTCCCTGGCAGGGCCTACTTTCCTCCATTATTCACTCCTGCATCCAAATATTCACCAAAAGGTATTATTCCTATCTACTATGCACAAAATCTTAGTGTTATGCTTTTATTTACCGGTAGGGTGGCGGTCGAAACATGATTTAACGACCGCCAACAGAGGGTTTCTAGAACAGGGCCAGGCCGGTCGGCCTAGGTGTGGGCCGGCCGGCCAGTGACTTTCTTCATTTTGGCCAGTTTTCTCCAAAATAACTCCTACACTCACATATCATTCAAAACTTGTGGAAACTCATTAGTAAAATAAAATATCGCTGAACTTTGGTGATTTACCTTTTATTTACCGATATGTTGATTTACCCTTTTATCTACAATACTGTCAATACCTACCAGAAAATTTTCACTCTGAATCAGAACAGTTTTGAGAAGGGCTTGAGCAAAACTCACCTCTCCTCCACATACCACGTCAAAAGTTCAGGCTCTCAAAAGGATCCTCTCCACCGGTCGTTGATCCATCCCCATGAAACAACAACAACATGGCCGACCTTGTTGAGAAGAAGATCCATTAGTTCTCCGCACCAACTATGAAGAACATCCGTGTGAGTCCTAACTCACACATTACCAACAAGGATTACGAGCTGAAGCTGGCCTTGATCAACATGATCTTAGCTAGTACTTGATGTGGGAAGCCATCAGAGGACGCAAATGCTCACATCCATTTGGTTTCTGATGACATGCAACACCTTTGCTATGAAGGATGCACCTCAGGACGCGATTCGCTTGCAGCTCTTCTCGTTCTCTCTGCTAGGGAAGGCTCCGGTGGTTCTACGTGAACCAAGAGGCTCTCAGCACATGGGAGGCATGCTCAAATGCCTTCGTCGTCAAGTTCTACCCGTCAGGCAAGACGACTGCCTTGCGGAACAAGATATCGAGACCATCACTGAAGTTTGGAAAAGAATGCGGAAGTACTTCCTCAAATGCCCCCACCATGGCATATGGAGAAATGACTCCTTATCCAAAGCTTCTATCATGGCTTGAAGCCTGCTGCACGTGAGCACCTCGACGCCGCTTCGAGAGGTTCTTTCTTCTCAGCGTGAAAACACTACGAAGCTCATTGAGAAGATGGTGTCCAATCAAAGTTGGAATGGTGAACGCCTAGCAGCCCTATCCAAGACTCGCGGAGTCCACCAAGTGGAGACCATGGACATGCTGGCCATAAAACTTGACCAGCTCCTTCGCAAGGTGGACTCTCCACAAAATCTGCAGGCCGTTGATGCCCGCATGACATGTGAAGAGTGTGGCCGTATAGGGCACATGGGGATTAATTGCCCAAATACAAGGGAGAAATGCAACTTTCTCAACAATGGCAATAGATTCCGTCCCAGAACAAATATAGCTGGGACTCCAAGCCCGACCTCTCCTTCAACAAAAATTAGGGAGGTAAGAAGGATCATTTTTCTCGCTATGAACCTTCTCTCCAAGATCTACCTCAACTTACAATAAGCTTGATTCAGGTCAAGTCCTTTTTAATCTCTCAGTCAAGCTAAAGATCAACTCGTACATGGAGAGAAGCCTAGTCGGGAAGTAATCAGAATCAAGCAAAAAAGCACTTAGGGCTACTATCGTTACCATAACCCCCGCGTACCCTCATGACTAGCAAGGCCAAATAAGCTGACAAAGGTAGTCAGACCGGCCGAGAAGAGACCGAGTAGCCTATGTATCCAGAAGGAAAGTTCGGCTAGTCGGTAAGATAGAATAGTTTTCTTGTTTTGTACTCTAAGTAATTTCATACTTATTTTTGGTTTCTTCATCCCTAGTTAAAATCTAGCGAGGCCCTAAAACCTTACACTAATAATAGCGGAAGCACGCAATGTAAGGGCTGCCTGTTACCATTGCTACGTACTACTTTCAAAAATGTTTCGTCCCCAAAGACCTCGAATCGTGTCTCTGGAAAAGCACGCGATTCGTGTCTCGATTTATGCAAATTCATGTTTCAAAATATATATATATATATATATACTGATGTTGGTTCATCTTAGACGTACAGCAGCTACTACTGGACATCGTAATTTTCTTTCACAAGGCCACGCCAACTAAAGTGCGCTACGGTGCCAATACCGAAAGTGAAATACAGAATTGCACGCCATCGATCATATCGGCAGCAGCATCCGATTCTTTTCTTGCCAGGCTAATAAATGTGGGCAGTACCGGGAATCGGTGCCTGTACTAAAGACGATATTTCCCCGCCGGGCATCGGGACCAACCTGATGTGCGGTAGCTCAATGCTGCTGGTTCCACAAGTGTCGATGCTCACTGTTCTTGTGCGTTTTGGTATCTATTGTCTCGTATGAAGTTTAAAATCATTAATTAATTTAAAAAGGTAGACAACTGTAGCAGCCCCCCCCCCCCCCCCCCCCCCCCCTCCCTCTAATTCTAGTTTTCCGTACATATATATGGTCATATATATCGGGTTGAACTTAAGGATGTTGCAATCCCTCCCATTGGATCATTACTAGCCCATCAACCCATGTGCCAGCATGGGCTAGTAATTCAGTAGGAAAATGAATATAATCTTTGAACTTTATTTGGGAGAGAATAAGGAACATGGTTAATTTTAAAAAAAGAAGGAAAAACTTGTTTCATTTTTGTAGATTCACAATGATATATACTCTATGGCCAAAATATATGGAGCTTTGTGTAAAAAGCATTGAGTAAATTGATAGTTTAATTGAAAAAGAAATACACACATGTCGCCTATTTTTCTATTCTTATATCTTGTCTTGTCATTTCTTAGTAATCTTACTTACCATGTAAAGGAATGTGAACAGACATATTGCTTGTCATTTGTAGTATTATTAGAGATAATGTCATATACACCAATTAACTCTGACATTTATTTTATTTGAGCCTTAATGTTCACCTTATTTTATAATTTGTAGCTAGCCTCTAGTATAACTGTTTAATTTTATAATATTCGTCAGAAAAATGGTAGAGATGTTCTTGTCATGGAAATGTAAAATTCTAAATGGTTTTGTTCATGCACTGACATTAGTTGTCCAGACTTTCTATTGTCAAATAAATATGGTATGTTTTAACCTATCAGAGCTAACATGTTACAATTACATTGATGAGAATGCTGCTGATGTCAAGCACCTAGCATTGTAGGTTGAGGGAAAAACATGAAAACAATAAGAGAGCCTTTGGGTGAAATTGAACATTCAACCCAATGACTCAAGCAATAATCTGTCAAACAGTTGGGACATGCAATTCTACCCTACTATCATACACACAAATATGACATGCAACTCAATGACTCAGTCAATGTGTCAAACAAATGTGAAGTGCAATTCTGCGGGATCCTATCAATTTTACAGTTTGTGATATGCATATATATTGGGTATATTCGTAGTAGCCATGAAATTTTCCCGACTGCATTCTATTCATAGGAGAGAAAATTCAATATCTTTTGTGATCTAATATATTAATGAGAGGCTATGCATCTGAAATTATAAATCGATCTTTACCTTATTTTTCTTTACCTGTCAATAGAATTGGTGCTTAAGCAGTTGATCTGATCTGCTATATGTGTCCTTGAGAAGGGGGAAAAAAAAATCTCACCTGCTGTACGCCTGTAACTGATGTGTGTGGGGTCTCCGAGCTGTAGTACGCAGCTTTGCCATTCGTGATCTACGGCTCTCATGTAATTCACGGCTGCTATGAGCTTTTGTAGGTGCCGTCTCCAGTCAATTCACGGCTACTGCCAGACTGTCTAATTATACGTCAAGTTCTCGTCATCTTACTCTAAGGATGGACGCATCGATATAATAGTAGTGAGCAGTATCATCCAGTTATTCATCCGTATGTGCTTGAACTGCTAGCTTAGTTCTTGACCTCAGCATGCATGTATGTGGTTTGCATGCTTGCATGCACCTATGCATGATTGATCTTCTTGGTCTCCTGTTCGGCTGTTCCTTTGGCTGGCGTGCGTGCGTGAATAATTTTGCTTCTTGCTCTCAATTGACACAGCAGCTCGAGAGATTGCGGTCAGCTGGTTGGCAACGAACCAGCTTGATCGATGGTTGCGGATGGACGTTCACGCCATTGATGATATTCCTGTTGGCAATATGTAGTGAGCACGATTATTGATCTCAGATGGTTGCATGGAGACGTGGTTCAATCCTGGTTACCTGAACATGCAATGGAGACGAGTTATCTGTATATTGTATGTTTAACTAGATTTACTTGAACCATATATTGAGAATCAGTATGGATAAATTTGACTACAGATTATGGAATTTGAACATTATCTATCATGCAGTTAAAAACAATAGTGCAATAAATGGGAGCATCTTCTCCATGGCCAATCACACACGTGCCACTGTTGGATGGAACTAATACATATGCATCGGCTGAAAATGAAGTTGGTGGTTTATGGGCAAAGCTCTCCCGCTTCACAGGTAGCATCTAATTCTTTTCGAGAGTGACACATTAGCGTGGATGGGTCAGTCCAATAATTATAGGAATATTGCTCTTTCCATAACAATGTGTATCATTATCTATATTAAGGGCCCGTATTCTCGTGGAAGAAAGCTGGCATATCAACTTTAAGATGGTCATAATTCCCAAAAAAAAAAAAACTTTAAGATGGTCATATGAGTGTGCTTGAAGAGAATGGCGTCATCAAACATCCATATTATCAAGGCACTCCTTTTGGATGCAAGAACTAGTTAATTGGGTCGGTTGTTGTGTATTTGGTGGTATCTATGTTATGCAAAGAGGCATAAATTACTCTACTCTTTTCTTTTCATTAGTTGAGTGATATGGTCTACGCCTACAAAAAAGCATATCTGATGAAATCGACCAAGTTCTGAAAATCTCAGAATTCGCAATAAAATTTGTATGGGAATTATGTTTATAACAAATGACAGAAAAGTTGACATATTTTATGACTCACAGCAGCAAATATGCTCCCTTTGCTTCCACCATATCCTAATGCCGCTTCCAACAGATCTAAAACTCCTAAAAGGACCAATTTCAGACTTTCAGAAGCTAGTCTATTTTTGCAAGATAGATATGCATCCCCATAATAAAGGACCCACGTATACATAAAGAACTAGTATGGCTGTCTGCGCATTTGCGCGGCTAGACTTGTTAAACTGTTTAAATTATTTTCATATTATTACAGAAGTTTAAAAATAGTTTGTTATCATTATTTTATATTAATACATTTCTAACATAGCTAAATTGATTGCAGAAATTCTCACCGAGTCTGTTAATTTGAGTGTGTGATGAGTCATCATACATGAGTCATCATACATATACTTGAATGTCAGTATTGAAATTATCAATTTTTATAAGTAGCATGTAAAGATCATCATTGTGGCAACTGGCCGACAAAGAGACATAATCGAAATAGAGAACATGTAAGTACGGTGTAAGGGCTAGAATAAAAGATGATTCACAGGAACAATACATATAAAATAATAGATATGATATGAACTCATGGTATTTAAAATGTGTTATTTTCTTATCACTCTACTGAATAGTTACAAATTATGTCAATCATAACATATCTGTATACCAGATAGCCATGGCTCAAGGACTCAGTCCTGATCAAGGCAGCTCTATATCACCTGCCGTTACGCGTACCTAAGATCCCTTAAAGAGTGAGCTATATATGCTTTTCGAATATCCATGACCTTGCGCTAAGAGGTGTATTTAGCCTACCAACGACTATTGTGGTTCCATTTAAGCAGATGGATCGTGCTCATGTGAGCATCCTCGGAGTTCAATCATTATGTTTGCTCAAGGTCCTCATTAGAATACAACAAACATTTGTTGATATATTATAGTACGTAAATTTTGTTCACCTTATTTACTACTTTATTTCTAGTATACACGTGACCGGTGTATAAGAAATGGGTATCTTTTAGACCGTCACATGGATAACATTTTTTATAGTTTTTCTATCACATATGTATATTTAGTTAAACACAATATTAGATATCCAAACTTTAACCATGATATAAGTTTATATGTTGAGATAGTTTTCAAAAAACTAATGAGTATATGGTTATGCATTTTGTATAATTATATCTATCACGCATATATATTTAGTTAACACAATATTAGCCTACCTAAATTTTAACCATCATATATGTTTATATATTGAGATAATTTTTCAAAAGTTATGAGTATATGGTCTTAAAGTTTCATAATATTGTAACGTTAAAAGTGCTTTTTACACTTTGTCAATTATTTTGCTTTTTTTTCTTATTTGATAGACACGCATATACATGTTTAATACCTATTTACTTGTTGAAGATAAATATTATTAGTATTTACCCATTAAAGCATTACACATTCATATATTTTGGAAGAAGTTGGATCATAATGAAAGCTGTGTTGCATGTTAAGTTTTAGTTAACGATATGAATTTGAATTATCATTGTTTATATTTTATATGTGCTTTTCTATGGTGTATTTACCAACAATTGAAAGAGAAATTATATTTACTTTCAATTATTAGTGTTTGGAATATTAAAATAAATTTATTTATTTATTGAAATTTATAAAAGTGACTAATCTACAAATAAGAATTAGCTGTATTTTTGAATTTTTATTATTTAGCTATTTTTTACTCATAATGGTATGGTGGGTAAATTTGAAATAGGAACTAAAAGTATTTTTTTACTATTTTTTATTATGACAAATTTAATTTTTTTACTCATAATGGCATGGTGGGTAATTTAGAAATAGATGTGAGGGGTATTTTTGGATATATTTTTTATCGCGAATTTAGCTATTTTTTACTCCTAATGGCATTGTGGGTAATTTAGAAATATGTGTGAATGGTATTTTTGAGTATTTTTTATTATTTTGAGTTTAGATTTTTTATTATTAGAAGCAGGTTTGAGGGTATTTTAGGCTAAAATTTTCATAATGGCAGTGGTTGGTAATTTTTTTATTTTCTCGGATTAACATGATAATTTCTAGGCCTTGAGAGTGAACGTGGAAGCTTCTTTTCTTGGTCAATTATACATATAATAGATAGATTCCTCATTTTCCTACAAGCTATGGGTTATGATACATACATGATCGACATGATGGTTCATTTAGTAGTTGTACATTTCTCGAAATAAAAAAAAGCCTTCTTTGGATCAATTGAAAGAAATCATCCTACTATACACTGGGAGTATACCTAGGCTCGTGTATATATATGGGTCTGAGGAGGCATGCCTGTGCCATCGACGCAAAAGGAGGATTCAGGATAGATAGATAGATAGGAACCAAGACCTAGGCTGCCAGTGGGCTACCAATGGGGAGCTGTACAAGCTGTCTCCCTTGGCCTTGCGGCACATGCTTCGGCCTATGCTCATCTGAGAACTGCAAGGCATGCTGCCCAGAGAAGTGTCCCCTGTGCGAGCTCCATGACCTCCAACTTTGCAACAATTCCTGCACTTTCGACTGTAGCAAAAGCCATGGCCACAAAGATCCAAGCTCGGCGCCGCCAGTGCGTCCTATGGCCTCACATGATGACGAAGGAGGAGGCAACGCCAAAGCCGCAAGCTAAGACTACAGCATCCGTGGACAGAGTTGCCGCGTCCGACAAGCCAATTCGTACAGCATCTGATTGATGGCGGAGCCTCTGCCCCCGGATAACAATCATCCCCGCTTGAGAGTACCTGCTTGTATATACTCCCTCCAGTTTTAAATTATTGACGCCATTGACATTTTTATTTTGTTTGACCATTCGTCTTATTCAAAAATTTTAAAAAATTATCATAAATTATGTTATGCTTTTTTTATTATTAAAAAAGTTGAAATATACATTATAACTTTGTATATTTGAATTAATATTTTAAATAAGACAAATGGTCAAACGTAGCGAAAAAAGTCAACGGCGTCAACAATTTAAAACCGGAGGGAGTATCTGCTTACTCGCAGATATATCTCCGTCCGGTAATAAAAGTGGTGTTGCCGAGTACATGTTGTAATCAACTGCTTTAAGTTTGAGGTGTAATGTATTGACGTGTGTTTGGACCTCTAATAGGGGTGTATGATACTATAGTTTTATTTTATTGAACATTTCAAAAGAAAGCTATGGCCAAAGTTGTGTTTTGAAGATGGATACTAATTCATGAAAAAATATTCACGTTGGTTTGGGTGGATGGACTATACGTTAGCACATATGCGATGATTCATTCGCCCGAAAATGATTAACCTTACAGCTTACACAATTTGAACTCGTCGGAAGGGTTGGAGGCTTTGGAATTTGGATGTGTCCCATGGAATAGAGAGATTGATATCTGAGTTGGGTTGCGGCAGCGCAGGGCAATTTCCCCAACGACGTCGATCCTGTAGCGTGTAAGCAGAGCAGACTCAGAGGAGGACAGGGAGGAGTGATGAGTGAAGGTTAGCTTTACGGTGCTCTCAAATCAACATCGGCCATCCATTTTCCTAAATCCAACCGTTAAATGCACTTCATACTAGTTTGAAGCCTCCACGGTGGTATGGTGGTATTTTAAAATGGTATAAGAAGATACAGAGTATTGATAAAAAAAAGTAATGGCAGCTAAGTGATTTCATATCGAACTAATAGGACGAAATACTAGTGGTACTCATCATCTCCTGAATGGATTCATTCATGTTCGTCCCCGGCTCTCTTCCTGGTTTCATAATTTTCCAAACCCTAGGTGCTCCTCACCGGCGGCGGCGTCACCCGAGCAGTTTCGCGCTCACCGTTGGGCATGCTCTTGCGTTCATACGCTCTCCATCATCGCTCGAGCATTTCCAGCGCGGTTGGCATGGCGGGCGGTGCAGCGATGTTGTTGGCAGGGGTGGAGCCAGGATTTACATATAGGGGGGACCTAGCTGCAAAAAAAAATTGTGAAGGGGGCCAATTAGTACTTAAGCATGGTAATTAGCAGCTAATTTGGAGGGCTCCTGTGGAAAATTACCTTCGTTAGGGGGGCCAGGTCCCTACTCACGCCCCCCCCCCCCCCCCCCCCTAGTTGTTGGCGCAGCGTTTGCTGCATGCGGTTGGAGGGTTCTCGGGACCCTGCTAAACCGTAGCCGTCATGGATTTAGCCCTGTTAGGGTCGTGGCTGGCGGTGGCAAAGCAAATCACCAAGAGGGGGGGTGAATGGGAGCCGATAAAAATTCTTCGAAAGAAACTCGGCCTATGTCCCGACCCGCCTCAAGAACGATCACCAAGATCACACACACATATGAGAAGTGTTGTGTTGACCCTAGGAATGATTGTGGATGAGATATAAACACTTGCGGAAGCAAACCAAGCGAACACGCACTTAAGGAGATGAACCGACGAAAAGATTACAGAAAGTCCCCACAGGATAGTCCGGTAATGAGCCGGAGTGTCCGGTACCTGATATTTTTGGGTACAGAAACCCCCCACCGGAGTATCCGGCATGTAGCCGGAGTATCCGGACCTGGAGAACTCGAAAAACCAATTTTCCTACCGGAGTATCCGGCACTATGTCAGATAGTCCGGCCCTGTCATTTCAGCACACGCGCAAGCTCAAGAAAATCTCGAAACCGGGTCAAACGACCTCCAAAAATCACGAAATTTGAACCATAGCTTCGTCTTGAGATGGAGAACATCATTCAACAAGAATCACACCAAAAACCCTAAGAAATCCATACAGATTTTGGATTCTATCAAGAAGGGTAGGGTTTGGATGAACAAGAGAGGGAAACTTCACCAAATCTTCAAATCAAAGGTGCTCGTGCCATGAATTCGGTCAAGGACCTACCAAGGATTATTCTAGCACATTCTAGCACCAAGATCCCCCAAGAAATCCGCCCAAAAACGCATCACAAAAAGCGAATCGAAAATCACCCGAAAATAGGGAAAATAAGAAATTCGGTATTCAAGATGAGGAGAACACTTTGAGGACGAATTGATGCTATGTATTGCTCAAAGATGTAGATGTCAAGCCACTCCCTAGCACACACAAACTAAGGATGACAAAAAGCTCAATCAAAGAGCCATCTCCTCTCTTCTCCCCTTTCTTCTCTCCTCTCTCTCAAGCCCTCTCCCACACACACAAGTGAGAGACAACACAAGGCTCAAGGGGGCAGCCACAACCAGCCACCCACCTTATCTCCTTGGACATTTCCACATCCCGGAAATGCCCCTCACACTAGAACACACCCATACATACATAAGGGCGTTTCCGTCCAACTCTTTTTTTTCCTTCGCCCGAACGCCGTCGAGGCCTTCACACCTTAGCTTCACCTCGAAGCTACCTCCGCGACGGTGCCACATGCACCTCCATCCGTCGCCGCCGGTTTTGAGGCCTAAACCGGGAAACCGCCTTGCACGCTTCTCAAAGCGTGACTTCCACCACCGGTTTTGAGGCCCAAACCGGGAAACCGTCCACCGCCGGTTTTGAAGCATAAACCGGGAAACCACCCACTACCGGTTTTGAGGCCCAAACCGAGAAACCGTCCACCACCGGTTTTGAGGCTCAACCGGGAAACCGTCCACCACCGGTTTTGAGGCTCAACCGGGAAACCATCACTGCCGATTTTGAGGCCAAACTGGGAAACCGTCGACCACCGGTTTTGAGGCCAAACCGGGAAACCATCTCGATGTCGACGCGTGTCACCTCGTCCCGCGAACCTCGCCGTCAAGCCTCCTCGTCCCTGCCTGTCGGGACATCGCTTGACTCGGCCTCCCGTCCGCCTCTTGACTTGGTCAACCCGCCGTCTTCATCACCTCCACGGTTTTGAGGCCAAACCATGAAACCCTCCGTGCTTCTTGTCCGCCATGTGTACGGTGTGGATCACTCTTGACCTCACCCGGCCTCTCGATCGCCCGGACCTAAGCCTCCTCGGTCCCAGCCCGTCGGGACCCTTCGCTTAGTCCTCCCGATCCTCTTGCCGTTGACCATCAAGTTGACTCCATTGACCTACACATCATTAGCCAAGCAAACACATTTCTTCCTTCTCTGCCAATCATCCCAACACCTTCACCAACTCCGGTTAGCCATAAACATAATCATGCATATGCTTATGCAACCCTCAAAATCCCGCATTTCAAACCCAAAGTCAAGTCCAACTCAATTCTACACCGTTGTCAATTACTCATCATCATCGAGAACCATGGCACATCTCAACATGGTTCCTCAATCTCCCCCTTGATGAGTACATTGACAACAACACTAAGCACACGAATCCGAACTTGAAATGCGAAACCAAAGAAGCTAACTAAATGGTCCAAAACCAAGGTAAAAGGTAGAAAACGACCATCTAGTACTAAAGGATCACACAAGCCAAGATTTGGCAAAGAAAGTGGCTCATACGCAAAGATCCCAAAAGACTCAAGAAAAAGTCAGAACGTAATCACTTGATGTAAAGCTCGCCCTCAAGTAGTGATATCTCTCACGCAAGGTGAAATGACCGGATGGTCCGGTACATCACCGGATAGTCCGGTAGCGGAAGGTCCGGCAATCTACCGGATAGTCCGGGGGTTTGCTTTCTCGATCCATAAAATGCATTTTCAATTAAGCTCAACAAGAAAGTAATCAATGTCAATTACTCATCACAAACCAAGCCATGGCACATATCAACATGGCTTCACAATCTCCCCCTTGATGAGTACATTGACAACACCAAATACACATAAATTTTTGGAATTGAAAATGCGAGTCCAATAAAGCACAACTAAGATGACCAAAAACCAATAAAGAATCGAAAGTGGCCACTTAGCATAAAAGGATCGCAAACATCAAGATTAGCAAGAGAGCGGCTCATGGTCCATAAATTAGAGTAATTGTTCATCATGACCATGTTCATCATGACCATTTCATCGCAAAGAACATAAGAGACTTGAGAAAATCTCAAATACAAGCGGTTCATGGTCCATAAACTAGAATAATTGTTCATCATGACCATTTCATCGCCAATAACACCAGAGACTCAAGAAAATCTCAAATACATGAAATGCTCCCCCTCAAATTACGATTGCTCCCCCTTAAGTTATGATTTCCTCTCATGCAAATGCATATGCTTAACGTCATTCAACTTCTCACATTTTGTGCATTACACCCTTGAAATCTCTCCCCCTTTGGCAATGAACTCATCAAGACATAAAAGAGAGCCAAAAATGCAATGCATGAGGTGAAAACCTATCAAGCTTCAACAATCATGTCAACGAGCATTTACCATTGCTATGAATCAAGCACAAAGCCTTGAAGTGTAAAAGCATGAGCTCATAATCGCACGAAGACCGTAATAGAGAGCATAGCACAAAAGTAAAGAGCTAAACAAGCTAAGCAAGAAGATTGAATTGATCAAGATGATTCAAACTTGCTATATCATAATAAAATCTACCACCACATGTAGATTCACTCCTATTCAAGGTAAAACAAGCATTAAGTGAATCCAAGAAGACTAGCAAGTGACAATTTCAACTCAAGCAACAAACATTCGGAAAGATGTGCTTTGACAAACGCTCACATATGCAACAAAGACTCAATTTGATCAAGTGAGTAATCAACAAGTGAGATATAAGATTTAGGAACAAAAGCAATTACTCATGTTATTTTTATCCTCAAGTAACCTCTTATCCATGGAGGGTCGCACGACTGGGTACGGCAAACACCCCGAGGCATCAAGGCACCGTATTGGATTTTATCCTCAAGTAACCTCTTATCCATACAGAGGGTCGCACGACTGGTTACGGCAAACACCCTGAGACATCAAGGCACAGTATTGGATTTATCATTAAGCACAAAAGATCAAATTGATTTTAGAAATTAGGCACAAGAGCAAAAGAGCATGCCTTTTGTCAAAAGGAACATTTGTTCCCCCAAAGTCCCATCATGAGCTAAACATTTGCAAAGACCATCCCCCAACAACAAGTTGCCGAAGCCAAGACATTTTCTCAACTAGCCTTAACACAAGTCTTGACAAGGATAAAAGCAAGTATACAAGTGGTGAGCAAACATTGGCATGCATAGATCATAAGACTCACAAAAGCTAATTTTCATCTTTAAGTTTAGCAAGCTTGCTCAAAATGCCACTATTCCAAGCCATCTAGAAAAGCCTAAGTTTGAAGGTTTGCTACTAGCAATCACACAACTTAGCTCAAACTCAACCATAGCAACAATAAATACAAGAAGGCATAAGAATTGAAACTCATCATCTACAACGCACATGTTGATGAGATGCAATGCAAAGTTAAGATACAAATTTTACAAGAAAAGCATCTCAAAGGTCCAAAGCAAAAGACAAGCTCTAAATGTCAACGAAAACAACAACTCCAAAAGTCCAAAGCACAAGATAAGATCCAAATATCAACGAGAAACATCAACTCCCCCTCAAATCAAGCCAATCTATCCCTCAACCAAGCCAATCTCCCCCTCAATAAAACAACTTTAAAATCATTCAAACAAGACAAAGAGACACTTGAAAAAGGGGCAAAACATTAAACAATCAAAGAAGATGGTTGTGCAAATAAAGCAATATGGAGCATACTTCAAACTCAAATTTGCAAATCATGACAAAGCATGAGAGGACCGAGTAAACATATGTCCAGGAGAGCATATACAAGTAACACAAAAAGGAGCACATATCACATGAGGGTAAGCATGTGAGAACCACTAGCTAATCATGAAAAGATATAGTATGGTTCACACAAGATACATGAAAAAAAATGACAAAAGCAACAAGCGCAATCAAAGTGAGGATATGCAAATAAGAACATAAGAAGCTCACGTCACATAAGAGCAAGCACAAGAGAAGCATTTGCAAATCATGGTAAAACATGAGAGGATACACCATGGATCACGCAAGGTAGCATAAAAAAGTGATCTAAGATACAAGAAAACTCACAAAGCTAGCATGGTAGGTAAGAAAACCACATCAAAACATGCTGCTCAATGGTGCACAAGAAAAGAGCAATTTAAGACAAGAAAGAATTAAAACAAGAAAGCAAGATCAAAAGCCAAAAGCATACACAAAGTAGCATGGTCGAATAAAACAAGATAAATGCATATGCTAACCAAATAGTGTACACAAAAAGAGCAAAAGAGATCGAGAGAGAAAACCAAAAGCATGATACATGATATACACAAATAAAAGCAACCAATGGGCAAGAGAGAAACAAAAGCATGCTATAAGATATACGCAAACAATACATGCCGAGAGGGTCAAGTGAGCATATGAACAAGCATCCCATACCACAAGTAAATATACATGAATGTAGAAGGTATGAGTGTATAGGAAAGCTCACAAAATAGGTGAAGACGCCACAATGAAGTGCATGCCTCTTGGAGGCCATGTACAAGGGTATGAAGAACCATCCTGTCTCAATCACGTCAAGCAAAAGACCGAGATCAATCAAGCTCATGTCCTCCAACCCGCGTCCTCAACCTACACATGAGAAGAGAGAGATGTCCGAGTCTTGAATCCCGAAGGGTTAGTAAGCAAATACTTGGGAATCCAACACTTGGACACATGACCAATAGATGTACTCAATTTATCATGAGGGTTAGCATGATGCAAACTTTGGCTCAAATTTGAAGACTTTGAATCACCCTTAGAAGCATGTCGCGAAATGGCAACTCGAGAAGAAAAACGAGTGCAACCACTAGAAAAACGACGAGAGCCTCTAAAGGGAACACCATGAGAAGAACCATTGAAAGCATCATTAGAACCATGTCGTGGACCAACACAAGAAGCATTAGAAGCATGTCCACGAGCACGTTCAAACCCACAAGAAAATGAGTCAAAGAAACCATCAATAAAACGATGCCTCATGCTAGACTCCCGGGTCTTCATGCCATGGGAAAAGCTATGAATACCCGAAGAGTTAGAAGCATGAGATCGGCGCATATGTTTGGCACGCCTAAAGCAAAAGTCTATTTGATGCCCATCATTCCCACAATAAGAGCAATGGTACAATGGCCTATCGGGAGAGACGGTTTGAGATGAAGAAGTACCATTCTTGCTCAAGTGAGAAGTCCTTTGAGACTTGCATGAAGAATTAGAAGCATCTCTTGACTTTGAGTCAACATTAGGTCCACACATGTCATGGAAAGGACGATGTGTGTTCCTAAAAGCTTTTTCACGAATGCGACGCTCGTGTTTCACACGGCGAAAGCAAAACTCAACAACATGCCCTTCTTTCTTGCAAAAGGTGCAATGGTACTTTTCTTTCAAAGTTGATGTACCATTTGAGCAAGAAACACCATTGCCATTTGAAGTCTCTTGGGCAACACCGGAAGAGCCAATAACATGAGTAGCCAAAGAAGAATTGCGTGAATCACAAAGCAATAGCACAAGTGCTAACATCCAAAGACGCACGCTGAACATGAGAAGAACCCAACTCCGAAGATAAAGAAGAAGTATTTGAAACATGCACATCGGAGTGAGAAAAATTGCGTGAATCACGAAACTTAGCATCTAAGCTCTTGCATAGTTGGAGGAAAACCTCATTTTGAGATTTGAAGCGCTCACAAGTACCACATGGAGTATCTCTTAAGATTTGAATCTCCTTCTCAATGCACTCGGCATATGTGGTACGCAAGAGATCATTCTCCTTTTCAAGACTAGCACTCATATCATTGTGCTCAATCAACTTAGCGCTCATATCATCGCGCACAAGCTTCAAAGCCTCAACTTCAATTTTCAAATCATGACATGATGTGCAAGAAATAGAAGAAGCATCACTTATATGCATTTCATGCAAAGCATCATGATTAGCACAAGGATTAAGGCAAGCATCATCATTCATAGAAGAGGAACAAGTGCTACAAGGCATAGATTTCATCTCAACAATTGTAGCCCTAGCAAGTTCAAGTTGCTCTAAGCGAGTGGAGTGATCTAGCTTCAACATTTCATTTTCAGCAAGCAACTCAATACAAGAATTGCAACCTTTTCTAGCCAAGGACATGAGATTGCCTATTTCAACTCTAGCACAATCAAGATCTTTATGCAAAGCAACACTTGAGTCACAAGGCATCTATGCAGCACCGATACGGATACGTGTATCAGTATCCGGCTGATACGGATTACGTCAATTTTCAAAATAACCTGATACGGATACGTTTCATAAATTTATAAAAATAATTAAACTCAGCTCTAATTAAAGTTCTATTGCTTGAGAATAACAGATATTAGCATCAAATTTGGAAAATGTTAAACTAATAATTCATAATACTATACTGAATGGCTGCTGACCGATGACTACCAACTACCAAGGCTGTGAGGCATCGGTTTGTTCTTCTGGCCTGGCTGTGGTGGGCGGCGGGTCAGCGTCTGTCAGGCCGGCGTCATGAGGAGGGCGTTGGATTGGCGTCGACGGGAGCAAGATGTCGATGCGCGGCGTCCTAAAGCCATCAACCCGGCAGCGTTGGGTGCTCAAGCGGCGGCGGCGGCGGCGGTATCAGATATTTGCCCTGGGCAGGCGACGGCGTATATACGATGCCAAATTGAGCGATGAAGTTAATCGGTAAACCAGGCTCTAGGTCACGTACTGACGTGAGGTGGAGGCTAGATGGGTTGATCAGACTGAGTGGGCCGTATTAGATATCAGACCAGTACGTCTCAAAGGTGTATCCGAAATTAAATAATTTCTTATTTTCTGGATACTTCTTGGATACGTATCTGCGGCGTATCCGAGGCGTATCCGTGTCCGCCGGCGTTTCAGACACGGATACGGTAGTTCCTCGACGTATCGGTGCTACGTAGCAAGGCATAGAAGCATTTGATTTCAACAAGTCAATTTCATCATGCAAAGACTTGCAAGACATGCATGGCAAAGAAGCATTCTCATTCAACATGTTGATAACAAATCTAGCATTTTCCAATTGCTTTTCACATGAAGAACAATCATGCATCAATTTATCATTTTCGGATTTCAAGCAAGCCATGGAAGCATTCAACTCATCATTCTTTTTGATCAAGGCAACACAATCATCACAGGCAAGGAAGTACTAGACTTGCAAGAAGACAAAGCATTCACATTATTAAGTCTAGACAACAAGCTCTCATCACTAGGTATAGAGGTTTTCAATTTCTTTTTGAGTTTGGCAATTTTAGCATCACAAACTTGAACCGTAGTGAATAAGCCCACAATAGCCATGACGAGATTACCTTGGCTCATCTTGAAAAGCTCGGAGACAAGATCCTCATGAGACATCTCATTGCCTCTTGAAAGCTCAAAAAGCTTGACCAATTTAAGTTCTTCCTCCGTGAGGTCCGCCTCTTCCTTCTCCTCAAGATCATCCTTGCAAGCATCCACTACTCTACTCTTCTTAGTCCATCCTCAATAGCAATTCCACACCTATCCAAACCTGAGGACAAAGACAAACGAGAGCGAGCACTTGGGGCCATGAATTAAGCACCGGTTAGCCAGTAAATGGCCGAAGCACGAACAAGCAAGTGCAAAATGTCGCCTATGGATCACAAGGCCGGTAAAAGCCAATAAGTGATCAAACCGGCTCTGATACCAATTGAAGGACCGAGAAGGCGACCAGAGGGGGGGTGAATGGGAGCCGATAAAAAGTCTTCGAAAGAAACTCGGCATATGTCCCGACCCGCCTCAAGAACAATCACCCAAGATCACACACACATATGAGAAGTGTTGTGTTGACCCTAGGAATGATTGTGGATGAGATATAAACACTTGCGGAAGCAAACCAAGCGAACACGCACTCAAGGAGATGAACCGACGAAAAGATTACAGAAAGTCCCCACCGGATAGTCCGGTAATGAGCCGGAGTGTCCGGTACCTGATATTTTTGGGTACAGAAACCCCCCACCAGAGTATCCGGTATGTAGACGGAGTATCCGGACCTGGAGAACTCGAAAAACCAATTTTCCTACCGGAGTATCCGGCACTATGTCGGATAGTCCGGCCCTGTCATTTCAGCACGCGCGCAAGCTCAAGAAAAATCTCGAAACCGGGTCAAACGACCTCCAAAAATCATGAAATTTGAACCATAGCTTCGTCTTGAGATGGAGAACATCATCCAACAAGAATCACACCAAAAACCCTAAGAAATCCATACGGACTTTTGAATTCTATCAAGAAGGGTAGGGTTTGGATGAACAAGAGAGGGAAACTTCACCAAATCTTCTAATCGAAGGTGCTCGTGCCATGAATTCGGTCAAGGACCTACCAAGGATTGTTCTAGCACATTCTAGCACCAAGATCCCCCAAGAAATCCGCCCAAAAACGCATCACAAAAAGCGAATCGAAAATCACCCGAAAATAGCTCCGAAAATAGGGAAAATAAGAAATTCGGTATTCAAGATGAGGAGAACACTTTGAGGACGAATTGATGCTATGTATTGCTCAAAGATGTAGATGTCAAGCCACTCCCTAGCACACACAAACTAAGGATGACAAAAAGCTCAATCAAAGAGCCATCTCCTCTCTTCTCCCCTTTCTTCTCTCCTCTCTCTCAAGCCCTCTCCCACACACACAAGTGAGAGACAACACAAGGCTCAAGGGGGCAGCCACAACCAGCCACCCACCTTATCTCCTTGGACATTTCCACATCCCGGAAATGCCCCTCACACTAGAACACACCCATACATACATAAGGGCGTTTCCGTCCAACTCTTTTTTTCCTTCGCCCGAACGCCGTCGGGGCCTTCACACCTTAGCTTCACCTCGAAGCTACCTCCGCGATGGTGCCACATGCACCTCCATCCGTCGCCGCCGGTTTTGAGGCCTAAACCGGGAAACCGCCTTGCACGCTTCTCAAAACGCGACTTCCAACACCGGTTTTGAGGCCCAAACCGGGAAACCGTCCACCGCCGGTTTTGAGGCATAAACCAGGAAACCACCCACCACCGGTTTTGAGGCCCAAACCGGGAAACCGTCCACCACCGGTTTTGAGGCTCAACCGGGAAACCGTCCACCACCGGTTTTGAGGCTCAACCGGGTAACCATCACTGCCGGTTTTGAGGCCAAACCGGGAAACCGTCGACCACCGGTTTTGAGGCCAAACCGGGAAACCATCTCCATGTCGACGCGTGCCACCTCGTCCCGCGAACCTCGCCGTCAAGCCTCCTCGTCCCTGCCCGTCGGGACATCGCTTGACTCGGCCTCCCGTCCGCCTCTTGACTTGGTCAACCGCCGTCTTCATCACCTCTACGGTTTTGAGGCCAAACCGTGAAACCCTCCGTGCTTCTTGTCCGCCACGTGTACGGTGTGGATCACCCTTGACCTCACCCGGCCTCTCGATCGCCCGGACCTAAGCCTCCTCGGTCCCAGCCCGTCGGGACCCTTCGCTTGGTCCTCCCGATCCTCCTGCCGTTGACTATCAAGTTGACTCCATTGACCTACACATCATTAGACAAGCAAACACGTTTCTTCCTTCTCCGCCAATCATCCCAACACCTTCACCAACTCCGGTTAGCCATAAACATAATCATGCATATGCTTATGCAACCCTCAAAATCCCGCATTTCAAACCCAAACTCAAGTCCAACTCAATTCAACACCGTTGTCAATTACTCATCATCATCGAGAACCCTGGCACATCTCAACATGGTTCCTCACATACGCTCTCCATCATCGCTCGAGCATTTCCAGCGCGGTTGGCATGGCGGGCGGTGCAGCGATGTTGTTGGCAGGGGTGGAGCCAGGATTTACATATAGGGGGGACCTAGCTGCAAAAAAAAATTGTGAAGGGGGCCAATTAGTACTTAAGCATGGTAATTAGCAGGGGGGACCTAGCTGCAAAAAACAATTGTGAAGGGGGCCAATTAGTACTTAAGCATGGTAATTAGCAGCTAATTTGGAGGGCTCCTGTGGAAAATTACCTTCGTTAAGGGGGGCCAGGTCCCTACTCGCCCCCCCCCCCCCCCCCCTAGTTGTTGGCGCAGCTTTTGCTGCATGCGGTTGGAGGGTTCTCGGGACCCTGCCAAACCGTAGCCGTCATGGATTTAGCCCTGTTAGGGTCGTGGCTGGCGGTGGCAAAGCAAATCGGTCTGCACAATTGCACGTTAGGTAAACTACGTGGATGTGATGCGGCATCGCCCGCTACATGTTGGCAAATCCTTTTGACGAGGAGATTCCCTGCTCGACTTTGTATGAATTTGAGTGCACATGTATTGATGATGTGATTATCAGCAATGATCAAGTTTAGGAAGCTCGATTCCTCTTCTGTGACGATCAGCAAGTTGCTCATGCCGGTTGGCGCGACATGGCTTTCTCCTCTTTTATGTCAATGGTGACTTCGTCAATCTCGAGGATTTGCCAACTCAGTCTTTGAAGATGCTCAAAGGAGTAGTGTTTGCGTACGTGTGTTCATAGGAGTGAGTGTGCGCGCGTTGCGAGTGTCTAAGTTATATTGTGTAATCGCAAAAAAAAATATATGTATATTTGACAGTGATACAGGCATGGACGGGGTCAGGAGTAAGTGCAAGTTTTCAGCACCAATTTAAGATGTGGATATTTCATTAGCAATTTAATTATTTTATGAACACATCCAGCTCTATATGTTTGTTACCAAACTTAGCTCAGCTCCTCAGTACATACTTGGTTTTCTAAATATTTAGCTCGCCCAGTCCTCTCTTGCATTACTTGTTTATGTTTATTGAAAGTTATCTTCGTGGTATTCCGGGTAGCTTTGACGGTGATTGGCGAATATCACCATGTATGTATGCTTAAAGTCTGCGAATGAGGATTCAACTGACCCGCGGTGTTTGGCCCTTTGTCATCTTTAATTCACTTGTAACAGAATAAAAAGATCGTCTCGACCCTTGAAATTTCACAAAATGTGTATTAGTCCACTCGTTTGTTAACCCTTTTTTATATCGAGAGCTGTTTTTGAGACCCATGTATGTTGCAGAAATACTCAAGAAGGCTTCTGTGTTCATAGGTTATCTTACCATAACCAGAGTGTTTCAATGTGATCCTATGTAATTTTTCTTCTAGTTGCAACACAAGAGACCAGTGGCGGATCCACCGGGGCAGCAGGGGGGGCTCGAGCCCCACCTACTGCCCGCCGGACAGTGGAGCCCCTCTTAGAGCCCCCCTTCATTTTTCTGGCAAGCAAGAGAGGATTGAGGGCGCTGGGAGGTTGAAGATGACGCGATAAGGTCGTATTTCGGATATTCGTCGCTCAAGAATGAATGAGAGGGTCGTTGCAATTCCATTTTGCTCAACCACTGTCATTGGCGAGATTTAATTTCAATAGCCGTGAGCTTTAGTTTGCATCCATGGCTTCCGGTCTTCCTGTGTTTCCTTTCGATCTCAAGGAGGAAGAAACGAAGGGGTATAGGGCTCCTGGGCGATGCTGGGCTGAGAGCATTGGGCCTACCCTGAGGCTGGGCCGTTGCGTGCCGGATCGCTTCAAGCTGGCCGAGTAATCACTAATCAGTATGCGACATCATTATTTCTCTACGTTTTTCTGATTTTTTTTCTTTAGTGTAATCTGTCTATTAGGTGCAAGATACAAATTGCCTAAAAAAGAGGTACAAGATACAAATAAAGCTGCTCGGTGTCTCTGTGAAGTATGTTAATTTCAAAACGCCAGGCCATGAGCAGCAGATGGATAAGAAAGGAATAAAGCAAAATCAAAATGAAAAGACATGTATTGCAAGTTTTTAGCAATATAATTTGACATAAAATTAGTCATCATGTATAAAATATTCTGATTTTGTACCGCAAGTCTATGCTATGAACTTCATCAAATCTCAATTTTTTTCATCCTCCACCACTGTGCGCGAGACTCGATTTTACGTCGCAGTGTGCATATTAATCCCGCACAAAGACATGGTTCAGCCCAATTCGGCTAACTCTAATTCTAATAGATCGAAATGGAGCAACCACATGCGGTGTCTAGCCGCGACGATGGCAGATAGGGTGGGCAAGTGGCTAAGCTTTTGGGCCGGTGTCTACCCTCTCGATAGTGTCACGCATGCGCAGCCCGCGTCAAGAAAGACTGTTGTTCACGCTCTGCCGCTGTATAGTTCAGCCACCCCTACAATTTTCGTCTGGATCCGTCACTGCAAGAGACATTGTCGAACGGCAGCATGTAAACATAGCCCAAACCAATCACAGCATTGTATTGGCAGCATGTATATCTTGTGAAGATGAATCCTTCCAACACCACCATAAAATCTGAACAGTTTTATTGCATACTGTCACTTCTGTTGGGGAGACGCACAAATATGTTGGCACCGTAATTGGCCAGCGGTTCGTGCATCCAACATCTTGTCCAAACTAAAGTAGCAAAAGAAGTAGAACATGAACAAACGTTAAAATGGCACTCCAAGTCAACTTTGATCTGTCTAAAGATTCAAAAAAAAAAGAGAGAGAGAGAGAGCATCTCGATTACCCACTGCACTAAGTGATTAAGCATCAACAAAGCATTTTTTTTTGTGAAAGGGGTCTTGACCTAGTGGTTAAGGCATCTAAGTAACACCTTTCAGGTCCTGGGTTCGACTCCCCGCGGGAGCGAATTTTCAAGGATTTAACGGCATTTGTGCTTTCAGTGGTAGGCGACGCTCCCGTCGACAGCGAGGCGCCAGTGTCACACCCGGTTTTAAGAACAAAACCGAATGCTCATCTATATGTGTGCCCAGGATCAAGTTTCACACACATAGGACAAAGTAAAGTAAAACAGATAACCAATGTCATAATTAAATCGAATATCATTATAATAAATGTCCCAAAGGACTATAAGAATACAAACGCTAGCGGAAGACTCCATAACGCCACAGGCAATCGACTGGGGGCTCCACAAGCTTAGACTTCATCACCATCATCAAGGTACTCCATCTTCATTCTCTGAGCAGCATTTCATATTTGTAGGAGAGATAGCAAGTGTGAGTACATGTCGCACTCCGCAAGTGGGGGAAAAGTATGACATGCAAGGCATTAATGAAGAAAAGCTACACATTGGTTTATTTGCATAAATGCCAACTATAACATAAGACACAGTTTATAAAGCAACCTATATTACTAGGTGTGTTGAGACTACCCATCAATTAAATTAAGTAAATTAAACCAAACTCCACAAAAGAGACAGTCCACAGAGGACAACGGTTCACACAGGACCGTGAGGGAAAAGATCACCAAGATTCATATGATTCACCCAGAAACCACCCATCCAACCAACACCCACTAATCATGTGAGATGGCCATGCCGCTCGTAACCGTGAGCACGGCTTTCATGAAAGTTTTACACTCTGCAGAGGTGGCACCACTTTACCCACAAGATAGAGATTCCCGTAGAGCCATTCCACTTCCGAGGTAGATGACCGGGGTTTCTCTACTAGCCTTTACAAAGAATGCTCCCAACAATGTAACTCGCTCATTAAGGATCCACAGCCGTACATAAGTGTTGGTTCACAGAACCCACAGTTCACACAGGACCATGACTCAAGAGCCAACACCCCAGCTGCCCCCTCTGATGCCAGGCGGTTCCCAAGATCACAAAGCATCCATTCCCCGCTCTACCAATAGCGAGTACAAAATTAAGAACATCCTAATTATTTGGCTAGCCTACCCATTATCAGTCTTGTGATGGCACTGTTGTCATGGTTACATGCTCCACGAACCGGTCCTTAGCTGATCCGAGCAAGAACTAATCACAAATTAAATTTTCACCGAGAACCATCCAAACCATCCCCTTGCTCAGACCCTAGCTTTCCAAGTTGCTAAACGGATTAGCAGGTTAACACTTAGTTAAAGTATACCATTAGTCAAGATTAACATGATAAGGTGATTGACTCCAACAGCAAAGCTAAGCAAAAGCTACCCAAAGACAACCACCATAAGCTAGGGCGACAAGGAATGATATGGAACAGGTAAAGTAGACACATAGGATTCAATATTAAACAAGCATGCATGTTTATAAAAGACACATTTAAAACATAGGTTCAGAATGGTCAAGGACACTTGCCTCAATCATAGTGTTGCTGCTCAGAGTCTTCATGTCTTGATCTTCCTCTTGATAACTCTCGAACGGGCGCGTTCTCTGTTTAACCGTAACATGCAAAGCACACATAGCACAAACAATAAGAAACAGTACACCAAACAGTACCAAAGTGCTACAAAAACAGTACTAAAAGATAGTACTCGTCGCTACGATCGCGTGAGCACAAGAATCGCTAAAAACGGAGTTAAGAGTAAAAAGTTATGAGCTTTTGAAGTTAAGGGACTAAAACAGGAAAAACAGAAACACTGAGGAACAAGGACGTACGCGTTCCCGTTGATTGGCTGCATATTTGGGAACAATAATTTACAGAAAGATGCCTTATATTGTGGAACACAACAATGACATGATGATTTGGGTAAGGGATTACCAGAAAAGGAGATCAATGGGTTGGATCATCATGGGGTCGTTCTGCGGCAGTTGGTAGAAGAATCGCGTTCCATGTTGTTTCCCATAAGATCTTGAGGAACCCTTTGGGGAAAAGGTAGAAGATTTGCTGGAACACAATTTGGTATTGGTTATGCATCAGAAAAGGCAAGGAATTGGATGGAACATGGATAGAATTACCATCAGGCGTGCTGGATGGATCCAGAACAGAAAACAGTGGTCAATGCGAATTAGATCCCCATTGATTCTGACCTCCTCTTGGCATGATTTTTGGATATGTTGTAGAGGACTTCATGGCGCACCTGCTGGTAAAATTTGGTGACATTTGGATGGATGGATCTCCGGGAACGTCGATGCCAATCTGAGCTAGTGCTGCTGGACGCGAGGGGCTGCGAGGAGGGGCGGCGGCCTGGAGGCGTGGGAGGGTTTTGGACGGCAGGGGGAACGTGGGAGGACGTGGGGGAGGCTCCAATATATATAGGAGGGGCGGTCTAGGGTTTGGGAAAGGTTTTGGGCTTGGCCCATAAGGGTTAGGGGCGAGGAAAAGGTGGGCCTTGGCCCAAACAGCATGGGAACGGGCTGTGGATGAAAGGAGATGATGGATCAGTTGAGAATTTGGCCCGAGTTGGTTTGAGGGGTGGGTGAGAACGTGGATTGGGGTCTAGGTATTCATAGGAGAGGCCGGGATAGTGTGCCAATGAAAGGAAAGGAAAGAATAGAAAGAAAAGTGCATTAATCGAACGTTAAATGCTGATTTTCTTTCCTTTTGTGTGAAAGCGTTAGGTGGAATGAATGTGGATGGGATCATATATTGGGCGTAGATTGAACGAATGTGGACGGCGTCATGTCGATATACACGAATGTATAGATGATGAGAGGTGACATTATGGAAGGAAGTAGCATGACTTATGGGGTCAGAACCGATATGCACAGATGTGAGACAGGCGATTAAGTTGGCGAGTGGAATCACGAGCGTAGACGAAAGATCTTGACCAGCCGAGTTAAGAAAGGAGCAGAAGGGGAACAAGCCAAAGAAGATTTGGCCCACAACGGCTGAGGGTTTTCTTATCTCTTTGTCATTGAAAGGATATGGAGCCGATGATGACACAGGTTCCACATGAAAGATGTTGAGGGGATGCTGGGAACAGGGACCCATTAGGAAACATATTCTGCTCCCATTCAGAAGCACAACAACAAGCGCCTCGACATTGAGGTCAAAGGCATTAGTGGCACTTCAGGGGATCGGGAAAGTGGACATCTTTAGGGTATGAGCTGGGCGCATGCTGACATGGGACAGAGACACAGACGATGTAGATCCTGAAGGCTTCCATGCTCCTATGGTCCTCATCTTCTAGTATGTTGTCGATGAAGACCGAGTACATCGTATGGTAAATTTTGGAGACGTTTGGTTGGACAGATCATCGGGAACTTGAATCGAATTGCACCATGCTGCAGCGTTGACTGGTTGTCTGCCTGCTGCTTTCTTGACAGGGCTGCTAGGACCCAAATAGAGAGTAGAGAGAACAGAGATCAAGGCAGAGAACAAAACGGCAGAATAGCAGCAAAGAGCTTTTATGGCTTGATCGAAGGAAAAGAAATCAAGAGTGGCCGACAACTCCGGAACGACATCGATACTTGGTGGCCGAAAGATGAGGAAAAGAAAAGAAATCAAGGAGGTAAAAATAGAGATCGAACAAAGATATTTGAATTGCATATTATTGATGCATGCAGATAGCCTGGTTGTTTAGAAGGTGTGGAGAAAAGAAAGGAGAAGAAGAGAATAAATTGATGACTTGGCCGAGATTGGGCCTAGGTTAAGAATAGGATTATTATCCACGATATAAACCGAAACAATTCTAATCGAGCTTTAAAAATACATTTTTTTTCACTCAATATATACCTACTGCAATCTATGCCAGCATGAATGCAACAAACACCTTACTATATCTTATATTAATTAATTAATTTCGAAAATAATTCATTTGCCTAAATAAAAGTGATAACACTCAAATAATAAAGCAAAGTTTTAAACTATTCTAAAAAGTTTTAAAATTTAGTGAAAGTTAAGTCACATTCCAAAATTTGAAATTTTGGGGTGTGACAGCCAGTGGTGACTTCGTATCTCTAGATTTGCCAGCTCAGTCTTCGAAGATGCTCATAGGGGTAGGGTTTGCGTACGTGTGTTCATAGGGGTGAGTGTGCGTGCGTTGTGAGTGTCTGAGTTGTACTGTGTAATCTCAAAAAACAAAGCATTTTTTTTGCATCCATGCATCAAATTGGAGTATAGGGAAAGCACCAAATCCATTTTCAAGATTTGATGCATGACTGCTCCAGCAGTTCCCCTAAACCCCATCCCCTTCTCATGGGTCCCACCCTTTCCCCTCTCTCTCTCCTGTCGTCCTCGCACCCCACACGCCGCTCTCAGCCGCAGCAACCCGCTGGCCGTCGCCGCGCCCCACCTGCCGCGTTGTCGCCGCGACCACCTACCGTGACCCACCTGCCGCGCCGCAGCCACGCCCCACCTGTCGCCGTGCACCCAAGCCGCCGCCCTCATGTGTGTCACGGCGAGCACGCGATGGCTGGACCGGAAAGGGGGGAAACAGTCTCGGGCCCACAAGTAGTTGGAGTAGGGGTGAGGAGAGAGATCCCCTCTATTCAGGGGATGGAAGGGAAGATTTGATGCATGGAGTAAAAGAGGGGATGGGATAGGGAAACCGCTGGAGCAAGTTTTTTGGCCTTCCATACGTCAAATGACAGTTTTTTTAGGATAGGGGAGAGGAAAGGAGAACTGCTCGAGATGCTCTTAGGAACCAGTTCTCCAAGTGTATCAGCCTCTCATCGATCCTCTCCCCACCTCGTCAGCTGCAAACATAGTTGCCAAATGTGACAATTTGTTGATGGAGCAGCTCGGAACCGGTCTTTGCCTTGTTTGCCAAACATATGACAAGTTGTTGATCAGAGACCTATCCATAGTGACAAGTCCCAGTTACTTTACATTGTCAAAAATACTCAACGGCCGGCATGAATCATGGTGGTTTCTCTGCTTTCTTTTGTTTGATGACATGAGCCCGGGTGGTTATGAATATTAGCCTCTTTATCATTACTATCATAATTCTTTGTGATGTGGACGCAAGGGATGGATCAATTGAACTAAAGTAATCATATTGGGATGGAAACGGATAGAGCCATTAAGAGCGGTCAACCAGAATTGCTCAAAGCACTTATTTGCAGAAAATGAATTGCTTTTAGAGGGGACAGTATGATCGGTGGGGGTTTTGTGTAAGACTGTAGATTGTTTTGAAAAACTGATGGTTGTACTTTCATCGGTTGCAGTTGCACTTTTAAAATTACTAAACTATACTTTATTGCCAACAGTGTTAAGGAAAGCATACTTCAATTACCAACTGTTTAAAAAGTATCCACACCTTTTGGAACTTGTTAAGAAAAGTTTAATATTTCTTTGACTTGGCTTTCAAGACTGGACTACATATATAGTTATTGCTGTCTGCATTTTGAAAACAGGAACCATAATTATTTTTATTCTGTATATGCTAATTTGATGTGTGCAATCTTTATAAAGGTGTACTTTCTACGAACTCGAAGAAAGTAGCATTATTTGGTTAGTAATCAATACAACAGTCCACAAATGTTCCTGAAATGGATAAATGACCCTCTTGTATTTGTAAAAACAGTTTCTAAAAGGATCTTTTCTCATCAGATGTTCCCAAGAGATAGACCAAATGTTAGGGAAAATTCTAATTAATTCAACAAAATTAATTAAGTGCTTTAGCAAATAAAGATGAGCGGTTATGCTCCTAATGACGATGGCTGCTTTTGTCACAGGATCCTTTGTTTAATCATACTGGCGCTCCTTATCATGAACTTGAAGCATAGAAACAAACAGATCGTGATAACGGTGGCAGTTGATAGGTTGCTTATCTATGGGTATTAGGAACGACCTTTGCACCTGTCTTGCATGACTCATGATGCTTCCTACTATCATTCACTTGCTCGTTATATAACATTTTGTAGAAAAAACCAAGCTTATTCTAGCAATGAGTTATTTTTAGGGAAATGTCAATAAAACACATACAGCTATGTCTCGAGAATCCATCTTCCCAGTTGTCGTGCGGCCCTGGCCATCTTGCCCCGTGGATGTTGTCTTCACCCGCTCAACCAATTAGGATGTAAACGTTGCGAAGAATGGTTATCTGAACTAGATTGTAAAGTTTAGGGGTCTGAAGAACCTTGATTATCTTGTTGGAAGTATACTAAGGTTTTTTTTCATGATAATCATGTTTTACGTACCATAGTGTACCAATTAATTGTTTCCACTCGATCATTGAACTTAGGTAGTTACTCGCAAAAACAAATTGAACTTAGGTAGTATTTTATAGCTGCCTACATGCATTATCTAAATCTTGTTGGTAAAATGGAAAGGCAAAGTAGTCAAAATTGGGCCAATCAGCAGATAAGTAATTACAGTACAGTTGCTTGCGTCTATTACTTCGTATTAGAAAAGATGATTATGAAATTTCGTTTACCCCGTCAACTTGTAGTGGATGACATTTGTCTTAAAGAAAAAGCTCTCAACTTGCTCTGTACATGCTGAGTCACGTGATTATCCTCATGACACTGCCCAAAGAATTTTTTATAACAATAGGAGGTGGGGTAATTTCTTTAAGATACTAAAGGAAAACATAAACGAACAGTAGGTGAGAAACATTTTGTCTAGTTGGAAACTTGGCTGAGCAATAAATGTCGTCCATACTTATTGAAAGTCACTCTGGACATAAATTCCATTGATGACTTACAATTAAACAAAAAAAAAACTCATGGTTGCTAGTATAAGTTCTTGTTATTAACATAGATTCATATATTATGCTTGTGTGGCAATTCAGGAAGCCATAATATATGTATCGATTTCACTAAATATTTATGACCATTGATTTCTACTATCGGCCTTGTTTTTTTTGGCAGAACAAACATATTTTTCTTTTACATTTTGCATTGTTATTAAAACACATAAAACATATTTTTAGGGACATGGGGTAAATTTCCACTTGCCTGATAAATAAATGTTACATAATTCATACAGTGTAGTTTGGGTTAACTATACCTTAATTTTATAGTGACCCTTCTAGTGGTTGCCATAAAAAGGATATTAGCGCCTCCCCCTCAGCTACCTAATATAGTGTTTGAAATAGTTACTGAGAACTCCACTATAGTTTCTTGAAACCATATAAGCGATGTTGTGATTAAAAAAAGAAAGAGAGAAAAAGCCATCACACAATATAAACACCTCACAGGACAAGAAAGGTTCGTTCCAGATATAACCTAGTTAAAAGGGGTCATTTTGAAAAGCATAAAGTGCAACAACCAAGTCCCTAAGGCCAAACGCTTTTGGAGAGCTTTTTTCCAAATGTCATATTACAGTTGGTTTTTTAAAGATAAAAGAAAAAATATGTCATTTTCACGCCAAACCCAACAACACAACATATATATTTATCTGCCCCTTGCACAACACAGGGCCGAGAGAGAGAGAGAGAGAGAGAGAGAGAGAGAGAGAGAGAGAGAGAGAGAGAGAGAGAGAGAGAGAGAGATGGGGCAGAGCCAATCTACATGGCCGCAGCCGAAGGCAGAGAAGTTTCAGCCGCCACCGAAGGCAGAGAAGCTTCGACCGCCGGCCAGCTGTGGCAGTGGAAAAAGGTTTCTTCGGAACACTCAACTTCGCTTTACCTTAATTTGTTCTGCAAGAGCCAGCTTATTAGTATGTTGACGTCGTCTTCTGATCTGCCTCCATCTCTACACCAGACAGGAGCAGCTGCGGAAGGCAGCAGTAGAAGATCCGAAGAAGAAGAAGAAGAAGAAGTCCTTCGATGCATATCCAAGCAAAGACAGTAACCTCGTCCTGACAGTGTCTCTGGAAGCCATCACCAGGATCGGGTGATTCAGCTAGCATGGTTATGTACGTGGCAAGCACTTTTTTTTTTCGAAACTTCTGGTATATATTAACCTCTCTTCTAATATGTGCCTGTAAAAGTGATCGAATTTGTAACCCTTTGTTGAATCCATAGAGAGAAACCTTGACTAGCTGGCTTGGTGAGGAGTGCAAATGATAATCTAAGTTTCAAGTCATTCTCGACTCGAGTTCGCATGCCAATCTTCTTCTCTGTTCCACTTACAGTCTCAGTTTATAATCAAGATCTCTAGCTAGTTTGCTATGTGTTTTGGTCTCACTGAACAATTTTGGAGGAAGATAACGAGCTGGACCATGAAACAACCTCCACTAAGATGATCTAACTGTAAAACATATATATGCGCTAACTCTACCATATTTAGTATTTATTTGTATGCAGGTCTTAATATGGGCTACAGATCTACATATTTTCTATGTTCATCACAAATAATTGGTTTCCTTGAATTTTAAAGCTGTCCAGCGCAACATGGTTTTATTGTCGGATCCTCATGATCTATACTACTCATGGATTTGACAAGAGAAATAATTATGGATCCTCATGATCTACTCCCTCCAGTTTTAAACTGACTTTAGAACAACATTTTAGTTCATTTGACATAGGAAGTAGTGAGTTTTGAAAGAGGAAGTATTCACAAGTACCGCTGACAATTCCTACGCGGATGAAGGTTTATTAGCTTCAGTTTCTCAAAATAAAATTTAATGATTCACTTCTAAATAACTTGGTTGCCTTTTAGGATTTCATTTTAGCTAGTCCTATCTAGCATTGCACGTTGAGTCTTTTGAAAGTTGGAAACTTACTAAATTCACAACACTCCTTGACTTTTTCAGGCTCTGATGATGATCGGCAAACACCACTTTGTCTGCTTCTAGTTTCTAAAGGAGGAGGATGCAGCTGCCTAGCCTTTTTTGTCATCTATATACAAATTTGAAATCGCACTGTCACCCCCTGTAGTTTTACAAAATTATATCTTAACCTTGCTATGAATTTCTTCACTAATTAAGTAGTTAAGACCGTTTAATCTGTGGACCTATTCTTTCAGGCCCTTACATGTTTTAGAAATGAAAGTCCTTGTATCTGTGAATTGTGTATTATAATCGGAGTGTTGTGAGTTTAATTATAAAAGGACACCGTGTGAGTATGCAACCACCCCTCTTGCTTCGGTCCTAGCTTGAGGGACTTTGTATGGACCGCTCTCTTTTCCCTATATAACTAAGATACGCGGCTCTCCTGCGTGTTCGAGAAAAGAAAAAAAATAATCAGAGTGTTTGGTTGCAATCTACAGCTGCCATATAATATAAAAGCGATGAAAGATGACGAATTGGAACTATTTCCCCAAAAAAAAAGGAGTCAAATTGGAACTACATGATGAATGAAACACTGAACAGATCTATATTTGCAGGGGAACGTATCAGGTGGAAACCAACCTCTCCGTGCAAACTATGGAAACTTCAATCTGAGCCACATGATGTTGATCCAAGGGGGGCGCTCAGGGGAGGTGGGAGGAGTGATTTACAAGCTTAGGGGATGTGGAAGGGGTGATTTGCAAAGTCGCTTTTGCAAATCACCTCTCGCACCTCTCTTGAGCGCCCCCTTGGATCAACATCATGTGGCTCAGATTCAAGTTTCCATAGTTTGCACGGAAGGGTTGGTTTCCACCAGACGTAGAAACTTCACATACTCAACTGCCTTCTCCAACATTGTGCTGAAGGTTCAAAATACCTTTCAGAGGAGATCATATTTGTGAACAGTATCAAAGCTTATTACCTTTGTGTCATTAGGACTAGCTCTTGATGTATCACAAGAAGTTAGGAGATCGTGAAACTCATCTTTGGGCACTCTCGAGGTTCGTAAAGCTGCGGAGAAAGCTAGAGGAGGTGCCGAGGAGGTTTAGGTCATGTGAGTGTTGTAGATCTTAGGCCCTAAGTCGCTTAGTTCCTCTATTTTTATGTTATGTTTACCTGTCTGCTTATTTTTAATTCTTCTTCTCAATGAAATACGCGCTCCCCGCTCCACACATTCTCAAGAAAAAAAATGATCCTCGCCCACTTCTTCTGCTTCAAACATGGACAACAATGATCAGAAACCAAAACCTGACGCTTCAAGATCAGCATAAATATGATAAGATTCGACAAATCAGCAGCCTTTGCATACCGACATGAGTCCTTATCTGACTAAGAATTGGTGTCTTCACTAAGAATTGGGGGTTGTTGCATAGTAGAATTTGTGACTATGTGAGTTGTACTTGCAAAAGGTCAGATTTTTTTATTCCTTTATCTAAAAAGAAATAAAAGAGGTTGCAGCAGTACAGTGGCGTGTTGCATGAATCATGATTCATGACGGCATGGATCAACTGTCTGTTTCTCTTTTGTTAAGACAACATGCTGAAAAAGAAAAAGAAAAGGAAAAGGAAAAAAGGGGGGAAGGAGCCCTAACATTCAGTTGAGGGAGAGTGTAACCCAGTAATGTCACATGAATCGGACAGGAAGTTAACAGTAAATAATTTAGTTTCGCAAGAAAACCCAGGATTTTGGGGGGGGGGGGGGGGGTGTGGAAGAATCTAAAGGGCGGCTCCAAAGAAATTTCATAGGATTTGAGTAGAAAACAGATCATAACGCCCAATTTCTTAATTCTTTGGTTTCCAGCTAGACAGCTCATGGACAATTCTGCTACTGCTAGTTCGCCAATTTGATACAGGTGGAAACCCAAGAATTACAGGTTTAGTACAATGGATAAAAGAACAAGCCGACAAATGTACTGAAGCCCTATCTCTGAATTCTCTAAACATTGTGGACTGATCTATCAAATCTACGATCGTTGATCGCCTTCACAACTGCCACCGCATCAGTCTCCACGATCAGGCGTTCCATTCCTAGCTGCTTTGCATGTTCCATCCATGTTCCATCCCCTTCAGACAGGCTAAACTTCATCATGTATTGCGCCCGTCAGAAGATCAGCACTACCGGTCCCTGCCAGGGATAAAAGCCAATTTATCTTAGAATGCGCTTTCCATCTTACTCTTCTCGGTGTGCTGCTCTCTTGGGATTGTTTGTTCATAGCTTTGATCGATGCCTACTGGTGGAGAAGGCCATGAGACTAGCATTACCTAACTCCCAAAATTACTCATCCGACCGAGCAGACCCATTCAAGCATAAACGAATTCAGGTGGTATATAACAAGATAGCTCCACATCTCACACGGTACAATATTGCAACTAACTCATGTTCAACATCCAGATCATTCAGTTATCCAACATAAACATAAACCAGAGTTCACTAGCAGGCTCTCAGCAAACATCTAAATTACAGGAATTCAAAATACAGCTATCAAATGATGCATTTCTTCAGACCAGATGAGGTTACCATCACTGGCACGCAGCCCACCAGACTTCAGCGGTACTGCAATAGAAATAGAATTGCAATTTGTCAGAACTCTTGCGGTAGAAAGAGAAAGAAAATCGAAAAACTTAAAAACTAGTGGTGCCCCTAACAAACATAGCAATTACACATACAACTCAGCTCCTAAGTGTAGAAGGTATGTAAACTACTGTAACAATTATGACAGGAGTACCAATTGTAAAGGAGTGCACAACGCTACGCAAAACAGTAGGACTTGTGAAACAGATAATAAAGCACCAGAGCAAAATTAGCAAATTAGTTTGGAGGCTCGATCCGACTAATGGAACACTATTTGAGTTAAGCAAGCAAATTACATGCTACTATTTAGCAAAATTTAATGAAGTATCATCTATGGGTTGGTTCAACCAGAACACTGATCTGGAAAACATTTTCCACACGAAGCTTAAGAGTGCAACTCTTGTTACGCTAATTACAAGCAACGCCCATGATTATGTTATTATTATACCAGCAGAAGCTGCAAGCATACACATTTCCAACATCAAATACTGTTCACAGCAATCAAATGGGAGCATAAGGCATACCTTGATGAAGCCAATGTCCTTGGCGTTGCTGCGGAAGCACTGGCGGCAGCACATCAGTCCATACTTCCTGATCAGTCCATGAGGGTTCGCGCAGACACGGCTACAAGGTAAAAAAAAATAATAAAGTCGGTACAGCCGTTTCGCAGGGAAAAAAACTCGCAAAATCAAAGCGCCGCTCCGACGCACAAGAACCATACAAGCTACTAAAATCTCAAAGCAGTCTACTGTCTACAATATCCATCAACGAAGATGTCACACTCTTCCGTCGTAACGCATAAAAGAAAACATTTTTATCAGCAGCCAATTTTCCCTGCACCATGATCCAAATCGAAGCAGGCTAGTATACAGCAACGAAGCGATCCGACAAACTAATACAGTCAACGGTACTAACCATCCTAACCAAAACTGCATCTCAGAAACTGCTGCTATTTGTCGCGAACAGGACAGGAGAGGGATCGATCGAGGGAGAAGAGACGGTCCGTACCACACGCGGGAGCCAGGCCCGTAGTTCTTGGGGTGGGAGTTCCACACGTTGGAGTGCCCCATCGCCGCCTTCCTTCGCCGCGCCGCCGCCGGCGGAAACCCTAGCGCTCGTGAGGAATGAGGAGATGGTGGCGAGTGGCGGCTGCAGGAGGAGAGAAGGGGCTTATATAGTGGAGGCGGCGCAGTAAACCCTAATGCACGAGCCGGTCGAGTCGGTTCTCCTCTTGGGCTGTATTGGGCTATTTGGGCCGCATCTTTTTATTTGAGCCGATTTGGGCCGCAGCTTTGCACGACGACGACCCGTTTTATGGAAGAAGTCACTCTCTCAACTCTTATAGGAGTTCTAATTTTTACTTTCAATTACAAAACCGGATAGTCTGACTCCCTGAACTTTAGTATGCGGTGTAAATCCACTCCCTCACTGGTATTGTGAGTGGTTTTGTCGATGTGGCACATGTAGGACCCAAGGCGACACGTCATCTTCTCTTTTCTTATTTTATTTCTCTCTTGTTCCTCTGTTTCTTCTCAACTGACAGAGCGCGGCCAAGTCTCAAAAAAAAAGAGCCTGGCCACTCCTCGATCTGCGCTGCCGGTGCCCTGCTACTGCCCCGCCGTCACCTTCCGTGGCGCCCTCCGCAACATCGTGCACCTGTGGGGGCGAATCGTGAGGATCCCAATGGCACGATGGAGAGAGAAGCTGAGGATCGATCGATACTGAGTAAGGTGCTTCCTCTTCCTGTCTACCATGAACAAGCTTTGGGAGCTCAAATTGACATGGGGAAAGGCAGTAGGGCAGCCGTGAAGGTGTGGAATCGAATATTTGGGCTATGGCGCATCCATTTGTGGCAGCGATTTGGATTAGGGACATGGGGACGATGGTTGATTTGGGGAAGAGGCAGCCACAGCTGATGGAGCTCGGTGCTAGTTCGGGAGAGGGAGGGAGACAGCTAGGGACGGGATGGTGCTTATGAGGACGACGGCTCGGTGCGGCTGGGACGAGGCGGAGCTCAATGGTGTTCAAGCCGGCTTTGGTAGCCATAGACAATGGCTCGGACAAGCTGCGCTTCGATAGTCATGGCGTCAACAGCGAAGCAGCTGTACTCGGGTCGCCGCGCTCGTAGAGCGACGATGCAGCAAGCACATAGCGAGGTAGACGGGCAGTGCTCGATGCGACCAAAGCGGCAGAGGCGGCGTGGGAGATGCCATGGAAGAGATGAACCGCCGCGCGCAAGATGTTCGACTGAATGCCTCTTTGGGACAAACAGGAGGAGGAAGAGAGAGAGAGAGAAAAGACGTGATGACGTGTCGCCTGATAAGAGGGGTCCACATGTGCCACGTCGGACAAAACCGCCTACAATACCGGCCAGGAGTGAATTTGCACCGCATACTAAAGTTCAGGGAGTCAGCCTACCCAGTTTTGTAATTAGAGGTAAAAATTGCAACTGCTATGACAATTGATGACAATTGAGGGAGGCAAAATAGACTTCTTCCCCGTTTTATCGACTCGTGTCCCCCTCTTCGCTCCGCCGCCACCTCGCCTCGCCGTCGCCGCTTCGACCATGTCCTCCGCCGGCGGTGAGGGCTCGTCGCCGTCTCGGAAGGTACGCGCTCACCTTGCTTGCCTCATCCCCCTGTCGTCTCTGCTTTCCCGCTCTCTTACGTACGTCCCGCCTAGTGCTTTCTTGTGGCAGGGGAAGGAGAGGGAGGAGGATGGCGCCGGCGGGAGCAGCCGCCGGGAGGAGGGGGTTGAGGTGTTGGAGCTGGAAGTGGATATGGGCGACCTCTACGGCTCGTCGGCTGGGTGGGTGGAGGCGCGGACCAGCTGCCCGCACCTCCACACCATGCCGGCCGCCGGGGCCGACGACCTAGCGCGCGTGCCACCGCCCGACTCGCCGTGCTGCAGGTTCGGCTCAACCTCCCGAGAATTCCCTACAGTTCGATTTGGGGGTAGAGAGGACTGAGACTGTTAGTGGAGCAAGCAGATGGATAATTTGCTGTTACTTCGTGTAGCAAGGCGATTACTTGAAGTGAGATGTGACTTGATACGATGTGGCAAGACAATTACAAGTTTAGTGCGTATCAGTAGTTTCATTGGTTCAGAGAAACACATTTAGGTTGCTAATAACTTAGTGCCTGTACGTGTAGCTGAATTATGTCGGGAAATTTTCGTCCCTTTTGTAGGAGCGAAGGAAGGTGCAGTTGTTGCTGCATTCCTCGCAACACATTTTACATTGCTAACAAGGTGGGAACATGGTGGCTCTGCAGTTGTTTGTTCTTCTTCCAATTTGTGTTCACTCCCGGCTGATCATCTGCTTTTGTTCAGATAATTAGTACTTAGCAAAGATTAAGAAGTGATGGTATAGGCCTGTCAGGAGGAGTGCAGAAGAGAGTTCAAATTTTCTCTGCTTGTTTCGCTAAGAACTTCTGTAGAGTACATTAGCATTGCATATAAGTATTGGTTCATTTATGCCAGTGGTGAGTGGAAAATTGTTGTATATACAACAACAACAACAACAACAACAACAACGTAGCCTTTTGTCCCAAGCAAGTTGGGGTAGGCTGGAAAATTGTTGTATATACAGATGAGAATGTTTCATTGGTTCTTAAGTTTGGGATGTGCCTAGAAGTATTGTAAGAGTGAAGAACAAGGGTTACTTGCACTAGTGTCCAGCAGTGGAGTTGCAGTTGATGGTTCTTTTTCTTCCACTATGTTTCATATTTTCTCATAATGAGCTATGGTCCGTGTCCAAAATATTGTGTATTTTATTCACATCTAGGCTAGCAGCTAAATTACATTTAACCTCCAATGGCTGGAGCACAATTTGGTTACCTAGCTGATCTTGGTTGAAGTGCTGTACATCTTGTGAGATGGTGATTCACTGATGCACGATGCTTTAGATTTTCATTTATGAGATTTTTAACAAGGAAATTTTCATGCAGATGTCATCATCCTGCTGAAAACTGGTTGTGCTTGATCTGCAAAGATGTGTTGTGCAGTCGTTTTATCAACAAACATATGTTGTGCCATTATCAAGAAGCAGGACACTGCCTAGCTCTGAGCTTCAGGTGAATTATATTTTGATCACACAAGAATAATCCTTGGTTCTATGTAAGACTTTGTTGATTATGCTTGATTTCAGCCTTTGCTTACTAATAAGTATGAATAAACTCTTGAAATGTACTGGCTTATCCCTAAATACATGATCAAATGCAGTATTTCAGTTTCACCTGTTCGACAGGTGGACTGCTGATTAGTGTATCGGACCAGTGACCACTGAATAACCTTACTGCTCATCAGTGTATGTTTGGACGCTTTCTTTGGAAAGCAGTACCGCACATGGAAGAAGAAACAAGCAGAGTCTGATGCGGATAGAAGTGGCTAGATAGTAGTTAGTTGGGATTCTGTTAGTTGCTTGCATGATAAGTTAGTTTTGTTCAGAGTAGCCTAGTCGGTTAGACAGTTTGTAATTGGTACAGTTAGTAGTTGTAATCAGGATCCCTGGCTATATAATGCCAGCCGTGTTATGAAACACGCAAGCAGGTTAATCCCTGTTCTCAGAGCCTCTACAGAGGGCGAGTTGGATTGACTTGCCAACTCGTTCTCTTCTCCAAACTCCCTGCTATATCAGTGTATCAGTCTATCTCTAGTTTTTTAAATGTTGCATGGCACATGCATCTTTTCTGGTGCATGTTTCAAACAAATCACTCAATGAATGCATGACCAGTTGATCACTTGCTACTGGCTAGTCTACCTTGAGCTAAGAAACAGGAAGATAACTGATCCTTTAGAGATTATACAAAAAAACAAGAAAGTTCTGAACTTTGCTACATAACTAAATTGTTGGTCAAAAAATGGGAGTTTCTAACCAATTTGATTACTCATGCTAAACATTATGTATGTAATGTTAGTTTCACTATATGATTGTTATCTTTATGCTGCATCTTCTGGACATAATTTGATTACTCATGCTAAACATTGTGTATATAATGTTCTGCAGTGATTTGTCAGTCTGGTGTTTCGCATGTGACTCGTACCTTGATGTCCAAGCCATTTTGGAACTGCGCCCAGTTTATGAGGTTGCACATTTGTTGAAGTTTGGGGAACGTCCACCTTTTCGAGCGATTGATGAATTGGATTTGAGTGGAGGAAATGGAAGTTCATCACAAGCCTAGTTATCTATCTTCAGTTACCGAGTTTTCTTTTTATGATGCTTCAATCGGATTAACTTGGTACTTGTTAAGCTTTGGTGCGATATAAATCAGCTTAGTTGCCCTGTTTTTTTCCTCTGACTTTCGGTTAGTTTTTGTAGCAACTTTAAGCTTCCTTGATGTCCAATGTGACGTAGTTTCATGTATTGGAAATGAAGTGAATGCGAAGTGTAAAGCACTATTGACCTTTGAAGATAATAAAGTTGTTATAATTGATTTGATTTGGACATCTTACAAGTGTTCAACCCTGTACATCTTTGGATCTGGCTGCTGGTCACTGGCGTAACTATCTACTAAATAAAAGAAAAGAAAGTTTAGGTATGTTTCAGTTGACTTTAGTTACGATATGACACCTGCCTCGTCATCCTCTAACAGGCCTTTTTTTATGCGCTTATATATGCAGTATTCCAGGTCACCATAACGAATTCATGTAAAAATGAAAATGCATACTGTGCATGTCACCCTCATGGAAGATATAGTTGTATTTGGACACTGGTGACTTTCTGATCTAGATATGATAATGAGAAATGATTTCAATTGTGACGACACTGCAGTTGGAATTTCCGTCTCACTTTAGGGAATTGCTCCCTCTCGAACTTCAAGATCAACTACAGTACACAGCTTACCAAAAAAATGTTTTATTTATAGATCCCAACTGTTAGATGATAAGCTTCTGGGAGGATAAATTCTGACATGAAACTTGCCGTGTGGCTTTTGCTTTGGCAAAATGATTGATAGATACTCATTCTTTCGAGTTAGTGTGATGCCATCCAATGTTCCTGAAGTGATAGCGATGTCGATTTGCCACTTGCCTAACAGTTTGTCCAATCAGACGTAGAAAATATCTGAGCGTTTGTTATCAGTCGTGTACTTGGTGAGATATGGTGGATGGTCATGCTACTGTGATGTTATTTTCCTTTTGTAGCGATAATATTTTGCTTGAGTACTAAGTAGCATTAGCCACTATTACTGTTAAATGCTGCCACTATCATGTCTCGTCCTCCCTAATGCTTGTTTGACCGTGCTTGTGATAATCGATCTTCAATATATGTAAATGTAATTGCTCCATATCGGTAAGCCTCTTGCTGGCTCCGAAGTTCAACAGGTTGGTTAACAGGACAAACTGAAATACTCTATCACCACAAATTAAACACCCTAGACACGTATTCCTGTGGTTCCATTTTACTTTATTATCACTGCAGTTTTTTTCTTTTACATGTTGATTTTGACTTCACATGGAAAGGGACGCTGCTCATTGGTATTCTATTGTTCTGGGTATTCGATATCTAGATATTCCTTTCGGGTGAAATTCACTTCCAGTCATATTTCTAAACTAAGTTTAAGTATTGACACTGTGACCTATTGCAACTGTCAAACATGTATTGTATTCATTTCTTCATACGGAAAAAAAAAGGAATGTGAAGGCTTTCGTTCACATCCATGTGTGTTTGAATCTTAAGACATAAGAGACTTCAGATTCCTTTACAAAATATTTCTTTGTTACCAGGTTTTGTATTTAATAGAATTGTTCTCAGTTGCAACCAGTATTACAAATAAGATGCAAAAGTTTCTTCTTTGTTTTTTGAGGGGGGAAAAAATCTAAAAGTTATGCGCACCTTATTCTCAGTGGGCACAAAACCATTGAAGTTTACATCTGATCACTGAGTAGTTGAATAGTGATGATATGTTCAAGGTACCGTCGAGTTCCTCTAACCTTTTGAGATATGGTTCTGTAACATGCATGTTCAGATAGGACAAGTGTGCGTTAGTAGTTGGCATCGGATTGGTTTTTCATCACAGGTTGAGGACAAACAGGGAGAGGTTTGCTTAGGGCACTTACCTAAGGCTTCCAATTGTTTGGTCAGATGTCCATGTCAGTAGCACAGCAAATGCTGCCATTAACTGGTGAGTGTCAACATCAGTGGAATCGGATCCTCTGACTTCTAGTTAAACAGGTGCGGCATTCGTTTCGTCATGTGTACCGTCTGATCGGAATTTTGGACAGTTGGTATCGAGAATTCGAGATGCCTTCCGTCTTCCATCTATATCATCTGATCAAGAACTGGACGGTGCATAGGATGTGCCGTGATGACGCATTGCAAGAACTTCTGAATTCCTTGTGTTTTGGAAGTGCGATCACTCTTTTGTTTGTCGCGCCATATGAACCATCATGGATGCGCAGATGTCGAGCTTCCTGTAAATGTGCCCTTTTGGGTCAGATAAGGGATGGCCAATTGGCATCAAGCAGTGATGTTGAAGCCATGAGAGTTAAGCCAATGATGCAGAAGAGAACATGTTGAAGTGTCATTTTTAGGTCAAGGAAAAATTTCCAGCTATCTCAATTTGCTTTGCCCAACGAAAAGGTGGCCCTTTTGAGGACTCCGATCAGATCTAATGCACTTTGTTGCATCAGGTGGTGAGACGTTTGCAGCTGCAACTGCAACCATACGCATGTGCAGTCTTAAGTTGATGCTTTGGGACCATGCGTGCCACGCTCAACATGCCAAGTTGGAAAAATGCCTCTGGCGTACTCCTTTATACGTGTCAGTAACTCAGTATTTTATCGTTTATCCTTTGTCTTTATGGCCTAGGCTCTTTTCTTCTTCTTCTTCTTCTTCTTCTATTTGATAACGTGGCCTACGCTAGTTGTAATCACACCATAGCAAAGGCACAAGAGAGATGAATCTAGGCAACATCCCAAGTTCATATGGTTGCTTCTTATACCAACAAAATCTAAGGTTTTACTTTAGTCAGGTTCCACTTGGAGCATTGAACTAAATTCATGCCAAAAATCTTTGTTCCAAATTCCTGGGATGATCGGATACACAGTTGGTATCTTTGCGTTCTTTCAGGTTTTCCTTTTCTTTCTTTTTCCTTTATTTATTTTTTTTTACTCTTCTTGCTAGGTCTTGTGAGTTTCATTCCTAGCCAACCCCAACTTGCAACTTTGTTTTTGTTTTATCAAATACACAGTTGGTGTTGGAGAATAATGGTTCCACTCACCATCTTAGTTGGGGCTTTTGAGGTCAGGATGTTTTGGTTTTAGGGGGAACCATTTATATTTAGAAAATTCTAGTTACTTTTAGAGGAAAAGTTCTCTGTGTCCTTACTATTATTTTTGTGCAAAGATCCTTCTACGGCATGTTGATGTATAAACAAACATGTTTGCTGCACGGTCATGTTGGTGGATGGTTAGATCATGGGTGGTGGATCAGAATAAGTTGGCGTACGAATGATATGTTTGTTTTCTGCCTTGAAGAGGAATATTTCTACTTGATCATTGAAGTGGTTTTGTTGAATCATGATGTTCCCCTAGTGTCAGAGTGATCTTTGCATATGCGTAAAGCCACTTTTGTGTTGGGCATGTTAGGGTTACCTTAGATTTTTTTTTTTTTTGGTGCGGGTAAGGGTTATATTAGATATTATTTGAAGAAGTACATGACGAGATGTAGCTCACATTTAACCAACCAACAGAATTATTTGAAGACATGCAAGCTCTCTAAAACCACTGAACTTTGTGTAAAAGCCAGTTGAGAAGCATGCAACATCTCGTCATGTACGCAGACTGAAGAAACCATTAGTTTTTAAATTTGCAATATGAATTTTCCATTTCTCACGAAAATTAGACCGGTTTCTGGGAAACTCATGTTCCAAACAGGTTCAATCTTAGTTATGACATAATCTGGCAGATTGGTCGGCCAACACAAAATGGCACCACCAGCACCAACGAATAAAGATAAGAGATGAGTCATAAACCATGATGGACTGATAGCTACAGTGCGTGTCTCAACCCAGCTTTTGATCGCTGCACAATGTATGGTAGGCACCCAGAAAATGCGGCCTGAAAATTCTCCGAAATATTTCAAGCGCGACAGCACATGCAGACAACAACAGTGACCACCAGATAATGCTTCTGGAACACGAGCTTTTTTGTGAGCCTATCTATCCTTTTGACCAAACTTTTATGCGACATGCACAATTCCTTCTCTGACTGCCAATCTTTAGTTTGCACTTCGCAGGATGGACGAGCAGTTCATTCCACTAGCTCTGCCTGGTAGTTTTTGCCTTATCTAAAGTACTTGCAATCCAAGTAGTTTAACAGATTCGCCAGAGTGTTTCACAGTACTAGGTTTAAAATTTCTAAGGGTCTACTCCCTCCAGTTTTAAATTATTGACGCCATTGATTTTTTTCGCTACGTTTGACCATTCGTCTTATTCAAAATATTAGTTCAAACATGCAAAGTTATAAGGTATATTTTAACTTTCTTTAATGACAAAACAAATCATAACAAAATCTATGATAATTTTTAAAATATTTTTAATAAGACGAATTGCTGCTTGGGCCATCTGGAAAGTTCGAAATGCTAAAATTTTTGATGCTATTAATCCAACCTTTGGAGCTTGGTGGCATCTATTCAGAGAAGATGTGCTACTACATTCCATCAAATTTTCGCAGCAAGATCGGCACGATTTGCTGAATTGGCTAGACCACTTATAATTGTACTACGCTGCCTGTCCTTTTTAGCTCCCTGCTTCCTTTTATTCAGTCTAGTTTTCTCTCTTTCTTTCTTTTTTCTTCTTTGTAAGGTAAGTTTATCTGGAACCTGTTGAACTGTTTGCTTAATGAAAATTTTGTGGGGAGCTCCCCCACAGTTTCCTTTCAAAAAAACAACGGTAAGAAAACCTAATCTTACAAGAAGATAAAAATAGCGGAGTTGCTATTTACGCTAGCAAGATTTTGGTACATGTTGGCACCTTGGTCCCTCTGACAGAAGACAACTACTAACAAGTTGAGTTAGTTAGGCTTGAGATGAAACTCAGTTAGTCACCTGAATTTAACTTTTTCCCCCCTGTTCTATTCCCCAAGGATTAGGCACTAATGGCTGTACAGCGAGTGACCAATGGTGGTGCTTGAAAATGCATGCTGGCCCCAAATCTATTGCAGCAGGAGCCCCACCAAGCATGGATGAGGCCGTGCGCCTCCTCAGCCGGCAAGGCGTGCTCCACTGTCTGGGGACCCTCATCTGAGGTGAACAACAAGAGACTGGCTTTCAGGAGAAAGATTCTCCCCACACCACCATCAAGTGGCTTCCTTGTAGTGTTTCACTTAGAAGCAGCATTCTCCTTTTTCTTTTCTCTGTTTTTCTTTTGGGAGGGATATGTAGAGCACCTGCCAACTAGTTTGATGTTCTGCTTAAAAGAAAACAATAAGTATTCTCTGTGTGTGTGTGTGTGTGTGTGTGTCTGTGTGCGTGTGTGTGTACAAGATAACATGTGCAGTTTATGGCGGCAGCTCCCTCAAACCCGTTGCTTGGAATTAGTCTGGTGTCAGGATGTTGTTTGGCCAAGCTTCAGCCTATGCCAAGATGAAGGGAACAGAGTAAGAGAAAAGCTTTTCGCTACAAAAAACAAGAGTACGATAACATTCAATAAACTAGTTCACTGCAACACATCCCCTTCAGGCGAAATGTTGTAGATTCATTCATGACTCTTAATTTTCCAAAAGAGTTTTTTTTTTAATGGGACGACAGAGTTTACATTGAAGCGAAAAGTTGGAAGGAGCTATCTTAATGCGAGTCTTGTGAAAGAAATTAACTAAAGATGTTGAACATGTAGATTGTGGTCCTAGAAATCATTTATCATCAATGTTTGGATGCAACACAAATCGGTGGAACCAATCAGATCCTAGGTTATTTGAAGTGTTATTGCGCTCAACTGCAAAATTGCTAATAAGTATTCTCCATGCGCCTTCATATGACAAAAAATGTGTAGATGAACCCAGCAATAGGTTTATCATTTTAGGGGGCTGGTTGATGTGCACTGCTCAATTATGGTCCAAAAGAGAAATCGAATTATTAAGTGTGGCCAAGCGACATCGTCGATAAGCATTTCTTTACATTACAAGGTGACGGAAACCCACACACACAGCACAAGTCACACACTCGCGAGTATGTCCTTATATATTATCACACCTACAAATTACTACTCTGAAAATAGTTGCTAGTGCATGTGTAAATTGTTGACACCAGGATTTGGACCCTGGTGGGTGGAGCAGTACCATCACATTTGAAAGGTATAACTAGGTTTCGTAAGATCGCAAATACTCCTAAATGAGATGAAAGACACCACACATGGATGCTTGGACCCATGTGCAATCTCAACAGCTTATAAGATGATGGGTTTGGAGGTAGGTAGATCTAGAGGTTTTGTTTTCTTCCCGCCAAGCACAGAAGGAATAGACTACCCTGGCATGGCATCTTATGTATACGATGACATCACTCTATCATAGAGCCGCTCTTATATGAAGCTCATAAATAACAAGGCCAGCTTGCCAGATTGGTGACCGCATTTTCTCGAAGGTTTGTGTATGCACGCCTATTACATAAAATGAGCGTATGAAATATGATTCGGCCTTATTCCTGTCATCGGGGAAAAGCAATATCGTGTGGATTTTATCATAATTATAAGATGACTAGAGATGATTTTGCTTACCAAATTGTGTCGTGCCTTTTTTCTGCAGCCTTCCAATCCAAGAAAACATCATTACGCATGTTCATCTTCATATACTTTCCAAAGTCCATCTGAAACACCATTTCCCATGATTTCTTGTCGACTTAAACCCACCCAATGATCCCAACCTCTCAGTTGCTATGGTTGCGTGTGGCCAATTTCCGGTTGCCTTTTAGAGGAACCACCAGGAGTTTGAATCACTTCTTTCAAAACAAAAAGATGTCAAAGGATTGAGTTATTATGTCAAGTTCTTTTAAGAAATATAATCAAGTCTTTCAAAGGTAAATTCACTACAAAATTGATTGACTGACAGTTCTCATGGAATGCCCGTCAGTGGAGTTCTCTGCTTTAACAGGGTTTCTTTTCTACCGCATTGACTAATAACCGAGAACAAGCTAGATATCCTCATGGCAACTTCACAACTAACTAAAACACTTCATATACGGTTTTTAAAACGAGAAGCATAAGTAAGCGTGAACTTAAACCATTTTATTAGTGTAAAGAATATGTAACTTTGCAACTAGTCTTTTATCTTCCTCCGTAAATTAATTCACATGGAGGATGTACCAACAGCAGCAACTAAGAAACAAAGAACAGTGCTTCCAATAATTCAGGCGACAAAAATACTGTGCCCGTTAGCATCAAACAAAATCACACATCCTCTTACCCAGAGGTCAAGTCTCATCTACAAGATCCAGCTAATCCCCGGGTAGAGAGGTGACAGAGACCCGCATCTGATGGCAATGAGATGGAAAGTGACAGGTCTGACACTATGGTCTGGAACTAATCATACAGCTCTGGATTTTTCAGGTCCTCCTCACTTGCCCAAATCCCTGAGCATGAATGAGCACAAGTCCCCAGTGAGAATGAGCAGTTGCATGCCTCACATAGTATCTGAGTGTGTGGTGTGGTGTGCGTGGGGGGACCAACACATGCATGTTATTGTTACCAACCACTCCACATAACTCATCACCCAATCACATTGCCAAATCTTGAGGCTGCATATCAAGCCAACACAAGATCCAACTTCAATTCTGAATCTGATCAGGATTGACTGCTAGCTGGATCTAGGTTTTGCTTGGTTCAGATAAGAGTAAAGCCTGCAGGTAGAGTCTTTATACATATACCACTGTAAAAAAATAACCTGGTAAACAGCGGTAAAATTTGTTGTCGTTACATTCCTGATGTCGTCGCCGTGATCCATAGGGGTTCCTTTATAGTAATACTTTTGCATGTGATGCTAACGTAGATGTTCTGACTTCGGCTGATAGTAATATAAGTGCATAGTATATTATTAGGGACAAGTGGTGATGATAATCTTAATCCAACGAACATGTCAGTGTGAGATCTAAAACATCGCATGCCTAGTTGTCTGTTCAGTGATCCTTCTGAGGGCATGATCCACAAAGAACATTGAAAAACAGAACAGCTATACAACCCAATGGAGAGCACCAGCATCTGCATAGACCACTGAGAAAGAAATTTTAAATACAACGACTGGCACAGATCCATAAACAGATGCGACACGGAGTTATTTGGGGGGGATAAAACAACATCAAACAAAATCCCTAAACGTGGCATCGGTTTGGGGTGCTTAAGAATTTCAGTTTTGCAAGCAAGAATATAATAGCCAGGGCTTCTTATCTTGGCCCTATCCTTTTCTTGGCACTACATAGGAGCATCTTTGGGGCCTTTATCACATATGAACTCCATTGGCCTAGGTGACATGGATTTGTTTGGCACGCCCACGGGGCCCCACCATGACAGTAAAACTAATGACAGGAGAGAATCTTAAATCGCCTCCCCCTCCCTCCCTGCCTCACCAGATTTGATACATACCAACCTTGCTGCTCTTGCTTCTTAGCAGCACCAAAAGTTTGGCCTTTGCCCAGGAAGCAGGAGCTGCCAGGAGACTTCTTCTGAGAGGCGCTTTCCATCTTCAGAGGTATCAGCAGTGCGAATTCTGAGACAGAGGTAAGCACAGAGCCCTGTGTTCTTTACTTGTTCTCTGTTCTCTCATCTCATGACCTTGTTTTTCGAAGAACTGCTCTTCAGCTTTCATGACGACAGTTCTGAAAGTTTTGATATCAGTTTCTTCAGTGTTCTTTGCGCTCTCGTAATTTACTGTTCGAGGATTATGGTGCATCATCTTCCCTTATTTCTTCCAGAATTATGTCTACCTGAATCAATCATTTGTACAGTTTAAGGGCGTTTCTTTTCTAGTTTTGGGCATAAAGATGTGGAGCACAGTTTCTGTTTATGCATCAGTGTGTCAGCGGGGGACAATAAGATATCTGCAGAAAGCGCAGACAGGCAGAAACAAGGGATTAACAGCATAATATAAGATCCATAACCAGCCCAACCTTGAAATTCCATCTCGGATCAGTCCTATTAGATTCCTTCTCAACTGCTGTCCAAGTTCATTACCACTATATACGATAAAAATAAATTATTGCATGAGCCACAGCCAGCATCCACGCTATTTGCTCTCCAAAACTTAGAGCAATTATGCTGGAGAAAATGACTCATTCCTTGTATTCATCTTTATCGATATGTCCCGTCGCTAACCATTCGAGCCTGATCCCAAATAATTTTCGATATTTCAGACCAGTGCACTTGCAGGTGTAAAGCGCATAGGACAATTGTAAATTGAAACCTTAGATTGCATACACCCGTAACAATGCAGCATTTACTGTGATATCTTTGGATACTCATTCACCTAACTGTAGCTAATTAAATGTCTCACCGTACCAGTGGCTATCGGCTGATCCCTATATATGAATAAGAGAGCTCTCCAAAGATGAAATACATAAATTCAGAGAGCTCACATGAACAAGACATGCAACCATAACTTGTTCATCATTCCCTTGCACAAAGCTTCAGTAATTGCAATACATATATCACACCATCTCATGTCCATTTCTATTAATTGTGATATAAGCAACCACTACAATTCATCTGTCATGCTCTGATGAAACAGGTTAGAGGCAGGCCAAAGCAGATCATAGGTCAGGAGTGGACAGAGATGGAGAAGGAACACATCAAGGTTGCCATCCTGAGGCAAGAACAGACATTCAGACAACAGGTAAAGCAGGTCACCAACCAAATGCTTGCTCAGAAGCAGGAACATTTTTTTTATTGCTTAGTGTTTCATGATGCTTTAGGTTCACGAGCTGCACCGTGTCTACCGGGTTCAGAAGCAACTGATGATGCAGATGCAGCTTACCGAGATGAACCACCATAGCCAGGCAAGTGCTGATGCTCATGCCAGATCAACGGTAAAGATGGAACACCAACAATGGCACAGTAACTCAGGCGAGAAGGCGGCAATGTTTGAAGATTTTGACCTGGAACTGACACTAGCAACTGGGGCGGGCAAGCAAGAGAAGCCTACCAATTCAGACTCCGAAGCAACAATGTCATCGTCCACTTCTGCAGAATCAGAATCTGGGCGGCGGTTTGTGCCGGACTCTAATGTAACTCTAAGGTTTCAGAATGAGAGCAATAGGCATGATGATCAGGTCATGCAATCTCCTTGGCTCTACCAATGTTTAAGCCTCAAAATGGCATGATGGCATAGCTAGGGTTGGCATGACAATGTCTAAAAGACTCAAAAAGTTCAAACAAAAGCAAACGTATTGCTGTATGTATGTATAGTTAGCTAATTCATTGCAATTGGAGGAACGAACTTCAAAGAAAGTAATCAAGGATTTCTGAGAACATCAAAAGAATCTGAGAAATAGAAAAATGATCAACATGATGTTCAAGTCGAATCCAGCAGTATTAATTAATGAAATATTTCACACTGAACAAAAAGGATTTACAGAAGTACTGTGAAAGCTGTGACATGTAATGATCTTGAAGAATAAATCTTGTCTGGTCTCCTTTGCAAAGGAAGAACAAATTCACCTTACAGAGCTCCGTAAATAGGTACAGATAATTTGGTTAAATTAACTTACACTGACCCTAAAATTGAGATTGGACAGATAGATGCCTAGTATAACTTCTATCCACCAGACAACCATATCAGCCAAGAGCGTAAGCATGTAGAAGCCATGTGGGCACTATGTACCCTAACTAAACGTGAAAGTTGCGAGAAAGTAATCCATCTCTGTTTTAGCCTTCCATTGGTACAAAACGACAAATAATACCATAATTCCAGGAGACATGACGACTGCCTGACGAAATAATTGACAGATAACAGCCATATCACGCAATACGACAACAACTAGGAAGTCGTGGCCACCTCCACATCTGCTTTCTTTAAGCTGGCCATGTATGTTATGTAGATGGTCCAAAGAAATGAGAAGGAATTGCTTACTAGCGGCTGCAAACAACCCAAAAAAAAAAAAAATCATCAGATCAGAAGTGCTGCCAAATGAATGTTAAACCGAAGCAGGCCAAATACACTAGACTTGATTACCTGTAAATGAACAGGGACAAACTTGAAAGTAATGAAGTCACAAAGTGGCCAATATATGAGCCCACTTTTGATGGTCGGAACTAAATCCCTCTTCAATCTAGCAATTATCTCAGGGGCAGTCTCACCTGTAAATAATAAAAAATGTCATAAAAGCAATTATGATATTGCTTACCAAAATAATTAGCACAGAAATGTTTCTGATTGCTAAAGACAGTGGGAACGATGTACGGCATGTCGAATACAGTTTCTGCTATCATGCTCAACAGTACAAGGTAGGCATAAATGTTTATTACATGTAACCTTATTCTGGGACCAGTACTACTGTGGTCCATAAGGCCATACCGTCAATGAGTTCAACAAAAGTCACTTGTTATGACTGAGCTATATACAACAAAAAAATTTATATCAGACAAGCATATCAAAGAAAGTTAGTGACTGGATTGGCCACGGACCAACTTAACAGCCTAGTGTCTTTAGAAAAGTTATGCTACCTCAGTCGAACTTAGTTAACATTGCTAAGATCAACATCAATCAACACAGGCACCACAAACACAGACTCCAATTTTCATAGAGATGCATCATTACGCTTATTTGACAACTTTAATTCACAGAATGTTATGACAACTACAGTTTTCATATAGAAGCATCAGTACACTTAGTTGCCAAACTTTAAGCAAGATGAAATGGTCTATTTTGTACTGTAACATCACAACATAAACATCCATGTGTAGTTTGCACATTTATCCGCATCTGACATGGTTAGTCAACCAAACAAGCAAACTTGGTTTACAAAGATCGTAACCCTTAACGCTTCTAAGTTATTTACTATCCAACGCACTGAAGCTCCCCAGATGTTCAACATTTTGAAAACAGACACATATATACAAAAAAATATTGTATTATCATCTTAGTATTTTGGCCTATCCTACATAGTTATAACTTTGGTTGATACAACTAGATTAACAAAACATCAGTGCACATTGAGCTGCATATTCAAGGCATGCAGAGACCAGTTAAAGGTCAGTGGTCTTCAAGGTCATAGTAAGTTTTGCATTATAAAACAGGAGATATAAATGATGAAGTTGTGTATTAAATTGAGCCTTTAGTCACTGGTCTACTAAGTTTGATGTAGGAAATAGCTATAGAAGACTTGTGTAAACCAATCATGAGTCAGATCAGGTAAAAATATACTAACATAAATGCTTCCGCACGATCATTTCCCAATCAAGTCATTCTGAAATATGAAAGCAGTTCATATTCACAGAAGTGCAAGCCTACTAACAACTGGATATCTTTCTTGCTCTAGACAGAACAATTAATGCTTACATGTGCAGTGTCAGCAGTTTGTTCCCAGGACATTAATAGTAGCATCTTACAAACACATATTTAAGCAACCACTGAACCAGTGGTGTGCTATTTTCAATGCTGCACACTCCTGTACCAAGATGATGGGAAAGAGATCTATTCATGTCTTGGGGTCTTTTTCTTTTCTTTGGGTAGGGAAGTACTCTTTAACAATTTGAAGAAACATAGAGCAACTAAACACCACATACCTTAGCTTCTCTTGTAAGAATAACAAAAAAAAAAAAAGCTTACACAGAGAAAACGTCACGGAAACACAACAGATCAATAATGTAATATACTTGCAGAACCGCTTAGATTACGACATCATCAAAGCAGAGGAATGATCAGCATACATTATCATTGTCAAGACAAGGTAAGAGATGCAAATCCCAAGAGATGAATGGAAATTCAGCAAGAGCAAAGTGAAAATAAGTTAATACCAGAAAGAAAGCCCGAAAATCATTTCATACTATCCCAACAAAACATAGTGGGATGTCAGCTATAATACCTTGTAATGCAGCATTGTAAGAGAAGAAAACTGAGTTAATAATTGGTCCATAAACTGCTTGCCCTAGAAACATCTTCTTGAACGTGTTCAATACATCCTTCTTTGGGAACACTTTAGAGACGAAATTGAACCAAAAATGGAGGGTAGGTCCTGAGATCAGCAATCCATAACTAGCCATACGAAGGGTCCTAAGCAAGTCAAATGAATCCTCAGGACCAAATGTGAGCATCTGACAAAGCAATAGCAAAACAAAAGAAAACATGTGAGACACAATATCCGATTGTAAGTATTAAAACAAAAGGCAGTATGCACAGCAGCATGAAGTCTCAGAAAAGGAATACTAAGATTAAAATGATCAAGCTAAACATGATAGAGCATATGAACACAAGACTCCCTGTTGCAAAAGAAATCCTATTGCCACTTTTATATATAGTTCCGAGAAGATAAACAATGTCATATTTACAGAATACATCCTAGCTATGCATTCAAAGATGGAATACATAAACTGTTGACCAGTTTGACGAAATATTTCAATGGTTCTCTACTTAGCAGCCATGTAAATAAATATTCAAAGACAGACTTTCAGACTGTAACACAATGTTACCATATCATCTAACAGACTAACAGGTTAAGTCTATCATTTCTTACAGACTCAATAGAGGGGTATCCAATAATCACGCAATATCTTTTGGCCAATTAATGGTACTGAACAAAGCTGAAGTGCTCAAATTAACACAAAAATGATTACAATTCAAAAGGGGATTCACCATCATAACTATCAGCACCAATGAAAACAGTCAACCAGTTCAGCAGCCACCAAGTTGGCACTTATGTTTTCAACCAGCAACTAAAGCTGGCAGTTCCATTTTCAGCAAGCAATTCTATCATCCATATATAGTAGCTGGGCATCCCGTTCCCAGCTTCTAGTAGGATCAATTTCTTCCCAGACTGGTGATTTGCACCTCCACCCAAAGTACAATCTTTTTTTTTTCTGAATGTAAGCAGCGGTGCAACCTTATTCAAGAAACATTTGAAACAAACTGGCAAACAAGAACCAGACCCGAGATAGCAAGCATAAAACGGACAGGCTTTAATTTAATGAACAACAGATCAACATCATAATCGCGCGATGAATTTACCACATTGCATTCTACAGACGATAATACAGCGCGCGCTACAACTAACAATTGAAAACGCTAGATTAGCGCTAAGGAAGAGCACCTCACAAACAGAAATCGATGCCCCTGTTCCAACGAGACGGGAAAAGAAAATATCGCCCTTTTTTTTTCCCCGAGCGATAATAGGAGGCGAAGAGGGCCGTACCTGGGAGGAGAGGTCCGCGACGGTGAAGATGGCGGCGGCGGTGACGCCCTTGGTGAGCAAGGGCCGCGTGTCGATGAGGCCGAGGTACCACCCGACGACGCCGGAGCCCGCCCCGGCCCCCACCGCGCCGGCCTTCCTGCTCGGGGGCACGAAGGTGGGGGCCGCCAGGCGCGAGGGCGCCACAGTGGGAGGACACCGCGGCGGCGGCGGGGGCGGCGACGGGGACGGCGGCCTGGAGGAGATGAGGTGGGATCGTATGTGGGACCATGGGGTGGGACCAGGGCTGTGGCGGAGCGGGACGAGAAGGCGGCCACCGGCGTGCAGGGCTCCGGCGGTGGCCATGTCGGCGGCGGCGGCGGCGGCGGGTGTTTGGTTTTCTTGGCCGCGCGGCGCTTGCGGGGTTTAGAGGGTTTGGAGAGGAGAATGGAGGGGAAAGCGGTTGGCCGGCCCACACGTCAGCGACTCTCTCTCTCTCTCCTCTAAAGTTGGAAGGGAAGGGAAGGGTGGGCCTGTTTTTAAAGCAGGATTTTTGTTGGAGAAAAATATGTAGTTGGTCCGTAGTCTCTACGTCCAGTCACACGTCTTTGATTCTGTTCGTCTGACGAAGCAACGAACAGGTGCTGAGGTGGACTCTAGAGCGATGACTAGCTGACGCGTGTCGCGTCACGTCTTGCATTCCACACTCATCAACCTCTAGATAGAAGCCAGCTCAAACCTTGTTTATGAGCTTCATAATACAAAACCAAGCCTTGGATTATATCACTTGCATTATATCAATATAAAATGGAATCGTACGAAACATAACACTTTTGACTGGGACTTATTTCCAACTGCCAAATAGTGAAAAAAAAATCCGGTTAGTACAGATTCCTGACATTCACCTTTTCTTCTGATTTGAGACGAAAAGCTTGAAACATGGTTCAAATGTTCGCTGTAACATTTCTGAAAAATGCTACTGCTAATGTGTCATTTCTTATTAGACTATACTATTTTTATCTTTCAAAGCGGTTGTGGTAGTACAACTTTTGAGGGTATAACTGAAGAATTTTTCTGCTTTCGCAAATTTGGTTTCAAAACAACAATACCACAAGTTACTAATTCATACCGGAGACGAACCATTATGTTTTCAAATCCACAAGTTTAGATATATGATTTATGACTTCATAAAAAATCTTGGAGGAAAATACCCATGAAGGCCCAGCTCAACTACACGTCAGCAAAAACGTCTATGTCGAACACATTTGGAAGATCTGACTCTCAGCAAGAGACTGCTCCAGGAATTTCCAAGACGACCACCTGGCCCAGACCTGTTACCATCTTCTTGATTCTGAATCTTTAGCCTGGACTTCAGCAACAGATCTCAAACACATGACCAATGAATCAGACTGAATCCGCTTTACAGTAGCTGCTCACCTTTCACGCATACAGTCTCATTGGTTCCTGGAATCGCTATTTGACTTCCCGCGCATTCTGCCCATGGCTTTTGAGCCATTTATCAAACGACCATGAAAGACAGCAAGAAAGATGTGACCTTGGAGTTGAATATCCCAATTTGCAGACGTAACAAGAGGACAGCCATTTGACTTCGCGCACATTCTGCCATGGTATCCTGGTTTCAGATATGAACATCATTAAAGCCTGTGGCTGTTATAGGAGTTAGTACGAACAACCATATATTCAGAGTGCACCTTTGTTCTGAGCATGATGGCGCATACAACCTTCAGAAGGCCAGCGCCGGCGAAGGTGGCACTCTGGCAAGGTATGCATCTGTTCTCACCGATATGGTACAGGTTGTGACGGTCCTCCCTCTGAAGTTGCCTTCAGCCTTCATGCTTCCTCAACTGAGTTTATGATTTTCTGTGCTGCTCTTCTTGATTTTGTGAATCCATGTTTTTTCCCTGTCTCATCTGCAAAAGGTAAGACATAGAGGCTGATAAAAATAGCGACTTTTCTAATTTATTTACGTTGCTTTAGGCAAACAAATGATCAGATGAATTCGGCATTAAAAAAATGATGCCAAAATAATCCAAGCTATGCTAAGAAGATGCATTGTGTGTTATACAACAAGTGATAACTCTTTCTTAAACAAATCCTATCAAAGAGAGATAATAGGTGCTAATCGACCATGATACTCCAGAGTACTCACAAATTAGGCCCCATCAGAGTACTGGCTTCCTCGTTCCTCTTGTCTTACATATTGTTTGTGTCACATCGCAGGGATTATGGAAATGAAGCTTCTCCCACAGATATTATTCGTAATAGCTGCTTTGTGTTTTGAAGTTCGCAAATCCACCTGCTCCACTGAAACAGATCGCCAGTCCTTGCTGGACTTCAAGAACAGCATCTGCTTTGATCCTCATGGAGCCTTAGCATCCTGGAATGACAGCATCCACTTCTGCAAGTGGCAAGGAGTCTCCTGCCACAATGCAAAGCATCAGTTTCGTGTGACTGCCATGAACCTTGCTAACCAAGGCTTGCATGGCCACATCTCACCTTCTCTTGGGAACCTGACATTCCTTACAGCTCTCAACTTGTCACAAAATGTACTTTCCGGAGAGATAGATCCTAGCCTGGGCCACCTGCTCCAACTCAAGTTCCTGATGTTAGCAAACAACTCGTTACAAGGACGAATTCCCAATGAACTCGCCAACTGCACAAGCCTAAGGACTGTGGACCTGTCCTGGAACCAACTGGTAGGAGAAATCCCTTTCGAAGTTGCTTCTTTGTCAGACCTTGCCTCACTAGACCTGTCAAGGAACAACCTCACTGGAGGAATCCCATTTTCGATCGGCAACATCTCAAGTTTAAGAGATCTTATAGCCACAGAAAATCACCTTGAGGGAAGGATACCAGGTGAACTGGGTCGACTGCATCAGTTGACATTGCTGGCCCTGGGTAGAAACAAGCTCTCAGGACCGATTCCACAAAGCATCTTCAATCTCTCTTCCCTGGAAATAATGTCCCTGGAAAGCAATTACCTACGCATGCCATACTTGCCATCAGATCTTGGCACCAGTCTTCGCAATTTGCAAAGGCTCTATCTGGATTATAATAATATAGGGGGATCGATCCCATCTTCTCTGTCCAATGCTTCTCACCTTGTGGATCTTGATATGTCATTCAATTCTTTCGTTGGTCATGTGCCGATAACTCTTGGAGCTCTAGGTGAACTCTCATGGCTAAACCTTGAATACAATAACATTATAGCAAATGACAAACAGAGTTGGATGTTTATGGATGCCTTGACGAACTGCAGCTCTTTGAATGTGCTTGCGTTGTTTCAGAATCAGCTGAAGGGGGAGTTACCAAATTCTGTGGGAAACCTGACTTCACAACTTCAATACCTCCTATTGGGTCAGAATGAACTCTCAGGTTCTGTTCCTTCTAGCATTGGGAACCTTCAAGGCCTCACTAGCCTGGGACTAGATTCCAACAATTTTGATGGCACGGTAACAGAATGGGTAGGGAACTTAGAAAATATGGAGAAATTGTTCTTGGAAAACAACAGATTTGTTGGGCCAGTACCACCATCGCTTGGCAATCTTTCTCGACTTTGGTACTTGGCACTAAAATCAAATGAATTCGAAGGCTTTGTACCAGTAACTATTGGAGAACTTCAGCATTTGCAGATCTTGGATATTTCACACAATCATCTTAATGGTAGTATTCCAGTTGACCTGTTTGGCCTTCCTTCACTGATCTCTTTCAACTTATCATACAATTATTTACATGGAGTACTCCCTCTGGAAATTGGTAATGCAAATCAGCTCCTGGAGATAGATATCTCTTCAAACAAGATATATGGAAAACTACCACAGACTCTTAGTAATAGTGAATCACTTGAGACTGTTGTGATGGACAATAACTACCTCCAGGGAGAAATCCCTTCATCACTTAGAAACCTTAAGAGCTTGAAGATGCTCAATCTTTCTCGTAATAACTTATCAGGACCCATTCCTGGTTTCCTTGTCAGTCTACAGTATCTGCAGCAGTTAGATCTGTCTTACAATAATCTACAAGGTGAAATCCCAAGAACTGGAGTCTTCACAAATGCCACTGCCCTCACATTGGTTGGAAACAATAACCTTTGTGGAGGAGTGCCGGAGCTCCAGTTGCCCTCGTGTCCTGTTGTGTCTTCCAGGAAGAGAAGATTATCACACTCACACAAAATACTAATCCTAGTAGCATGTCCAATGCTAGTTTTGGTACTGATTATCACTTTGCTTCTATTTCAAAGAACGAAAAGGATACAAAATACTATTACTAGCAGCATACCCAATGTTGTTCTTGATGAGCTCTGGCCACAAGTTTCGTACATGGATCTTGCCAAAGCAACTGAAAACTTCTCCCCATCAAACTTGATTGGTAAAGGTGCGCATGGCTCTGTATACAAAGGATTCATTGGTCATCTCAAAGAAGTTGTGGCTGTGAAGGTTTTCAACCTTGAAACTCAGGGAGCACAACATTCTTTTGTTGTCGAGTGCCAAGCTTTGAGAAGATTAAGGCACCGAAATCTTGTTAGTGTTCTTACCGCTTGTTCAAGCATAGATTCCATGGGGAATGAGTTCAAAGCAATAGTTTACGAGTTCATGAATTCAGGGAATTTGGATCTATTATTACATTCTCCTGGTTGTGGTCATCTTAGCTTGACCCATAGGCTAAACATAGCTAATGATGTTGCAAACGCATTGGATTATCTGCACAATAGCTTGCAGCCTCCAATTGTTCATTGTGATTTGAAGCCTAGCAACATCCTTCTAGATGATAATATGGATGCTCACGTGGGTGACTTTGGCCTAGCTAGACTTTATAATGATTGGCCATCAATCTCAATAGGGAGTTCAACTAGCTCAATTGGTTTAAGAGGAACAATTGGGTATGTCGCTCCAGGTTAGTCCTCATCTCCTGGTCATAACAGAAATAATATTATATAAATAAATCCTACAAAACTGCATATCAATTCTAATGTAGTGTCGCTACTAATTTACTGCATGATTTCAGAGTATGGGATTGGTGGTCACATCTCAGCTGCTGGGGATGTTTATAGCTTTGGTATTGTACTTCTCGAAATGATAACTGGAAAGAGACCAACAGATAAAATGTTTGTGGAAGGCGTAAGCATTGTCAAATATGGGCAAAAGAACTTCCCAGATCAAATAGTGCAGATCATTGATGTAAATCTGCAGGAAGATGATGATGCCCCACACAAAATAACCAAAGCAAGTAAAGCAAGAAAGCATGAGTGCCTGTTATCAATGCTAGAGATGGGGCTTGCTTGCACACGGCAAACCCCAATGGAACGGCCCAACATGCGAGATGTTGCAGGAAAGTTGCACAAAACAAGGGTGGCCTATCTTGAACTTGAAGGTATTGATTACTGACATGGAAGCATGATATATAGATAGGAAGCGCAACTCCTAATTGCTTTGCAACATTTTATACCCACATTTGCATATGCATACATGAACGCAAAGAGAGGACATTGATGTTTAGACATGCCAGTAGAGCTTAGGTCACATTCAAAAACATTTTCTGCATTTTTGTTTTTTCTTAACCCTTACGTCAATAACAGCTCACATTAATCATTGATCACTCTCACTAATCTGCAACCATGGCATCCTTATAGTCAAAATATGTCAACCAGCAAACATTTTTTACTGGAAAATTCGAACACACCATATAAATGGATGTAAGTGACCAAAGGTGTGAATTTGTAGCGATGAAAGAAACAATGTTGGCGGCACTTTGATTTGCACCTTTGCTTTGAATGCTGTCTGACTGATTTCTGGAAGGCTCTCAGATGGAAAAATAGCACGATCAATCATCAGTACTGTATTTTCTAAGGAGAGTTCAACGAAATACCTCTTCTACTTCAAACTTAACTATCGCATAAAATCAGCATAATTTCCATCCTAACAACGATAATAAAACTGTTTTGCTAATTTACCAGCCATCTGGACTCGGTTTGCTAGTTAGCAACAACGTCTCATATGTGCAAAAGCAAATAAGATGCAGCAAAACCCAAAGAAGAAAAGAGAAGACTGGTGGTACAAACCTGTTTATAATGGTCAGAAGAGCATCGGTGCATGTCCTTGCAAAATTAGCAATGTTTGTAGTGAAAACTGCTTTGACCAGTCAGGGGGACTATCATGCAAAATTCCCCAGCAGATTCTCCAGCACACTTTCTTCTGGAAAAGGAATCACACAAAAACATTAGTAAAAATCTGAGATAAAAAATTCATGCCAAGCTAACAAGTGAGATCTCAGAGTCTTGTCTAGCTGTATATAGGAGCAGACCATCCGGCACAGCAACCTTCCTGCCCTTCCACTGAAAGCAATGGAGACCAACTGAGGAATCAAGGAATCAAAACCAAAGAGAATAAGATCAAGAGCTTTATTCCACTCAGACATCTCCTAGTACCACCCAGATGCACGCGACATCTATCTCCCTCCTTTTTTCACTTCGTTTTTAGAGTACCAACCTTCAATATGACTCGTGTCAAACCAGTAGTGCCGAGAAATAATTGCTGCCCCTTGCAGCAAGAAGAGACAATAAGCAATAGAAATGCTTCATCTTTAGTTCTGCACCGCAGCAATTCGTCCCCGCAAGGGGAGAATCAGATCCCACATTCTCCATTATTGCGCAATAGACTGCTGCTGATGAAGACCAGATAGAATGTATGAGGAAGATAGAAGTATGCCAAAGTTTTTCTGACACCAGACCGCATGAAATCAAATAAACAAACGCCTCTGCCATAACGATTCATAGCACCAAAACTGTACAAGAAATCACAGGCAGATGGACATAGATTCTACTCATCAAAATATATCACTGGGTTGACAGTTCGGCACTGTTCATATGGCTTTCGGCCTGTTCTTCTGGCTGTTTTGCAGCTGTTTTACTGTAGCCACTGCAGAAGAAATAACTGCGAACACTGTAGCAGCTGCAGGCTGCAGAAGAAATAACTGTGAACACTGTAGCTGCTTATAAAGCAGCCAGGCGAACAGGCCGTTTCTTAGCCGAAAAAGAAAAAGAAGAAAAATTTGACCATAGCATGCTTCCTTAAGGGACTTCAGTAATCAGTAAATAATATATTTTCTCCTATTTGAGTTATGTTCCCATACATACAATTTCAAGTCCGTCTTTTCTAAGCTGCACCACCAGTCGTGCTGTCTCATGATTCCACAAGTAGCAACAGTACAACCCAGGACTGTACATGGCCAGAACTGACTTCAGACTCTAAGAGCATCAGTTCCAATGGTGTTTTGTCCAAAGGGGTCCAATCAGATGTTCAGACACTCACTTCAGTCGCTGAAACAGAAGCTAGCGACAGCGAATAAAATCATCTGTAATCCAATAGACCAGTGAAACCCCACTATTAGCCAACTTTACTGTGTGATAAGCTTGCTGGATCATTCCTAATCGACCACATGTGCAATGTATGAGTTATAGCCAACCATGGTGCTAGCACTGCACTGCACTGCAAGGCTACAACTAGTGTATAAAATACCAGGGCTGAGCAAGAGAATGGTACCAAGCAAGTAGGAATTGCCAGCAGCTGGTTGATACTAAAGACAACCATCAACTATTTTGGTACTCTCTCCAGCCCGCATCAATGGGCCGCCAAGCACTTGCAATATCAACAGGTCTTCTCCGGTAACTAGCCATCCACTCTGAACCTGCAATGACAAACCAGTTATAAGATGTTCATGTTGGTTAGTTACAGCTGCTCTTGAAATATATGACTCACCAGAGATGATAGATAGGATTCCTTACTGTACTTCAAATACTTAGAATTGCACAGCCTGCATCATTTACGCTCTTTGGAGTAACTCTAAATTACCATATGCAGGGAATGTAAGAACAAACAAAACTCTAACCTTGTAAGGCGACTGGAGCCTGCAGATGTGAGATCAGCAGAAGCAGCACTGTGGGTGCCACACCCAAGGACAGGGATCTACTACCCAAGGGGCTTCGAGTGGATCATGGAGGATGTCCCCACTGGTGCAGCTTCATTCCAGCAGTCATATTGGCTCAGGACTGGGGAGGCAGAGACGGCAAGCTCTCTCTCGACAAGCGACACATCCCTGGCCCATCCATTTGTTTAAATGTATCTGAGCTTTTGCACAGGAAGAATCACTGTAAAGCAGTTGTGCAAGCCATCCCCATCAGGTCAGGTCCCTGGATACCATGCCATCCTTAGTAGTTGCTCTGATTCCCAGTGTGCATGCACCCCACCCAACTGACAGATCAGGAACAATGTCTGCCTTTCCTTTATCACCAATGTTGGTTCTACTTCAATAAAAGCTTCCCTTGATTGTATCTTTGGAACATCTGAGGAAGCAGTTATCCATAATATTATCCTAATCTTCAGCAAGAAGAAACCAATTTAAGCTTCTGTCTCTTATACTGCTATGGGAGAAAAAAGCACAGAAGGCCATAACAATGAGGTTTCCAGTATATAATATGCCTATATTCAAGTCTCAGATAAAAACTAATATCAGAACTGCTCACAAAAGTCATAAAGTAATGACAAACATTAGCAAATTTAATTCCACCAAGGAAAATGGAACAGCATGTAGGCCTAAAGTCAGGGTCATTCACCATGTAACAGATCCAATCCATTACCATCATTCTGATTACAACAGAAATAAAAATAAGTGTAGCACAACATTGCTACAAAAGAACATGCAGGTATTAACTCAAGTGCAATTCAGGAGACACACGGAACATGGAGTCTGTGCATTACAGGGCTGCTGGAATACTAGCTAGCCATAAGGACGAGACTTCTCAGCAAGCTCTGATGACACAGGCTTCCGTTCTCCATCTCCTTCAGCCTTCTTCTGAAATTCAATGCCCTGAAACTGTACTCTTGAAGATCGATACTGACAACCATAAGCATTGCCAAAGCCCCATCCTAGCCCAAGACCGACTCCACATCCCCCACCTATTAACAAAGACAATTTTTAATCCATTAATAATTAACTAAATGTGAGGTAGATCCATATAGTTATTGATAGGCTTAGAAGTGGTACCGATGCCCAAGCCGAATACGTTCAGAGGCATTCCTGTGGTAGAAAAATGAACCAAAAGCGCGTTATTTTCTGATCATGAATGGGCATTAGCAACGAACTATAGGAAAAAAAATTGAAACAACAGCTACTAATGCAGAAGCCAGTAACGGAAATATCTACCATCTTGCATTACAGAAATAGAGCATTTCAAGTCCCCGAATTTGGGAAAATGTGATAGCAGCTAAGCTAATGGCCTTTATTATATTCGCAATTTATGTGTCATTTGTATAGCAAGCATATACTGTTTTGGTTCAAAAAGATCTGGGATATAGCAGTGTAATTCTGACAAACAAAGAAAATCCAGTCACCCTTTTCTCCCAGCTCAGGAGGTAAACGATTGACAATTCTACCTAAAGTTTGTCCTGCAGTTTTTACCGGCGCGACCTTTTCCACATGTTAAGACATGGCTCCATCCTCACTGTAATTTAATATATTTTTGTCGTAACAGCATGTTTTCTGAAGAACTGGTTTCACATTACTTCGCAACTGCTCAGTAGTTCATTCATGATTCGTGGCAGTATACTATCCATATAAGTGTCCACTACCAATCTGTACCGCTTTTCAATAACTGGTTACCCGAACAGGTATAAGCCAAGTTATTCGCATAACAGCACAAATCAAGAAATACTTTCTGAAGTAATCACTAATGACTCTATGAGCCGTTGCTAAATGATGATACTCGCGAGTTTAGTACTGAACTGAAGCAACTCCAGTAAAGATCACCTCCGCAACTAGATGACTCATCTACAAATACCCAAGACAGTGCCTTGAGGGTTTATTTTGCCAACACAAGATTCTTAATTCTCACCCCATTCTTACAACTTCAAAGCTTTAGCAAACTAATCTTCCCCTGAGAAAGAACATTTAACTGATGAATGAGTGTCATCTCACCTCCAAACCCCCACCCTACGCCGAACCCGCAGCCGACGCCGAACCCTGCACCGAATCGAACAAAAATTAGCATGATGCGAGCATTTAAAAGCACAGAACGACATCAAGATCCGATCTTGACGCAAGAGGAACGGAGAATCAAGGCCAGCGAGTAGCTCACCGAGCCCAATCCCAGGTCCCGTGAAGGTGCTGAGGACCATGGCTTCCTCCCTCCCGTTCGACGCCAGTGCCCTCGGATGGGGATGGATGAGAGAACGCCGAAGGGAAAGCAACACAGCGAGCGCTTCTCCCTCCGGAAGGGAAGACGAGGTGACGTCAGCGACTAACAGGCCGGGCCTTTCTGCTTCAACTTGGGCTTCACACACCCGACCCGTCGCTTCGGGCCTGGGCCGAAATTTTGTCAACGACAGGTGGGTCCCGCACGAGTTTATTATCCATTTCCGCGCCGTTACCGTTGCCTCCCACGGAGAAAAGGGAAAGCCGGATAAGATTTTTCATTTTTCAAAAACGCGAAGAGCTTGAGGCGATATCAGCCGTCAGATGCCCCCGTCTCGGCCATCGGACGGCCTATACGCGCCCACCCGGCCTACTTGTCTTCCCCGCGCCTCATCCCGTCGCCGCCGCGGCGACGAACACCACCACCACCACCCTTATCCCCAAACCCACGCGCATAAACCCTAGCAGCAGCAAGCGGCGGCACCGGCGATGTCGGCTCCGGCGGCCATCCGCTCCGGCGAGTTCCTGTCCTGTCCCGCGGCGCCGCGGTGGAGAGCGGCGCCACTGGGCATGGTTTCGGTCCGGACGTGGGGGGCGGCGGCGATGCGGGTGAGGGCGGTGGCGGTGAGGGCCGAGGCGGCGGCGGAGGGGAAGGGGAAGGGGAAGAAGAGGGCGGCGAGCGGGATCACCAAGCCGAAGCCGATCTCGGCCGAGCTGCGGGAGTTCGTCGGCGGCGCGGAGGAGCTGCCCAGGACCGAGGCGATCAAGCTGGTCTGGGCGCACATCAAGGGGAACAACCTGCAGGTGAATGACCATCCCATCTCTTTATTTTTTCATCTCAGTGCGTCTCTAATGCGTTAGTTCTTTTATTGAGCTGGTAGTTGCGGTAATTTGCGGTCGGTAATTACAGCGCACGGTTGTGATGTTTTGTGCTCTACATTTGTGAAATGAGGAGGAAGCATGGTGATGTCGTTTGTGGCCGCACTCACCGCATGATAAGTGGCCAAGTGGGAATGGGGATTGTAAAGGGGAATGGGCACGGCCACACTTCCTGTCATTTGTGAACATATTCGTTCGTTCGTTATTTTTGATGGAGGTACCTTTATTTTCCTCTGTAGAAATTTCAACCGAAGTACTTTGGTTGGCGGAAAATCATGTTCGCTGTGTTTCAATTCTCGTCTGTTGTCTCAACCATAGATTAGCATGATAGCTAGGAGGAGGTGGTCATGACGTCTGTGGTCAGAACGTGTAACAAGTTAGGACTGTTAAGGACCCTACTACTATACCCTTGTCCTTAACAAGGACAGTGGGTGCAATGATTAGTGAACATGCTCGTGCCTGGACCACATTGTGTTTACCCTGATTCTGTGAGGTTTCTGTAGTATCTGATCATGTCTTGTAACTGTTTGTTTTACGCAGTTCGTGTGAAGTTATGGACTTTTGGCCTTAAATGTTAATCAGGGTTAGCTCAGTAGCCAGTGTCCTCGTGAAACTGTTTGGGTGCAACACAAAGGTCTGACTGTCTTAGAGTAAGACATACACTCTGTTTGTACCAATTAGCGGTGTAGTGTGGCGAGGTCAGGTTACAAAATTTAGAGGGATGTGGAAGTAAACTCCATTCTGCATGTAGCATATAGGATCATGCTGGATCTTCTCTATTATCTGCAAACATATACTACGAAGGCCCCGTTTGGCACAGCTTATTTCTCAGATTCTTGAAAATAAGCAAAGCTGTTATAAACACTAGGATTTTGCAGAAGCTTACTAGTTAGGAAGATTCTTGGAATGAATTAAAGAACAGCAATGCAGAAAATCCTTTTTCACCAGCTTTTGCAATAAGCTGCTTTTGCAACAAGCATAAGAAGTGCCTAGGGCTTATTCAAATTTTCAATAAGCATCCAGCCCTTAGACCATAAAAGTATAAAACCAAATGGGTTGTGAAAATTTCAAGGATGTCCTTTCAGAAATTTAATTTTATGGCCACACTGATAATTGAAAATGTCCCTGCAGAGGAGCTTTATGGACCACAACAATAACTTTCTTTTTATTGAGATACCTAAACAATAACTCCCTGCCTCCCAGGACATTCTGTTCTATGCATCTAGCCATCATTCCTCTGAAGTTTTGTGGCCTCTATTACTTTTTGAATCATGAGGTCACATTAATTTGTTGGACAATTAGCATAATCGCTATCTGCATCAATATTTAGAGTGATGCACTAACTTATAAGATTTCCTGTGACAACGCTGAATTTTAATCTCCTGCAAGACAGCTTTCTGCAGTCTTGTACAATGGTCACTGACATAATTGACTGACTGGTTCTTTTTACGCACATGTTGTTACTTAAGGACTGCAGCACTGTTATTTTCAAATATTACACATAGTAGATTTCTTCTTATAGCACATAACATCTCATTGGTATAATCTTTTAAAAGAAAATTGCTAATTCATTTTGTTTTTTCAACTAGGATCCAAATAACAAGAAGATAATAGTCTGCGACGAGAAACTCAAGAAGATTTTTGGAGGACGTGACCGTGTTGGATTTCTCGAAATCTCTGGCCTGCTCAATCCTCACTTTCCGAAATGACAGGGTCTATGTAGATCACTCTTTTTGTATTAGTTGTGACTGTGACATCAGTATGTTTAGTTGAACCTGGTTTTATGGGCCCCTTGATGCTGGTTTAAGAATGGAAATTTGTTCAGTGAAGAAGCGTTTCAAGTAAATGTTTTTTTCTGGTGTTTGGCTCTTCATAATTTGTCCTTGATCATTTATGCTTACATCCAATCAACGTAATATCTTAGACCTGAGTGATGGATCATGCATTCGTCCATCTGTTCTATGGCTTTCCGCCTTTCATAGGTGACAGACGAAAGCCAAACGTTCATCTATGGTAACCAGGGTCGTCTACATGAAAGGCATGATCCCTAGTTTTTGGCTTTCTAATGATTGCAGCACCGAACAAGCAACGCTGATAGGAGTGTTGTCTAGGAAACTTTGTATTTGGTAGGGCAGAATGTCAAAGATTTTTTTGTAGGATCCCTATTCAGCTAAGACCCTAAGAATGTCTTTAGACAGACGCCAACTGGTCTATCGCTTTCTAAAGTTGGTTGATGTTTTTGACAATTGGCGAAGGACTGGCCTTGCTCCACTGCATTTTATCCTGTGCATGGATGGCAACCTAGGCATCCCATGCTTCACATGCTCCAGGTTGCGGTTGTCAAACAGATTCTATGGTACTGCCATGAAAGCCCTGGTTACAGAGGCTTCACATTTCTCAAGTGGTACTCACGTAGAAAATCTCTCCCGTCTATGTCTCATTATTCATTTCATTGAAAATTGTCTGAAATTACTCTTTGATAGCTTGATCTTTCTTAAACAATGTTTCAAGATCTTTGTGGACAGTGGACCTCCACGGTCTATGATCTGAGGTATGTGTTTAGATCGACACAGGCTGATGGACATTGTAGTGTTTTAGTTTTGTTCAGATCCAGTAGTGAGTGTGTGTGCCTGTGTGGTGATCACCACTACTCTGTTGAAGAGGACTTTCAACAATTTTGGTCCATGGAACTGGTGATCGTCGAGACAAAATTGGCAACATATACGGAGATGAACTTGATAGTATAAATGTCAGATGGATTTTCTTGCTGCTATCCAGCAACTCATGCTGGCCAGGTCAACGACTATGCTGTTGAGGACTTTGTGGCCTTGAGTTCAAATGGATTCGACAGCGTCAAGTGGGCATTTGAGGTGTGTGACCACTATTTCTTCAGGTTGATGGTGTATATGTCTCGGTTCTTCCTCCACCATGTGGATGGTATTTGGACGTTTAGGGATTCATCAAGATACCTGCAAGTAAGACTTACTATGCCATGGAATGTGTGAGGAGTTGAGGACTTCTAGATGGAGGGTGGAGGTTTTTTTTTTTTTCTTTTTCTTTATTTTAAGTCGATTTGTCTCGGTTCTTGTTGTTCGATGTATTTCGGCTACATGTACCAACACGGTGCAGAGGCCGGAACTCTATTTCATTATTAAATAAAGCTTCCCTCATCTAAAAAAAATGTTTCAAGAAAGATCGTCCTGGAAAACTTAATTTACTACTGTACCTCTTAGAATGCGACTTGGGTGCTACGGAATGTTGTTTGATGCTGAAATAAAGCTCAAATAATTGGGGACTGGGTGATTACGTGACGGGCCCAAAAAGACCCTTTTCCATCACACTAATAACTGATTAGTGCGTCGGCGATCAGACCTTATGTCGGTCGGTTATGGTCGCGTAGGGACTGAACAAAGTTGGTGTCACCTTTCTGAGAACGGATGGCCTGTGAGAAGGACTGGTCACTGGTTTCTGAGTGATGCTGTTGTTAATTAAATAATCAGTTGTCTCAAGTATCGAGCTTGTGTTTAAGCTGGTGCATGTTAGAAATGCAAATGACACTTCATTTTTCATTTGCAAAACGTGACGATCTGATTCGCGTAATCTTTTATTGGATCGCTTAGCGTGTATTTCAGTGTTTAAAGGTTCAGTTTCCTTTTCATACACAAAGTTTTGACATTGTCATTTGATAACATTTATGGTTCGGCGCTGAAATTTTCACCGTGCATTTCGTTTAATTTTGGCGTCGAAGTTAGAAAGATTTAGCAGCCAAGTTGCTTGCTTTGGCTGCACCTCATTTACAACATCACTTTTACAAGGTTGGAATTTTGCACGGACACTTTTTCTTTTCGGTAATTAAGGAAAGAGGCCGTATATATATAAAGGAGCATATACACTTTTGTGTACGTGGTTCAATTCAACCGTGAGGTGTTCAAACTCATTAACAAAACCAGCTCCTCGATCCGTAAGGATGTACCTGGGAAGAGTGTGTGTGCACGTTACTTTCAATGAAAAATGTACGTTACCAACGAAGAAAGGAGTTCCAAACGATTGCCTTTGATTGTACAGATTTTCGGCTCCCTTAAAGTTTGTCTTCTGTTTCCTCGATCCGTTCTTTATACAAAATGAAGAAACACATCTTCCTGTACTATCGGGTACTTTTTTTGGAATAGTTTATTATTTTTTGGTTTGTATTCATCCTTTTTTTTTCTATGTTCTGAATTTTTTGATTTCATTCCAGTGAAATCCATACGTTCCAAAGACAAAGAGGGCCTAAGACTTCACTGACTTAGCTTAAGAACTATGAAAATTTTACACATATTTAAGGTAACTTCAAATCAAACGGTCCGTTCGCCTTAAATTTGAAAGTTCACGTCAATGTGTGCATAGCTGCATGCATTTTCTTTACAGACTGTAAACTTGACTTAAGAAAATCATATTTGGTCACTTGATTCGTGCATCAAAGATCATTTACCTACTGAGTGTGGTTGAGTGGGTTGGGAAAACACACCTAATACATTGACCAGGGAACTACCCAATCCTCTCTGAAAAATAAAGAAGCTACACCCAATACAATGATTTGTGTTGCTGTGCTTGGAACCCACTCCAGCATTTAAATTTATCTCTTCTTTTGTTCTTTTGGGGGCACCTCCTTTTTTTTTTCGAATTCTCACATCTTTGTGGAGAGGATATATTCTTCTACTAAACCTATATATGGCATAGGGTTTGATATAGTATTATGGAAACATGTTTTCACAAGAGAATGGAGCACATGATCTGTGTACTGCATATTATTTATTCTGGTGCACTAACAAATTCGGATATACCGCATATTGCGCGCGCGCACACACAAACACAAACACACACAAAAAAAAAAAACCCCCAAAGTCATCTTGGTTAACTAGATCTAGATAAATTTTATAGGGGATCAAAGCCTAGTAAAAAATACTATAAAATGGCTCGATCAAGGAATTGGGAATGGATAGTTAAAACACCTCGCCACATACTACTACAAGGTTGATGGTGTCTCCAAGATTAATTTGTTATAATAGTAACCGTGGGTAATGTGGTTGTGAGGAATGACCATGTTGGCAATTTGGTAATACCAAAGGGAAATATACGGATTTATACAAGAAAACAATAGCCACTCGAGTAAAATACTAACAAGTAACACAATGTTGGCTACTCATAAGAAAAATGTGGGCGAAAGGTTATGTATCTTCTAGCCATTACCGCAGGGAGTGGCAGAGGTTGTTCCTCACTGAGCAACCCTGACGGGAATAGACGAAGCGATGATGGTGCAGTAAGCTGATGTGTTGTAACTCGCCCGATACCCAACACAAAAATAAAGAGATGGTGCATGGTTCCAAACTCAACCCCTTCCACCCAGCCCCAGGTATAAAAAAGCAACAGTCAAACACCCAACCCACATATACACCACTCCAAACCCCCTCCAAAAACTCACACCAATTTAATTAGAGATCAACAAGAAAAGCTCAATGCAACCCAACACCACACACAGCAGCATACCATCAACCATTCCTTGCTGTTTCACACTACCAAGCACCAACATTGCTTGAACCTCCCCACACATATATCAACATCAAGAGCAAGGCCGAGATCAAAGCACACACACACACTATTAGCAAACATCACAATCCAGTGATCTATATATATCTATACATATATATATACACTACCTTCTGCACAAAAGACTAGAGAGCGAGAGCTAACAGGGACAAAAAGGAGGAGGTGGCAGCCATGGGCAGCGCCGCCAAGATCATGCGCACGGCGCTGCACGCCTTCTTCCGGCACTACCACCCTGCCTCCTCCGCGGCGTCGCTCCTCGCGCTGCCCTTCTCCGCCGCCGCGCTCCTCTCGCGCTCGCACCCGGCGCTGCTCGCGCCGTCGCACCTCCTCTCGCGCCGCCTCCGCCGCGTCCTCGTCGCCGCGGGCTTCCCGCCGGCGTCGCAGCTCCTCTTCCTCCTCAGCCACCGCCTATCCCAGCGCGCCTGCGCGTTCCTCGCCGCGCTGCCGTTCTCGCTCTCCTTCCTCCTCCTCGCCAAGGCCTGCGCCGTGCATTGCTGCTGCTCGCCGCCGTTGTCGCCCCAGCGGCGGCCGCGGCGTGCGCCGGCGGTGGCGGCGACGGCCGCCGTCGTCCGGGAGGCGGTGCGGTCTTCGTACGCGGCGATGGCGCGGACGCAGGTCGTGAACTGCCTCGCGCTGCTGCTCGCCAACGCCGCCGTGTTCGCCGCGCTGCTCGCCGCGTTCAACGCCGCCGAGGCTCTGCGCTTGCTGGGCCCTCCCGGCTCCGTCCCCGGCTCCGTCTCCGGCTCCGGCGGCGGCGGCAGGGCGGTGCTCGCGCTCTCGGCGGCCGGCGTGATCGTGTACTCCGTCGCGCTCGCCAACGCCGCCGCGGTGTGCAACCTGGCCACGGTGGTCGCGGCCGCCGAGGGCCGCGGCGGCGCCCGCGCCATGCTCAAGGCGATCATGATGCTGCTCCGCGCCGGCGACGCCGCCACCGCCGTCGCCGCGTCGCTGCCCGCCAGCCTCGCCGCGGCCGCCGCCGAGGCGCTGTTCCAGCTCAGGGTGATGCGGCCGTACACGGCCGCCGGCAAGGTGACCGCGGCGATGGTCTTCGAGGGGCTCCTCGTCGCCTACATCCACGCCATGATCTGCGTCCTTGACACTGTCGTCACCAGCATGGTGTACCAGACCTGCAAGGCCAGCCATTCCTGTGACCTCTTGGAGATGGAGCTGGAAGGCAAGGAGGACATGAGAGTCTGATCTTTCTTTCGTTTTTGCAAAATTAATCGCTAGAGCATAGAGCACATACATCTCATGATGGTAATGCTCAATGATAAATTCTTTGACTATTTCTTTTGTCCCTTTTTCTTGATCTTTATAAGGGTTAATTGCTGGTTCTGGGGACTATGATGCAGTTAGTAGTAGAAGTGCATCAGGTCCACCAGAGTACTAAGAGGGCACAGTTGTAAATAACTGGAGCAGCAGGGTATACAAATTAAAGATCTTGTTTTGTATGAATAATCTATAACTTAGCATGATATAATATAGTATGTACTTTGCTAAATGTGGCCTTTCTACGCGCTGTTGTTTTCTGACTGTCTTCACACTCTTAAAGTAGCATCTGAGAAGGAATCATCTAATGACTAATGGTCATTGGTTACAGGATGAAAGTTTGCTGGCGTTTTATCATGAATCATCAGGTACATAATAATGCTCAGAATATTTTCTCGAACAATAATGCTAAGAGTATAAAAAATCATTCCATGTTTGGGCATTTAAGATGCGCATATTTCTAGTCACTCCAATGGCCTCAGCTTAGTTTTAAGATGGATAAGATCCCACATTCCGACATGCCACCTAGAGTTTGCAACAATTCGAGTCAGTAGTTTAGATCCTGACCCCACCACTTCAAGTGCTTGTTTCCTTCAGTCTAAAGCAAAGCAACAGAAGAACATGCAGCTATATGCATGCCAAAATCAACTTGGAGAATCACTCATCAGTGGTGAAAATTTCAATGATTATTTCTAACAGCTTTTTGACAACTTTATTCAGAGCCCCTACTCCTATCCAATCCAAGCGCTCAGATCTGGGAGAAATGGTTTCTACTTGCAACCACTTGCCCCATGCAGATTCCAAGTGCCACAATGCTACAACAGCTTTGCTCCAGCAGAGACGACATGGACTTTAGGCTCCATTGGATCACAAAATTTGTACCTGGGACTAGGTTACATAATAATAGAGTAAACGAAAAGTTAGGGAATTGTACAGTAGCTAGGCTTTTGGAATGGCTCAATCAGAGAAGAGTGCAAATGATTTGCTTTGAGCAATCGTGTTTTATTCAGTTTTAGTATGTTTCTGGCATGAGGATGAGCATGTTTATTTTGAAATTATCAAGAACAGTGGCTGTTTTCTGATATGAGGAATTCAGAAGTTGGTTCGAAAAATATCAGCAAGCAATCCATACATACGGGAATAAGCAGCTTTCGATGTGGAATTTGGCTAGGATATAACCACCATCAAACTAATACCAAATAACAAGGATATAGTAGCTAGTTGTAAATTTTTCTACAGCGATTTACTGTACCCAAATGTGATATTGTAATAATCTGATGTATGCCAATGCATATTAAAGAAAGTTGAGCCATTTGCATCCTGAATTGTACAATGAAATCATATCTCCATTGGGAAAATTAAGGAAATGGAGCACCTTCAGCTTTTCTGTCTCCTCTCCGGTACAGGATTGCAGAGACATATTTGTATTCTGTCAGATAAGTTTGAAACACCTCACTACAAACGCATCCGTGAATTGAGCAGAGATTTAGAAAATGACGGGATCCAAAAAGGAGCTATAATCTTAAGATGGTACTACACATGATAATCATACTTACGTGGACTTATCATATCAGGACAGAAGCATTCAGCCAAGGTTGGCTTTACCTTCAAGTGTGGTTTGGCAAACCTGTCTATGAGGAATAGAATAAACCAAGGCGCCGCTTACCGCAGGATCAAATGTCCTTATCTAATTTCACTCTGAATCATTTATGGAGGGTGTGACCTAATACTTTCTTCAAAAGGTTCAAGATCAACCAACCAAATAGTACCTGAGATTCTGAGCAGATGCAGCAACATTAGATAACGACATTCTGGCCGATCTTGAGAGTGACGTGTCTGAAATTCAGTGATAAATGGCATCAAGGAGATCATAATGCAAATATGCTTATGTACATAGCTTACAAAAATATTTCCTTGGGTTACTTTCTTTACCGCTAGAAACAGAGAAAGTGCCAAAGTTGAGAAAAAGTAGCTGCACCTCATATAATGGTGGGTCAGGGATGCCAATGGTTGATCTTGGTGACTGGGTCAGCTTTAATATACACGATGAAGCATGTGTAACTGTAGCTAAATACTGACATTACATTTACTAATTATTATAAAAAACATAGGAAAAAATAAAATGCTTTTGTTGAACTGAAACAACAGCATTTGGCAATTGGTCTGACTAGAAATAGCGACGAGAAAAAAAAAATTGCCAGACAACCAGTCCTAGTGGCTTGGAAACCAGATGTAAAATGGTGCTTTTGTAGTGCACACAGAACACATAATAAATGCAATATTTTGAAGGGAAAATATAAGTAACAAACCGGAATAGATCGGAAAAAGATCTAAGGGGCCAGCGGCCAGCCTGACAGACCAAGCTTGGCTCTGATTAATTTTACAGATTACAACAAGTAAACGTAACAGAAAAACTTCTGTACCTTCACTTCTCTATTCAATCTTATTACAATACATACAATATCTTTGTCAGGAATGAAATGATGAAATAAACATTTATACGACCGATTCATCTAAGAACACAATAAACTTGTATACATAACTTGCACCTAGCCGGAATTACATTATGTATGATTTAACTTTATAACATGTACAAACTAGAATGGCTGGTGTCATATCAACTATTCTATATATCTGTGGAAAAACTGTATAAGTGATAGCATTGAATTATCAAGCTTGATCCTTGGATGCCACCTGACTGTACGAATTGCGGGCATCCAATATTTGCCTGGATGAACATCATTCAAACAACAGTGAACAGCAAGCTTTCTAACGCAGTCAAATGGATACTATTCTTCCCTTTTGAATTGTAAGATCCCCATTTGCCTCTGGTTAGCATTGCTGAAGTCTGTTCTTGAAAGTGAAGCTTGGTTATTCTGCCCTTTCTGTTGTGACATTCCAGCATTCTGGTTGCTGCCCCTACCAACCGGTGGTTCATGGTTATGTTTTCCTTCATAGGTCGTTATGACAGCCTTCGGGTCCGATGAAGCCCTCTCGATGTGCTTCCTAACATTACACCCAGCAAATGTACACTTGTAGTAACTCCTGCAAGTCGAAAAGTATATACCATGTAGGTTAGAGGCAAATGGTGAAAGAAGGTTTCTCTGGAGCGAAATGCCTAAACTAATTACTGGAACTCAATAAAATGAACGAAATATTCCATAAAACTAATAAAAAGTGAACAAAAAAAACTTTCTAGATATATGTACGTGTTTGGATTATATACGCAGATCCAGGGACAGTAATTTAGCTACCTCATTTTTTTCTATAAATATGTTACCTAGGTTCAAATTCAAGCAACCGTATTGATTTCAATACCATACTAGGCTCCCTCTCTTTCAAACTCCCACCATCAAACAATCTAATAGTCTACAATAAATTTTTGACAAGGTATAACTAACTGGGTTCTGATTGGCATAGGCATGAAACAGTAAAAACATAAACTTAAATAAGGACAATGTTCAGACGAATGAGGAGGTCTATGATTTAGGATTCATAGAAGCCGATGGTGACAGAGTCTGAGATTTCCCTCTGAGTGTCAATGTTTTAAAGACAATTACAACACTTCTACACTGAGGTCAGCCTGAATATGTCTATGGAGCTCATCAGGATCATCGCAAACACTGCAATCCAGATCTGGTACAGCTACAAATTGGCGGCTTGGCTCAAGCTGCCACTAAGATATATATCGTATCAAACAATATATATCTTAAGGCCACATTCTTGCGCTCCCAGTAGGGTTATTTTATTTGTTTTGAAGTTGATTATAAGAGACATGAAAATGAAACCAAACAATGTAACTTAACATCTTAAAGTGACAGCTTGAATAAAAAATATTGAAATTCAGAAGTAATAATGACAATGGTATCCAATAAGATGCCACATGTTTGGTAATATGTTCTTCCGCTGAAAACAGCTTTGAATATACAACTAAGTTTTGATGGTGCCTATACTTTACCCACTATAAGGACCATTGGAGACCAAAATGACATATCACATACAAAGATAAACGTACCTTGGATGAGGGTTTCCTTTGACTACTTTCTGCCCATACTTGCGCCATCGATAACCATCATCCAAAAGATCAACCTCACTGGTTGTTTGGACAATGATCTTATGCTCTGACAAGGTCCTTTGTGATGAAATTTGTATATTTCTGAAATGGATAAGAGTTTTAAGAAGAAAAATCTAATCAAACCGGAGTTAATACAACTAATATTACCTTCTTTTGTTCTCACTATCCCCATCATCAACTTCATGTGGCCTTGATTCACCATCATCCATATCATCTCCGTCACTCAAACCAGATACTTGTTCAGACACGCCATATATAGCTTCCTGATCTCTTTTAACGCCTGACAAACCAGATGTGGTATCATTAGATTGTTCAATTTGCTCGGCTGCTGATGAATTGCCATCTTTTGCCCGTTTATTGGGTGGACGTTGGTGATTGTGTTTCCCTTTGTATATGATCTCAGATATTTGACCATCTTCTGCATGCTCGACCTTTTTCTTCACTGGACAATTAGGATGAGTACATTTATAATAGCTCCTCGGGCACTCACTGCCCTTCACCACCTTCTGGCCATATTTCCGCCAATTGTAGCCATCATCAGCAGGCTTATCAACAGGGGCATTAACCTGATACCTCTGAGAAGCCTCAGCAGATTGGAAGGATGCATTATCATTGTTTGATGTTACCATTCTCATTTCTGAAACTCCTGCCATATTGGCTGCAGAATTCATATGTTGTTGAGCTTCAGATGATGTAGCGGCTGTTGAGAAAGATGGTTGCTCCATGTTATCGAACATTCTGAGAGGAGAATGACTCGCCTGGGCTGTAACTTGAGCCAGAGCCTGCTGATGCGACATTCCAAATCCCCCCTGTAGAAATTCATAACAATCTGCCATCAGTAAAATTTTGATTCATTTTCCTTTTTCGAGGCTAAAGAAGATGCTTCAGAAAATCCTTAGGAGATGAAATACTGGATAAAATTGGTGACAGTTCGCTGTTCTCAGTTCTCACCATCAAACAGTCAATTACGTCTCTCGTTCATACTAGACACTGGTTTACTATGTTCAGGATCTATACTAACAAATGCTAAATGCCACTATTATTTTAACCTCCACATGGCCCTCCATCTCTGCGCACCACACGTTATGAACGGTCAACACAAAACTGTGAAGTCTTTTGACAACTTCTGCTGTTCAGAGCAAATCGGAGGCCAGTATAACCACCTCAAATTGAACAACATCTTTCCAAAGACTCAATCAACAGAACAGGGCTGTCAAACGCAAGACATTACTGTTTAAATGCAAAGATGTCCTACTCCTATCGATATCTACGTAGCATGACAACTTGCAATAAGTCATGCTGGCAGCAGTACAATTATTGATAATGTCAGAGCAATGTACCTGACCACCACTTGCAATATCTAAAATCAATAAGCATCACCTAACTGTCTATGCAGGTAGAGATCACCACAGCTCCACACACAAATATAGTAAGGTGCCTTTATGCATTCTGGGGCAAACCTATGGGACCAATCAGTACATTAGATGTAACCATCCTGCTAAAAGCACGGACTGAACTGTAAAAGTGTCACCTTTCAGAAGTTTCAGATTCCCTCCCAGCTTGTAGTACTTTCACTAGCTTTAAATCACAATCTAAGATTACAGGATTCTTTTAGATTTCCTCATCGTCACCAGATAGAAAATGTTAAAGCTTAACGGATTAATGACACCTATCTGGATTAAAGTAATTCAACAGGAATAAATGGGACATTTTTCTTATCCAAAAATCTATGAACTGTTTGATAAGGAACCTATTAATTTTTTGTTTGCAACCCAATTAAGCTCTTAATCTATTTAATTCGTAAAAGCATTTTCGTCATGCAATCCTGTAAGCACTCGTAAGATTAAGTGATTAACATACATAACAAACTTTCTTGCACTTCCGAGTTTATGAAAATGAATTCAACAATGAAAATGATTTCACCAAAGATAATTACTAGCAAATGCCCAAGAACAGAAACAGGATCCAAAATCCAATCTTTCTCGCCGTAGCAGCAACGAAAAATTTAACTTTTAGCAGCGAAAAGATGGAGCTGTGGGCACGACGTACCATGGCCGGCGAGAAGAGCAGGCCAGGGGAGTCGAGCAAGCCGGAGGGGCTGAGGCCGGCAGGCACGGTGAAGACGGACGCCGCGGAAGCCGACGACGCCGGAGGCGCCACCGACAGCGCCGGCCCGGCCCTGGCGACCCCTCCTCTCCCCCTCTCCGCCTCATGCTGCTGCTGCTGCTGCGGCGGCGCGAAGGCGCCGGTCAGGAGCTGCGTGAAGCTCGTTGCTCCGGCGCCGGAGGAGGACGTGTTGCCGCCGGCGGCGTCGGCGTCGGAAGGGAAGAGCGTGGAGGCGAGCGTGAGCGGGCCGGGGCTGGCGTCGCCGGCGCCGGTGAAGAGCGACTCCGAGTTTGAGCGCGGCGGCAGCGCCAGGCGCGGGCGAGGCGGCGGCGGCGGGCGCGCGGACATGGTCTCCGGAGCCTAGAGAGAGAGAGAGAGACAGAGAGAGAGAGAGAGAGAGAGGATTCTTCTCTGCTTCCTCTTCTTCTTTGGTTTTCGGCGTTGACTTTGGTTTCGAGTGGTTTTTCGGTTGGGTGATTAGTCTGACTTTCGCTCTCTGTAGTTGGCTTCATGGAGGGATGATGTAGGGAAATCTAAGCTTTGTTTGTCACTGAAAAATGGAGGTAGGTATTCCATGTATCATGTTTTCATCCGGTTGTATAGCATTTAACTTTTGTAAGATCACGTATATATACATTGTTCATTCTGTTTTATAAGTCTGTTATGTGAATTGATCGATCTTACAAAATAATCAATGATAAATTTCTAGTTTAACTTTTGATTACGAATAGAAAGTCATGATAATTGTTGATGGATAGACGAATATATGACACTCCATATATTTGATATGGCACAGCATACTTTTTATCTAATACAGAGTGTATTTAACAAAAAAAACATGTCAGCAATGCTCCACTATTCTTTTTATTTGACATCATTGTTTTTCTCTTTAAACTTTGATTAATAATATATATTAAGGTAATTAGTTATCTGAAGTGAAATGATTATTGTTAGATCGATCTATCACCAAAAGCACTTTCAACTTAACATATATATATATATATATATATATGTCACTTGGTTTCATAACGAGTGACCCATGGTCTCCAAATGGGAGAATTAGGCAACTTCGTTCCGTTTTCTAAGCTCAAAGCATAATCGTATCCTCCAAAAGGTCTAGTACAATCTCCAATCTCACAAGGAGTGCAACAAGGAGTCTGTTACATGTATTGATTAATAACAACACATGTTTCAACCGCAAAAAAAAAAGGAATAACAACACATGTTGCAATATGGAGTACACAACAATGCATAATAATAACACGGTCCATAATTTTCTTATACTTGCAAAATTTAGAACGTTGTAAGACTTTTGGAAAACTTTATCTGATAAGGTAATTAGGTTTCAAAGAAAAAGCTGACTTCAAATTCCTCGTGGAAACCCCCAATAGCCACAAATATTATTGCCTGTGACTTGATCGCTCACATTTCTGTGAAACATACCATAGCTTCAAACATACCACACTATTGTGTAAAGAATACGAGAAAATTATGTACATTCTAAAAGAAAACACGAACCATATGGATATACAACAACATGTACTGCTATCTTTAATGGGCAAGCTTCATTGTCCTCCCCCCCCCCCCCCCCCCCCCCCCCCCCCCCCAAAAAAAAAAAATAGCTTCATTGTGCCAGAAACGGCAAATAGAAAGCAACATCTGCTGGACAAATGGCAGTACCACTTTTCCTTACAAAGTTGTGTTAGCTCATAACCTGGTGCTTTGCTTTGAAATCATGCACTTTGTTCCCTTTTTCCTACAAAATTAAAATGCTCGAGCAGGAGCGCCAAACGGAGGAGGACGTTCCCTCGGCTAACCGCCCGAGACCCACACCGCGTTGAATGGGTCCACGAACAGGAGGCAAGAAATTCCAGCCTGCCTAGATGCGTCAGTTGCCGTACTCTGCCGTTCCAGTAATTGGATATTTATTCCGCTGGCGCTGGTCACCAGTGAGATACTGCGTAAATGAATTTGAACAAGTTGTTGCCTTCTCCAACAAGATGTTGTGTCGATCAATAGTATAAGGAGATGAAATGGAGAAACGTTGATGTCAAGTACTCGCGTAGATCCAAATTATGGCTAATTGTCGCTACCAATTGCTCTACCAATGGCGGGGGGAAAATTTAGGGAAAAGAAAACAACAACCACCTTATACCTTATGACCTCTCATTTCACAGAAAGATCATATATTCACTTTTTTTCCTTTTTGCGACTGAAAGATCATATATTCATACCCAATATAGTTCGTCCTACCAATCAAGCACTACATTTACCCCATATTACCAATAACGGGCCTATAGTCCAAAGCATATGGTTGCAACAAATCTAATTGTTATCTATCCCACATGTTGCTAGCAGACTACAAGAGGACACATCACCAAATGATCACACATTTTGAAGCATTCTTAGAACCTTTTATTTTAGTACTAGAAGATGGGCACATGGAAGCTCGTGCGCTTGACTTTCTTCGGGCCGTTCTGATCGAGAGGATGAACCAAAATTGAAGAGATTTGGACAAGATAAAGACAGCAGAAAAGGTTTGCCCGCGCAAACACACAAAAGAGATCGTGTGTTCTTATCTTCTTGATCGTTCTTGCAAAAAGGTGGCGCTGTCAATGTCCAGGGGGCCGGATCAAGAAAGTGCAAGAAGATACAAGGATGAAAAAAAAATTTGTGACAAGCATGGTGTGGTTTCCCGTCGCAGTACTTGCTGTCCAGCACGTGCTATTGTGACGACGATCCTTTGCAGGTGCTGCTTATCTATCGGTCATCACAAAAGGTGGTTTGCAGAGAGAACGTATGAACGTATAAGTCACTTTCAATACACGAATTTTCATGGCCTTTTCATCATATTTTTCAGTTCTTACATTAGTCACTAGGTATTTTGATCAAGTTAAGCGTATTTGGATTCATCTACTTTTTCACTGCCTCGAGCTCTACTTTTGTGACATAAATGTGCCCAAAGAGGCAAATTAAAGCGCCACTTTATTTGATAGATAGAGTACTTATCAATACGATAATGGATTGGAAAAGTTACCCTTTTTTTTTCGAAAATTTACTTCGAATAGTAGTGTATACAATTGAAGTTTAAACCTCGCTCAAACGATATACAGTAAAGTATACAAATGAAGTTACGATGCTGAAAATATCTGCACGCTCCTCTCGATTGGCTCGTGTCCTACCCCAAAAAAAAAGATTGGCTCGTGTCCGTCGCGCAAAGGGGTAGGTAGCACGATCCGAGCATGAGATTCCACTCTATGTTATATAATATCCTTCCCGAGCATAATCACAACGGGGTGGTGGCGCAGTTGGCTAGCGCGTAGGTCTCATAGCTGTTTGAGTTATCCTGAGGTCGAGAGTTCGAGCCTCTCTCACCCCAAATTTGTGATCAGCGATGATGAAACGCTCCTGTGGCAACATGGGTCGCTGCATGCATCTGATTGCCAGGTGACTAGGGCTGAACAGAGCTGATTTTTTTTTTTTGTTAATTTCGTCGCTGACCTGAATTGCTGCTGGTTGTGCTTACGACGTAAGAAAATACAGAGAATGCATCTGCTGGTTGAAGGCAGGGTTCTCAAAACCGCTCAAAACCGGCCGGTTTTCACGAAACCGGGAAAAACCGACCGGTCCGGTGGTTTCCAACAAACCGAACCTAATTACTGTAGCAAAATCGACAACCGTCCGGTTTTCCGGTTTCCGACCGGTTTTTTTGGTTTTTTCGAAATTGAGAACCCTGGTTGAAGGATCATCTGTATGTGTTCTAATAATGTGGAATCACCTGACAACTTATCTTTCACCACTTTCCAGGTTATGAAACTGAAAGGCCAAAAGGACAGAACTCTACAAAAAAAAAAGGCCAAAAGAACTTCCTTTTAGGAACATGCATTGGACCTAACTATTAGAATTGCTGAATAATTTTATCTGAACAAATTAAAATATAGTCAATTATTTTCATTTTTGTATATTGATGCAGATGTTGTCAAGTCCTGCTCTCACCACGGTGCATCATCAACATCAAAAAGCCACGCTACGCAGCTGAATTCACAGAGGGAGCAAGTGGAAACATGGCACAGCTGCCTATACATGTCATGAGTCATTCAACTGTTATTACAGGCTTATTTAGGGATGAGATGGTTGTTGCTGTTTGGGCAGCGGCAAGCAATGAAAACACTGGCACGTTTGTAGGACACGAGAAAAAAATTGAAGTGCTCATCAGTGCTTGGAGTATTATTACTGCTGCTATTGCTTGATGACGACACTGAGTCGTCTTTTGCCTAGGAAAAATATGAGCTTCTACATATCAAAAGATGAGTTCGGATAGAGTATTGCCTGCAATTTCGACCCGGCCGGGGGACGCTGTACGCTGCTCAGTGCTCACCCATGGCCACTTAATTAGGCCGACGCTGCTCGCATGCGCGCTGTGCGGCTGCACCTCGCCGACTCGCCCTGCAAGGAATTGGATTAGCGATAAGCTGCCTAGACCGTCGTGCAACGTGATGCGATGACTTGCTATCTGTTTGGGCTGTTTTTACGTACTGGGGGGAATTTTGAGCATTCGGTACAAAGATGCAAACGTTAGATGACAACGCTCGGATCTTGATCGAAAGGCACTACTTTAGGCAGGCCTGCTCCCCTCCCCTTCCCGTCTGTGTGAAATTTGACGCGTAGCCCCTCCACGCGGACGGACGTAGTTCTCGGTAGAAGAAACTCCCTTACCCAACCAAGTTTCTCGTCGCCGATCCATTCGTCATCATCTTCATCATACACTAACTCATGCATTATTCGCCTGGCGCTCCGTCTTCTCATCCCCTATCCATCGATTGGTTGCTGTGTTTAGTCTGCACGTCCAACCGACGGCCCAGCGTAGCGGCACCAGTTGCAGTTGTTCGCTCGACGCAGACTGTAGATGGAGACGAGGCCGGCTTGCGTCGTTGTTCCTCATGTCATGCGGCAGCGTTTATTCATCAGATTTACTCTGTACTTCTGAGAGTTAATTTAGCTAGATAATTTCCTCGCAAAAAAAAAAGCTAGATAATGAATCAATGAACATGAAAGATTCAGATATATAGCTTCTAAAAATTCAACGTCAGGATACGAACTTAATCGATCTGATAACGTGCTGATTTTTTTGAGCGCAAGATAATGTGCTGATTGCTGCTGAAGCACATTCCTGAGTAGTCATCGGGAACTTAGGAAAGGGGATTTTCGCGAGATTTTCGAGGGGCTAAAAAAAAGTTCCACAGGTTGTGGAAAGGACCAGGGTCCGCCGGCATGAATGAAGCAGAGCCTTTGGATCCAGATCGGAGCGCGTACGTGGACTTTTTGCACCTTTTCATCAGATGATCATTTGCACTAAAAATTTCTCCTTTTTTACTGAGGCTTACTGGTTTCAATGGTTTTTGAACGAGTTGGGCTGGAGTTGTGGCATTAGTGAGATGGCCAAATGCCCAGTTCAAACCCAATTCGCGGACATACTTGGGTTTTTTTTTTGTCTTCTTCAAACTCCCGCCCAGCAACCTCTCTTCCATGGCCTCAACAATGTAGGAGGCGCTCCACTGTACTACAGGTGGCCGGGGTGGTGGTGGTGGGGGGGGGGGGGGGGGGGGGGGGGGGGGGGGGGGGGACTTGCCCCCTTGCTGCCCAGTTGGATCCGCCAATGCTCGCAACTTAGCTTTCCCTTCTATTTTGATGCAGGTAACAGATGAAGAAATCCTCTCTAACAGTCTTCAAAGGTGGATTGTTTATACAAACGGTTAGACCTTGTCACATTACCACAAAACCAACCTGAATGAATCATGCACATCTATAGGACGTCTAACTTAATCAAGCACTCACTTGACTGATAGCCTATGAGCCATCTCTAGTGCCGCTAGGACCCCTTCACCACAACAGGACCAGCTAGGGGATGATTGAAACAAAGGAGAAAGTAATTCCGTGTTCATTTCATGACTCGGGGAAAAGATTTTTGGAGTTCATTAAATCAATTAACAAGATTGCGGGTAGACTGCTGAGGCCATGAGGGTTTACAAAACAAACGAAATCCTAGAGGAAGCCGAGACCGTTTTCTCAAAATAATGTGTGATAGACTGATTTAACATGCTAGAAAAATAATTATGACATGTTCACATTTAAGCATGTACAACCTCTGACAGTGACCCCAGTCTGATATCCAACACCTCAATGAATTCTATCATACGATAGTAAAAAATTCCAAGAAGAGGCTATTAGGATGGAAAATCAAATTCTGCTTTTCGAATTACAAACTATTGAGTTTCTCATGAGGCAGGGTAGAAACTATGGTAAGACAATTCTCTTTAGGCCCCTAGCACATTTTTTATTCCAAAATAATGGATTTAATTGACATCTCGTTTGCAATACCACATTCGTGAATTCATACCGCTAATTGATATCTCTTTGTGAATGCTCCATGTGCAAAGTTACGCCGAAATCAACAATCTGGTCTAGGATTTCCTGGAGTTAGATAATTTAGGCTTGCGCTTCCTAGACTTACTTTTCAAAAAAGTTTCTTTAGCCCTTAGCTGCAGGTTGCAGATTATACATGTCAGCTTTGTAGCACAATGCCTTGTGATACATTTATGCACAATGCAGATATCTCTTTCAAAAAGAGCACTAACAAAACCATATACGAGATAGACTTTGAAAATGGCACGCCAACCATGCCTACCTATTAGTACATCGTAAGATGGAATCATTCGCACAAAATCTCATAACGTTCGAGCAACTACACCCGAAAGCTGGGCATGACTTCATGTCATATTTATTTTTCTTCTCGATAATTTGGTTAATGATGATGGAGACCATGTAGCATTGCTAGTTCTAATAAGATACAAACTAAATGTCTTGGGCAACATTGTTAACATGATACTAATTATAATATATGGATGAAACTATGTAAAATTTGGGGATATCGCATTGCAACAAACAATTCTTTATTGGCTTCCACGAGAATTTGCAAGGATCCATATTTAGATTATTGTGCAACATGAAAGCAACATGTCAGAAATGCACTATCTAGATATACATGCATAGAGCACGATTGTGCGTGGAAAGAAGTCACATCAACAACTAGACTTGTTTCACCAAACTTCAAACTTTTTAACACTAGTGGAAATATTTGGTCTATACGTCATGGTGTTATGACATGAAGACTATATAGTGTTGTGATGAGCTACTTGCCAAGCCATGCATAACACCAAGGGTGTTTGCACCGAACGTTTTCTGTGCTGAAAATATCTTGCACGGTGGACTGTGCTCAGTGCTCTATTAGCGTACGCGCGGGCTACGCAAGCGCAAACCGGCAGAACAGAAAGTAGGAATGTAGGATGGCCGTGGCCCGTGGTGCGCGAGGCGAGAGACTCCTTTGGGTATGCCATGACACCGTTGTTATTTCCCTTTCCTGAATCTAATCACAATGGGGTGGTGGCGCAGTTGGCTAGCGCGTAGGTCTCATAGCTATTGAGTAATCCTGAGGTCGAGAGTTCGAGCCTCTCTCACCCCAAAGTTTAAGCAGCGATGATGAAATGCTCGTGTGGCAACATGGGTCGCCACATACATCTGATTCCCAGGTGACAAGGGCTAAACAGAGCTGAATTTTTTTTCTATTCATTCCATTGCTGGCCTGATTTTTTTTTTGACTGGTTTGCTGACCCGAATTGCTGCTGTTTGCCTGTTTGGCTCGTTCCATTGTTGCTTCACTTTCGTTATGTTTTTTTTTTTTTTTTTTTTTTTTTTTTTTTTTTTTTTTGCGAAAGCAAGAAGAATGAATCCTGGACCGAGGATCCCCGTCACTTTCTGTACCTGGATAAATTTTGAGCTTCGATTTCGCTCCCCTGCTGGAACCCAGCGGTTAAAATACCAGGAAACAAAACAGAGCTGAATTTTTTTTCTATTCATTCCATTGCTGGCCTGATTTTTTTTTGACTGGTTTGCTAACCCGAATTGCTGCTGTTTGCCTGTTTGGCTGGTTCCATTGGTGCTTCACTTACGTTAAGTTTTTTTTTTTTTTTTTTTTTTTTTTTTTTTTTTTTTGCGGAAGCAAGAAGAATGAAGCCTGGACCGAGGATCCCCGTCACTTTCTGTACCTGGATAAATTTTGAGCTTCGATTTCGCTCCCCTGCTGGAACCCAGCGGTTAAAATACCAGGAAATAAAAATGGTACCGAATGTTCAGGGGAAAAAAAATCTAGGAAGATTAATACAGTATCATTGCAAAACGTAAGCCACGATTTCTAATTCGGGACTGGAACATGTACGTTGTAAAGTGGCAACATATACTTTTTTTTTTTTGAAACGGAAGTGGCAACATTTACTTTAGTGCAAGTAAAATACAAATTTGTTCAAGCATTAATTGTACATTGCTTTCACCAGTTTGTAAGTACTCACCGAGTTGAGCAATGAAACACATACTCGCACGTTTATAACACATGGTTAAGACTCGCGCCGAAGCTCACAACGGCCAGCTGAGTCCCTGTGTAGGATCGGGGAGGGGGTTCGGGGGTTTTCTCGGCCTGCGTGAGAGGCTCTTCTCCTTAGCAAAATGCCGTCGGGGGCGGTCTTACCCCCGGCAGGTCGAGTTTTTTTATAACACATGGGAAAAAAAATGAAGTAGTACTCACCCAGTACCGCCACTGCGCGGGCGTTGTCAAGAAAGAGATTTCATAACAAGGCCAAAAAGGAAAAATGTACATGAAACCCGTTGACCAGGCTGCTTGACAGTGATATGACCTGTTCACTTGATATTGGTCCACTCAAAAAGACCAAGACCAAAGATCGCAACTTATATTGTTGCCATGCGCGTTAAGATATATCGACAGAATGCAGAGTAGAAACATAGAAGAAAATTCCGAGGCAAGGCCACAAAGCCGCTGGCCAGGTTGCCTGATCAATTAAATCGCAAAGAACCACGCTGAAAATTCCCAGGCATATAGTCAGCACAATTAGTTCCCTCCTCCGTTCCTTTCTACGAATGCGTAAGTTTCAATTCCCTATACAAGAAAGGAAAGGAGGAGGGAACTGGGGTTTGCAAGCATCCCAAGGCTTCTTAGAGTCGGCTCACTCCTATGTAATTTGGAGCTTTGCCAACTGACCTATATTTTCAGTTCCTTTACCTGCAGCACATCCTTGATTTGTATTGTGTGGATACTATCATGATGTGAAATATGCCGGCATTGCCGCCAACAGTCAGCTAAAGTTAAGGAAAACACACAAAGGAGGTCCATGATTATTGGGAGTTGAGTCTCCAGAACAAGTTCATATGTACTCCGTGCAGACTTTTTGTTGCCAAGCAAAAAGAAAAGGGGTAAGCAAATCGAGTTCACACCTCACGCAGAATTAGAAGGCACTTTAACATATCATCATTGCTCCAAAGCAAGTATTCACACGAACTTTGTGCGAAGCAAACCTATCAGCACGCGAACGATTCTAAAAGAATGTCAAAAACAGGGCCTCTAAATCTGCAACGATCAACTGTCCCCGAAAACGAAATTTCGAACGACGCCCCACACTCCCCACCCAGTCACTCGTCAGCATCCAGAATAAATCCAGACGTGGACTGCCGGTGAGACTGCAAGTGGGCCCGGACACAGGCAAGAAGCAAGCAGCGGTCAAATGGCGGGAACCAGCCACCAAACCCCTCCTTGTTCAACCCGCCAACCAGCACACGCCCGCCCTATTCAAACCGGAGGGAGCCCACCACCGTCGTCCTCCCGTCTTTGACCGGCAGCCTTCTCCTCCGTCCTTCCACCAAACAATCTCTGACCTGACCGACCGATGCTTCTTCAGACCGCGCAATTAAACAAAGAAACAACGAGATCTCTATCTGCAGCTACCACGCGCGCGGCGTTCCCATTTCTTGACCTGATCATTCGCCTCCTACCACCGTTGCTGCAGGAGAGGAGATATATATAGGCGAGGCCACTCCTGCCGGAGACTAGCCAGGAAGCTTATCTCTGAATTCTTGCCAGTTCGGTTAATTTGTTCTGGTCCATCCGGGCGGGAATGGCACGCGGCGAGTGAAGCACGGCAACGGCGCTTGGTGAGTTCTTGATGAACCTCTGCTACGCTCTGTTTAATTTTGCTCCAATCTGGCTGTGCAGTTTCATTTACCGGGTCTTGTCACTTGTGGGCTTGCAAGTGGTAGAATGCTTGGTGGAATGGTAGATGGTTTGGGCAAGTTAAAGATGAAATATGGCGTCAGTTAGTTGTATGTACTAGAGCTTATTTGGCTTAAAAGAAACTCATCATCGGTGTCAGGATTAATGTTCTTTTTCGAGCAGGTTTAGTTTTTTTTTTTTTCCCGAGGAAAGGTTAGTTATTTAGTTGCTCAATTGTTGCCCGGACTATCATCGTGATCATGCTCGTGCTCTTTCCTGTCGTCAGTTTTGTTTTTAAGAAAACGAACTTTCCTTGTTGTCAGATGAATTTGTTGTTCTTTATCTTTGTTGATTACTAGTTAGTCCTATAAACCTAGCAATTAATACTATAAGTAGTTCGATCATAGATGCTGAAACATCGAATCTCATTTCCCTGCAGAACACTTCTGAAGCTTCCTCCTATACCACCCGGACCTGACAGAATCAACAAAGCTGACCTGGTCCCCAATGGAGGTACAACTGGCTGTAAAAGGACACAAATCAAACGGGCGTAATAACACGGCTCCTCATCACAGCGGCGACACGAAGGCCGTTCCCAACTACCTCAAGCCGTCAACCGGGTCATGCCACCATGTGTGCAAGTACGGCGGCACGCACACATTTGAAGAGAAAGAGGCGCACAAGGCCCAGCGCAAGCCTCGGAAGCAGCCTCCGGTTTCAGACCACCAGAAGAGGACACTGATCAGGGTACGGTTGGTGCCCCGGAATCTTTTCGGGGATTTTAGCAGAGGTGCCAAGGCTGAAAAGGCGGTCGCCGACAAGGAGAAGAAGGCGGAGAATGTGGAGTGGAAGGACATAGTGGTGTATGACACGATGCCTGCTCATGGATCACTGCCGGAGCTTGATAAACTCTCGGCCCAAGTTATGGGTTCAGGCGATGTCAAGAAGAAGGATGTGATGAGGGGAAAGAAATCATATGAAGAGGGCAAGATCACTGAACCGGTGGATGGTGTCGAAAGTCAAAATGTATCAGTGGACAAGAAGGTGGGTGAAGTCTGCCGGATCAAAGATGACCAGCAAGGTATCGACAGAGCCTACTCACAAGAACCTGAACACTGACGCGAAAAGTGTAAAACCTCCAAGGGAAAGAAACCTACGGCTTTGGCCGTCAAAAAGAAGGTTGCTGATCAAGAATTGGTTGATGGGTATCAACCTCTCTCCCCTTCACTGTTACAGAAACGCGCAAGCCTTTTGCGCGATCTCGAAGAGGAGATGGTTCATGAAGCTACCAATGCGAATGAAGTCAAGACAACTTACTCTCTTGACCAAGAAGAGTTTGCTGCAGCTGAAACAACCAGGCCAGCTCCCGCGCACCGCAGGGTGAAGAGCACGAGCCTCAGCAGCCGATCTGTGAGGTTTCCCTTCACGCGACAGGAGAGCAAGAACTCGGCTACCTTCAAGCTGCGGTCCAAGAGCAGCAAAGGGCCAATCCTGCCATCTGAAGAAGAAGAGGTCCAGAAGCCAGCAAGGCTCAGGTCCAGAAGAGGTTCAGTGGGCAGTGACGGTATCAGAACCACTGGCAGAGGCATTCAGCTGAGGATCAGGAGCCTTAGGAGGCGAGGGGTCGGTGGATCCGGCGGCGCAAGCACCGGTTTCGTCGTGCCAGCGGTGTCGCTGAGGCATCAGAAGACGCTGGAGAAGAAGAAGAGCCAAAGGCTGTACAACAATCTGATTGAAGAGACGGCGACCAAGCTTGTCAAGACTAGGAAGAGCAGGGTGAAGGCCCTGGTGGGGGCTTTTGAGTCTGTCATCTCCAAGATTGCAAAATAGAAACCTGCAGGTGTATGTAGTATGGTACAGAGTTTGTCTTGCAATTTTTGTTTGGGATGGGTACTTGCTCGGTATTGTTCAATCACTCAGCACTGACTGAGCTAGGGACTATGAGCAGAGATGTATTGAATTTTTGTAATCATGCATTCAAGCTGTTTCTATATTTCAGTGTATAATACAAGTGCAGTTCTCGTAAAGAAAAAAGTTACAACTTCTGAAATCATCCATTAGTTAGTCTTTTAATGTACTGCAAATTTACTCCTCATCATGAAGCTAGTATACTGCCTCTATTTTCGTCACAGAACGCACGTGTCATAAAACTGATGATAAAAGGCTGAACAAGTCCGCCGGACCACCCAACAGAGCCGGAAGCAGTTCCCTGAGGTGTGTTTTCTATTTGTTCTCCATGCTAGCGAATTTACCATCTACATAGACCAATTCAACAGTCCACGTATTACAGAGTGAGGAAGTCATACGGAACGTTAGATGAGCTATGCACTTAGTACTTGCAAGTTCTAGAGAAAATGGAGTTGGATCGTGTAAACGGAAACAGGAAATCATTTCCCTTACCTGAAGAAGTTAACAATATGACCTGGTCCCCAGCAGAGGTGGAAATGGCTCGAGAAGTTTCCTGAACAGAGTTTGTACAGCAGTTTTCATGTTCCGAGGTGACCGAGTGCTTGGCCTTGATATACTCTGAGATGGAAATTGTTGCCTTTTGCAACTCATCAGGGTAGAAGAAATCAGGTACTTCATCAGCAATTAGGGCGGTGCTTGCTTCACCACGATTAAAGGTTTTATAGATTTGTCAGTACTTGGGAAAAAAAACAGAAGTAATTTGACAATGAGTGAACCAACCACTTTAACGACATGCTGTCTAGTTTCATGAAAGTAATATGCTGTGTTATGCTAAAAGAACTCTTGCTTCCTTGTAGCTTTTCCATGATTCAACAATACCTTGTCAAAAGGAACTGCAGGATAACCTTCTACCTATCTTGATATCAAGGACCCAGTGTGGATAAATTGAGCCCTGTCAGCCTTGTAACACACAAAGTAGACTGACTGGATACGATAAAAGCACCAGGACACAAAGTACAATGAACTGACGATCATCTCCCAAACGTGCAATCATCATATGGTGATGCATAAATACCAGTCCAATTTACACACACTAGGTTGACTGTTGACACAATGACACACATAAACAAGTAAAAATTCACAGTACATCAGCATCCGCCAGCTCTGTTTATAATGGATATAATTACTGAGGCACCAGGTTAGCTCCTCCAGCCAGGGCACGAGGTGATCTTTTTCCTAAAGGTGGGGCAGCGCACTAGATTCTGGTTTCACAGGTTCCTCCCGAGAGTCCTCTTTTTTGGGCCTGCTGTTCGAAGTCTTCATTCAATAATAATTCAATGCAACATAAACATCATTTGCCAGTGACAGAATGTGATAGTGCAATACCTGATCACCTTCAACAGGTTGGCAGCAAAGTCTAGATGGTGCTAGTTTCTACCAGGTTGGTGTCCTCATCGATAAATAACATCACAGCTGTCATCACAAGCCTGTAAAATTGATCAAACATGTGAACAGTTGGATTATGGAACTCAGCGAAATCTTACAATCAAAATGGATGGAAATTCCATTCTCAAACAGATTTAGTCATCACAGATGGAGACATTCAATCTATCACTGCAATAAGCTTGGACCATATGCAGATTACAATCAATAACATGACTGGTCACTGTGAGACCACATCTATAAATGCTGAATAAATATACAAATTTCAACTAGCGCTCATGTTGCTTCCATATTCATAACCATATAGCATAAAGCCAACCACATTGATACCCCGTTTATTTTTCACTAATCCTAACTGTCCTCCTTTTAAGGAAACCAAATGAACTTCATATTTCTGAATATTTTCCAATGAGCAAAAGTAATTAAGAAACCGCTGTTCTAGAATATGAGACGGGCAATGTTGGGATTTAACCTTTAAAGGTCCAGTAGTGTCGCAGAATGTTTTAGAGAATAAGTCCTAGAATTTTTAGACTATGTGAGAGGCATATTAAAAATAATGAAAACCATTTAAAAATCAAACCTGTAAATAGTTAAAATAAATAGGCAGAAGTAGAAGGCAAGTTTGATCATCCTGTACTTCTTCTCGCCATTTAGTTGTCGAAAAATTTCAGTAACATCTACGAGATGTTTCCGAGCCATATACCTGATTAAAAAGTTAACATGAATATACTATAAATAATAGCAGAAGCTTAAATATACAGGGTACTGCAGGATAACCTTTTGCCTTTCTTGTAGCTCTCCATGATTTCAACAATGCATTGTCAAAAGGAACTGCAGGATAACCTTTTGCCTTTCTTGATATCAAGGACCCAATGTGGATAAATTGAGCACTACATTCTGTCAGCCTTGTACACACAAAGTAGACGAATGGGATACGATAAAAGCAGGACACAAAGCACAATGAACTGACAATCATCATATGGTGATGCATAACTACCAGTCCAATTTACACACACTAGGTTGACTGAAGACACAATGACACCCAGAAACAAGTAAAAATTCACAGTACATCAGCATCCGCCAGCTCTGTTTAATGGATATAATTACTGAGGCACCAGGCTAGCTCCTCCAGCCAGAGCACGAGGTGATTTTTTTTCCTAAAGGTGGGGCAGCGCACTTGATTCTGGTTTCACAGGTTCCTCCCGAGAGTGCTCTTTTTTGGGCCTGCTGTTGGAAGTCTTCATTCAATAATAATCCATTGCAACATAAACATCATTTGCCAGTGACAGAATGTGATAGTGCAATACCTGATCCCTTCTACAGGTTGGCAGAAAAGTCTAGATAGGGGCTAGTTTCTATCAGGTTGGTATCCTCATCGATAAAAAACATCACAGCTGTCATCACAAGCCTGTAAAATTGCTCAAACATGTGAACAGTTGGATTATGGAACGCCACCAAAATCTTACAATCAAAATGGTTGGAAATTCCATGCTCAAACAGATTTAGTCATCACAGATGGAGACATTCAATCTGTCACTGCAATAAGCTTGGACCATATGCAGATTACAATCAGTAACATGACTGGCCACTGTGAGGCCACATCTATGATTGCTGAATAAATATAAAAATTTCAACTAGTGCTCATGTTGCATATTCAGAAACATAGAGCATAAAGACAACCACACTTTGTTACCCTGTTTATTTCTCTCTAATCCTACTGTCCTCCTTTAATGCCACCAAATGGACTTTACATTTCTGAATATTTCCAATGACCAAAAATAATTAAGAAACCACTGTTCAAGAATATGGGACGGGATGTTGGGATCTAACCTTTAAAGGTCCAGTAATGTCCTAGAATGTTTTAGACTATGTGAGAGGCATATTAAAAATATTAATGAAAACCATTTTAAAATCAAACCTGTAAATAGTTAAAATAAATAGGCAGAAGTAGAAGGCAAGTTTGATCATCCTGTATTTCTTCTCGCCATTTAGTTGTCGAAAAATTTCAGTAACATCTACGAGATGTTTCCAAGCCATATACCTGATTATAACATGAAGATACAATAAATAACAGCATGAAACTTAAATATATACGGGTACATTTGTTATACAGGAAACTCTATGATGTTAAATCTGAATAAATTTATATTTTGTACTCTTGTTTTCTTTTCCAAAACTTATTACACAATCTAATATAGTTCTTATCCAAGGGAATGACCATTTCAGATCCATATACTTGATTTTGACTAGACTACAGAGCATATCGGACAAACAAGTTCACAATAAAATCAATCCAAACTTACTCCAATGCAAACGGGAGTGTAAAATCCAAAGCCTAAATGAAGAAAATCTAGAGTTAAGAACTGATATAGAAACTGAAATAGACTGTAAATCTAGAGTTAAGAACTGATTAATCTGTCCTTTATTTCAACAGTTAATCTAGATATCATTATGCTGGATTAAAAAGACAAGCTGGTTGGACTCTGTGTTGCCACTATGAAAACGATTTGTGCGGTGACTTCAACGCTTTTTGGGGACTCTTTAACTGCTTCATGATCATTCCCTTATATGAGTGAGTCGGTTATGTCCTGCATAATTGTCTCGCTTGCTAAATCACAATTGCTTGTGCCAAAATCAAAATAGGGATGCTTGATTTTATAAGAGATATTGAATCATTTATCTTATCTAGACCTGAGTTCTGTGATATTATAGCTAGATGTAAGACAAAGACCATAACTATTATTTCTTTGTGGTTACAAGGCCTCTATTTGTCTAATATTACCTATACTAAAAGACTAAGAAGCACATGCTCTAAACATTGTTAAGGCTAACTATTCGTGAAATCATTGGTCCGTCATGGTTGGTGATAATTACAGGAAAAATATCAAACTGAGCAACAAAATTTGGTGATGGCTACAGGAGAGCCAAGCACCTGCTCTGAAATCGAAACTCCACTACTTATATCCCATGTAGTAGTAATTAGCTTATATTTATCATATGTCATCAGATAGGCCCTCTTTGGAGTTTTACGTTCTAATTGCTCATTTCTTTCTAACAAAAAGTACTGAAAAGAAAAGAAATCATGTTAACAAATAAGCAGTGTTGATGTGGGCTATTTCCACAATATAAGAAGCTAACCAGTTACAAATTTGACATTGAGACCCGTAAAAGCAGAACAAGCATAACATCAGAAAATGCGAAATAAATTCATCCATTACTGGGCAAGCATAACATCAGAATAACACCCAGACCTATCCAGTCTAAAGTCTGGAGGAACCAATATGCATGAACGTACATTGTTACCAGCATAGCATAGATCATTTCCAGCCGAGAAGTACAATATTACCAGATCTAATTGATATTTTCTCACTTAGCTTTTCCTTGGAGGTTTCTAGATCATTTCATAGCGATTTTCCCATTTGAAAGCATTAATTGAGATGTTAAAATTATGGCAGTCCTGTGATGAAAAATAATATTTTGACAGAACCAACTTCAAAATAAAAGCGTGTAGAACATACAGTTTCACATGGTAGTATGTTACAGGTGCCATGATTAGAAACGGGAACCATGCAGAGTCAGGAGGAAAAGCACATAGGGCCCCTTGGAGAGCGTATTCTATAATGACCACTGCATTGATGCGAGATGATGAATCATACGGGTTGATATAGTCATACTCCAAATCGGATAAACAGATAAGCTGCAATAAAAGCAGATTGAAAATCAGTGAAATTAACCAAATAAGAACGGATAAGTCAGCAAGATACTAGGCAGATGTGCATAACATGTAAATTTTACTTGTGCAGATTTTAATCTGTGCATCATTACTATCATATTTTAGGATGGTAATAAACCTGTAATCATTAGAACGTGGGAACTATACAGTGTTGGATGGGATAACGCATAAAGCCTAATAATCATGGCATAAACAAATTATGACCAGTTGTCCACAATTTTCACTCATATATGGATTTGGTGAGCCTAAAGTATTGCTGATCAATTGTGCTGAATTGGTGACATTTAGACACTAAAGATACAATAATGCAAGTGCCACTGATGACCAGGTTGGTTCCACACCAACTAAAGGAAAACACACACTTATGGCATAGATGATCAAATCCACTAAGTACTAGCAGCTGGCGATAACATTCCAAAATCCAAACAGAGCAATAATACGCCTTAAGCAGTGCAGGAGCAGCATGTGATTAACAAGAGCCCGAGTATTTACCGTACAAACTTTATTAACTAGAATAAAATGCAAGTAAATTGTGATATCTAACCCATAATAATAAAGCTTTTGGATTATTCGAACCAAACAAATTGCCTTTCTACTACCTACATGATTATTCGAACCAAACAAATGATCAGTGAAAGTAATTATGCTAATTTATTTGTTTTTCAGCCGATGTCATAATTAGACAATGATTTGCCAATAAAAAATTAAGTGGCCGACTTACTGTAATGTGGCTTTTTAATTTATTGTCATGTGTCATCGTATGATTTGATTGTAGAGCAGACGAATACTTATCCTGTCCCTGCGTGATTACTTCGTTATCGCACTTGCAATTCTTTCCTTCTTATTTCTGTAGAACTGCAAGGTATTCCTTAGCTTGGGAGACTTCGGCCATTGGATGCAAAATTTTATATTACTAAATTGATAATAGATACAAAAGATAAGATTCATGAAGCCACCTGTATTGAAACCACATGTGCTATAGCTACATTGTTTTTGAAATAATAGCTACATGGTTTTGTAAAGATTATAAGGCAGATTGACCATCAGTTTAGAATATCTGTACGGCATTAAAAATAACACAAAAATACTAGACTCCGTTAAACAAAAACAAGAGCTATATGTCGTCCGTGGGAATCAACCCACCGCCGCATGGTCTCAAGCCATGTGCTCACCACTGAGCTAGGTCGACTTACTTGTATCAGCTACCTAGGGAGATCAATTATTGATGCCAATGTATTTGAAACGCATGAGCTACCTTTGTTTCGATTGCTGCCCATAAGATCACAGGGGAAATATGGATCATCTGTCTATACAGACCAAAATTTTGATTGATAAAAAAAAAATGCTAATATTATGTTGGTTGTAAATAGTAGCAATCAAACCCATCACCTCATTAATTCAAGCCAAGTACTCTGCCACATGTCGAAGATTGGCTTTGTGGTGTTTAATTTGGACATTGCTCAAGTTTTTTCGATTTTAGTTATCTTGAAACCTTTGATTCGTACAATGGTGATCAGCGAAAGTAATTATGCTTGTTGTTCAACCGATGTCACCAATTAGACATTGATATGCCAATAAAAAATTAAGTGGCCGACTTACTATAATGAGCCTTTTAATATATTGTCATGTGTCATCGTACGATTTGATTAGTAGAGCAGAGGAATACATTAATCCTATCCCTGCGTGATTACTTCGTTATCGCACTTGCAATTCTTCCTGTTATTTCTATAGAACTGCCAAAGTATTCCTAGCTTCGAGATTTCGGCCTGGATGCAAATTTTATATTACTAAAATTGATAAAAGATACAAAAGGATAAGATTCATTGAAGCCACCTGTATTGAAACCACATGTGCTATAGCTACATTGTTTTTTGAAATAATAGCAACATGGTTTTTTAAAAGATTATAAGGCAGATTGACCAGTTTTAGAAATATCTGTACGGCATTAAAAATAACAAAAATACCTAGACTCCGTTAAACAAAACAAGAGCTAAAAAGTCGTCCGTGGGAATCGAACCCACCGCCGCATGGTCTCAAGCCATGTGCTCTACCACTGAGCTAGGTCGACTTACTTGTATCAAGCTAGCTAGTGAGATCAATTATTGATGCCAATGTATTTTAACGCATGAGCTACCTTTTTTCGATTGCTGCCCATAAGATCACAGGGGAAATATGGATCATCTGTCTATACAGACCAAAATATGATTGATAAAAAAATGCTAATATTATGTTTGTTGTAATAGTAGCAATCAAACCCATCATCTCATTAATTCAAGCCAAGTACTCTGCCACATGGCGAAGATTGACTTTGTTGTGTTTAATTTGGACATTGCTCAAGTTTTATTCGAATTTAGTTGTCCTGAACCCTTGATTCGTACAATGGTGATCAGCGAAAGTAATTATGCTAATTTATTTGTTTTTCAGCCGATGTCACAATCAGACAATGATTTGCCATAAAAAAGTTAAGTGGCCGACTTACTGTAATGAGGCTTTTTAATTTATTGTCGTGTGTCATCGTATGATTTGATTAGTAGAGCTGACGAATACTTTAATCCTGTCCCTGCATGATTACTTCGTTATCGCACTTGCAATTCTTCCTTCTTATTTCTGTAGAACTGCCAAGGTATTCCTCGCTTGGAGCTTCGGCCATTGGATGCAAATTTTTATATTACTAAAATTGATAATAGATACAAAAAGATAAGATTCATTGAAGCCACCTGTATTGAAACCACATGTGCTAGCTACATTGTTTTTTGAAACAATAGCTACATGGTTTTTTTTAAAGCTTATAAGCCAGATTGACTATCAGTTTATAAATATCCGTACAGCATTAAAAAAAAAAAAAGTACCTAGACTCCGTTAAACAAAAACAAGAGCTAATATGTCGTCCGTGGGAATCGAACCCACCGCCGCCGCATGGTCTCAAGCCATGTGCTCTACCACTGTGCTAGGTCGACTTACTTGTAGCAAGCTAGCTAGTGAGATCATTTATTGTTGCCAATGTATTTGAACGCATGAGCTACCTTTGTTTCGATTGCTGCCCATAAGATCACAGGGGAAATATGGATCATCTGTCTATACAGACCAAAATTTTGATAGATAAAAAAATGCTAATATTATGTTGGTTGTAAATATAGTAGCAATCAAACCATCACCTCATTAATTCAAGCCAAGTACTCTGCCACATGGCGAAGATTGACTTTGTTGTGTTTAATTTGGACATTGCTCAAGTTTTATTCGATTTTAGTTGTCTTGAACCCTTGATTCGTACAATGGTGATCAGCGAAAGTAATTATGCTAATTTATCTGCTTTTCAGCCGATGTCACAATTAGACAATGATTTGCCATAAAAAAAATTAAGTGGCCGACTTACTGTAATGAGGCTTTTAATTTATTGTCGGTGTCATCGTATGATTTGATTAGTAGAGCAGACGAATACTTTAATCCTGTCCCTGCGTGATTACTTCGTTATCACACTTGCAATTCTTTCCTTCTTATTTCTGTAGAAACTGCCAAGGCATTGCTTAGCTTGGAGACTTCGGCCATTGGATGCAAATTTTTATATTACAAAAATTGATAATAGATACAAAAAGATAAGATTCATTGAAGCCATGAAACCACATCTGCTAGCTACATTGTTTTTTACAATAGCTACATGGTTTTTTTAAAGCTTATAAGACAGATTGACCATCAGTTTATAAATATCCGTACAGCATTAAAAAGTAACAAAAGTACCTAGACCCCGTTAAACAAAAACAAGAGCTAATATGTCGTCCGTGGGAATCGAACCCACCGCCGCATGGTCTCAAGCCATGTGCTCAACCACTGAGCTAGGTCGGCTTACTTGTAGCAAGCTAGCTAGTGAGATCATTTATTGTTGCCAATGTATTTGAAACGCATGAGCTACCTTTGTTTCTATTGCTGCCCATAAGATCACAAGGGAAATATGGATCATCTGTTTATAAGACCAATTTTTGATTGATAAAAAAATGCTCATATTATGTTGGTTGTAAATAGTAGCAATCAAACCCATCACCTCATTAATTCAAGCCAAGTACTCTGCCACATGGCAAAGATTGGCTTTCTTGTGTTTAATTTGGACATTGCTCAAGTTTTATTCGATTTTTGTTATCTTGAACCCTTGATTTGTACAATGGTGATCAGCGAAAGTAATTATGCTTGTTGTTCAACCGATGTCACAATTAGACATTGATATGCCAATAAAAAATTAAGTGGCCGACTTACTCTATAATGAGCCTTTTAATATATTGTCATGTGTCATCGTACGATTTGATTAGTAGAGCAGAGGAATACTTTAATCCTGCCCCTGCGTGATTACTTCGTATCGCACTTGCAATTCTTTCCTGTTATTTCTGTAGAACTGCCAAAGTACCTTAGCTTCGAGATCTCGGACTGGATGCAAATTTTATATTACTAAAATTGGTAAAAGATACAAAAAGATAAGATTCATTGAAGCCACCTGTATTGAAACCACATGTGCTATAGCTACATTGTTTTTTGAAGTAATAGCTACGTCGTTTTTTAAAAGATTATAAGGCAGATTGACCATCAGTTTAGAAATATCTGTACGGCATTAAAAAATAACAAAAGTACCTAGACTCCGTTAAACAAAAACAAGAGCTAATATGTCGTCCGTGGGAATCGAACCCACCGCCGCATGGTCTCAAGCCATGTGCTCAACCACTGAGCTAGGTCGACTTACTTGTATCAAGCTAGCTAGTGAGATGAATTATTGATGCCAATGTATTTGAAACGCATGAGCTACCTTTGTTTCGATTGCTGCCCATAAGATCACAGGGGAAATATGGATCAACTGTCTATACAGACCAAAATTTTGATTGATAAAAAAATGCTAACATTATGTTGGTTGTAAATAGTAGCAATCAAACCCATCACCTCATTAATTCAAGCCAAGTACTCTGCCACATGGCGAAGATTGACTTTGTTATGTTTAATTTGGACTTTGCTCAAGTTTTATTCAATTTTAGTTGTCTTGAACCCTTGATTCGTACAATGGTGATCAGCGAAAGTAATTATGCTAATTTATTTGTTTTTCAGCCGATGTAACAATTAGACAATGATTTGCCAATAAAAAAATTAAGTGGCCGACTTACTGTAATGAGGCTTGTTTATTTATTGTCGTGTGTCATCGTATGATTTGATTAGTAGAGCAGACGAATACTTTAGTCCTGTCCCTGCGTGATTACTTCGTTATCGCACTTGCAATTCTTTCCTTCTTATTTCTGTAGAACTGCCAAGGTATTCCTTAGCTTGGAGACTTCGGCCATTGGATGCAAATTTCTATATTACTAAAATTGATAATAGATACAAAAAGATAAGATTCATTGAAGCCACCTATATTGAAACCAGATGTGCTAGCTACATTGTTTTTTGAAACAATAGCTACATGGTTTTTTTTAAAGCTTATAAGGCAGGTTGACCATCAGTTTAGAAATATCCGTACAGCATTAAAAAATAACAAAAGTACCTAGACTCCGTTAAACAAAAACAAGAGCTAATATGTCGTCTGTGGGAATCGAACCCACCGCCGCATGGTCTCAAGCCATGTGCTCTACCACTGAGCTAGGTCGACTTACTTGTAGCAAGCTAGCTAGTGAGATCATCTATTGATGCCAATGTATTTGAAACGCATGAGCTACCTTTGTTTCGATTGCTGCCCATAGGATCACAGGGGAAATATGGATCATCTGTCTATACAGACCAAAATTTTGATTGATAAAAAAATGCTAATATTATGTTGGTTGTAAATAGTAGCAATCAAACCCATCATCTCACGTTAAGCCACGTCACCCAAAATATTTAGAGCGTTGGATCAGATGTTCCGATGCACCATGTCCATCAATTCCTTCAGCACCTCCACGCCACAACAATTGTTTATCTTCCTCATTTGCTGACCTCCACGGTAAGGGGCAGGTTTATTTTCCTCATTTGCTCCACCACCGTCATTTAAGTTGTATAATGGGCAGGTTTTATTTTCCTCATTTGCATGCGTGCATCATTCTTCTCTCAGTCTTCATTAGCAGCTGCCCACCTTTACTTCCAATTAATACCAACCAAATTGCATTCGTTCGTTACGTTTTTCTTACATTCTACTCCACCAGTAATGGCCATCACTATGCTTTTTTTTTCCTTTACTCTCTTGGATTCCAGCGAGATGAAACGGTTCAGTTTTGACATATGCAGCCATATAAATTCTGAGTAATAAACTTCATGAATCATCCTCTAAATCCTAGGTGCGTGCAAGCTAAATAAAGGCCTAACATATGCCTATATATATGAACCTCAATGTATCCATCATCTCCATGGTTTCCCAGGACTACGCTACTCTCTCTCTCTCTCTCTCTCAGCATTAGCAAGGCTCTTTCGTCATGTTCTCATATTTGATTTGTTTACTTTTCTTTATCTAATTTGCATGTACAACATAGAAACAAGGAGATACCATTTACATGTTTGCGTCCATGATTGCAGATGAATCAATTAGCTGACTGCGTCCTCACATCCTACCATCCGCAAAACCGCTCATGGTCCGGAGGTGTGCAGTTGTCTGTTGGTTTTTGAAGGTTTCTAACTCTCGATCTGAAATCTCAGCATCGGGCAACCATTTCTTGCATTGTCATTTTTAAAGTTTTTACTATGCCACGCCAGCCCACCACCCTCTCTTTCTCCTTGCCTAATCTTCATTTCTAGGTGAATTGTGTTCGGATGGTATTAACAGTCACATATTTTCTGCTTTGACGGATTATCACGCATATTTTCTTATGTATATCTTATTATTATTTTTATTTTTACCTTTTGCTTGGAGATGAAATTCGGAGAGCTCAAGCGTCAAGTCAAATTAATGAAGCCGATAAGAACATTGCCTTGGCAATTTGAAGCCTATATTTATCTTGAATTGTATATATCATGTAGTTCAACTTGCAAGTACAACAATATTTTTCGTACTGCTCTTTTGCCGTAATCAAGATTAGAACCACACATATTGGTTTGATTTAATTAAATCTCAATCTAAGTACGATCAGTGAAATTCCCTTGATTTTCCATTCAAATTCTTCCCTTGATTTTTCCATTCAAATTCCCTGTAATGAAGTGGCTTTTGATGTTATCAAAAGCATATAGGTTATAGATTTCTTATTCAATGTTTATTTTTTTGGTAGAGTATCAAACATAATTCTTCAGTAACATCTACGAATTACCTCAGCAACGCGGGGGGTATCACCTAGTTAACATTAAAAAAAACGCGTAACTGAACAAAATGAAGTAGCACTCACCCAGTTGCTCCACTGCACGGGCGTTGTCAAGATAGAGATCTCATAGAGAAGCCAAAAAGGAAAAATATATATGAAAGCCGTTGACCAGGCTGCTGACAGTGATATGACCTGTTCACTTGATATTGGTCCACTCAAAAAGACCAAGATCAAAGATCGCAACTTATACTGATGCCATGCCCGTTAAGATAGATAGAAATGCAGAGAAGAAAATTCCAAGGCAAGGCCACAAAGCAGCTAGCCTGGTTGCCTGATCAATTCGAAATTTCGAATGCATAGAACCATCCTGAAAGTTCCTAGCTAGCATGGCTGCATGGGAACTATATTGTGCTTAATGTTCGGCTAGATTCTCCTTTATGCTTGATTACCTCGCAACCTGAGCTAAAATTTTAGGTCCTTTGTCCAAAAAGATCATGTTACTGTTGTTACGGACGCATTCGTAAAAAAAGAGAGGAGGGAAATGGGTTTTGCAAGCACCCAAGCCTTCTTTGAAGGTCATGCAATGCAAGTACCACTACCAGGGCTCGAGCCATAGTCGGCTCAGTGCTATGTACCTTGGAGCTTTGCCAACCGACCTATAATTTCAGTTCCTTTACCAGCACATCCTGATTTGTATTGTATGGGTATTATATTTCCCTTCTGAATTCTTTGTAACGTAACGGCACTATATTTATATTCGGCACGATATGGTATGAAATGTCGGCATTGCCACCAACAGTCAGCTAAAGTAAAGGAAAGCACACAGATGGAGTCCATTGCCTACTTGATTATGTAACCAATCATGATTAGTGGGAGCTGAATCTCGAGAACAAGTTCATACTCCGTGCTGGTTTCTATACCAGTCAATTTTATTGTGGAAAATCAAGTTCACACCTCGCGCAAATTGGAAGGCACTTTAACATATCATCATTGCTCCAAGGCAAGTATTCATACAAACTTTGTGCAAAGCAAACCTATCAGCACGCGAACGAATCTAATTAAAAGAATGTAAAAAACAAAAAGGCCTAAATCTGCAACGATCATCTGTCCTGAAAACTAAATTTCAAACGACCCCCAACTCTCCACCCAGTCACTGTACCTGTTCTCAGCACCGAGAATAAATCCAGACGTGGACTGCCGGTGAGACTGGAAGTGGGCCCGGACACAGGCAAGAAGCAGCAGCGGTCAAATGGCGGGAACCAGCCACCAAACCCCTCCCTGTTCAAGCCGCCAACCAACACACGCCCCGCCCTATTCAAATCGGAGGGAGCCCACCACCGTCATCCTCATCATCGATCTTCCGCCGTCTTTGACCGGCAGCCTTCTCCTCCCTCCTTCCTCCCCACCAAACGATCTCTGACCTGACCGACGATCGATGCTTCTTCAGACCGCGCAATTAAACAAAGAAACAACGAGGTCTCTGCAGCTACCGCGCGGCGTTCCCCTTTCTTGACCTGATCATTCGCCTCCTATCACCGTCGCTGCAGGAGAGGAGATATATATAGGCGAGGCCACTCCTGCCGGAGACTAGCTAGCCAGGAAGCTTATCTCTGAATTCTTGCCAGTTTGGTTTGCTCTGGTCCTTCCGGGCGGGAATGGCACGCGGCGAGTGAAGCACGGCAACGGCGCTTGGTGAGTTCTTGATGAACCTCTGCTACGCTCTGTTTAATTTTGCTCCAATCTGGCTGTGCAGTTTCATTTACGGGGTCTTGTCACTTGTGGGCTTGCAAGTGGTAGAATGCTTGGTGGAATGGTAGATGGTTTGGGCAAGTTAAAGATGAAATACGGCGTCAGTTAGTTGTATGTACTAGAGCTTATTTGGCTTAAAAGAGACTCATCATCGGTGTCAGGATTAAATGTTCTTTTTCGAGCAGGTTTAGTTTTTTTTTCCCCCGAGGAAAGGTTAGTTATTTAGTTGCTCAATTGTTGCCCGGACTATCATCGTGATCATGCTCGTGCTCTTTCCTGTCGTCAGTTTTGTTTTTAAGAAAACGAACTTTCCTTGTTGTCAGATGAATTTGTTGTTCTTTATCTTTGTTGATTACTAGTTAGTCCTATAAACCTAGCAATTAATACTATAAGTAGTTCGATCATAGATGCTGAAACATCGAATCTCATTTCCCTGCAGAACATTTCTGAAGCTTCCTCCTATACCACCCGGACCTGACAGAATCAACAAAGCTGACCTGGTCCCCAATGGAGGTACAACTGGCTGTAAAAGGATACAAATCAAACGGGCGTAATAGCACCACGCCTCCTCATCACAGCGGCGACACCAAGGCCGTTCCCAACTACCTCAAGCCGTCAACCGGATCATGCCACCACGTGTGCAAGTACGGCGGCACGCACACATTTGAAGAGAAAGAGGCGCACAAGGCCCAGCGCAAGCCTCGGAAGCAGCCTCCGGTTTCAGACCACCAGAAGAGGACACTGATCAGGGTACGGTTGGTGCCCCGGAATCTTTTCGGGGATTTTAGCAGAGGTGCCAAGGCTGAAAAGGCGGTCGCCGACAAGGAGAAGAAGGCGGAGAATGTGGAGTGGAAGGACATAGTGGTGTATGACACGATGCCTGCTCATGGATCACTGCCGGAGCTTGATAAACTCTCGGCCCAAGTTATGGGTTCAGGCGATGTCAAGAAGAAGGATGTGATGAGGGGAAAGAAATCATATGAAGAGGGCAAGATCACTGAACCGGTGGATGGTGTCGAAAGTCAAAATGTATCAGTGGACAAGAAGGTGGTGAAGTCTGCCGGATCAAAGATGACCAGCAAGGTATCGACAGAGCCTACTCACAAGAACCTGAACACTGACGCGAAAAGTGTAAAACCTCCAAAGGGAAAGAAACCTACGGCTTTGGCCGTCAAAAAGAAGGTTGCTGATCAAGAATTGGTTGATGGGTATCAACCTCTCTCCCCTTCACTGTTACAGAAACGCGCAAGCCTTTTGCGCGATCTCGAAGAGGAGATGGTTCATGAAGCTACCAATGCGAATGAAGTCAAGACAACTTACTCTCTTGACCAAGAAGAGTTTGCTGCAGCTGAAACAACCAGGCCAGCTCCCGCGCACCGCAGGGTGAAGAGCACGAGCCTCAGCAGCCGATCTGTGAGGTTTCCCTTCACGCGACAGGAGAGCAAGAACTCGGCTACCTTCAAGCTGCGGTCCAAGAGCAGCAAAGGGCCAATCCTGCCATCTGAAGAAGAAGAGGTCCAGAAGCCAGCAAGGCTCAGGTCCAGAAGAGGTTCAGTGGGCAGTGACGGTATCAGAACCACTGGCAGAGGCATTCAGCTGAGGATCAGGAGCCTTAGGAGGCGAGGGGTCGGTGGATCCGGCGGCGCAAGCACCGGTTTCGTCGTGCCAGCGGTGTCGCTGAGGCATCAGAAGACGCTGGAGAAGAAGAAGAGCCAAAGGCTGTACAACAATCTGATTGAAGAGACGGCGACCAAGCTTGTCAAGACTAGGAAGAGCAGGGTGAAGGCCCTGGTGGGGGCTTTTGAGTCTGTCATCTCCAAGATTGCAAAATAGAAACCTGCAGGTGTATGTAGTATGGTACAGAGTTTGTCTTGCAATTTTTGTTTGGGATGGGTACTTGCTCGGTATTGTTCAATCACTCAGCACTGACTGAGCTAGGGACTATGAGCAGAGATGTATTGAATTTTTGTAATCATGCATTCAAGCTGTTTCTATATTTCAGTGTATAATACAAGTGCAGTTCTCGTAAAGAAAAAAGTTACAACTTCTGAAATCATCCATTAGTTAGTCTTTTAATGTACTGCAAATTTACTCCTCATCATGAAGCTAGTATACTGCCTCTATTTTCGTCACAGAACGCACGTGTCATAAAACTGATGATAAAAGGCTGAACAAGTCCGCCGGACCACCCAACAGAGCCGGAAGCAGTTCCCTGAGGTGTGTTTTCTATTTGTTCTCCATGCTAGCGAATTTACCATCTACATAGACCAATTCAACAGTCCACGTATTACAGAGTGAGGAAGTCATACGGAACGTTAGATGAGCTATGCACTTAGTACTTGCAAGTTCTAGAGAAAATGGAGTTGGATCGTGTAAACGGAAACAGGAAATCATTTCCCTTACCTGAAGAAGTTAACAATATGACCTGGTCCCCAGCAGAGGTGGAAATGGCTCGAGAAGTTTCCTGAACAGAGTTTGTACAGCAGTTTTCATGTTCCGAGGTGACCGAGTGCTTGGCCTTGATATACTCTGAGATGGAAATTGTTGCCTTTTGCAACTCATCAGGGTAGAAGAAATCAGGTACTTCATCAGCAATTAGGGCGGTGCTTGCTTCACCACGATTAAAGGTTTTATAGATTTGTCAGTACTTGGGAAAAAAAACAGAAGTAATTTGACAATGAGTGAACCAACCACTTTAACGACATGCTGTCTAGTTTCATGAAAGTAATATGCTGTGTTATGCTAAAAGAACTCTTGCTTCCTTGTAGCTTTTCCATGATTCAACAATACCTTGTCAAAAGGAACTGCAGGATAACCTTCTACCTACCTTGATATCAAGGACCCAGTGTGGATAAATTGAGCCCTGTCAGCCTTGTAACACACAAAGTAGACTGACTGGATACGATAAAAGCACCAGGACACAAAGTACAATGAACTGACGATCATCTCCCAAACGTGCAATCATCATATGGTGATGCATAAATACCAGTCCAATTTACACACACTAGGTTGACTGTTGACACAATGACACACATAAACAAGTAAAAATTCACAGTACATCAGCATCCGCCAGCTCTGTTTATAATGGATATAATTACTGAGGCACCAGGTTAGCTCCTCCAGCCAGGGCACGAGGTGATCTTTTTCCTAAAGGTGGGGCAGCGCACTAGATTCTGGTTTCACAGGTTCCTCCCGAGAGTCCTCTTTTTTGGGCCTGCTGTTCGAAGTCTTCATTCAATAATAATTCAATGCAACATAAACATCATTTGCCAGTGACAGAATGTGATAGTGCAATACCTGATCACCTTCAACAGGTTGGCAGCAAAGTCTAGATGGTGCTAGTTTCTACCAGGTGGTGTCCTCATCGATAAATAACATCACAGCTGTCATCACAAGCCTGTAAAATTGATCAAACATGTGAACAGTTGGATTATGGAACTCAGCGAAATCTTACAATCAAAATGGATGGAAATTCCATTCTCAAACAGATTTAGTCATCACAGATGGAGACATTCAATCTATCACTGCAATAAGCTTGGACCATATGCAGATTACAATCAATAACATGACTGGTCACTGTGAGACCACATCTATAAATGCTGAATAAATATACAAATTTCAACTAGCGCTCATGTTGCTTCCATATTCATAACCATATAGCATAAAGCCAACCACATTGATACCCCGTTTATTTTCACTAATCCTAACTGTCCTCCTTTTAAGGAAACCAAATGAACTTCATATTTCTGAATATTTTCCAATGAGCAAAAGTAATTAAGAAACCGCTGTTCTAGAATATGAGACGGGCAATGTTGGGATTTAACCTTTAAAGGTCCAGTAGTGTCGCAGAATGTTTTAGAGAATAAGTCCTAGAATGTTTTAGACTATGTGAGAGGCATATTAAAAATAATGAAAACCATTTAAAAATCAAACCTGTAAATAGTTAAAATAAATAGGCAGAAGTAGAAGGCAAGTTTGATCATCCTGTACTTCTTCTCGCCATTTAGTTGTCGAAAAATTTCAGTAACATCTACGAGATGTTTCCGAGCCATATACCTGATTAAAAAGTTAACATGAATATACTATAAATAATAGCAGAAGCTTAAATATACAGGGTACTGCAGGATAACCTTTTGCCTTTCTTGTAGCTTCTCCATGATTCAACAATGCATTGTCAAAAGGAACTGCAGGATAACCTTTTGCCTTTCTTGATATCAAGGACCCAATGTGGATAAATTGAGCACTACATTCTGTCAGACTTGTACACACAAAGTAGACGAATGGGATACGATAAAAGCAGGACACAAAGCACAATGAACTGACAATCATCATATGGTGATGCATAACTACCAGTCCAATTTACACACACTAGGTTGACTGAAGACACAATGACACCCAGAAACAAGTAAAAATTCACAGTATATCAGCATCCACCAGCTCTGTTTAATGGATATAATTACTGAGGCACCAGGCTAGCTCCTCCAGCCAGAGCACGAGGTGATTTTTTTTCCTAAAGGTGGGGCAGCGCACTTGATTCTGGTTTCACAGGTTCCTCCCGAGAGTGCTCTTTTTTGGGCCTGCTGTTGGAAGTCTTCATTCAATAATAATCCATTGCAACATAAACATCATTTGCCAGTGACAGAATGTGATAGTGCAATACCTGATCACCTTCTACAGGTTGGCAGAAAAGTCTAGATAGGGGCTAGTTTCTATCAGGTTGGTATCCTCATCGATAAAAAACATCACAGCTGTCATCACAAGCCTGTAAAATTGCTCAAACATGTGAACAGTTGGATTATGGAACGCACCAAAATCTTACAATCAAAATGGTTGGAAATTCCATGCTCAAACAGATTTAGTCATCACAGATGGAGACATTCAATCTGTCACTGCAATAAGCTTGGACCATATGCAGATTACAATCAGTAACATGACTGGCCACTGTGAGGCCACATCTATGATTGCTGAATAAATATAAAAATTTCAACTAGTGCTCATGTCTTGCATATTCAGAAACATAGAGCATAAAGACAACCACACTTTGTTACCCTGTTTATTTCTCTCTAATCCTACTGTCCTCCTTTAATGCCACCAAATGGACTTTACATTTCTGAATATTTCCAATGACCAAAAATAATTAAGAAACCACTGTTCAAGAATATGGGACGGGTAATGTTGGGATCTAACCTTTAAAGGTCCAGTAATGTCCTAGAATGTTTTAGACTATGTGAGAGGCATATTAAAAATATTAATGAAAACCATTTTAAAATCAAACCTGTAAATAGTTAAAATAAATAGGCAGAAGTAGAAGGCAAGTTTGATCATCCTGTATTTCTTCTCGCCATTTAGTTGTCGAAAAATTTCAGTAACATCTACGAGATGTTTCCAAGCCATATACCTGATTATAACATGAAGATACAATAAATAACAGCATGAAACTTAAATATACAGGGTACATTTGTTATACAGGAAACTCTATGATGTTAAATCTGAATAAATTTATATTTTGTACTCTTGTTTTTCTTTTCCAAAACTTATTACACAATCTAATATAGTTCTTATCCAAGGGAATGACCATTTCAGATCCATATACTTGATTTTGACTAGACTACAGAGCATATCGGACAAACAAGTTCACAATAAAATCAATCCAAACTTACTCCAATGCAAACGGGAGTGTAAAATCCAAAGCCTAAATGAAGAAAATCTAGAGTTAAGAACTGATATAGAAACTGAAATAGACTGTAAATCTAGAGTTAAGAACTGATATAATCTTGTCCTTTATTTCAACAGTTAATCTAGATATCATTATGCTGGATTAAAAAGACAAGCTGGTTGGACTCTGTGTTTGCCACTATGAAAACGATTTTGTGCGGTGACTTCAACGCTTTTTGGGGACTCTTTAACTGCTTCATGATCATTCCCTTATATGAGTGAGTCGGTTATGTCCTGCATAATTGTCTCGCTTGCTAAATCACATATTGCTTGTGCCAAAATCAAAATAGGGATGCTTGATTTTATAAGAGATATTGAATCATTTATCTTATCTAGACCTGAGTTCTGTGATATTATAGCTAGATGTAAGACAAAGACCATAACTATTATTTCTTTGTGGTTACAAGGCTCTATTTGTCTAATATTACCTATACTAGAAAAGACTAAGAAGCACATGCTCTAAACATTGTTAAGGCTAACTATTCGTGAAATCATTGGTCCGTCATGGTTGGTGATAATTACAGGAAAAATATCAAACTGAGCAACAAAATTTGGTGATGGCTACAGGAGAGCCAAGCACCTGCTCTGAAATCGAAACTCCACTACTTATATCCCATGTAGTAGTAATTAGCTTATATTTATCATATGTCATCAGATAGGCCCTCTTTGGAGTTTTACGTTCTAATTGCTCATTTCTTTCTAACAAAAAGTACTGAAAAGAAAAGAAATCATGTTAACAAATAAGCAGTGTTGATGTGGGCTATTTCCACAATATAAGAAGCTAACCAGTTACAAATTTGACATTGAGACCCGTAAAAGCAGAACAAGCATAACATCAGAAAATGCGAAATAAATTCATCCATTACTGGGCAAGCATAACATCAGAATAACACCCAGACCTATCCAGTCTAAAGTCTGGAGGAACCAATATGCATGAACGTACATTGTTACCAGCATAGCATAAGATCATTTCCAGCCGAGAAGTACAATATTACCAGATCTAATTGATATTTTCTCACTTAGCTTTTCCTTGGAGGTTTCTAGATCATTTCATAGCGATTTTCCCATTTGAAAGCATTAATTGAGATGTTAAAATTATGGCAGTCCTGTGATGAAAAATAATATTTTGACAGAACCAACTTCAAAATAAAAGCGTGTAGAACATACAGTTTCACATGGTAGTATGTTACAGGTGCCATGATTAGAAACGGGAACCAATGCAGAGTCAGGAGGAAAAGCACATAGGGCCCCTTGGAGAGCGTATTCTATAATGACCACTGCATTGATGCGAGATGATGAATCATACGGGTTGATATAGTCATACTCCAAATCGGATAAACAGATAAGCTGCAATAAAAGCAGATTGAAAATCAGTGAAATTAACCAAATAAGAACGGATAAGTCAGCAAGATACTAGGCAGATTGTGCATAACATGTAAATTTTACTTGTGCAGATTTTAATCTGTGCATCAATTACTATCATATTTTAGGATGGTAATAAACCTGTAATCATTAGAACGTGGGAACTCATACAGTGTTGGATGGGATAACGCATAAAGCCTAATAATCATGGCATAAACAAATTATGACCAGTTGTCCACAATTTTCACTCATATATGGATTTGGTGAGCCTAAAGTATTGCTGATCAATTGTGCTGAATTCTGACATTTAGACACTAAAGATACAATAATGCAAGTGCCACTGATGACCAGGTTGGTTCCACACCAACTAAAGGAAAACACACACTTATGGCATAGATGATCAAATCCACTAAGTACTAGCAGCTGGCGATAACATTCCAAAATCCAAACAGAGCAATAATACGCCTTAAGCAGTGCAGGAGCAGCATGTGATTAACAAGAGCCCGAGTATTTACCGTACAAACTTTATTAACTAGAATAAAATGCAAGTAAATTGTGATATCTAACCCATAATAATAAAGCTTTTGGATTATTCGAACCAAACAAATTGGCCTTTCTACTACCTACATGATTATTCGAACCAAACAAATGATCAGTGAAAGTAATTATGCTAATTTATTTGTTTTTCAGCCGATGTCATAATTAGACAATGATTTGCCAATAAAAAAATTAAGTGGCCGACTTACTGTAATGTGGCTTTTTAATTTATTGTCATGTGTCATCGTATGATTTGATTAGTAGAGCAGACGAATACTTTAATCCTGTCCCTGCGTGATTACTTCGTTATCGCACTTGCAATTCTTTCCTTCTTATTTCTGTAGAACTGCCAAGGTATTCCTTAGCTTGGAGACTTCGGCCATTGGATGCAAATTTTTATATTACTAAAATTGATAATAGATACAAAAAGATAAGATTCATTGAAGCCACCTGTATTGAAACCACATGTGCTATAGCTACATTGTTTTTTGAAATAATAGCTACATGGTTTTGTAAAAGATTATAAGGCAGATTGACCATCAGTTTAGAAATATCTGTACGGCATTAAAAAATAACAAAAATACCTAGACTCCGTTAAACAAAAACAAGAGCTAATATGTCGTCCGTGGGAATCAAACCCACCGCCGCATGGTCTCAAGCCATGTGCTCTACCACTGAGCTAGGTCGACTTACTTGTATCAAGCTACCTAGGGAGATCAATTATTGATGCCAATGTATTTGAAACGCATGAGCTACCTTTGTTTCGATTGCTGCCCATAAGATCACAGGGGAAATATGGATCATCTGTCTATACAGACCAAAATTTTGATTGATAAAAAAAAAATGCTAATATTATGTTGGTTGTAAATAGTAGCAATCAAACCCATCACCTCATTAATTCAAGCCAAGTACTCTGCCACATGTCGAAGATTGGCTTTGTTGTGTTTAATTTGGACATTGCTCAAGTTTTATTCGATTTTAGTTATCTTGAAACCTTGATTCGTACAATGGTGATCAGCGAAAGTAATTATGCTTGTTGTTCAACCGATGTCACAATTAGACATTGATATGCCAATAAAAAATTAAGTGGCCGACTTACTATAATGAGCCTTTTAATATATTGTCATGTGTCATCGTACGATTTGATTAGTAGAGCAGAGGAATACATTAATCCTATCCCTGCGTGATTACTTCGTTATCGCACTTGCAATTCTTTCCCTGTTATTTCTATAGAACTGCCAAAGTATTCCTTAGCTTCGAGATTTCGGCCTGGATGCAAATTTATATTACTAAAATTGATAAAAGATACAAAAGGATAAGATTCATTGAAGCCACCTGTATTGAAACCACATGTGCTATAGCTACATTGTTTTTTGAAATAATAGCAACATGGTTTTTTAAAAGATTATAAGGCAGATTGACCATCAGTTTAGAAATATCTGTACGGCATTAAAAAATAACAAAAATACCTAGACTCCGTTAAACAAAAACAAGAGCTAAAAAGTCGTCCGTGGGAATCGAACCCACTGCCGCATGGTCTCAAGCCATGTGCTCTACCACTGAGCTAGGTCGACTTACTTGTATCAAGCTAGCTAGTGAGATCAATTATTGATGCCAATGTATTTTAAACGCATGAGCTACCTTTTTTCGATTGCTGCCCATAAGATCACAGGGGAAATATGGATCATCTGTCTATACAGACCAAAATATTGATTGATAAAAAAATGCTAATATTATGTTGGTTGTAAATAGTAGCAATCAAACCCATCATCTCATTAATTCAAGCCAAGTACTCTGCCACATGGCGAAGATTGACTTTGTTGTGTTTAATTTGGACATTGCTCAAGTTTTATTCGAATTTAGTTGTCCTGAACCCTTGATTCGTACAATGGTGATCAGCGAAAGTAATTATGCTAATTTATTTGTTTTTCAGCCGATGTCACAATCAGACAATGATTTGCCATAAAAAAGTTAAGTGGCCGACTTACTGTAATGAGGCTTTTTAATTTATTGTCGTGTGTCATCGTATGATTTGATTAGTAGAGCAGACGAATACTTTAATCCTGTCCCTGCATGATTACTTCGTTATCGCACTTGCAATTCTTTCCTTCTTATTTCTGTAGAACTGCCAAGGTATTCCTTCGCTTGGAGCTTCGGCCATTGGATGCAAATTTTTATATTACTAAAATTGATAATAGATACAAAAAGATAAGATTCATTGAAGCCACCTGTATTGAAACCACATGTGCTAGCTACATTGTTTTTTGAAACAATAGCTACATGGTTTTTTTAAAGCTTATAAGCCAGATTGACTATCAGTTTATAAATATCCGTACAGCATTAAAAAATAACAAAAGTACCTAGACTCCGTTAAACAAAAACAAGAGCTAATATGTCGTCCGTGGGAATCGAACCCACCGCCGCATGGTCTCAAGCCATGTGCTCTACCACTGTGCTAGGTCGACTTACTTGTAGCAAGCTAGCTAGTGAGATCATTTATTGTTGCCAATGTATTTGAACGCATGAGCTACCTTTGTTTCGATTGCTGCCCATAAGATCACAGGGGAAATATGGATCATCTGTCTATACAGACCAAAATTTTGATTGATAAAAAAATGCTAATATTATGTTGGTTGTAAATATAGTAGCAATCAAACCCATCACCTCATTAATTCAAGCCAAGTACTCTGCCACATGGCGAAGATTGACTTTGTTGTGTTTAATTTGGACATTGCTCAAGTTTTATTCGATTTTAGTTGTCTTGAACCCTTGATTCGTACAATGGTGATCAGCGAAAGTAATTATGCTAATTTATCTGCTTTTCAGCCGATGTCACAATTAGACAATGATTTGCCAATAAAAAAAATTAAGTGGCCGACTTACTGTAATGAGGCTTTTTAATTTATTGTCGTGTGTCATCGTATGATTTGATTAGTAGAGCAGACGAATACTTTAATCCTGTCCCTGCGTGATTACTTCGTTATCACACTTGCAATTCTTTCCTTCTTATTTCTGTAGAACTGCCAAGGCATTGCTTAGCTTGGAGACTTCGGCCATTGGATGCAAATTTTTATATTACTAAAATTGATAATAGATACAAAAAGATAAGATTCATTGAAGCCACCTGTATTGAAACCACATGTGCTAGCTACATTGTTTTTTGAAACAATAGCTACATGGTTTTTTCAAAGCTTATAAGGCAGATTGACTATCAGTTTATAAATATCCGTACAGCATTAAAAAATAACAAAAGTACCAAGACTCCGTTAAACAAAAACAAGAGCTAATATGTCGTCCGTGGGAATCGAACCCACCGCCGCATGGTCTCAAGCCATGTGCTCTACCACTGTGCTAGGTCGACTTACTTGTAGCAAGCTAGCTAGTGAGATCATTTATTGTTGCCAATGTATTTGAACGCATGAGCTACCTTTGTTTCGATTGCTGCCCATAAGATCACAGGGGAAATATGGATCATCTGTCTATACAGACCAAAATTTTGATTGATAAAAAAATGCTAATATTATGTTGGTTGTAAATATAGTAGCAATCAAACCCATCACCTCATTAATTCAAGCCAAGTACTCTGCCACATGGCGAAGATTGACTTTGTTGTGTTTAATTTGGACATTGCTCAAGTTTTATTCGATTTTAGTTGTCTTGAACCCTTGATTCGTACAATGGTGATCAGCGAAAGTAATTATGCTAATTTATCTGCTTTTCAGCCGATGTCACAATTAGACAATGATTTGCCAATAAAAAAAATTAAGTGGCCGACTTACTGTAATGAGGCTTTTTAATTTATTGTCGTGTGTCATCGTATGATTTGATTAGTAGAGCAGACGAATACTTTAATCCTGTCCCTGCGTGATTACTTCGTTATCACACTTGCAATTCTGTCCTTCTTATTTCTGTAGAACTGCCAAGGCATTGCTTAGCTTGGAGACTTCGGCCATTGGATGCAAATTTTTATATTACTAAAATTGATAATAGATACAAAAAGATAAGATTCATTGAAGCCACCTGTATTGAAACCACATCTGCTAGCTACATTGTTTTTTACAATAGCAACATGGTTTTTTTAAAGCTTATAAGACAGATTGACCATCAGTTTATAAATATCCGTACAGCATTAAAAAATAACAAAAGTACCTAGACCCCGTTAAACAAAAACAAGAGCTAATATGTCGTCCGTGGGAATCGAACCCACCGCCGCATGGTCTCAAGCCATGTGCTCAACCACTGAGCTAGGTCGACTTACTTGTATCAAGCTAGCTAGTGAGATCAATTATTGATGCCAATGTATTTGAAACGCATGAGCTACCTTTGTTTCGATTGCTGCCCATAAGATCACAGGGGAAATATGGATCATCTGTCTATACAGACCAAAATTTTGATTGATAAAAAAATGCTAATATTATGTTGGTTGTAAATAGTAGCAATCAAACCCATCATCTCATTAATTCAAGCCAAGTACTCTGCCACATGGCGAAGATTGACTTTGTTGTGTTTAATTTGGACATTGCTCAAGTTTTATTCGAATTTAGTTGTCTTGAACCCTTGATTCGTACAATGGTGATCAGCGAAAGTAATTATGCTTGTTGTTCAACCGATGTCACAATTAGACATTGATATGCCAATAAAAAATTAAGTGGCCGACTTACTATAATGAGCCTTTTTAATATATTGTCATGTGTCATCGTACGATTTGATTAGTAGAGCAGAGGAATACATTAATCCTATCCCTGCGTGATTACTTCGTTATCGCACTTGCAATTCTTTCCCTGTTATTTCTATAGAACTGCCAAAGTATTCCTTAGCTTCGAGATTTCGGCCTGGATGCAAATTTTTATATTACTAAAATTGATAAAAGATACCAAAGGATAAGATTCATTGAAGCCACCTGTATTGAAACCACATGTGCTATAGCTACATTGTTTTTTGAAATAATAGCTACATGGTTTTTTAAAAGATTATAAGGCAGATTGACCATCAGTTTAGAAATATCTGTACGGCATTAAAAAATAACAAAAATACCTAGACTCCGTTAAACAAAAACAAGAGCTAATATGTCGTCCGTGGGAATCGAACCCACCGCCGCATGGTCTCAAGCCATGTGCTCTACCACTGAGCTAGGTCGACTTACTTGTATCAAGCTAGCTAGTGAGATCAATTATTGATGCCAATGTATTTGAAACGCATGAGCTACCTTTGTTTCGATTGATGCCCATAAGATCACAGGGGAAATATGGATCATCTGTCTATACAGACCAAAATATTGATTGATAAAAAAATGCTAATATTATGTTGGTTGTAAATAGTAGCAATCAAACCCATCATCTCATTAATTCAAGCCAAGTACTCTGCCACATGGCGAAGATTGACTTTGTTGTGTTTAATTTGGACATTGCTCAAGTTTTATTCGAATTTAGTTGTCCTGAACCCTTGATTCGTACAATGGTGATCAGCGAAAGTAATTATGCTAATTTATTTGTTTTTCAGCCGATGTCACAATCAGACAATGATTTGCCAATAAAAAAATTAAGTGGCCGACTTACTGTAATGAGGCTTTTAAATTTATTGTCGCGTGTCATCGTATGATTTGATTAGTAGAGCAGACGAATACTTTAATCCTGTCCCTGCATGATTACTTCGTTATCGCACTTGCAATTCTTTCCTTCTTATTTCTGTAGAACTGCCAAGGTATTCCTTAGCTTGGAGCTTCGGCCATTGGATGCAAATTTTTATATTACTAAAATTGATAATAGATACAAAAAGATAAGATTCATTGAAGCCACCTGTATTGAAACCACATGTGCTAGCTACATTGTTTTTTGAAACAATAGCTACATGGTTTTTTTAAAGCTTATAAGGCAGATTGACTATCAGTTTATAAATATCCGTACAGCATTAAAAAATAACAAAAGTACCTAGACCCCGTTAAACAAAAACAAGAGCTAATATGTCGTCCGTGGGAATCGAACCCACCGCCGCATGGTCTCAAGCCATGTGCTCAACCACTGAGCTAGGTCGGCTTACTTGTAGCAAGCTAGCTAGTGAGATCATTTATTGATGCCAATGTATTTGAAACGCATGAGCTACCTTTGTTTCTATTGCTGCCCATAAGATCACAAGGGAAATATGGATCATCTGTTTATAAAGACCAAAATTTTGATTGATAAAAAATGCTCATATTATGTTGGTTGTAAATAGTAGCAATCAAACCCATCACCTCATTAATTCAAGCCAAGTACTCTGCCACATGGCGAAGATTGGCTTTGTTGTGTTTAATTTGGACATTGCTCAAGTTTTATTCGATTTTTATTGTACAATGGTGATCAGCGAAAGTAATTATGCTTGTTGTTCAACCGATGTCACAATTAGACATTGATATGCCAATAAAAAATTAAGTGGCCGACTTACTATAATGAGCCTTTTTATATATTGTCATGTGTCATCGTACGATTTGATTAGTAGAGCAGAGGAATACTTTAATCCTGCCCCTGCGTGATTACTTCGTTATCGCACTTGCAATTCTTTCCCTGTTATTTCTGTAGAACTGCCAAAGTATTCCTTAGCTTCGAGATTTCGGACTGGATGCAAATTTTTATATTACTAAAATTGATAAAAGATACAAAAAGATAAGATTCATTGAAGCCACCTGTATTGAAACCACATGTGCTATAGCTACATTGTTTTTTGAAATAATAGCTACGTGGTTTTTTAAAAGATTATAAGGCAGATTGACCATCAGTTTAGAAATATCTGTACGGCATTAAAAAATAACAGAAGTACATAGACTCCGTTAAACAAAAACAAGAGCTAATATGTCGTCCGTGGGAATCGAACCCACCGCCGCATGGTCTCAAGCCATGTGCTCAACCACTGAGCTAGGTCGGCTTACTTGTAGCAAGCTAGCTAGTGAGATCATTTATTGATGCCAATGTATTTGAAACGCATGAGCTACCTTTGTTTCTATTGCTGCCCATAAGATCACAAGGGAAATGTGGATCATCTGTTTATAAAGACCAAAATTTTGATTGATAAAAAATGCTCATATTATGTTGGTTGTAAATAGTAGCAATCAAACCCATCACCTCATTAATTCAAGCCAAGTACTCTGCCACATGGCGAAGATTGGCTTTGTTGTGTTTAATTTGGACATTGCTCAAGTTTTATTCGATTTTATTGTACAATGGTGATCAGCGAAAGTAATTATGCTTGTTGTTCAACCGATGTCACAATTAGACATTGATATGCCAATAAAAAATTAAGTGGCCGACTTACTATAATGAGCCTTTTTATATATTGTCATGTGTCATCGTACGATTTGATTAGTAGAGCAGAGGAATACTTTAATCCTGCCCCTGCGTGATTACTTCGTTATCGCACTTGCAATTCTTTCCCTGTTATTTCTGTAGAACTGCCAAAGTATTCCTTAGCTTCGAGATTTCGGACTGGATGCAAATTTTTATATTACTAATATTGATAAAAGATACAAAAAGATAAGATTCATTGAAGCCACCTGTATTGAAACCACATGTGCTATAGCTACATTGTTTTTTGAAATAATAGCTACGTGTTTTTTAAAAGATTATAAGGCAGATTGACCATCAGTTTAGAAATATCTGTACGGCATTAAAAAATAACAGAAGTACATAGACTCCGTTAAACAAAAACAAGAGCTAATATGTCGTCCGTGGGAATCGAACCCACCGCCGCATGGTCTCAAGCCATGTGCTCAACCACTGAGCTAGGTCGGCTTACTTGTAGCAAGCTAGCTAGTGAGATCATTTATTGATGCCAATGTATTTGAAACGCATGAGCTACCTTTGTTTCTATTGCTGCCCATAAGATCACAAGGGAAATGTGGATCATCTGTTTATAAAGACCAAAATTTTGATTGATAAAAAATGCTCATATTATGTTGGTTGTAAATAGTAGCAATCAAACCCATCACCTCATTAATTCAAGCCAAGTACTCTGCCACATGGCGAAGATTGGCTTTGTTGTGTTTAATTTGGACATTGCTCAAGTTTTATTCGATTTTTATTGTACAATGGTGATCAGCGAAAGTAATTATGCTTGTTGTTCAACCGATGTCACAATTAGACATTGATATGCCAATAAAAAATTAAGTGGCCGACTTACTATAATGAGCCTTTTTATATATTGTCATGTGTCATCGTACGATTTGATTAGTAGAGCAGAGGAATACTTTAATCCTGCCCCTGCGTGATTACTTCGTTATCGCACTTGCAATTCTTTCCCTGTTATTTCTGTAGAACTGCCAAAGTATTCCTTAGCTTCGAGATTTCGGACTGGATGCAAATTTTTATATTACTAAAATTGATAAAAGATACAAAAAGATAAGATTCATTGAAGCCACCTGTATTGAAACCACATGTGCTATAGCTACATTGTTTTTTGAAATAATAGCTACGTGGTTTTTTAAAAGATTATAAGGCAGATTGACCATCAGTTTAGAAATATCTGTACGGCATTAAAAAATAACAGAAGTACATAGACTCCGTTAAACAAAAACAAGAGCTAATATGTCGTCCGTGGGAATCGAACCCACCGCCGCATGGTCTCAAGCCATGTGCTCTACCACTGAGCTAGGTCAACTTACTTGTATCAAGCTAGCTAGTGAGATCAATTATTGATGCCAATGTATTTGAAACGCATGAGCTACCTTTGTTTCGATTGCTGCCCATAAGATCACAGGGGAAATATGGATCATCTGTCTATACACACCAAAATATTGATTGATAAAAAAAATGCTAATATTATGTTGGTTGTAAATAGTAGCAAACATCACCTCATTAATTCAAGCCAAGTACTCTGCCACATGGCGAAGATTGACTTTGTTGTGTTTAATTTGGACATTGCTCAAGTTTTATTCGATTTTAGCTGTCTTGAACCCTTGATTCCTACAATGGTGATCAGCGAAAGTAATTATGCTAATTTATTTGTTTTTCAGCCGATGTAACAATTAGACAATAGATACAAAAAGATAAGATTCATTGAAGCCACCTGTATTGAAACCACATGTGCTAGCTACATTGTTTTTTGAAATAGCTACATGGTTTTTTTAAAGCATATAAGGCAGATTGCTCATCAGTTTATAAATATCCGTACAGTATTAAAAAAATAACAAAAGTACCTAGACTCTGTTAAACAAAAACAAGAGCTAATATGTCGTCCGTGGGAATCGAACCCACCGCCGCATGGTCTCAAGCCATGTGCTCAACCACTGAGCTAGGTCGACTTACTTGTAGCAAGCTAGCTAGTGAGATCATTTATTGATGCCAATGTATTTGAAACGCATGAGCTACCTTTGTTTCGATTGCTGCCCATAAGATCACAGGGGAAATATGGATCAACTGTCTATACAGACCAAAATTTTGATTGATAAAAAAAATGCTAATATTATGTTGGTTGTAAATAGTAGCAATCAAACCCATCACCTCATTAACTCAAGCCAAGTACTCTGCCACATGGCGAAGATTGACTTTGTTGTGTTTAATTTGGACTTTGCTCAAGTTTTATTCGATTTTAGTTGTCTCGAACCCTTGATTCGTACAATGGTGATCAGCGAAAGTAATTATGCTAATTTATTTGTTTTTCAGCCGATGTAACAATTAGACAATGATTTGCCAATAAAAAATTAAGTGTTCGACTTACTGTAATGAGGCTTGTTAATTTATTGTCGTGTGTCATCGTATGATTTGATTAGTAGAGCAGACGAAATACTTTAATCCTGTCCCTGCGTGATTACTTCGTTATCGCACTTGGAATTCTTTCCTTCTTATTTCTGTAGAACTGCCAAGGTATTCCTTAGTTTGGAGACTTCGGCCATTGGATGCAAATTTCTATATTACTAAAATTGATAATAGCTGCAAAAAGATAAGATTCATTGAAGCCACCTATATTGAAACCACATGTGCTAGCTACATTGTTTTTTGAAACAATAGCTACATGGTTTTTTTAAAGCTTATAAGGCAGATTGACCATCAGTTTAGAACTATCCGTACAGCATTAAAAAATAACAAAAGTACCTAGACTCCGTTAAACAAAAACGAGAGGTAATATGTCGTCCGTGGGAATCAAACCCACTGCCGCATGGTCTCAAGCCATGTGCTCTACCACTGAGCTAGGTCGACTTATTTGTAGCAAGGTAGCTAGTGAGATCATTTATTGATGCCAATGTATTTGAAACGCATGAGCTACCTTTGTTTCGATTGCTGCCCATAAGATCACAGGGGAAATATGGATCATCTGTCTATACAGACCAAAATTTTGATTGATAAAAAAATGCTAATATTATGTTGGTTGTAAATAGTAGCAATCAAACCCATCATCTCATTAATTCAAGCCAAGTACTCTGCCACATGGCGAAGATTGACTTTGTTGTGTTTAATTTGGACATTGCTCAAGTTTTATTCGAATTTAGTTGTCTTGAACCCTTGATTCGTACAATGGTGATCAGCGAAAGTAATTATGCTAATTTATTTGTTTTTCAGCCGATGTCACAATTAGACAACGATTTGCCAATAAAAAAATTAAGTGGCCGACTTACTGTAATGAGGCTTTTTAATTTATTGTCGTGTGTCATCGTATGATTTGATTAGTAGAGCAGACGAATACTTTAATCCTGTCCCTGCGTGATTACTTCGTTATCGCACTTGCAATTCTTTCCTTCTTATTTCTGTAGAACTGCCAAGGTATTCCTTAGCTTGGAGACTTCGGCCATTGGATGCAAATTTTTATATTACTAAAATTGATAATAGATACAAAAAGATAAGATTCAGTGAAGCCACCTGTATTGAAACCACATGTGCTAGCTACATTGTTTTTTGAAACAATAGCTACATGGTTTTTTTAAAGCTTATACGGCAGACTGACCATCAGTTTATAAATATCCGTACAGCGTTAAAAAATAACAAAAGTACCTAGACTCCGTTAAACAAAACAAGAGGTAATATGTCGTCCGTGGGAATCAAACCCACCGCCGCATGGTCTCAAGCCATGTGCTCTACCACTGAGCTAGGTCGACCTACTTGTAGCAAGCTAGCTAGTGAGATCATTTATTGATGCCAATACCTTTGTTTCGGTTGCTGCCCATAAGATCACAGGGGATATATGGATCATCTGTCTATACAGACCAAAATTTTGATTGATAAAAAATTGCTAATATTATGTTGGTTGTAAATAGTAGCAATCAAACCCATCACCTCATTCATTCAAGCCAAGTACTCTGCACCTGGCGAAGATTGACTTTGTTGTGTTTAATTTGGACATTGCTCAAGTTTTATTCGATTTTAGTTATCTTGAACCCTTGATTCGTACAATGGAGATCAACGAAAGTAATTATGCTAATTTATTTGTTGTTCAACCGATGTCACAATTAGACATTGATATGCCAATAAAAAATTAAGTGGCCGACATACTATAATGAGCTTTTTTAATATATTGTCATGTGTCATCGTACGATTTGATTAGTAGAGCAGAGGAATACATTAATCCTATCCATGCGTGATTACTTCGTTATCGCACTTGCAATTCTTTCCCTGTTATTTCTGTAGAACTGCCAAAGTATTCCTTAGCTTCGAGATTTCCGCCTGGATGCAAATTTTTATATTACTAATATTGATAAAAGATACAAAAAGATAAGATTCATTGAAGCCACCTGTATTGAAACCACATGTGCTATAGCTACATTGTTTTTTGAAATAATAGCTACATGGTTTTTTAAAAGATTATAAGGCAGATTGTCCATCAGTTTAGAAATATCTGTACGGCATTAAAAAATAACAAAAATACCTAGACTCCGTTAAACAAAAACAAGAGCTAATATGTCGTCCGTGGGAATCGAACCCACCGCCGCATGGTCTCAAGCCATGTGCTCTACCACTGAGCTAGGTCGACTTACTTGTAGCAAGCTAGCTAGTGAGATCATTTATTGATGCCAATGTATTTGTAACGCATGAGCTACCTTTGTTTCTATTGCTGCCCATAAGATCACAAGGGAAATATGGATCATCTGTTTATAAAGACCAAAATTTTGATTGATAAAAAAATGCTAATATTGTGTTGGTTGTAAATAGTAGCAATCAAGCCCATCACCTCATTAATTCACGCCAAGTACTCTGCCACATGGCGAAGATTGGCTTTGTTGTGTTTAATTTGGACATTGCACCAGTTTTATTCGATTTTAGTTATCTTGAACCCTCGATTCGTACATTGGTGCTCAGCGAAAGTAATTATGCTTGTTGTTCAACCGATGTCACAATTAGACATTGATATGCCAATAAAAAATTAAGTGGCCGACGTACTATAATGAGCCTTTTTAATATATTGTCATGTGTCATCGTACGATTTGATTAGTAGAGCAGAGGAATACTTTAATCATGCCCCTGCGTGATTACTTCGTTATCGCACTTGCAATTCTTTCCCTGTTATTTCTGTAGAACTGCCAAAGTATTCCTTAGCTTCGAGATTTCGGCCTGGATGCAAATTTTTATATTTCTAAAATTGATAAAAGATACAAAAAGATAAGATTCATTGAAGCCACCTGTATTGAAACCACATGTGCTATAGCTACATTGTTTTTTGAAATAATAGCTACATGGTTTTTTAAAAGATTATAAGGCAGATTGACCATCAGTTTAGAAATATCTGTACGGCATTAAAAAAACAAAAGTACCTAGACTCCGTTAAACAAAAACAAGAGCTAATATGTCGTCCGTGGGAATCGAACCCACCGCCGCATGGTCTCAAGCCATGTGCTCTACCACTGAGCTAGGTCGACTTACTTGTATCAAGCTAGCTAGTGAGATCAATTATTGATGCCAATGTATTTGAAACGCATGAGCTACCTTTGTTTCGATTGCTGCCCATAAGATCACAGGGGAAATATGGATCATCTGTCTATACAGACCAAAATATTGATTGATAAAAAAATGCTAATATTATGTTGGTTGTAAATAGTAGCAATCGAACCCATCACCTCATTAATTCAAGCCAAGTACTCTGCCACATGGCGAAGATTGACTTTGTTGTGTTTAATTTGGACATTGCTCAAGTTTTATTCGATTTTAGTTGTGTTGAACCCTTGATTCCTACAACGGTGATCAGCGAAAGTAATTATGCTAATTTATTTGTTTTTCAGCCGATGTCACAATTAGACAATGATTTGCCAATAAAAAAATTAAGTGGCCGACTTACTGTAATGAGGCTTTTTAATTTATTGTCGTGTGTCATTGTATGATTTGATTAGTAGAGCAGACGAATACTTTAATCCTGTCCCTGCGTGATTACTTCGTTATCACACTTGCAATTCTTTCCTTCTTATTTCTGTAGAACTGCCAAGGCATTGCTTAACTTGGAGAGTTCGGCCATTGGATGCAAATTTTTATATTACTAAAATTGATAATAGATACAAAAAGATAAGATTCATTGAAGCCACCTGTATTGAAGCCAGAAGTGCTAGCTACATTGTTTTTTGAAGTAGCTACATGGTTTTTTTAAAGCATATAAGGCAGATTGACCATCAGTTTATAAATATCCGTACAGTTTTAAAAAATAACAATAGTACCTAGACTCCGTTAAACAAAAACAAGAGCTAATATGTCGTCCGTGGGAATCGAACCCACCGCCGCATGGTCTCAAGCCATGTGCTCAACCACTGAGCTAGGTCAACTTACTTGTTGCAAGCTAGCTTGTGAGATCATTTATTGATGCCAATGTATTTGAAACGCATGAGCTACCTTTGTTTCTATTGCTGCCCATAAGATCACAAGGGAAATATGGATTATCTGTTTATAAAGACCAAAATTTTGATTGATAAAAAAATGCTAATATTATGTTGGTTGTAAATAGTAGCAATCAAACCCATCACCTCATTAATTCAGGCCAAGTACTCTGCCACATGGCGAAGATTGGCTTTGTTGTGTTTAATTTGGACATTGCTCAAGTTTTATTCGATTTTAGTTATCTTGAACCCTTGATTCGTACAATGGTGATCAGCGAAAGTAATTATGCTTGTTGTTCAACCGATGTCACAATTAGACATTGATATGCCAATAAAAAATTAAGTGGCCGACTTACTATAATGAGCCTTTTTAATATATTGTCATATCTCATCGTACGATTTGATTAGTAGAGCAGAGGAATACTTTAATCCTGCCCCTGCGTGATTAATTCGTTATCGCACTTGCAATTCTTTCCCTGTTATTTCTGTAGAACTGCCAAAGTATTCCTTAGCTTCGAGATTTCGGCCTGGATGCAAATTTTTATATTACTAAAATTGATAAAAGATACAAAAAGATAAGATTCATTGAAGCCATCTGTATTGAAACCACATGTGCTATAGCTACATTGTTTTTTCAAATAATTGCTACGTGGTTTTTTAAAAGATTATAAGGCAGATTGACCATCAGTTTAGAAATATATGTACGGCATTAAAAAATAACAAAAGTACCTAGACTCCGTCAAACAAAAACAAGAGCTAATATGTCGTCCGTGGGAATCGAACCCACCGCGCCGCATGGTCTCAAGCCATGTGCTCTACCACGGAGCTAGGTCGACTTACTTATATCAAGCTAGCTAGTGAGATCAATTATTGATGCCAATGTATTTGAAACGCATGAGCTACCTTTGTTTCGAGTGCTGCCCATAAGATCACAGGGGAAATATGGATCATCTGTCTATACAGACCAAAATTTTGATTGATAAAAAAATGCTAATATTATGTTGGTTGTAAATAGTAGCAATCAAACCCATCACCTCAATAATTCAAGCCGAGTACTCTGCCACATGGCGAAGATTGACTTTGTTGTGTTTAATTTGGACATTGCTCAAGTTTTATTCGATTTTAGTTGTCTTGAACCCTTGATTCGTACAATGGTGATCAGCGAAAGTAATTATGCTAATTTATTTGCTTTTCAGCCGATGTCACAATTAGACAATGATTTGCCAATAAAAAAATTAAATGGCCGACTTACTGTAATGAGGCTTGTTAATTTATTGTCGTGTGTCATCGTATGATTTGATTAGTAGAGCAGACGAATACTTTAATCCTGTCCCTGCGTGATTACTTCGTTATCGCACTTGCAATTCTTTCCTTCTTATTTCTGTAGAACTGCCAAGGTATTCCTTAGCTTGGAGACTTCGGCCATTGGATGCAAATTTTTATATTACTAAAATTGATAATAGATACAAAAAGATAAGATTAATTGAAGCCACCTGTATTGAAACCACATGTGCTAGCTACATTGTTTTTTGAAACAATAGCTACATGGTTTTTTTAAAGCTTATACGGCAGATTGACCATCAGTTTATAAATATCCGTACAGCATTAAAAAATAACAAAAGTACCTAGACTCCGTTAAACAAAAACAAGAGCTAATATGTCGTCCGTTGGAATCGAACCCACCGCCGCATGGTCTCAAGCCATGTGCTCTACCACTGAGCTAGGTCGACTTAGTTGTAGCAAGCTAGCTAGTGAGGTCATTTATTGATGCCAATGTATTTGAAACGCATGAGCTACCTTTGTTTCTATTGCTGCCCATAAGATCACAAGGGAAATATGGATCATCTGTTTATAAAGACCAAAATTTTGATTGATAAAAAAAATGCTAATATTATGTTGGTTGTAAATAGTAGCAATCAAACCCATCACCTCATTAATTCAAGCCAAGTACTCTGCCACATGGCGAAGATTGACTTTATTGTGTTTAATTTGGACATTGCTCAAGTTTTATTCGATTTTAGTTGTCTTGAACCCTTGATCCGTACAATGGTGATCAGCGAAAGGAATTATGCTAATTTATTTGTTTTCAGCCGATGTCACAATTAGACAATGATTTGCCAATAAAAAATTAAGTGGCCGACTTACTGTAATGAGGATTTTTAATTTATTGTCGTGTGTCATCGTATGATTTGATTAGTAGAGCAGACGAATACTTTAATCCTGTCCCTGCGTGATTACTTCGTTATCGCACTTGCAATTCTTTCCTTCTTATTTCTGTAGAACTGCCAAGGTATTCCTTAGCTTGGAGACTTCGGCCATTGGATGCAAATTTTTATATTACTAAAATTGATAATAGATACAAAAAGAAAAGATTCATTGAAGCCACCTGTATTGAAACCACATGTACTAGCTACATTGTTTTTTGAAACAATAGCTACATGGTTTTTTTAAAGCTTATAAGGCAGATTGACCATCAGTTTATAAATATCCGTACAGCATTAAAAAATAACAAAAGTACCTAGACTCCGTTGTTGGTCGTTTGTAACGCACCTAATTTATATACCGCAAGAGCACCTAGTTAGGCGGAGGGATTTGGAATTTGCAGTAGGTGATGAGGTTCTACTCAGGGTGTCACCAATGAAAGGCATTGTTCGTTTTGGCGTGATAGCAAAGCTTAGTCCGAGGTATATTGGACCTTATTTGATTACTGCCCGAGTTGGTCCATTGGCATATCGTTTGCAATTGCCCGAATCTATGGCTGGAGTGCACCCGGTGTTTCATGTCTCTATGTTGAGAAAATATTTAAAGGATCCCGAGCAGAAGATTGAGGCTGAACCAATGATCATTCAGCAGGACTTGACTCTAGAATCTCACCCCGTGCGGGTATTGGAGTTCTCGGAGCACGTAATGCGTAATCGGACTATCAAATATGTGAAAGTCTTATGGACTCATCAGTCCAAACGTGAAGCCACTTGGGAACTCGAGGATGTCATGCGCAAGAAGTACCCTCAACTTTTTGAAAGCGGTATGTGTAGAAGCCTTTCTTTCCAAATGTCATGTTTCGTTCTTGACGTCGAACAGTAGAATTCGGGGACGAATTCCTTAAAGGAGGGGAGAATGTAACGTCCAGAAAATATGATTAAGCCTAAATTCGTTTTGGGCCGAATTAGTGGGCTAAATGAGCATTAAACTTGGGCTTAATGGGGACCGTTTCCCAATAGAGAAGGGGGAGAGGCAGAACCACGTAGTTTCCCTGGCGTTCTCCTTGGCGATCGTGAGGAGACGGCGGCGTTCTGCAGTCCAGCCTTCTCGTTGCTAGGGCAGGTGATCCCCGGGAGGCAAGCACTTGGAGGCGGGTTGCAGATTGATGAGATCGTTTCAGTAGAGAAGAAAAGGGTTCGTGACCATCCCTAGGTAATAGAGAAGGAAAATCTCCTCTTTATCTGTCTGGTAGAATTAGATCTTGTTTAGTCCCGGCAGTTTAGCGATAATCACTTTGATGACGCAAGTCACTGTGCAGTTTGTCGGATAGGGTACAGTATCAGTTCGACTGCTTTTGAGGCTTTTAACTGTCCAATCTGAAAATCCTGCCAATACGAAAGTTGTAGATATTTTGACAACCTTTCCAACGAGTATTTATACGCCTTTTTTCGTTCAGTACGTCAGGAGTTATGCATCTCTGAATATTTACTGTCAGTTTCGTCAGACTGCAGTTACAGTTTTGACTTTGAGTTTTGTGTGCCAAATCTAGTGATCCTAGAGGCCGATTTTGTCTGTCATACAAAATAGGTTATGGTAGAACTTTCTGTGATCTTTCCATAGAGTGCTTAAACTCTGTTGCTGGTTTAGTATACTGCAAGATATGAATTTTTGAAGATCAGCTATTCGCAGCACAAGCAGTAAACTGAATGCCGGTCCTGTGACCCAGTTTTACCTGAGTTACAGTTCGAATTAATTTTTGAGTTGAACACCCAAGTTGTAGATAATTTGCAGTAGATGATCTCAGTGTACTCATTTACCCTTTTATCTGTTGTATAAAAATAGTTATGAAAATGTGAAGCCGACTGTCCTGTATAGACAGTTTTGGTGTTTGGGGCTGTTTTTGGGTTTATCTTTACGAGCGACCGTAGGAACGCTTTATTCGTTGTTTGTCTTATTTGTATGATTGCTTTTGGTGCTGAGAATTGCTTACATTCAGGTGGTGCATCTTCGGAGCAAGCTTAGCTCCTTCTCTCGAAATTGGTGAAGGCAAGTAAACGTAGCGTCGTGATCTACATGCTTTAACTTTGTTATTCGAGTTACCTCCAATAAATTTCAGTACCTCACACTAGCCACTTAATCTGAATTGATTGGTATTACTTTTACAATGAAGTTGCTATCTTATAGCTTGTGGTACTTTCTTTATTGTTATCAATATCTGAAGTATATGAAGTGCATACATCGCAATCTTACATTTTGCACTCTTCCATTTGATATGCATATGAAGAAACTGTAGCCTGATGTTGGTGCAGTAAGTACCGGTACAGCAACGCACGTTGAATTGAGCAATGTGGTTGCAGCCCTCACTTCCTTCGTTGGGTTTTGAGGGTAGAAGTGAAGTCATGCATTGCATTGCATCATTTGCATTTGCATGGAAGAATATAATTATGAAGTCTATGCAGTTTTATTTTTTTTACTAGAAGTTATCTATCAGTTCATACTTTATCTTGATGTTGCAATCCACTTGATGCTTAATCAACCTGTGATTTGAATAACTTTGTTAAAGTAGTTTGCTTGCTGAGGTTTTCCATAAACCTCATACGCTTGTTTTATCCTCTCAGGTACTTGATCTTGGATGGTGCGAGCGTGGGATGGGAGTAGCAGCACACATGGCACTATTCACAATAAATTTACTTTTCAAACACTTGAGTTGTCTTGTGAATGTTTGGTCATTGGAACTTGACTTTTGTTGGACCATCATTTGGAGCTGCTGCCTTGGACAGACTTTGTGTGTCACTATAATTGTGTTATCGGTTATTTGTTTGAATGCTTCCGTGTATTTTGTTGTTATCAAGTTATTGCTCTCTTTTGGCAATCTTTATTTGTTGCAGTTGTAGCGTAGTTTAGTAATGCTCTGGTTTTTTTTCTGGGGTGTTACAGTTGGTAATCAAAGCCTTGGTTATAGATTCTAGGCGTAGTTTTGTTTGATAAAATTTGACTCACTTAAAAATTGACACACTTGCACTTATAGGAGGGGAGTTGGGTTTAGTATACGCTATATTATGGTCTTGTTAGCACTTGCATTGTTTGTGCATGTATGATGTTTTATTGATTTTTTTTATCTTGTTGTGTGGATAATAGATGAATCGCGGTCGTGGTCGTGGTCGCGGTCGTCGCGGTCGTGGTGGCCGTGGACGTGGTGCTGGTCGTGGTGAGGACGAGGCTGCTCATGAGGCTCCGCAGCCCAATGTGGACTTAGCTGCGGTGCTTGCAGAGATGCAGGCGATGCGGGCTGAGATGGCTGCCCTCCGTCAGCCAGGGGGTGCCGCTGGGGCTGCTGCAGCTGGTGGTCCTCCTCCTGGTGCTGCTGCAGCCGGAGGCCCTCCTCTTGGTGGTGCTGCAGCCGGTGGCCCTCCTCCTGGTGCTGCTGGAGGTGCAGTTCCAGTTGGTGGAGGCGTTCCGGTTGGCGAAGGTGTACCGCAAACAGCAGCAGTTCCTCATCGACCGTTAGACTTGAGGGATTGGTGTGGCATGCATTTGGAGCACTTTGGCGGTTCAGCTGTCCCTATTGAGGCTGTAGATTGGCTCTCTGCAACGACAGACAAGCTGGATGCTTTTCAGGTGCCAGTCACAGAGTGGGTTCGTTATGCCACTCAGCTACTGAAGGGTGAGGCTCTAGTTTAGTGGAGAAATATGCAGTCCTCTCGCTCTGCTGCATATGGTCCATTCACTTGGCCTGAATTTGTTGACCAGTTTGAGAGAAAATTCTACCCTATTGCTTTTGTTGACAAGATGAAATCCCAGATTGAGAGGTGCCATCAAGGCCAGAAGACTGTGGCTGAATACGAGGTTGAATTTAACCAGATGGTGCGCTTGTCGCACATACTGAGTATGAGAAAGCAAGGATGTTCAGAAAGGGCTTGAAGGCTTCTATTTGGCGAGTCCTTGGGGCTTTTATTATGGAGGACTTTCGCTCTGTTGTTGAGCGAGCTTTGGGAGTTGAGGTGCAGGATGACTTCACTGAGGAGCTCAGAGGAGGTAGTCAATCTCAAGGACAGAGGGATCAGAAGGGCCAAACTGGGGGGCCTTCTCAGAGGAAGAATAAGCAGCATCGTCACCATCCTTATGGTGGCAATTCTTCTCAGTCTCGTGCTCCAGGAGGTGGTTCTGGAGGTGGCCCTACTCAGTTCCGGGCAGTTGCTAAGCCGGGATTGGGTTTGGTGTGCTTTCGCTGTGGTGATGCTCATCGCCGCTCTGACTGTCGCTGGAGTGGTCAGTGTTCCAGGTGTGGTAAGGACCACAAAGAAGTAGTGTGCAGAAAGAATCCTAACAGTAAGGTGATTTGGGAGCCAGTGGCTAGTTCCTCTGGACAGCGTGGTGGTGCACACATGATGACTGGTTTTTCTCCTGGGATACACAACACTACTCCTTCAGTGCAGCAGTACTTGGCGCCACCTGTGCAGCAGTATTTGCCTGCGCCACCTGTGCAGCAGTACTTGCCTGCACCACCGGTGCATCAATACTTGCCTGCACCCTCCGCGCAGCAGTTGGGGTCGACGCCCGCAGTGGGCCGACAGTTGGCTCTTCACACACACCTGCTTCTAGTGCGTATTGGCTTTACCGAGGTCCTGCTCTGTCTTCTACTTTGACTCCTACACTGGCTGGTTTTTCTGGACCTTCTTCCTCTACTGGTATTTCAGGGGCATATGCTTTGTCCTCAACTGATGCTCAAGGCCGCGGAGATGTTGTGACAGGTACTGTAACTGTTGATTCTTTTGACGCATATGCATTGTTTGATTCTGGAGCTAGCTTCTCGTTCGTGTCAGAGGCTTTTGTGCGTCGTACGGGTATTTCTTTTCAGCAGATTGGGCAGTCTATTACAGTCGGTTCTGCTAAGGGGCCTATCTCTAGTAGTGTTGTTTGTCCTGGTTGCGTGGTTCACCTAGCAGATGAGGATTTTGTGGCTAATCTCGTGGTTATCCCGTTAGACGTCTTTGATGTTATTCTGGGAATGGATTGGCTTTTTCAATATTAAGCTGTTATCTCCTGCTTTTGGAAGACAGTCTTGTTGCATGCACCTTCTGGGCAGGAGGTTGTCTTTCAGGGTGGTGCTTTGAAGTATACTCTTTCCTTGCTGTGCTTCTTGTTTCCGGATCGTTGGGTGAGAAAGACGGGTTACCTTTGGGCTTTGGCAGAGGGTAATGAGGTTGCTTTGCGAGTTGAGGATATTCCGGTGGTGTGCTGTTATCCAGATGTTTTTCCTGTTGAGCTCCCAGGTATTCCGCCTGCACGGGATGCAGTTTTTGAAATCAAGGTTGTTCCTGGCACACAACCTATCCATAAGACTCCATATAGAATGGCTCCAAAAGAGCAAGTGGAGTTGAAGAGGCAACTTGATGATCTTCTTGCTAAGGGTTTTATTCGACCTAGCAAGTCTCCTTGGGCTTTTCTGGTGTTGTTTGTGGAGAAGAAGGATGGAAGCAAGCGGCTATGCGTGGACTATCGTGCTCTAAATCAAGTGATCATAAAGAATAAGTATCCTTTGCCTCGTATTGATGTGCTCTTTGAGCAACTGAGAGGTGCCAAGATATTCTCTAAGATTGATTTGAACTCTGGTTATCATCAATTGAGAATACGAGAAGAGGATATTGAGAAGACGGTTTTCAGTACCAGGTATGGGCATTATGAATATATCGTTATGTCTTTTGGACTAACAAATGCCCCTGCTGCTTTTATGGAAGCGATGAATAGGATGTTGCATGAGTACTTGGATGACTTCGTTGTCGTTTTCCTCGATGACATCTTGATCTACTCTAAGTCAGAGGAAGAGCATGAGCGACATCTTAGTCTTGTGCTAGATGCTCTTCGGAAGAATCAGTTCTATGCTAAATTGAAGAAGTGTGCTTTCTGGCTCTCTGAAGTGGCTTTCCTTGGTCATGTTATCAATCAGCATGGCATTAAAGTGGACCCCAAGAATGTTGCTTCTGTTGTTGAATGGCAAAGGCCTGCTAGTGTGACTGAAATTAGGAGTTTCTTGGGTCTTGCTGGTTATTATCGGCGTCTTGTGCAAAATTTCTCTAGCATTGCTAAGCCGATGACTAGGCTGACAGAGAAGGGTGTTCCTTTTGTATGGAACAATGATTGTGAAGTCGCTTTTCAGACTCTGAAAGATAAATTGGTGAATGCTCCTATTTTGGCCTTGTCTGAAAGTGGCAAGCGTTTCACTGTATATACGGATGCCTCCCGTATTGGTCTTGGTTGTGTGTTGATGCAAGACGGCAAGGTTATTGCTTATGGCTCTAGACAGTTGAAGAAACATGAGAGAAATTATCCCACTCATGATCTAGAGTTGGCCGCTGTTGTGTTTGCCTTGAAGTCTTGGAGACATTATCTTTATGGCGAGTCTTGTGATATCTATACTGATCATAAGAGCCTTAGATATATTTTCACTCAGAAGGAGCTGAATATGAGGCAGCGAAGATGGCTTGAGTTGATAAAGGATTACGATCTTACAATTCAATACCATCCTGGGAAGACAAATGTGGTGGCAGATGCTCTTAGCAGGACTGGTGTCCCAAAGGCGGCAACGCCCTTGATTGCAGACTTGGACCGCATGGGTATCTCTTTCTGCTATTTGGGAGTTGCACATGAGGAAACCCAATTATTGATTCAGTCCTCTTTGCGCGAGCGTGTGCGTAAGGCACAATTGGAAGACCGCTTGCTACAGGCTGTTCGCAAGCGTATTTAGGCGGGTAACCCTCGCGAATTTTCTATGGCAGTGGATGGTACCATTTTCTTCAGAGGTCGATTGTGTGTGCCACAAAAATCTGAAGTGAAGATAGATATTTTAAGTGAGGCTCATCGCAGTCCTTATACGGTACATCCTGGAGAGACTAAGATGTATCGGGACTTGAAGGAGAGCTTCTGGTGGAAGCGCATGAAGGTGGACATTGCTCGATATGTGGCTTCTTGTGGTATTTGTCAGAGGGTGAAGGCAGAGCATAAAAGACCTGCAGGGTTATTGAAACCTTTAGAGATCCCTGAGTGGAAGTGGGAGAACATTACTATGGATTTTGTGGTGGGTTTACCACGATCTCCGCGTGGTAAAGATGCAATCTGGGTGGTTATAGATAGACTCACCAAGGTGGCTCATTTTATTCCAATGAAGAAGACAAACTCCGCTGCAGATTTAGTTCCTTTATACATCAAGGAAGTTGTGAGGTTGCATGGCGTGCCGAAATCAATTGTCTCAGATCGGGATTCTAAATTTGTGTCCAACTTTTGGAAGAGTCTACATGGTGCTCTTAAAACAAAGCTTGACATGAGTGTGGCTTTTCACCCTCAAACAGATGGCCAATCCGAGCGTACTATTCAAACTCTTGAGGACATGTTACGGGCTTGTGTGCTCTCTTGGAAGGGCAGCTGGGAGGATCATTTGGCCTTAGCTGAGTTTGCTTATAATAATAGCTACCAGGCAAGTATTCGAATGGCACCATTTGAAGCTTTGTATGGCCGAAGATGTATTTCTCCGCTGTGTTGGGAAGTGCTTGGCGAGCGATCTTTAGTCGGGCCGGAGTGGGTGCAACAGACTCATGACAAGGTACGTGAGATACGCCGGAACTTGTTGGCTGCTCAGAGTCGACAACAGAGTTATGCGGATGTTAGGCGGAGGGATTTGGAATTTGCAGTAGGTGATGAGGTTCTACTCAGGGTGTCACCAATGAAAGGCATTGTTTGTTTTGGCGTGATAGGAAAGCTTAGTCCGAGGTATATTGGACCTTATTTGATTACTGCCCGAGTTGGTCCATTGGCATATCGTTTGCAATTGCCCGTATCTATGGCTGGAGTGCACCCGGTGTTTCATGTCTCTATGTTGAGAAAATATTTAAAGGATCCCGAGCAGAAGATTGAGGATGAACCAATGATCATTCAGCAGGACTTGACTCTAGAATCTCACCCCGTGCTGGTATTGGAGTTCTCGGAGCACGTAATGCATAATCGGACTATCAAATATGTGAAAGTCTTATGGACTCATCAGTCCAAACGTGAAGCCACTTGGGAACTCGAGGATGTCATGCGCAAGAAGTACCCTCAACTTTTTGAAAGCGGTATGTGTAGAAGCCTTTCTTTCCAAATGTCATGTTTCGTTCTTGACGTCGAACAGTAGAATTCGGGGACGAATTCCTTAAAGGAGGGGAGAATGTAACGTCCAGAAAATATGATTAAGCCTAAATTCGTTTTGGGCCTAATTAGTGGGCTAAATGAGCAATAACAAAAGTACCTAGACTCCGTTGTTGGTCGTTTGTAACGCACCTAATTTATATACCGCAAGAGCACGGTGTACAGTTGTAGTCTTTTTCCCCAGAAGAGTATTCCAAGGTTTAATCGAACCACAGAGACCGATGGGAATTAAGCAGAATTATCAGTAAAAGAGTTAGCCAGGCTTTCTAGTGAGCGTGAGCGTGAGTTTCGGGAAAGTTGGGGATGCGCCGATCGGCACAGTGGTGTGCCGGTCGGCACGGAGGCTGAATTGTCCGAGTGTTGTTTGAACAGCCTAAGAAACCTGATTAAATCACTGGGTAAGTTAGCCAAAGTCTGCTAGTTGAGATCAAACCCATCACCTCATTATGCTGATATTATGTTGGTTGTAAATAGTATCAAACCCATCACCTCATTAATTCAGGCCAAGTACTCTGCCACATGGCGAAGATTCGCTTTGTTGTGTTTAATTTGGACATTGCTCAAGTTTTATTCGATTTTAGTTATCTTGAACCCTTGATTCGTACAATGGTGATCAGCGAAAGTAATTATGCTTGTTGTTCAACCGATGTCACAATTAGACATTGATATGCCAATAACAAATTAAGTGGCCGACTTACTATAATGAGCCTTTTTAATATATTGTCATATCTCATCGTACGATTTGATTAGTAGAGCAGAGGAATACTTTAATCCTGCCCCTGCGTGATTACTTCGTCATCGCACTTGCAATTCTTTCCCTGTTATTTCTGTAGAACTGCCAAAGTATTCCTTAGCTTCGAGATTTCGGCCTGGATGCAAATTTTTATATTACTAAAATTGATAAAAGATACAAAAAGATAAGATTCATTGAAGCCATCTGTATTGAAACCACATGTGCTATAGCTACATTGTTTTTTGAAATAATAGCTACGTGGTTTTTTAAAAGATTATAAGGCAGATTGACCATCAGTTTAGAAATATATGTACGGCATTAAAAAATAACAAAAGTACCTAGACTCCGTTAAACAAAAACAAGAGCTAATATGTCGTCCGTGGGAATCGAACCCACCGCGCCGCATGGTCTCAAGCCATGTGCTCTACCACTGAGCTAGGTCGACTTACTTATATCAAGCTAGCTAGTGAGATCAATTATTGATGCCAATGTATTTGAAGCGCATGAGCGACCTTTGTTTCGAGTGCTGCCCATAAGATCACAGGGGAAATATGGATCATCTGTCTATACAGACCAAAATTTTGATTGATAAAAAAAATGCTAATATTATGTTGGTTGTAAATAGTAGCAATCAAACCCATCACCTCAATAATTCAAGCCAAGTACTCTGCCACATGGCGAAGATTGACTTTGTTGTGTTTAATTTGGACATTGCTCAAGTTTTATTCGATTTTAGTTGTATTGAACCCTTGATTCGTACAATGGTGATCACCGAAAGTAATTATGCCAATTTATTTGTTTTTCAGCCGATGTAATAATTAGACAATGATTTGCCAATAAAAAAATTAAGTGGCCGACTTACTGTAATGAGGCTTGTTAATTTATTGTCGTGTGTCATCGTATGATTTGATTAGTAGAGCAGACGAATACTTTAATCCTGTCCCTGCGTGATTACTTCGTTATCGCACTTGCAATTCTTTCCTTCTTATTTCTGTAGAACTGCCAAGGTATTCCTTAGCTTGGAGACTTCGGCCATTGGATGCAAATTTTTATATTACTAAAATTGATAATAGATACAAAAAGATAAGATTCATTGAAGCCACCTGTATTGAAACCACATGTGCTAGCTACATTGTTTTTTGAAACAATAGCTACATGGTTTTTTTAAAGCTTATAAGGCAGATTGACCATCAGTTTATAAATATCCGTACAGCATTAAAACATAACAAAAGTACCTAGACTCCGTTAAACAAAAACAAGAGCTAATATGTCGTCCGTGGGAATCGAACCCACCGCCGCATGGTCTCAAGCCATGTGCTCTACCACTGAGCTAGGTCGACTTAGTTGTAGCAAGCTAGCTAGTGAGGTCATTTATTGATGCCAATGTATTTGAAACGCATGAGCTACCTTTGTTTCTATTGCTGCCCATAAGATCACAAGGGAAATATGGATCATCTGTTTATAAAGACCAAAATTTTGATTGATAAAAAAATGCTAATATTATGTTGGTTGTAAATAGTAGCAATCAAACCCATCACCTCATTAATTCAAGCCAAGTACTCTGTCACATGGCGAAGATTGACTATTGTGTTTAATTTGGACATTGCTCAAGTTTTATTCGATTTTAGTTGTCCTGAACCCTTGATCCGTACAATGGTTATCAGCGAAAGTAATTATGCTAATTTATTTGTTTTTCAGCCGATGTCACAATTGGACAATGATTTGCCAATAAAAAATTAAGTGGCCGACTTACTGTAATGAGGATTTTTAATTTATTGTCGTGTGTCATCGTATGATTTGATTAGTAGAGCAGACGAATACTTTAATCCTGTCCTGCGTGATTACTTCGTTATCGCACTTGCAATTCTTTCCTTCTTATTTCTGTAGAACTGCCAAGGTATTCCTTAGCTTGGAGACTTCGGCCATTGGATGCAAATTTTTATATTACTAAAATTGATAATAGATACAAAAAGATAAGATTCATTGAAGCCACCTGTATTGAAACCACATGTGCTAGCTACATTGTTTTTTTTTTGATTAAACATACCTGTATTAATAGATAAGGAAGTACAATACGCGTACACATACGGGTACATTAGAAAGGATACAGACGAGCTGTCCCACCAAAAGAGCAAACAGGCCCCTGAAGAATCCAAAAATTACACTTAGGTCCCTGACCCTTTGCTCTACAGTAGCAGCAAGATCCACCACCGCCGGTCGACGCCGGCGCCAACAGATCCCGCCGCCTCCGCCCACCCCACGCCGGAAGGAGCACCACCCTCGCCGAAACGAGATCGCACAAGTGCTTTGAAGTAGGCCGGAGTAGATGCGCCGTAGCAAATCGCCCAGTCGGCCGGGGCCACGCCCCGTACCCCATCCGGCCGGAGCCGCCGCTCGCCGACGACCGCCGAAGCCGCCGCGGATCCACCGAGGACGCCTCCTCCACCAACACGCCATCGATCCACAGCCTCGCCTGGAACCTTGACTCGAAGAACCGGCCCCCTCATGACCTCGCCGAACGGAGAAGCCACGAGAGGCCGGCGGATTCCTGTACATGGGCCTCACCGAGGCCCGACCTCCACAGCTTCGCCGCCGGATCCGGAGCAAGACACCGTCGGGGTGAGGAAGAAGCAGGAAGGACCTTATTCCAGCCCGCCGGCGCCGCCTCGACCTCGACGCCGACGATGGAATACTAACCCTAACCCTAGAAGGGTAGGGACCTAGACTACCAGGACGGCGAAATCGCCGGTCCCCCCCACCTCCAGCGCCACCGAGGGCACCGGAGGCAGAAGGGACCGAGCGAAATCGCCGCCGGAGACCTTGTCGCCTCGAGTCGCCTCGCGTCCGCCTCTCTCTACTGTAGGAAGAGATAAGGAGGAGGAGGCTTCCAGCTACATTGTTTTTTGAAACAATAGCTACATGGTTTTTTTAAAGCTTATAAGGCAGATTGACCATCAGTTTATAAATATCGTACAGCATTAAAAAATAACAAAAGTACCTAGACTCCGTTGTTGGTCGTTTGTAACGCACCTAATTTATATACCGCAAGAGCATGGTGTACAGTTGTAGTCTTTTTCCCCCAGCAGAGTATTCCAAGGTTTAATCGAACCACAGAGACCGATGGGAATTAAGCAGAATTATCAGTAAAAGAGTTAGCCAGGCTTTCTAGTGAGCATGAGCGTGAGTTTCGGGAAAGTTGGGGGATGTGCCGATCGGCACAGTGGTGTGCCGGTCGGCACGGAGGCTGAATTGTCCAAGTGTTGTTTGAACAGCCTAAGAAACCTGATTAAATCACAGGGTAAGTTAGCCAAAGTCTGCTAGTTGAGATCGTAACCAAAAAGCCTAATTAAATAGCATCATAAACGAATTTACGTGATTATTGAAAACCGAAGATCGGCAGGAAGAAACCCCTTTCCGTCGAGCCCTGTCACGACCAACCTTCGTAATCGGTAGCCGCTTCCCACTCTACACACCATCTCAAGGATCTCGCATATTCCAGCGCGTTGAGGTACAGAGACAATATGCAATTATGGCGCATTACAAGATCCCGATATTATCTTAACCACAATGGAGATAGTGAGAGATTGAATCTTACCTCTTATTGCCACCACAATTAAGATAACATCTAGTACTTAGTCATCACTAAGCGTAGGAACAAGTGCATGTAAAGACCATAAAATCCAGGCAAGCAACAATCAAAACCATTCATCCACATGTTCAACCATACTTCGATGATACATAGTACAAGATACATCACCATCTAATAGGCCTACCTTGATGGATCACCTCTTAGCACCAGCGGTTCTTGATCTAACAACTAGAGAACATGAAGAACGGGGCAAGCCCCGGTGGCTCCAAACTTACTGCTGTGTTGTCCCTCTGGCGGCGGATCCCGAAACCCTAGGGTTTCTACAGGTTTATATAGGGCTGTGCTTCGGAAAGGAAAAGGATCTCGGGAAGAGAGTCCTTGTGCCGATCGGCACAGAGGCCGTGCCGATCGGCACACCTCGTGTCCAACTCGGTGTCTTCTCTAAGTCGGTTCCAAAGCCCTAGGTAGCTTCCATGTGGGCCTTCCAATCAGTTTTCTTCAGATCAAGTCTTGCATTGCTCTTTTAAATCTTCGAGTATCTTTTATCTCTTCGTGACGAATATCTCCCAAGATTGATTCGGATGACTTCCTTCTAGAATCAACTGAATGGTGGGCTAGCCTCGATTGCCCTGAAGTCCCTTGTGCCGGTCGGCACAAGGCTGTGCCGATCGGCACAGTAAGCCTTTTCTGCTGCTTTTCTTCTCTTCAGGTCCAGATCAGCCACAATGTCCAGAATGTCGTCCTTTTCATCTGTTTCTGCAATAAATCTCCAGAACGACATATATACAAATATGGTGCTATTATCAAGGATTAATGGCCTATAATGATGATATTTATGCTCTAAATAAGGCGCAGTTGGCTTATAAAATGGTATACTAGAAATCGCCAACAGCTCCCCCACACTTAAACCTTTACTCGTCCCGAGGAAAGTCAAGAATGAAAATCAACTTGCATATAGTCACATCAATCATGAAAGTATTTCAAATCTACACGAGCTGAGCATTTAGTCATTGTGAGATCAAGTTAATTTAGTATTCAGCAACTATGTTCAAAATATGGGTATTGAGCATGAAAGAATATTTCCCAAAGCAAATCTTGAAAATATTCAACTTGATAAACATGACTTTTCCACTCGTGTAAATCACTAAAAAGGTATTGTGAGCAAAAGAACTCTCCTTCTCAAACGATCAAGTGAACAACTCAACTTCAATCACTCGCCTGAAATCTACTTTATTGATATTTATGTGTAAGGCAGTATGAGTAGCTTGGTGAGGAAATTCAAGGAAAAATAGACATAGATCAACAACATATTGCAAAGCTAAGAAATAACTCTAATTGGTTTTACTGAGACTTGTCAAAAAGGCCATTAGGAATTGAATTTTGAGAAAGAAACTCACACCTCTAGAATAGAGGACATGTACAAAGCATTGATTGTGTACATGATTGGAAAAAGAAATTCTTGGCTACTACTTGATGATAGGAATTCAAGGGAATTCACTCTTCCCCCCACACTTAAATTTTTGCTAGTCCCGAGCAAAACTGCGCAAGGTACAGACTTTATTTTCTCTTTTTTTTCTTTTTTTCTTTCTTTTCTTTTTCTTCTTTTTTTTTCTCTCTGTGCCGGTCGGCAAAGCGTCTGTACCTGCCGACTTGCTCTGAATTTTTCATTTAAACAGCTGTGTCAGATTTGTAGCCAAGAATACAGTAGGATGTGGTCAAGGATTGGTATTTGAATCAAGAAATTTGGTTCTCAAGTATCGGATACTCGGCGAATTATGCATAATTCCAATTCGGTAATTTGCATAGCTCAAGTGAAAATAAGGCGAGAAATCAACACGATATGCAAAAGACATGGCCAATTTTTCAAGTCTCATACCCGAAGAATTAAATCCTAACCGAGCTCAATTATCAATCTAGTCTCTACCAATCAAAGGCTTAAATTGAGTTGCATATATTTGGCATTGGTAGGCGTGATCGAATGATACGGAGTGATTCTAAAGCTCACAATAAGAACATTTGAAATTTTATAAAGAAATAGGTACTAAGTCATGTCATCCAAAATTGGTCTTATTGTTACATTTCCATGGGAACTTTGAAACGAATTACACCACATGTGAAGTATTTGCCGAATACATTATAGTGAAAGTTCGAAATTTTATTTGTGCTCAACATCGCTCGATTATCCTTAACACTTCTCAAGATAGACATACATACTTGTATCATTTTTCAAATAAAGCATAAAGATCATCATCATATTAGATTTGAAAGCTCGGACTACATGATGATGTATCACACTACTAGCACACTTGCATGAATAAAAACTAGATACTAGCACACTTGCATGAATAAAAACACATAAACAAACTAAACACACCCGATACATGGTTTTCCAACCCGCTCACACACACATAAGTAAATAAATAAAAGGAAAATGCGAAAGGGAAAGAAAAACGCAAACCGGGAAACCGATACAAGTTGTGCCGTGCACAACACACTACCCATCGAATGGAGGTGGCTGCGTGTAGTCGAAGCCGTAGTACGCCGCCTCCAATCTTGCGAACTCATCAATCATCGCGTCGGTGTTGCTCCGCATCTCGCCCGCCAAGTTGTCGATGCGCTCAACGTATTGCACGTTGTTGTCGATGTATTGATGTGTAGGGGCAAAGTTTGCCCCCGGAGGACCTGCAGGAGCATAGTAGGGTGCCCCCCTGGAAGTACTGAGGGTAGACATGGGGCATTCCGTAATACCTTGGATTTGTGCCGACCGGCATGTAGCCTGTGCCGACCGGCGCGAAGCCCGTGCCGGTCGGCACGGACGCCTCCTGCGTCGGTTGGCTGGGCGCAGCTGCTGCTGCGTCCCAGCTGTCCCAGTCTGCTGCTGCCGCGCTCGCCGAAGACTGCCCGACGACCTCCTTCCTCCCGCGCTTGTTCTTCGTCACCTTGTGTTGCTCGCGGAGGTCGGCCTCGAGCCAATTCCCTCCATCGATCTTGTTCGGGAGGAAGAGGGCGAGCTCGGGGCAGGGGAGTTTGATGTTGGTGCCGCAGACGTAGTAGCCGAGCTTGGCACTCCCCGTGATGGTCTTCCCGCGCACCATGGACTCGTCGATGAGCACCGGCCTGACCCAACAATCGTCCTTCATCATGAGGTTGCCGTCGGTGACCTTGAAGACGATTGTTTGGAGGTAGCCTCCAAAAGCTAGCTTCGCCTTAGGGTTGGCCCTTTGGCTAAACCAACTTCCCACCATCAAATGATGGGGTTGCACTTGGACGGACTCACGATAGCGTTGTAGAGCCAACGCAAATCCGTGTCGGAGATGTTGGTGGTGTCGAGGCGGCCGGTGGTGCGCGCGGCCATCCACCGGTGAAGGATTTGGATCGTGGGGTTCTTGATGTGCCCCTCTTGTGCTCCTTCGCGTCGGCGATGCGGCGCCAAAACGCGTCGAGCGCCTCCGTAGTCGCCGCTCCGTATGCGGGAGCCTCCCCATCGAAACCGAGAGCATCGGAGAGATCCCCGATCTCGATGGAGTAGGGCTCGTCCCGCACACAGAACTTGATCTCCTCGTCTCCTTGCTCGTTCGTCTCGCGGCGCAGGGTGGTGATGAACTCGGTGATGAGCTCGATGTCGAAACTGCTCACTTGGTCGTGGAGGGTCTCCCACCCAAAGTTGATGAGGCATTGTCGGAGGTCCGACCATACCCCGACCTTGGTGAGGAACTCCTCATCCGTGTAGATGTTGGAGACATATGCCGGCGCGCTCGACTCGGCTTCCGCCGACGGCCCACCCGTCGTGGCGGCGGCGGTCGCGCTCCTCGTGCGCGGCCTCGGTCCTCGAGGAATGCCGGAGTCGCGGTGGGCGATGTAGAAGTCATCCTGCCCTCGTGGTGGCGTCATCTCGACGGAGACCTCGGGGCTATCATAGCCCGTCGAACTTGCCCTCCGCTGCGTGGTGAAGGAGCCGGAGTCGCTGCGGGAGTTGTTGCTGCCGGAGCTGTTGCCGCCGGACTGCTGCGATCCGCCGGAGCTAAAGCCCCGGCGAACCCTCTTGCCGACGCTCTTGATCGTGGATCCGAGCCCCTTCATTTTCTGCGAAAATGGAAACGAATCGCGCAAATGGAGGAAGTGGAGGAGTGAGAGGTTTACCAGGAAGTTGTGGCGAAAATGGAGGAGGTAATGCCCCCTCTTATAGCTCTCCAAGGCGTCCAAGGGAAGGAACCCGCCGCCAGTTCAAATTCTCCTGGCGCGTCGGTCGGCACAGTGCCGTGCCGATCGGAACGATTCAAATTTTCGCGGATTCCGTCGCACCTCGGCTGCCACGCCTTCTTTTCCTCTTCCCCATGCCTGATACAGTGTCTCATGTCGGGAGACAGGGGAGCATCTGTGAAAGTTTGGCTTTTCCATGTGATGCCGATTGGCACGGAGACCGTGCCGGTCGGCACAATTCAAATTTTCGTGGATTCCCCCGTGCCTTGGATGCCGTGCATTCTTTTCCTCTTCCCCATGCCAGATACAGTGTCGCATGTCGGGAAACAGGCGAGCACTTGCAAAGATTTGAATTTTCCAGGTGATGCCGATCGGCACGGGGACTGTGCCGGCCGGCACTTTCGCTCCATCCCAAGTCTGGGCGCGCAGTGCTGCCTCTGCGCTCGGCAGCTGCATGGACGTCAGTGGCTTTTCCTCCTTCCAACGTGCGCCGGCACTTTCGCTCCATCCCAAGTCTGGGCGCGCAGTGCTGCCTCTGCGCTCGGCAGCTGCATGGACGTCAGTGGCTTTTCCTCCTTCCAACGTGCGCAGACTTTGATGCTTCTTTTGAATTATTGGCCAGCGTGCCGGTCGGCACAGAAGGGTGCCGGCCGGCACAGCGCAATCTGCGCCTGATTCAGCGCTCCTAGTTTGAAAAGGTCGTAGAGCTTGACCTCCCCGTACAAATCACTTCCTTAGCGTCGCTCTACGGGAAACATGGTCGCGACACTACAAGGTTCTCTAGTCTCTTCTCCTTCAATTGTAGGACATATCCTTCCTCCAATTACCCTCGATTCCTTTGTGGTGCGGAGACTTGTACTTCTCAACCGTAGAGACCATACGGCTTTTTTCTCCCTTGGGGCGAAACTTGAACGTGTAGGAGGCTCCACTTATGTCAAAACTTATCTTTCCACTCCCCACATCAATGTTTGCCTTTTCTGTCCTCAAGAATGGCCGGCCCAAAATCAAAGAAGTCCTTGTCCTTCTATCCATATCAAGCACAATGAAATCCACAGGAACTATATGATCACCAATTTGAACAGGCACATCTTCAGCAATTCCATCGGGATAGCGAACCGATTGATCGGCCAACTCCAAACACATAGCCGTAGGCTCCAACTCTGGCAAATTCAAACTTGAAAATACATAGCGGGGCATGACACTTACACTTGCTCCAAGATCGCATAAAGCCCCTTCAAAGATTTGAGCTCCAATCAAACACCGAATACTAGGAGAACCGGGGTCGGGCTTCTTTTCTAGTGTAATGTCATTAATAGCTGCAGTGCACTCCTTTGTCATCTTCACTACTTCTTCCGATGCTAAGGACTGCTTTGCATAATATCCTTTATATACTTAGCATAGGTGGGCACTTGAAGGGCATCAAGGAACGGGACATTGATATATAACTTCTTCATAATATCGACAAACCTGGAGAATTGCTCATCATGGTGTCGGATCCTTTCTGTCTTGGTCAGCAGCTGCGTATCCAGAAAGGTAGCAGGACCGTGTTCCTTGTTCTTAGTTCCCTTTTTCAGACCTGAGAGGTCAATTTCCTCAATGTGCCGATCGGCACCATCTGTGTGCTGACCGGCACCGTCCTCTGTAGCGTGCCGATCGGCACCAGTGTCGTGCCGGTCGGCACGAGGTCGTCTTGCTCCAGCTGTAAACTTCGGATCTTCCGTTTGCTTCCCAGACCTTGTAGCGATGGATTTCAGCTATTCTGCAGAACGGGTATTACCAGGAAGAGCTCCCTTCTCACCTTGCACCGACTCCGCTAATTGGGCCATCTGTTTCTCCATCATCTTCATGAATTGGAGAATTTGCTGATTAGAACTCCCCACTTCGATGACCTTATCATTGATTGTTTCAAGCACACGATCAACCTCCTTGAATTTGGCTTGGGTTTCCTTGTTGACCTTCTCTTGAGCTTGAAAGAACTCTTGGCATTGAATACGAAGAGGGATGGCATTTTGCATAGACGATGCTTGGGTGAAGCTACTCCTTTGTTGCTGATATGGAGTCTTCCATCCTTGGTTCTTGACATAATTGAGCATCTTTACATCCTCGAGGCAATCCTTGCTCACATGACCAAGCTCTCCACATTCTTCACATGTGGATCGGGCTTCCGCTAGCTTGACGGTTTCTTCCTTGGGAATGCGATCAATCTTGTCCAATCTCCTTTGTGTGGTGTCGAGCTTGTCCATAAGCAATTCATCATAAGCTCTTTCCACCACACTCTTCATTTTTCCCGTAGAAGGTTGAAGGCTTCTACTTTCTCTCTCACCAACCCATGATTGACTTTGCTCTATCTTCTTGATCAAGGCCGTGGCTTGAGCGGGTGTCTTGTCCAAAAATGATCCTCCAGACGAAGCATCTAAGTGTTGTCGGGACAAAAGATTCAAACCCATGTAGAACCTTTCAACTAGCTCCCATTCAGCAAGGCCATGGTGAGGACAAGCATCCTTGTACTCGTTGAACCGATTCCATGCTTCTCCAACACTCTCATCAGCAAGTTGAGTAAATCCAAGGATCTTGTTCTTCAAAGCTTGAGTCTTGCCTGGAGGGAAGTATTTTGCCAAAAATTCTGCAGAGAGCTGATCCCAACTGATCTTTGTTGCAGCAGGTAATCCATGGTACCACTGCTTAGGACGCCCAATGAGAGATAGAGGAAAAAGTCGCACTTTGGCTTCATTGGCATTCATATGTTGCAATTGAAAGGTACTGCAGATCTCATAAAAGTGTTGCAAATGCATATTAGGATCTTCAGAACCTGTGAACGGTTGTTGACCAACCATAGACATGTAGCGCTCCAGCTGAAAAGGTTGAGCTTGTGTAGTAAACTCAGTCTTGATAACATTGTCCAGGGCAGGCTTGAGGCGATTAGCTATTGGTGTTGTGTCTGCCATGTCTTCTACTTCTGGAACTTTTCTTCCTTGTCTTCTTCTAGAGCTGCAAACAATGCTCTTGGGCTGAGTGGCTCACTGTCTTCTATGTCTCCTAGTGACTTGCTTTTCTTTTCCGCCTTTCACTTGCGAAAGAGAATCTCTGGATCATCGAGGTAATAAGAGGGTTTATTTGACTTAGCGCCGTCCATACCTGTCTGGTTAAATAAAACAGGACATATGTACTGGAAAAAACAGAGAAATCAAAAGAAGAAAGCAATGTGTCGGTCGGCACACAGGTGTGCCGATCGGCACCGTAGCCAATTCTCAAACTTCAAACAATGCCTAATTCGATCAAAGGTCCCCGGCAACGGCGCCAGAAAAAGAGCTTGTTGGTCGTTTGTAACGCACCTAATTTATATACCGCAAGAGCACGGTGTCTTTTTCCCCAGAAGAGTATTCCAAGGTTTAATCGAACCACAGAAACCAATGGGAATTAAGCAGAATTATCAGTAAAAGAGTTAGCCAGGCTTTCTAGTGAGCGTGAGCGTGAGTTTCGGGAAAGTTGGGGGATGTGCCGATCGGCACAGTGGTGTGCCGGTTGTTGGTATTTCTTACACCAAACAGAAAACACCACCTTAGCCTGGTTAGGCCTAGAGTGAATATTCCTGGTTCAGCGCCAGAAATACCTGGGGTTAAGTTACTTGCTTAGGATACATAATAATCCACAACTAGCAACGAGTGCTAGAAATGTATTATTAGTATTTAATCATAAAAGATAATCCGCAAGCGCACGGATAACCCGTTGTAGCATTTCACCCGAGAGTATTCCAGGGTATCGTTATTTATATTTTCCCAAAGGAAGACGTGGTTGACAAGTGTGTACTTATACTCATGGTGTTACAAAAGATAGATCATAACCAATATCCAAATGCAGGGGTAAGGCAATAAATGGATAGAGGATAGTGCGACACACACAGCAGGCAGTTCCACTCTCTGATAAAAGGCGAGAGGCGGCTCTAAGCTAGACTAAGGTTAAGTAAGAAGAACTGCTACTCCTAATGTACATCGTCAAGTAGCGTGCGTAGCATCTTCCTATAGCCTAAGCTGCACACAAGCCAAGACTAAGCTGTTCTAGTGCCAAGCCATCATCGGGAGATCCAGCGATCAGAGTCTGCCCCAATCTCCGGACATTTCATATATACTCCTACGCCATACCCGAACGTGGAGGATTACAAGGGACGGACAGGGCTGTCACCACCTGCCGCCTACCTCTACAAACCGTGGGGCACGAACACGCATCCAAGGGTGGAAAGGAAGCCCTAGCACCATGCTAGCGTAACTAACCACAACTCTAGATCCCTCGAGGCACCTCGCAAGGCGATAAACCTAGAGCACTCTTGCAAGACAATGGACCCGATGACTAAGCAAAAGGAACAACTAGATCCAGCGAGCGATTACTTAGACAAAGGATCAAAGCTAGCACTACGTTAAGCATAGGCGTTCGTCGCTCAAGAACGAGCGACGAACGATGAACGATGAAGAACGATCATCGTTAACCGATGATCGAGTATGAACGAACGACGAACGAACAATGAACGATCATGAACGAACATCGATGAACGATGAACGAACGATGAACGAACATGAACGAACGAAGAACGTTCATCCAAGATCAAGGGTGAATGATGAACTAGCATAAGCACATAACTACTACAAGAACGATGATATTCCATTGATAAATAAATAAGTCCTACAAAGAGAGTAAAAGGATACAAGGGAAATACCCCAAACTCTCCAAGGGACTTGGGAGCCAAAAGGGCAGCCCACTACTCAGCCTAAGCCTAACTAGAGAGCCTCTAGCTCTGGATGTGTGGAGGAGGGAATGAGCCTCTTGTGTTGTGTGTCTTCTAAGGAGGGGGGTACCCCTTTATTTATAGCCCTTCAAAGGCGGTGGAGTTGAGGCGGTTCCGTAGGTCGGTGGCGTTAATTACAGGTGGAACCGACCTCCTAAGGTCGGTTGCAAACCGCCATAGAAAGGTGGACCCAGGGGGCCACCCTGCCAGGTCGGCCGACCCAGGGTTTGGGGTCGGCCGACCCAGGCCTGGCCCCTCCTTGGCTGGGCCTTGGCAGGTGCCTCACCCTTGGTCTTTGATTCTCTTTTCCAGGTGCGTGGCCTCAGTTGAGATTCTGGTAGGTTCTGGGCCTTTAATCCTTAAATTATATTCCCGCGGCGAGCGTCGTTTGATGGACGTGTTGGAATCGTCGCCTTGGGCCTTGTTTACACCTGGAAATCCCTGTTTTCCACCCGCACATCCAAATCTAGAGGTACACATGGAAATAGGTTATTTGATAACAAAATGCAAGTAACAAGTGTTAGTTCTTCCTTATTTATAGAGCTAATTGACGGTCACAAACTGGGTCTAAGGACCGTCAATAACTCCCCCAAGCTGTCCTCCTTGCTCGTCCCGAGCAAGAAGTAGGACTTAGGATGTTGATCAGGAGTTGCTACAATGTTTCATATCTCCTAGGTACCATGCACACAACGAAGAATACTCTCCTTTGAGTTGAAAAAGTTGGCATGGTAGCTCACCCTTTACCTTACTCCTTATGGGGCGTATGGCTTTTTCCTTGTCTTGGGCTGTTGAGAGATAGGACGGTTATAACAGAGCACCATTCACTTGTCCATTGCTTGACTTTTATTTTCCGGAGGTTTTCAAAATTTTTGAAATAAAAGCAAAGTTCCTCAAATGATGCTCTCAAATCGCTCAATAAGTGTATATTCCTCACCAAGGCATTATTGTGTTGCCTCTTGTCATCCTACTTCTAAGGCTTGTATGTGGAGCTCAAAGTAGGGATGATATGAGGCATACTTGCATCACACATATTGCCGAACCAAAAGAGTGGATCCATGGAGAATGCAAGTCATACAACCTTGATCAAGATGTGCATGTGTATATGGTGGTGGTGAGGTGGAAGAACTATACTCCTTTTTATTTGTTCCTTCTCTCTCTTTTTGGAATTTTTGAGGAGAACTTGGCTATCTTTCTTTCTTTCTTTTTCTCAACACTTTTTTTTCTTTCTTTCCCATTTTTTTCATCATGCTCTACTTTTGTATGAGCAGGGGATTATTCTTTTTATTTCTTTTGCATAGCCATGTCTCCAATGATAAATTTTGAGAGAGAGGTAACAATGAATTTTTGGAGTATTTATTTTGGTGGGAAGTGTGGTGGTATTGCTTAACTTCCAGTGTAGAAGTTTAGCATGCGAGGTGGAGTGTACGTGATCTTGATCAATAAGAGTATGACAAGCTTCTCACTAGGGTCACACAATTTTGATAAAGCTCAATGCAATGACAAGCAGCATATGTGTAAGGGTTTGCAATGTAAGAACAACATATGGCTTTGGTAGGAATTTTGATCATTGAGGAACTTTATCATTTTTTTGTATTTTGTAAAATAAAACTCCGGAAGTCAAGTCTTACTTTGAACAAGATCATAGCAGCCCTATTTGTACCATATCATATCTCACAACAACTTAGACTTAGATCAAGCACTATGCAGCCCACAAGTTTCAAGTTCTAGGTAAGCATAAGCTAAAAGTCTCAAAACTTGGGAGAGCACTAAGTTGTGACTAGGTACAAAAGAGAGATAAAACAGAGCAACTATTCATCATCTCAGCATAAGGAAGGCTAAACACTCATACTCGCATATAAAGTGAAACTACGAAAAACTAGCAACCACACTAAAGACTATTTTTGTTCTTTTTAGTTTTGTCACTTTTATTTTATTTTCAGATTTGTCATTTTTTTTGTATTTTTCATGAGAGGTGCAAGAACAAGCAAACAAAAGAAACAAAAGGATACAAGTTGCGATACATGATACCTTAGCGGGGGGTATGGCATCCCCCCCAAGCTTGTTCTTGCTCATGGGTGGCGTCGAGGATCGAACCCGGTGTGGCGAAAGTAAGCCAACATATCGGCTTGGCCCTGCTGCGTCATGTTGGTGAGGTTGGTGAGCTGGGCATTTGTGTTTTCTTGCCACTGGTGGGTCTGCAGGACGTGTTGGTTGAGAGTGTACTCAACGTCCTCTCCTCGAGTCTCGATGCGTCCCATTTGTTCGGTGAGCACAATCATTTGCTGCTCGAGAAATGGATCACGAGCTGCAGACGAATGCCGCCCACCGGCCCGCGGTGAGTAGGACGTCGAATCGGAGGAGATTTCCTCCCATTGTGCGCGGGGAGGGTGCGTCCATTGGGCTTGGCCCGCACCCTGCTGCGACGAGCCGCGGACCTCAAATGGTGGTGGAGTGGTGTAACCACCGGGACCGTACCCGGCGTGGCCGTAGCTTGGCCCATATGCATAGGCCATGGGCTGCGGTGCGGGCATCCCGGTGTCGGCGGTCGGCTCCGGCCTGCGCGTCCTCCTGCGAGAAGAAGTACTCCTGCGTGCAGCTTCCTCTTTTTCGAGAGGTATGGTTAGGTTTTTACAGTCATACAAACGAAGTTCCCGGTTAGGTAACGGGAATTCATTTGTATAACCGACATAATAAAATATGAGAGAATTATTTGGACCATGCTTAAGTGTATGACCTTGAATAAGGTAATCCTCGGTGATAAGAGAGCGGGGTATATCAATATAAGCAACATTAGCATCATGCAAAGCACCAACACCCGCAGCAATACGCGTAATCAACGAGGTGCATTCAATCGGTCCAGTCATTCTAAAATTTTCTAACCACTGAGTAATCATGAACATGACAGGAGCCATCTTTATTTTCTCAACCATAGCATAAAGAATTTTCAGATCATCCTCGCGCACAATCCTAATATCACTTCTAGGAAACAAGGTAATGCCAAGCCACATGTGCAACAAGCGCAAGGTAGGATGATGAATATGATTAGTTCGGGGTTTCTCACAAGTAGGAGATGCAGAAATTCTTTGCCAAAAAGCTAACTTTGAGTAACCCGGAATCGAACTATCAACATCAATGGTGCAGCGAGAATTAAAGCCGAGGCATTGACTAAGGATTTTCCATGTCAAATGATATTCCTCCCGGAAAAACCGAAAGGTAATACCGTCATCTACCACGCATAGGATGCATAAAAACTGTAGTGTAAGTAAGCGGGAACCCTGCTCATCTACACATGCAAACTTATCCCACCCTATTGCTTTAAATACTCGAGAAAATTCAGCATCCATACCGATCTTTTGCAGTAGTTCCGGATCAAATGCTCGCGTAGGAGCAAATGTACGGAGTCGGAGAGCTTCGTATGCGTTCATCTCTTCGTCGCCCACCAAGTCAAGGTCGGTGTCGACGAGAAGACGATGCTCGGTGTTGACTTGTTCCTCCGTTGCGGCTTCATGTTGAGGGCTTGACACTTGCTCGGTGGCGGTGCGGGCGCGAGTGCGAGGTCGAGATGAGCCCGAGCCTGTGCTCCCGGACCGGAACAGCGAGGCGACGGCCTTCCCGGCGCGCTTCATGCTGCAGCGAGGTTGAGCAAGAACGCAAGAACGAAAACTCCGAACGGGTTATGAGAGTGAAAACCAATCGATGATACTGTCGGTGTTCTTGCAAGCGAGAAAACGCAACTCGGAAAACCAAACCAAATCAAAACTGCAAAGCAAACCAAGAGAGAAATATTTTTGCAGAATTTTGGAGGCAAGAACCAAGTGAGCACAATGGAAAACTTGAGAGCAATGGAGTGAAGAGTGTTGAGGAGTGAAAATGAGAGTGTGAGAGGGAGAGAGCAATGGCCGGCCACCCCCTTCTTATACACGGCCATAGTAGCCGTTTTTTAACGTTGGAAGGTGTAAGTGACCGTTGGGGAAAAGGTGGGAGGCAGCTACGGCTCCCCTGGGTCGGCCGACCTGACTGGCGGGGTCGGCCGACCCCACCTTGGCCCCATTTTCTTCCCTCTTTGGCCCACAGCCCCCAACAGCCATATTGGTAATGACCACGGTTGCTATGTCCAGAGATTCCTCAAAGTTATTTGCTCAGAAAGATTTCATTGCTCAGCAATCGGCAAACAAGGTCACGACTAGGACAAGTCAACTAACCGTAACAAAGAATTGGACAAGGTCTTAAACAATTCCAAGTCGTCGATGCATAATGTAAACCCTAGATTGATCTAAATTACCGGATAACTAGCAGCCACATCAATCTTAATCATGGACAAGTCGACATAACAAGATCGATGCGCTTACCTGACAAAATCCAAGTCGAAACCGGAGCCCCGATGGACGCCGATGTCGACGGAGATCTCGTCGAAAAATTGTGGCGGTGCGCCGAAAAGTTGATTGTATTGATTGGTTGTTTTTTATTACAAGCACCTGGGTTTATATTTATACACCCGAGACAACCGACTTGGAGACAAACACGTCTCCCGCTTGACCACAACTCGGTCAATTCTTTCTTAATCTAGAAAAAGAATTAAAAAAAGACACAACCCCACATGAGCGCGCGTTTTCGGAATTTCCTTAGCTTCATGATAACCTGCGGGCCACCACTTCGGCACATAATCTTTTCCTACCCGTCGCGTACTCCGTCTTCCACTGAGAACGGGTCCTGGACCAAATTTAGGTGTCAACACATGCCCCCCCAAGCCGGGGTATGGAATCTCCATGCGTCGGATTGTTTCCTCATTTCTCGCACCTCCTCGATTCCCACGCCGTACTCAACACACCTGCAACGCCCCTTCGTATATTGCGCTGCCTGCAGCACGTCCCATCTTATAAATAGATGCCATCTACTACACCTATCCTTCTTCCTCCTTTCACCGGCGCGTCTCTTTATCTTCTCATTCTCTCTCTCTCTTCTGACTCCGGCGCTCCTCTCGGAGAACCAAGAAGGAAAAGCTCCACAGGATCTCCAGTTCATACTTCTTCACCGCAATGGCGCAGCTTACTGCTTCTTCCACCGCCGTTCCCCTGGTAACAGTCTTCCGCTCCATCCCCGTTCTTGAACTAGAATAGGGTTGCTTGTTCTTGCAGTACTGTAGATCCCTTCGTTCATAAGCCATCCTCATTCTTCTTTAGATTCTTTGCCTGATTAAATTTATTTCCATTATTTCTAGGAACTGCAAAACCAGATCTTGATCCCTACAGAACTCGCCACACACCGTTTCTTAGGACCCATGGGCGATCCAGATCCAATAACTTTCATTTGCAGCGAAACCCTTAGAATGCCCTTCAAGAGATCACCAGTAGCACTAGGGACATGGGTAGGCAGCTTCAGATCATGGCCCACTGAGATCCAAGGCTGGCGTGAATGGTTTCTCAGAGTAAAGGCTGCGAAATCGGCAACATGGGCAACTGTCGGCATAGATCACTGTTTAGAACTCACCCTTGCCGATATGAAGAAGAATGAGCCAATGCTATCGGCATCCTGCTACTTCTGGTCTGATGCACTGAATGCCTTCCTTTTCGGCCATGGACCGATGACTCCAACCCTTATGAACGTTAAGATGCTTACCGATCTGGATATATCCACTAATGCAAGCCTCCAGAGTTTGAAAGTCAAGCCATCACATAAGTTTGACTTCAGGGGCATCGGCGGATGGAAGAAATATATCACCACCTTCCGAGGCACAGGACCAGTATCAGACAAAGAACACGCAGCTTTTCTGATGATGTGGCTTGAACACTTTTTCTTTTGCGGAGCGCAACTCAGCCCTGTATCCAATCTGCAAAATTTAGCAGAAAGACTGGCAGCTGGCACTGAAATGCCTATCGGCAAGTACCTGCTTGGTGGCCTCTACTCTTCACTTCATCAGGTCGCCGAGAAACTCTGGCACAATACCCCAATCGGCAATATTGGTGGTCCATGGTGGTTCCTCCAAATGTGGCTCACCCTGCACTCCTACAAGGCTATGCAACTTCAAGACTTGCATTTATACAGTTTTCCAACCCCCAATCAGGTTGGACGTCGATGCACTTCACTGGGAGAGGCTTTGGTGTCAATAGATGGAGTTGGTATGAATGCCGATCTCTTGGCTTCATACTTCAAAAAGCTTTCTACAGAGGCATCAACAATGATCATCTTGATTGGTTCCCATATGGAAACCCTGAAATCATGGATCATTTTGAGATTCCCTTTACCTTCCGAGCTGACAATCCTCTCCAGAATGCAGTATCGGCAAACATCTTCGTGACCTGTGTCAAGCCTTGCATTTTGCCGACGGGATTGAATGCATCAGGCCACCAGAAACCATCATACGAATTCTACAATCCTTCATTTGCTGCAAGACAAATGGGTCTCGGTCAGATTCCTCCTAGTCCCTTCTATGCCGATAAGGTCAAAGCTCGTGCCATCAACGGATCGACTCTGGAGTATTCTTGGCTATTTGGTTTGACTGAAAATCTACCCATCGGCCATATCGACAACATCGTATTGGCTTCCTCTTGCACGAGGCTCTTTAAGCAGTGGTGGGCAGAATGGTCCAAGCATCTCCAGTGCACCAACACAGCATCCTTTATCTCCAATCTTCAGCTTCCCGAACCGATAGGAGAGGTAACCGATCTCAATTTCTATCATTTTTCTCATCGACAAATCTTTAACTGTAACTTTTATTTTGCAGTCTGATGCCGAAGATGCACCCACAGAGAGCAACAGCGGAATCGGCATTGTGTACGTGGCTGCACATCCAGATCGCGTCCTTGGCTCTGACGCACCAACACCAGCCCAAGTTCTCAAGGGTCAAACCTCTAGAACAAAACGTCAAGGCCCCCGCTTCAAAGTCCCAACCAAGCGTCACAAGGCCCTTTTGAAACAACCAAGCTCTGCGCCAACTCCTCCCAGTAGCCCGGTAATCATTCTCATTTATATAATTACTTCATGATTGAACAAATATCAACATCTAACCTTTGTTTCAATTTTCAGGGCCATTCTGAAGAAGATTCTGAAGAAACCGAAGTCCATTCCCCTGAAGGCCACGCTGATACTGAACTTGAAGAAACCGAAGTCCGCGTTGATACCGATGCCGAAACTGCCCAACAGGTACCAACTGCCACTGCCTCAGAAGAAATCGGCATCGAGACTCAGCAAGCACCAACTAGCATGGCCTTCGAAGGAATCAACATCGACACTGAGCAACAGGTTTGTCCTCGAAATTCGTCCATCGGCATTTTTATCTTTACTGACTATATTCAATTAGATGCAAGAGCGAAGGGAAGAAGAATCGGCAAACCTCTCTGTCGATGAACCTGAAACTTCACATGCAGCACCTGCCCAAACCATTCCAGAGAGCCGTTTTTCAGATCCTAGAGCCTCTTCTTCTCAGGCTATTCCGGTTGAAGCCGATGTTGATCTATCTGAGGTAATAAATGTCGATCTGTTCCCTTCATCAATTTACCATCTAACCATCCTCTGTACCCGCAGGCACGTGTAGTAGAGCCAATCATCGCCATGCATCATCGACAACCTCTGCCAATCGATGTTCGCAATGAGCTTCTTGATCTGGAAGCCAGACTTGACTTTGCAACCACAGAAGATCTTACTAGCAATGCAAGTTCAGTACGTGCTAGATTTGAAGCCATCCAAAATCGGCTTCCAAAGGATTTGAGGGTTGCACTTCATCCAGTAGCATACATGGAGTTCCGGCGCCTTGATTATGAGCAAGCTCAAGAAAACATCAACTGCCGATCCCATCAACGCCATCTTGTTGCTAAAGCAGAAAAAGTTCTTGAGCTCTCACAGCAAGAATTGGAGAAATACAACTCCATCAAGAATCGGCTAACAGAGGAGGAGAATCGGCTAACTCAGCTGAAGAAAGAAGCCGAAGACTTGAGAGCAGCTCTGCATAGCCTGGGCCAACATGCAGCTAACAGAGGAACAAGAAGCATCGGCATCGGCAGAAACCATTGCCAAGATCAATGCCAACATGCTCCAACAAAAAGACTTGCTCAACGCCTTTATTGAAGCTTCAGAACGCGCCTGGGCATCTGTTCCTGCGGAGATCGAATCTGACGATAATGACAACTATGTTTTGGCCGAGATTGATCAGCTCCGCACCCATGCACTAGATGTACTCCGTGATTATCTGTATCCCCGTCATGCATGAGCTTGTAATCACCAAACACTATCTTATAATCTATAATATATATATACTTTCATGCTCCTTTACTTTTTCCTTTATATATTTTCCCTAAGGGCGATACCATTAGCATCGGCCATCTTAAAGGCGACGCTCTCAAACGTCGGCTCCGATAAAACTCAACCGAACACTTTAAAGATCTACCAACAAGGTAGAATTACTTTAAATACTTTGCATTAAGCTCTCGGCTGAATTCCCCATCTCTTTCGTCGATCGGCTGATTGTCGATTGCATTTCCCTTCACTTCCATCAACCGATCAACATCCAGATCTGGTACTGCTACAGCAACCGCGGAGTTGCCGATCCTTCTGTGATGCACACACCTTCATCGGTAACATCCAATGCTTCTCCTTCCCAGTAAGTCCCTGATATGCACGGCAAGCTTTCAACCATTATCGGCAAGAAGTCTGTAGTTGCTACACTCACCGATCTATCAGCCTGAATAGTTTCCACCTCGTCACCGATCCACTGGATAAGGGGCTGATGCATCGTGGACGGGATACAGCAATTAGCATGAATTCAATCCCTACCCAGCAGTACGGCGTACGATCCTTTGCCTTCAATTACGAAGAACGTCGTCGGCAAGGTCTTGCTTCCAATAGTGACTTCGACGTTAGTGACCCCTTTGACTTCAGAGCTCCTGCCCCCATAATCCCTCAACGTCATGTTGGTCTTGGTCAATTCTTCAGGCAATTTGCCGATCTTCCTGTACGTCACCATCGGCAAAACATTGACAGCAGCACCACCATCGACCATCATCTTGCTCATCGGCTTGCCATTGATGAAACCATTAAGGTACAAGGCCCTCAGATGGAGATGATCAACACCAGACGGCTTCTCGAACACTGCTTGTTGTGGACCCAATAACAACTCGGCAGAAGCTTCTTCTTCCGATTCATTAATATCCAAAGAACTAAATTCTCGCGGCAGCACAAATACCATATTGACAGGAGCTTCAACTTCTTGTACCTGAGATTTGACTTTTGGTCTCCATACCTTTTTAGACTTGTGCCCCTTGTCATGGTCATCCTTCTGGTTCACATCCTTGTTCAGCTCCCGGCAACGTGTCCTCTGTACTCTTCTCTTCTGTGTCTTGGTAAAAATACCGCTCGGACACCATTGACCTTCCTCTGTGAACTCACCCTGATAATCTTCATCATAATCTTCAACTTGATTACAGGTCCAAGTCTTTCTTGCACAGAAACCCTTGATGTCAGCCTCCCTTCAAAGCGATCATGCTGTCTCCGCATAAGGACTCGGCTTGAAGTACCAACTTCTCTGTACAAATCTCCAGATCTTCTGCTACAACCTGGACAGCCTTCAATCGGTGGTAACTTCATTCCCTGCTCCCAACAGTACTGGAAAAAGGGGCAGTTCTAGTGTGGATCAAAATCATCATCACTAGTCCTCCTGTCTTCCCTCTCTCTCTTCCTTGAGTACTTGCCGATCAATCCAGCAGATCCACCGATCATGTTGACTGGAAAAGGATGCCCATCAATCTTCATCGGCTTTTGACCAGAGAATTTAATGCGATCACTCTCAATTGCCGATTGGATCAGTTGCCTGAACACCTTGCACTCATTAGTGTGATGAGAGGGAGTATTATGCCACTTGCACCACTTGATTTTCTTCAACTCCTCAGCTGGAGGCAACGTGTGATTAGGTGGGAGTTGAATAAGCTTCTCTTGTAGCAGCAGATCGAATATCTTGTCGGCTTTATTGATGTCAAAGTCATATTTCTTTTCTTCTGCCTTCTGCTTGACCCACGGACAGAGAACAATCTTCTTATTCCTGATCCATTCAGCAAGAGCAACTTCAGCTTCATCATCTGAATCAGAAGAGTAGTCCGCATAAGCCGCCTGAAACTGTCTGCCACGTGTATTCTGGACGCGCCCTTCATGAATCGACGCCTTCTGAAAGAGCTGTGCTAAGCCATCGACTTCCTGAGGTGCAAACTTATCTCTGATTTGAGGCAACAAACCCTGATAAGCAATCTCAGCCATTTGCCGATCCGTCAGATTCAGGTTATAGCACCTGCCACGGATGATTCTGAATCTCTGGACAAAATCGGCAACTGACTCCCCAGCCTTCTGACGAACAGCCATCAAATCTGATATGCTCAACTCTGCCATGCCAGTGAAGAAATAAGAGTGGAATTTTTTTTTTTCAAATCGGCCCAATTCCGCACGGATCCCGCAGGGAGGGAGGTGAACCATGAGAATGCCGATCCAGATAACGACAGAGGAAACAAACGAACCTTCAATGCATCTTGTGCCGATGCCTCTCCCAACTGTGCCAAATATCGGCTAATGTGCTCCACTGTGGACACATTGTCTTGCCCAGAAAACTTGCAGAATTCTGGCAGCTTGTATCGATGTGGCAGAGCAACTTGTTCCATCCACTCTGGATATGGACGTCGATACATAAAGCTCTGCTCCTTGGGCTTGAGATCAAACTGCTCCTTCATGACTTCAGCCAACCTGGCGACTATGTCTTCTGATGTATTCTGTCCTTGCCCCCCAGTCAATTGGGCTGGCTGCTGTAACTGTGTTTGCACTTGGGTAGGTTGCTCCCTGTTGTAGTGCTCACTGTAATCTGCTACTCTATGATAGCCTTGCGGTATCTCCTGGTTGAACAGTGCAGGATTGACATTGGGAGCCACATGATACCTTGTTTGAGGGGTTTGACTCATCCTTGGTTCATTAGATGTGCCACCTACTTCCTTTTGCGTGGACATCGGCGCATCAATAAGATTTGGCGCCGATACCCGAGCTATCCCTGCAGCCAAAGCTTGAGCACTTGGAGACCACAGCTCTGGTGGCATGCCATATGGTTGCCTCTGCTGACCAGCAGCACTTGTCTCTTCTTGAGTTGCAGGTTGACCACCAGGATGTGCAGGACGTGCTGGCGTAGTAGTTGGTATAGTAAATGATGGCCTCATAAATCTAGACTCAAACTGCAAGGTCCCATCAGCAAATGCCTTGAGCATGTTGTACAAAGTGTTAACAAGTACCCCTGATTGGTTAATGAAGGCATTGTGAACCGAAGTATTCACAATCATCCAACAGAGCACGATCTGGCATCTTCGCAGCTTTTATTGCAGCCAACTCTTCTGCTCTTATCACCACGGGAGAAGCTGATACTGATGTAATCTTGCCACGTGTCATCTTGATGGTTTCAAAGTGTTTCACTTGACACTCGTACAGATAACTCTGATATGCCTTTTCCTGGTCCAAAGACATCTTCTCCCATGCACTCAACACATTGTTGGTAGTAACTTCAGAAGAATCTTTATCATCTCGAACAACTGGTGTAGGAATCATGATCTTCTGACCCTTCCCATCAACAAGCAAAGTCCCATCATCAGCAACAGCTTGAACGAACGCCATCTGACTCTTGAAAACTTGATCTGTCCCACCGGGCGTGCCAAAAAGTGTGTTGACGGTAAAATGTGTGTTCTACCGCTCGCACACGTGGCCTGAGAGATTTGCTTAACTCTGTTCAGGACCAAAACTTGGAACGCGGTGAATTCCGGAGCGTGCCAGTCGATTTTCCCTGCAAATCGACAAAGACAAGAAAAGCGTGTAAAATTCCCGGACTATCGGCCCCGGACAGGCCGATGCGTAACCGCAGCCGATATTAGTGAATAAAAGATAATAAAATAAGCACTCGGCTGTCGGCTAGAAACGAATCGATATGTCGCAACAATAAGTACTCGCGCGATAAATAAAGCAAGGCATGCATCAGAATCGGCAATCGGCAAAGCATGCCATCGGCAACAACTATCGGCAAGCATCATGGTAAGGCAAATCGACATTGACGAAAGAAGGCTCAGACTTATACTTGAACAGGAATAATAAGATATTAAAGGCATGCAAGCATAGATCTGAACGTGGTAAACAATCGGCTAAACACCCCGAAAGAACGATTAAACCAATAGACACTAATTATACCCATAATCTGACAATCGCTTCACCGAGGACACGTCAATTAAGTGAAGTAGAACAGGACACGTCAAACTGTTCTACACGATCGACAGGTACAAGTATAATCGGCAACTACCAGTCCCAGATACTCAGTAAATTAAATCTAACTCTTAGCAACTGTTTCGCCAAGGACAAGTCAAACTGCCTACCCAATCACCAAGAGCAGATCTAATCGACTAAGCACCTTAACCGTGACTCGAATAACTAGATCAAACAGGAAATCGACATCAGCAATCGGCAAACAAGGTCACGACTAGGACAAGTCAACTAACCGTAACAAAGAATTGGACCAGGTCTTAAACAATTCCAAGTCGTCGATGCATAATGTAAACCCTAGATTGATCTAAATTACCGGATAACTAGCAACCACATCAATCTTAATCATGGACAAGTCGACATAACAAGATCGATACGCTTACCTGACAAAATCCAAGTCGAAACCGGAGCCCCGATGGACGCCGATGTCGACGGAGATCTCGTCGAGAAATTGTGGCGGTTCGCCGAAAAGTTGATTGTATTGATTGGTTGTTTTTGATTACAAGCACCTGGGTTTATATTTATACACCCGAGACAACCGACTTGGAGACAAACACGTCTCCCGCTTGACCACAACTCGGTCAATTCTTTCTTAATCTAGAAAAGAATTAAAAAAGGACACAACCCCACATGCGCGCGTTTTCGGGATTTCCTTAGCTTCATGATAACCTGCGGGCCACCACTTCGGCACATAATCTTTTCCTACCCGTCGCGTACTCCGTCTTCGACTGACAACGGGTCCTGGACCAAATTTTGGTGTCAACAAAGAGGATCTCCGTGATAAAGTGACAGCTTGGCAGAAACAGGAATAGGCGTGTCCGCAGGTTTACAATTCCGCATTCCTACTCTGGCCAAAATATCTGAGGTATACTTGGATTGAGAGAGAATAACACCATCAGCCACCTTCTTCACCTCAATGCCCAAGAAATAACTCAGATCACCCAAATCTTTAAGTGCAAAGTCCTCCCTCAAGTCCTTCAACAAGGCCTCAATTGCCCCTTCCGAAGAGCTGACCACAATGATATCATCAACATATATGAGAAGAAACATAGTGACGCCAGCTCGAGAGAAATAAAACAAGGAAGTGTCGGCCTTAGAGGCAAGGAAACCAAGATGCTGCAATTTGATACTAAGACGAGAGTACCACGCCCGAGGCGCCTGTTTGAGACCATACAGGGCCTTATCAAGTCGACAAACCAGATTAGGATGGAGTGGATCTTCATACCCAGGAGGTTGTTTCATGTACACTTCTTCCTCCAGAACACTATGAAGAAACGCGTTCTGCACATCTAGCTGACGAAGGCTCCATCCTCGAGAAACTCCAATGGAGAGAACAAGGCGAATTGTGGCTGCTTTGACAACAGGACTGAACGTGTCCTCATAATGAAGGCCGTAGCGCTGTTTAAATCCCTTTGCAACCAAATGTGCTTTATAACTAGGCTCACCTGTGGCACACAGAAGACCATAGGGAATGGTGCCATTAGTGCGAACCAGCGGCCGTCGAATGCCATCTTGAATTACGAGTTCGTGGGCAAACTGGCGGTGGAGGTGGCGGCGGAGGGGCCGCAGCCGGCGAGGCAGGAGCAGAAAATGTAGATCCAGGCGGCACTGAAGATCCCGCACCAACACAATCCACATGGGAGTCCGGAGCGGGAGCAGTTGCCGACACAGGCGCTCGTGCGGGAGTCGAGCGTGCCGGCGAAACAGGGGCAGCCACTTGGGTGACAGCACGTGGAGCACGCGGAGAGGCCACAGCGCCAGGGGGCCCGGGAGAAGGCGCCGTGTCGGCACCGGCGGGAGCCGACGGGCCCGCAGCGGACCGGTCGATTGGGGACAGCAGGCCACCTGGCAGCGTAGGAGGGGGCGCGGCGCTGCACGGAGCCGACGCGTGATCCAAGGCGGATTGACGCGGCAGCCGGACAGGGGGATCACCTCCCGGATCAGCAACAGGATCCTCTGCGGCAGACGGGATCAAATGTGAATGACCACATACAGATGGCCGCTCGCCAACTTGATCAGCCAAATCTTCAGGGATCGGTCCAACCTGCGCATCAACAAGCTCACCATCACGGTTAGGTGGGTTAGTCACATCAATAATACCACAATCCGTTGGGCGCAAAGTTGGATGAAGGAGAGATATTTCGGCTTGTAGGCGGGCTCCGGCGTTAGGGTTAAGTGTGGAAAAAGGAAAAACGGATTCATCGAATATGACATCACGAGAGATATAAACTCGGCCAGAAGAGACATCAAGGCACTTGTAACCTTTGTGTTGGTCGGTGTAACCCAGAAAGACACATTGTTTGGATTGGAACGAAAGTTTGCGATTATTGTACGGGCGCAGGTTTCACCAACAAGCACAACCAAAGACACGAAGAAGATCATAACTAGGTGAAGCACCAGAAATACGCTCTAAAGGAGTACAAAAATCAATGACTTTAGAGGGCAAACGATTAATCAGATATACGGCCGTAGAGAAAGCTTCACACCAAAACTTCAAGGGCATCGATGCATGCGCAAGAAGTGCGAGACCAACTTCAATAATATGGCGGTGTTTGCGCTCAGCAACGCCATTTTGTTGATGTGTGTGTGGACAAGAAACATGGTGGGTAATACCAACCTTTTGAAAAAAAGAACTAAGTTTTTGATATTCCCCACCCCAATCGGTTTGAATAGTAATTATTTTTCGCCCAAATAACCGCTCAACAAGTTGTTGAAATTTGGCAAAGCAAGAGAAAACCTCAGATTTGTGTTTAAGAAGATAGATCCACACAAACTTGCTATAATCATCAATAAAGGAAACATAATAATCAAATCTGCCAACCGAAGTGGAGGCCGGTCCCCATACATCCGAATATACTAACTCTAAGGGAAAAGACGAAACATGAGATGATCTATTAAACGGAAGCTGATGACTCTTTGCTTGCATGCAAGCATCACACACCGACTCAACTGTGCTTTCTTTCGAATGAGGCAAATTATTCTCGCTAAGGACTCGCTTGACAATCTCAAGAGATGGATGACCCAAGCGCCCATGCCACAGCACCGTGGAAGGTTTGACAGCGCCATAAGCATGCTTCGAGGTGGGGACTACTTTGGATGGAAGAAGAGGGTATAAGCCACCTCTACGCCTGCCGTGAAGCAGGATTTTCTTCGTTGCCCGATCCTTAAGAAGAAAAATTTTGGATGAAGTTCAAGGAATGCATCATTATCAGTAGTAAAGCGATTTACGGAAAGAAGAGATTTAGATGCACTAGGAACATGAAGAATACGATTAAGATGGAGATCACGAGTAGGTGTACGAAGTGTGGTACTACCAATATGACTAATGGCCATACCTTTACCATTGGTGGCATGAACCTGATCTGCACCATGGTACCTCTCTCGGGTTGTCATCTTGTCAAGTTCAGATGTGATGTGGTTAGTCGCCCCCCGATTCAACAAGCCAGTTGGTGTCAATGCCGTAGGAGGAGACCGAACCAGCAACACGTTCTTCGTCGCCAGTGAAGCTTGCATCGAACCTCTTCCAGCAGCGGACGACGGTGTGGCCAGCTCGCTTGCATAGTTGGCAGATGGGCTTGGTGTTGTTGCCGCCATTGTTGTTGTTGGAGAAGCCGCGGCCACCTCTGCCGTGACCGGCGCCGTCAGAACGACCGCCGCCGCGACCACCTGGGAAGTTGCCAGCACGGCCGTGTTGGTATATCTTACGTCACGAATAAATCCGCAAGCGCACGGAGAATACCGTTGTAGCACTTCACCCGTGAGTATTCAAGGGTATCGTTATTTATATTTTCCCAAAGGAACGGAGTGAAATTATCTCCTAGTCTAGCTCGTCCAAGGACACGAAGAAGGATGGTAGAAAAGGGTAGAGAGGATTCCTATGGATGAGGTTCTTTCTAGAAAAAGAGAGGTTTAAACACAGCAGGGCTGTCACCACCTACCGGCAACCCTCTACCACTAGGACACGTGACACTAGGACTATCAAGTCCCTATGCCAGTCTTGAGGTCGCATGACAACAAGGCAATCAAGTCCTCACTGCCAGACCTATGATAGATCCCTCCTCTAATTGCTTACTTTGGGCGCCGGCTTAGACCTGGTCTGCCAAGTCACTCCGGCCAAGAGGCCTACTACGTACCCGAACGTGGAGGATTACGAAGGACGGATAGGGCTGTCACCACCTACCGCCTACCTCAACAAACCGTGGAGCACGCAGCAAACAAAGGTAACCTCTAACCTAGACACCACGTCCAAGCTATTGATTACTACCTTAACCTGGGCGAGAGGCAAGGCACTCTAGATGAATAGAGCGATGATCCCGTAAGCAAGTAAAGAAAGAACTTAATCTAGATAAGAAGTACTCAAATCATAAGCAAGCCAAGGATCCACAACCAAACAAGGAACGCTTAACCAAGGCTAGACTATATCCAATAGGAGATCGAGAATACTTACTTTGATGAAGATGAACGAACGATGAACGACGAACGAACGACGAACGATGAACGAACGACGAACGAACGATGAACGAACGACGAACAATGTATTATAAATAAGTATCCTCAAAGATACAAGATTGGGGCTAAGTCCTCACAAAGGGAGGACAGCCCTTCTCCTCTACCCTACTCTCTCCCTACTCTACTAGTATACAAGGGACCCTAGGCCCTTGGGAGTGGAATGAGGCTCTCCTTCTTGTGTGTCCTTGAGGGGAGGGGGTACCCCTTTATTTATAGCCCTCCAAAGGCGGTGGAATTGAGGCGGTTCCCGGCATTGATTGCATTGATTGCAGGCAAAACCGACCTTGGTACGTCGGTGGGGAACCGCCATAGAAAAATGGGCCAGAATGGCCACTGTAGCAGGTCGGCCGACCCCCCCTTGGCCCCTATGGCCTTGGGCTTTGGTGTAGTGGTCCATGGGGTCCTCCTAAGGCTTGTCCTCGGTGTATGGCCCAGGATGAGTCCAGATGTCTGTATTTTGGCCTTTTCTCCATGATGTGTGATTTCTGCGACGACCGTGGACTTGCCGAAATGATATCTTGTTTGGGCTTTGGCCAAGGAGTCTCCCTTTGGGTCCTAATGATGTACCTCAATGTGTTGACCCAAAGTGAATAGGGTTTGTATCCCTTTTGGTGTATGTCATCCTTGGCTGCCGATGCTGATTTCTCGGAGTGGTATCCTCTCTGGAATATGGTAGGGGTTGATTTGGTGGATCCATATATCTTTGCTATTGTTGAGGATCTCCAAGAGATGATCTTTCTTCATATCTCCTTGATATTGGGCTTTTGGGGAGATTTCTTTATGACGGGGAAATTCGGTGTTTGCAGAGTGGGCCTTTTATGCTTTCTTTTCCCCGGTTTCCTATGAAATGCAGCTGCACTCACAAATTCACCAAGACTTGTGGAAATCATTAGTTTCAAGTCCTAAGTCTACCTTTGGTGTTTGATTCATGATAAAAAGTGCAGCTAGTTGACGGTGAAAATCATGAATTAACAGCCGTCAACAACTCCCTCACACTTAGCTCTTTGCTCGTCCACGAGTAAAGTTGTGAGCTTAAGGCGGGAGCATACTTCCCATGGTATGATGCTAGCATACAAGTTATTCCAAGCCATACCTGCACCTGTGAACTTTGATGTGTCTACCATGTCATCTTGGGCGGTTGAGGAATGGAACGGTCAGGATTCGAGTCATCATATAGCTGCATCTGCTGAGTAACTTGGGTTTTTTTTTGAAAGATTTTCAAAAGTAAAAACATAGCTTATACTCCTCAAATGATACTCTCAGATCGCTCAAAGTGTATGATTCCTCACCAAGGCATTTGAGTTGCCTCTTTTCATCCTACTGCTATAAATGGCTTTTTGTGGAGCTTGGTAGGGAATGAAAAGGAGCATACTTGAATTACTTATGTTGCAAAGTCAAAAACCGGATCCAAGGAGAAAACAAGTCATGCAATCTGATCAAGAGTGTGCATGTGTGTGGATGTGTGAATGATAAGTGGAAATGGAATGGACACTCCTTGATGTGGTGATATCTCTCTCTCTTGATTGATCTTCTTTTGAGAGCATGGCTATCTCTTCTTCCTTTTTCTCTTCTTCCTTTTTTTTTCCTTTTTTTTCGACCAGGCTCAAGGTGTTTGAGCAAGTCTTTCTTCTATTCCTGCTCATGCACATGAGCACTCTTTCTTTCTTCTTTTTTTTTTTCAACTTCTCTCTTTTTTTTCGATAGCCATGTCTCTTTTGCAAAACTGTTTGGAGAGAGGGATATCAACAAACAAATGAAGGAGTATTTATTTTGGTGGATGGATGAATGGAAATGGTGTTGCTAACTTCTAGTGTAGAAGATTAGCATGTTTTTGTGAAGTTGGTGTATGTGTACGTGATCTTGATCATGAAGGTATGACAAGCATCTCACAAGGGTCATAACAATTTGACAAAGCTCAAAGCAATAACAAGTAGCATTTCTAGAGGTTTTCAATAAGATCATTGTTTGGCTCTGGTGGGAATATAAGATCATTGAGGAGTGTAAGGCTATGAAATTTTTTTTTTCAAGATAAAATTCCCAAGCACTCCTATACAGAAAAAGCAAGATTCCTCTCATCCAACCATATCACATTCGCCAACAACTTAGATAAACATAGGTTCCTAAGAGAATGGTGTTCACAAGCAACAGATGTATGATGCGAGGAATAAAGAGTATGCAGGCCGACCAGAAAGAAGCATGTTGTTGAGGGATAATCATGTTTGGTTTTAAAAAATTGAGTTAAAATTTAGTGGTTGAATCAAAAGATTATTTTAACTCATGAGTTGGGAGATAGAGTAGTAGGGTAGGATGCGCAAACCATCGCCTTGGATGAAGTGGAGACCAAGAGTGACCATGGGATACTTGATCGAACCAAGGGTTCGACCGAACTTTGTTTTCTTGTGCCTGATGGCTCCACCCTTTATGTGTTGATCAGTGCGATGTTGTGCATCGAGTTGGTGGGAGATCTCGAGTGTGTGCTTGATGAAGAACGAGAGGTCTCCCCCACACTTGTTCTTGTACCTAGAATTTTTTATTCAAAACAAACAAAAGGATATGGAAATAAAAAGGACTTACCGGGGTTAAAGACCGGTGAGCCTAAGTTTATTGAATATGATAAAATAACTCAAGGCGCGTTATATGTTTGAAAGGGAAATAAAAGCGCCTAGTTTATTCATATAAATTCTTTTTTTTGTAATGAATTTTTTTATTTTAAATTTTATCATGTAAAGAAATGCAACAAAAGAGATAACTTCCAGTTATCCTGTCGGCAAGGGCATCGTCATTTTAAGTCTGACAAGCAAGACTTTTCTCCGTCATGTTTGGCTTGATGATGTGGCTCCGGAGAATGTCCGCAAGGTTAGTGCCAATATACAACCACGATATTTGCAATATTTATGATAAATGAAAACATCTACAACTATCCTAAAGAACAAATAGCAAAAGGAAGCCTTATGGAGGTTGTAGAGCTCAGGCATGGTTTTGGCACCGATGATTATTGACTCTAGGGGAGGAGCATATGAGCATGTGTCTTGTGGGTTTCAAGAAAGAAGCTCTCATGCTCATGCAAAGATTCATGTTGTTCATACACTAGAGTCGACGCCTCAAGAATGTCCATAGCCTGGAAGTTTTTCTTATCAAGAGGTTCTTGATCACCAACAAGAATGGCGTATGGAGGGCTAGAGGGAAGAGGCTCAGGATCGAGTGATGGTGATGAGGATCATTGGGTTAGGAACGATTCTTTTGCTTTATCCTCATCTTGGGTGGAAAACTTCTCATTCTCATGTAGAGCAAGCTCGGGTGATGTGAAAAGGGATACAAATTTCACTTGCTCAAGTGGTTCACGATCGATATGAGTTTCGCCAAAGGTTTTTGAGTGGTAGTGGTGGCGAAAGAGGTTTTCCCAAGTTTTCCCTTCATATCCTCCTTGAGAAATGGTTCCTTGAGAGGATCGGGAGGAGTAGGAGGCATCTTTTCCCAAGTGTAGTTCGAGGTGTTTCCATAATCATCAGAAAGGTCTTCCTCGAATAAAGGGAACTCAAGAGGTTGAATTTCTTCTTCCTCCTTCATTGTTCTTGGTACAGGAGAGGGCTCAACAGGCGAATCTTGGGATGTGGTAGATGTAAGGTTTGACTCGGATGTTGAGGGCTCCTCATGGCTTGACTCTTGGAGGGGTATTTTCAGATCATCAACATAGGAAGAATTTTCTTGGATAAGTTCTAGGAGCGCTCTTCCTTCTGTCGGGGTTTTGGTAGCAAAAGACCCTCCAGCAGTGATGTCAAGGTGTAGGGCGGATTCCTTGTCTAGACCCATATAGAAGTGTTGCAATAACATGTGGTCGGGAATAGACAAGTTTGGGCCGGAAAGAATTAGCAAGGAAAACCTAGCCCATGCTGCACCTATAGACTCCTTCTCGTTCTGACGAAAGTCGAAAACTTCCATACGGAGAGCAACGACGCGGGATAAGGGAAAGAAGGCTAAGCAAAATTTATCTCGAAGCTTTTCCCAATCACCGTACGTGCTTCCGACGGCAAGTGTGTACCATTGTTTCACTCTCTCTTGAAGGGAGAAAGGAAACAACTTCCATTTTACGGTTTCTTGTGTCATGCCTTGGATCATGACGCATGAACACAAGTGCTCGAACTCTCGCAGATGGTGATACGGATTTTCATGGTCAAGTCCAGAGAAGGGTCGTTCCCGTACCATGGTTATAAAGGTGTGGAGTTGATAGCCAGATGAGGAAATTGGTTTTGAAGATGGTGGTGGCTCAAAGAACTCTCGTCTTGGAGCAGAAAATGATTCGAGTGTAGGTTCTGGCTCCATGATAAATGTTTTTGGTATTTTCTTTTAATTGGATAGGTAATGATGGGGAAATGGTAGAAGGGATAGATGGTGGAAGTTCGATGATGGATGAAGGAAAAGCAGTAAAGGAAAAACGATAAATGAAAGGATACAATACGAGGACCAACTAGGTTCGAAGACAAAAACAACAACCGCTCCCTGGCAACGGCGCCAGAAATGCTTGTTGGTATATCTTACGTCACGAATAAATCCGCAAGCGCACGGAGAATACCGTTGTAGCACTTCACCCGTGAGTATTCAAGGGTATCGTTATTTATATTTTCCCAAAGGAACGGAGTGAAATTATCTCCTAGTCTAGCTCGTCCAAGGACACGAAGAAGGATGGTAGAAAAGGGTAGAGAGGATTCCTATGGATGAGGTTCTTTCTAGAAAAAGAGAGGTTTAAACATAGCAGGGCTGTCACCACCTACCGGCAACCCTCTACCACTAGGACACGTGACACTAGGGCTATCAAGTCCCTATGCCAGTCTTGAGGTCGCGTGACAACAAGGCAATCAAGTCCTCACTGCCAGACCTATGATAGATCCCTCCTCTAATTGCTTACTTTGGGCGCCGGCTTAGACCTGGTCTGCCAAGTCACTCCGGCCAAGAGGCCTACTACGTACCCGAACGTGGAGGATTACGAAGGACGGATAGGGCTGTCACCACCTACCGCCTACCTCAACAAACCGTGGAGCACGCAGCAAACAAAGGTAACCTCTAACCTAGACACCACGTCCAAGCTATTGATTACTACCTTAACCTGGGCGAGAGGCAAGGCACTCTAGATGAATAGAGCGATGATCCCGTAAGCAAGTAAAGAAAGAACTTAATCTAGATAAGAAGTACTCAAATCATAAGCAAGCCAAGGATCCACAACCAAACAAGGAACGCTTAACCAAGGCTAGACTATATCCAATAAGAGATCGAGAATACTTACTTTGATGAAGATGAACGAACGATGAACGAACGACGAACGATGAACGAACGACGAACGAACGATGAACGAACGACGAACAATGTATTATAAATAAGTATCCTCAAAGATACAAGATTGGGGCTAAGTCCTCACAAAGGGAGGACAGCCCTTCTCCTCTACCCTACTCTCTCCCTACTCTACTAGTATACAAGGGACCCTAGGCCCTTGGGAGTGGAATGAGGCTCTCCTTCTTGTGTGTCCTTGATGGGAGGGGGTACCCCTTTATTTATAGCCCTCCAAAGGCGGTGGAATTGAGGCGGTTCCCGGCATTGATGGCATTGATTGCAGGCAGAACCGACCTTGGTACGTTGGTGGGGAACCGCCATAGAAAAATGGGCCAGAATGGCCACTGTAGCAGGTCGGCCGACCCCCCCCCCCCCCTTGGCCCCTATGGCCTTGGGCTTTGGTGTAGTGGTCCATGGGGTCCTCCTAAGGCTTGTCCTCGGTGTATGGTACAGGATGAGTCCAGATGTCTGTATTTTGGCCTTTTCTCCATGATGAGTGATTTCTGCGACGACCGTGGACTTGCCGGAATGATATCTTGTTTGGGCTTTGGCCAAGGAGTCTCCCTTTGGGTCCTAATGATGTATCTCAATGTGTTGACCCAAAGTGAATAGGGTTTGTATCCCTTTTGGTGTATGTCATCCTTGGCTGCCGATGCTGATTTCTCGGAGTGGTATCCTCTCTGGAATATGGTAGGGGTTGATTTGGTGGATCCATATATCTTTGCTATTGAGGATCTCCAAGAGATGATCTTTCTTCATATCTCCTTGATATTGGGCTTTTGGGGAGATTTCTTTATGACGGGGAAATTCGGTGTTTGCAGAGTGGGCCTTTTATGCTTCCTTTTCCCCGGTTTCCTATGAAATGCAGCTGCACTCACAAATTCACCAAGACTTGTGGAAATCATTAGTTTCAAGTCCTAAGTCTACCTTTGGTGTTTGATTCATGATAAAAAGTGCAGCTAGTTGACGGTGAAAATCATGACTTAACAGCCGTCAACAGGCCGCCACGACCGCGACCACGCAGAGCCGCGTTGGCGGACATGGAGTGCAGCTGAGCCTCGCGCTGGGCCTCCACACGGGCTTCAGCACCAAGGAGTTGGGCGTAGAGATCAACAGCGAGATGGGATCAACACGAGAGCATATGCTCTCGATGAACGGATTGAAATCAGAATCTAAGCCAGCGAGGATGCAGGAGATGATGTCCTCGTCTTCAATCACCTTGCCAGCCGCCGCGAGATCGTCGGCGTAGCCGGTCATCTTGCTGAAGTAGGCCGCGCACGTCATGTCTCCCTTGCGCGTCGTGGCCAACTTGTTCCGCAGAAGCACGGTCTGTGAACGTGACTGCGAGGCAAACATGCCCTGGACCTTGGTCCAGACCTGCGCCGCCGAAGTGCAGCGCGCCACCTGGGCGAGAACCTCCTGGGTCATGGAGTTGTTCAGATAGCCCAGGAGAAGTTGATCTTGAGCGACCCATGTCGCATGATCAGGGTTGGCCGCCAGCTTGGTCTTCGTCTTGTCAGCAGGATCCTCCACCTCGACGGTCGCCGACGGAGCAGCGACTTTGCCCTCAAGGATGCCAAGTAGCTGTGCGCTACGAATGGCCGGCAGCACCTGGGCCTGCCATATGGCGAAGTTGTCACGGGAAAGCTTTTCAGCGACTGGGTGGGAGAGGAGGGCAGAGATGGTGGCTGGGGAGGAAAGGGAAACACTGCTGGAGGCCATGGCGAAAAAAGAAACTAGATGTGATGGAGGCTAGCTCTGATTACCATGTGAAAGTAGATGGAAGCGTACACCTCCTGGTGCCGCGCTACATTCATTATATAGTCACAAGATGTACAAGGGTTTGTTACATACGTGAGCATCACGTTAGGATCTACAACAGCCTCAACTGAATATCTAAACAACTTCTAGATATACACGTACAATCCTTTCTAGAAGCTTATCATCTAACAAGGAGGACGTCGGGTTCCAACCACTGGCCCGTATCTTCAAGCGCTCCTTCCGATGACGCCAGCAAGACGTCGTCTTCTACTAAAGCTCGACGACCACTTGTGCGGCGGCTGTTGTCGATGGCGGGGCTGGTGGCAGAAAGCGCAGGAACAGGCGGCGGGTCGATTCCGCTCAGGAGCCGGCAATGGAAGGAGGAAGGTGCTGGATGGGAAGGGGGCAGCACAGAGGAGGGAGTTTGCGACGGAGCGGATGCCGGAGGCGAGCTCGGGGGAGGCAACTGTTCGGGAGCGGAAATCTTGGGGCTGACGGGGAGAAGCGGCTCGGCGGCAGAGCATTCGGGGGAAGAAGAAACTGGAGGAGAGGCAAGAGTGCTGGATGCCTCTAGAAGCCGCACGGGCGCGTGCGAAGGAAGCTCCGGGTGCATAGTTGAAAAATCAACTTCGGAACAGTATAACAGTAACTGGTGGCGGGACCCATCTATAGGATTATAGAGAAAGGTAGATTATGACAGATGGGCCTGACCCGTCATTGAACCATCCACCTTTTATTTCTTTTATTTACGCCCACACCCCTGCGCCGCTCTCTCTCTCTTCCTCTCCCGACTCCCCTCCCGCAGCTCACTGCTGCCGGCGCCGCCCTAGCATGTGCCTGGCCGCACCATCCCTGCCCCGCTCGCCGCGCCGCCCAGCCCCCTCGCCGCGCTCGCCCTGCGCCGCTAGCTCCACCTGCCCCCTAGCCGTCAGGCCGCGCACGAAGCGAGGAGGCCTGGCCGCAGCGGGATGGTCGGATCTGGGGCAGGGGTGGACAGATTCGGCGTTGGAGCTTGGGGACGGGAGGGCGACGGGGACGAGGTCTGCGTTGAGCTTGGGGACGGGAGGGCGACGGGGACGAGGTCTGCGTTGAGCTTGGGGATGGGAGGTCGGCGGGTCCGAGGTCGGTGGCGAGCTCCGGTGCGGTGGTGGCCAGCGCGAGGTGATTTGAAGGGGAGGAGACGGGAGACGGCGACTGAGGCAGCAGTCTCGTGGCGCGCGGGAAGGAAGACAACCTCAACTACCGAAGTAGGGGGCTCGCTCCGGACCCGTGGGAGAAGGGGCCGGAGGGGAGGATTTACGGGCCTCCCTGGAGCTGGGGCTGCGTTGGAGTGAAAATGTTGACTGCGGCACCTAAATATTGAGTAGGGGCTGGAGTTAGAGCTGCTGTTGAAGTTGCTCTAACAAGGCCAAACAGGAAAAATGTACATGAAAGCCGTTGACCAGGCTGCTTGACAGTGATATGACCTGTTCACTTGATATTGGTCCACTCAAAAAGACCAAGACCAAAGATCGCAACTTATACTGATGCCATGCGCGTTAGGATATATCAATAGAATGCAGAGTAGAAACATAGAAGAAAATTCCAAGGCAAGGCCACAGAGCCGCTGGCCAGGTTGCCTGATCAATTACGATGCAAAGAACTACGCTGAAAATTCCTAGAACGGGACCTATATATTGAGCTTAATGTTCGACTATATACACCTTTATGCTTGATTACCTCACAACCTGAGCTAAAATCTTAGGTCCCGTGACCGAAAAGATCAGATTATAGGGTGAGTTAAATTGAAACTTCAGCACAATTAGGAGTAGGACATCATCACGGTTCTTACGCATTCGTAAAAAGGAAAGGAGGAGGGAAGTGGGGTTTGCAAGCATCCCAAGCCTTCTTATAGTCGGCTCACTCCTCTGTAATTTGGAGGTTTGCCAACTGACCTATATTTTCAGTTCCTTTACCAGCACTCCTTGATTTGTATTGTATGGGTGCTATATATCATGACGTGAAATATGCCGGCATTGCGCGCCGTCAACTCTCAGCTAAAGTTAAGGAAAGCACACAAAGGAGGTCCATGATTATTGGGAGTTGAATCTCCAGAACAAGTTCATACTCCGTGCTGGTTTCTCTACTGATCAACTTTCTTGTGGAAAAAAAAGGGCTAACAAATCAAGTTCACACCTCGCGCAAATTAGAAGGCACTTTAACATATCATTGCTCCAAAGCAAGTGTTCACACGAACTTTGTGCAAAGCAAACCTATCAGCATGCGAACGAATCTAATTAAAAGAATGTCAAAAACAAGGGCCTAAATCTGCAACGATCCACTGTCCTGAAAACTACATTTCAAACGACGCCCCACTCTACACCCAGTCACTCTATTTGTTCTCAGCACCAGGAATAAATTCAGACGTGGACTGCCGGTGAGGCTGCACGTGGGCCCAAACACAGGAAGCAGCGGTCAAATGGCGGGAACCAGCCACCAAACCCCTCCTTGTTCAACCCGCCAACCAACACACGCCCGCCCTATACAAATCGGAGGGAGCCCACCACCGTCGTCCTCATCATCGATCTCCCGCCGTCTTTGACCGGCAGCCTTCTCCTCCCTCCTTCCCTCCTCCCCACCAAACAATCTCTGACCTGACCGATCGATGCTTCTTCAGACCGCGCAATTAAACAAAGAAATAATAACGTGATCTCTGCAGCTACCGCGCGGCGTTCCCCTTTCTTGACCTGATCACCACCTCCTACCACCATCGCTGCAGGAGAGGAGATATATATAGGCGAGGCCAGTCCTGCCGGAGACTAGCCACAGGAAGCTTATCTCTGAATTCTTGCGAGACAATTTGCTAGCTCTGGTTTCCTCTGTTCCTGGCGGGCGGGAATGGCGCGCCGCGAGAGAAGCGGCAGCGGCGCTTGGTGAGTTCTTGCTGTCCTTCTGCTTGCATGTGGTAGAGTGCTTGGTGGATAATGGATTGGTAGTGGTTTGGACAAGTCACTGTTGAAATATGGCATCAATTAGTTGTATGTACTAGTGCATATGTGACTTCAAAGAGGCTCTCACCCGTATCCGGATTAACTCTATCTTCCCTGCAGGTTTAGTTATTTATTTGCTCATCTGTTGCCCGGACTATCATGATCATGCATGCTTGTGCTATTTCCTTCTTGTCAGATTTTTTTTGTGAATGAACTTTCCTTGTTGTCAGATGAATTTGTTCTTCTTATCTTTGTCGATTACTAATTACTCCTACGGACCTAGCAATAATACTATAATTAAGTATTTAAAATGCATAGTTCGATCATAGATACTGAAACACAGGATCTTTTATTTCCCTGCAGAACACTTCTGAAGCTTCCTCCTATACCACCAGACCTGACAGAATCAACAAAGCAGACCTGGTCCCCAATGGAGGTACAACTGGCTGTAAAAGGATACAAATCACATGGGCGTAATAACACGCCTCCTCATCACAGCGGCGACACGAAGGCCGTTCCCAACTACCTCAAGCCGTCAACCGGATCATGCCACTATGTGTGCAAGTACGGCGGCACGCACACATTTGAAGAGAAAGAGGCGCACAAGGCCCAATCCAAGCCTCGGAAGCAGCCGCCGGTTTCAGACCACCACAAGTCCCAGAAGAGGACACTGATCAGGGTACGGTTGGTGCCCCGGAATCTTTTTGGGGATTTTAGCAGAGGTGCCAAGGCAGAGAAGAAGGCTGAGAATGTGGAGTGGAAGGACATTGTGGCGTATGACATAAAGCCTGTTCATGGATCGCTGCCGGAGCTTGATAATCTCTCGGCCCAAGTTATGGGTTCAGGCGATGTCAAGAAGAAGGATGTGATAAGGGGAAAGAAATCATATGAAAAGGCTAAGATCACTGAACCAGTGGACGTTGTCAAAAGTCAAAATGTATCACTGGACAAGAAGATGGTTAAATCTGTCGGATCAAAGATGACTAGCAAGGTATCGTCAGAGCCTGTTCACAGGAACATGAACACTGATAATAGGAGTGTAAAACCTCCAAAGGGAAAGAGACCAACAGCTTTGGCCGTCAAAAAGAAGGCTGTTGATCAAGAATTGGTTGATGGGTATCAACCTCTCTCTCCTTCCCTGTTACAGAAACGCGCGAGCCTTTTGCGCGATCTCGAAGAGGAGTTGGTTCATGAAGCTACCAATATGAATGAAGTCAAAACAACTTACTCTCTTGACCAAGAAGAGTGTGCTGCAGCTGAAACAAACAGGCCGGTTCCCACGCACCGCAGGGTAAAGAGCACGAGCCTCAGCAGCCGGTCTGTGAGGTTTCCCTTCACGCGACAGGAGAGCAAGAATTCGGCTACCTTCAAGCTGCGGTCCAAGAGCAGCAAAGGGCCAATCCTGCCATCCGAAGAAGAGGCCCAGAAGCCAGCAAGGCTCAGGTCCAGAAGAGGTTCAGTGGGCAGTGACGATATTGGAAGCAATGGAAGAGGCATTCAGCTGAGGATCATGAGCCTTAGGAGGCGAGGGGTCGGTGGATCCGGCGGAGCAAGCACTGGTTTCGTCGTGCCAGCGGTGTCGCTGAGGCATCAGAAGACGCTGGAGAAGAAGAAGAGCCAAAGGCTGTACAACAATCTGATTGAAGAGACGGCGACCAAGCTTGTCATGACTAGGAAGAGCAGGGTGAAGGCCCTGGTGGGGGCTTTTGAGTCTGTCATCTCCAAGATTGCAAAATAGAAACCAGCAGGCGGGCGTATGGTAGTATGGTACAGATTGTCTTGCCATTTTTGTTTGGGATGAGTACTTGCTCGAGTATTGTTCAATCACTCAGCACTGAACTAGGGACTATGTGCAGAGATGTATTGAATTTTTGTAATCATGCATTCAAGCTGTTTATATATTTCAGTGTATAATACAAGTTCGGTTTGTTCACAAAAAAAAAAGACCAATCAATTTGTTCTCCATAGAGCTGGAAGCAGTTCCCTGAGGTGTGTTTTCTATTTGTTCTCCATGCTAGCGAATTTACCATCTACATAGACCAATTCAACAGTCCACGAATTACAGAGTGAGGAAGTCATACGGAACGTTAGATGAGCTATGCACTTAGTACTTGCAAGTTCTAGAGAAAATGGAGTTGGATCGTATAAACAGAAACAGGAAATCATTTCCCTTACCTGAAGAAGTTAACAATATGACCTGGTCCCCAGCAGAGGTGGAAATGGCTCGAGTTTCCTGAACAGAGTTTGAACAGAGTTTGCTGAAATGTCTCGAGTGCTTGGCCTAGATATACTCTGAGATGGAAATTGTTGCCTTTTGCAACTCATCAAATGCGTCAGGGTAGAAGAAATCAGGTACTTCATCAGCAATTAGGACGGTGCTTGCTTCACCACGATTAAAGGTTTTATAGATTTGTCAGTACTTGGGAAAAAACAGAAGTAATTTGACAATGAGTGAACCAACCACTTTAACGACATGCTGTCTAGTTTCATGAAAGTAATATGCTGTGTTATGCTAAAAGAACTCTTGTTTCCTTGTAGCTTTTCCATTATTCAACAATACCTTGTCAAAAGGAACTACAGGATAACCTTCTACCTATCTTGATATCAAGGACCCAGTGTGGATAAATTGAGCCCTCTCAGCCTTGTAACAGACAAAGTAGACTGACTGGACACGATAAAAGCACCAGGACACAAAGTACAACGAACTGACGATCATCTCCCAAACGTGCAATCATCATATGGTGATGCATAACTACCAGTCCAATTTACACACACTAGGTTGACTGTTGACACAATGACACACATAAACAAGTAAAAATTCACAGTACATCAGCATCCGCCAGCTCTGTTTATAATGGATATAATTACTGAGGCACCAGGTTAGCTCCTCCAGCCAGGGCACGAGGTGATCTTTTTCCTAAAGGTGGGCAGCGCACTTGATTCTGGTTTCACAGGTTATTCCCGAGAGTCCTCTTTTTTGGGCCTGCTGTTCGAAGTCTTCATTCAATAATAATTCATTGCAACATAAACATCATTTGCCAGTGACAGAATGTGATAGTGCAATACCTGATCACCTTCTACAGGTTGGCAGCAAAGTCTAGATGGTGCTAGTTTCTACCAGGTTGGTATCCTCATCGATAAATAACATCACAGCTGTCATCACAAGCCTGTAAAATTGCTCAAACATGTGAACAGTTGGATTATGGAACGAAGCAAAATCTTACAATCAAAATGGTTGGAAATTCCATGCTCAAACAGATTTAGTCATCACTGATGGAGACATTCAATCTGTCACAATAAGCTTGGACCATATGCAGATTACAATCAGTAACATGACTGGCCACTGTGAGGCCACATCTATAATTGCTGAATAAATATACAAATTTCAACTAGTGCTCATGTCGCTTGCGTATTCAGAAACATAGAGCATAAAGACAACCACACTTTGATACCCTGTTTATTTCTAACTAGTCCTACTGTCCTCCTTTAATGCCACCAAATGGACTTTACATTTCTGAATATTTTCCAATGAGCAAAAATAATTAAGAAACCACTGTTCTACAATATGGGACGGGTAATGTTGGGATCCAACCTTTAAAGGTCCAGTAATGTCCTAGAATGTTTTAGACTATGTGAGAGGCATATTAAAAATATTAATGAAAACCATTTAAAAATCAAACCTGTAAATAGTTAAAATAAATAGGCAGAAGTAGAAGGCAAGTTTGATCATCCTGTACTTCTTCTCGCCATTTAGTTGTCGAAAAATTTCAGTAACATCTACGAGATGTTTCCGAGCCATATACCTGATTATAATATGAAAATATGATAAATAATAGCATGAAGCTTAAATATACAGGGTATATTTGTTATACAGGAAACTCTATGAAGTTAAATCTGAATAAATTTACATTTTGTACTCTTTTTTTTCTTTTCCAAAACATATTACACAATCTAATATAGTTCTTATCCAAGGAAATGACCATTTCAGATCCATATACTTGATTTTGACTAGACTGCAGAGCATATAGGACAAACAAGTTCACAATGAAATCAATCCAAACTTACTCCTATGCAAACGGGAGTGTAAAATCCAAAACCTAAATGAAGAAAATAGAAACTGAAATTGATTGTAAATCTAGAGTTAAGAACTGATATAATCTTGTCCTTTATTTCAACAGTTAATCAAGATATCGTTATGCTGGATTAAGAAGACAAGCTGGTTGGACTCTGTGTTTGCCACTATGAAAACGATTTTGTGCGGTGACTTCAATATTTTTGGGGACTCTTTAACTGCTTCATGATCATTCCCTAATATGAGTGAGTCGGTTATGTCCTGCATAGTTGTCTCGCTTGCTAAATCACATATTGTTTGTACGAGATATTGAATCATTTATCTTATCTAGACCTGAGTTCTGCCATATTATAGCTAGATGTAAGACAAAGGCCATAACTATTATTTCTTTGTGGTTACAAGGCTCTGTTTGTCTAATATTACCTATACTAGAAAAGACTAAGAAGCACATGCTCTAAACATTGTTAAGGCTAACTATTCGTGAAATCATTGGTCCATCATGGTTACTGATAATTACAGGAAAAATATCAAATTGAGCAAGAAAATTTGGTGATGGCTACAGGAGAGCCAAGCACCTGCTCTGAAATCGAAACTCCACTACTTATAACCCATGTAGATGTAGCAGTAATTAGCCTATATTTATCATATGTCATCAGATAGGCCCTCTTTGGAGTTTTTCGTTTTAATTGCTCATTTCTTTCTAACAAAAAATACTGAAAAGGAAAAAATTCTGCAATATAAGAAGCTAACCAGTTACAAATTTGATACTGAGCCCCGTAAAAGCTGAACAAGCATAACATCAGAAAATGCAAAATAAATTCTTCCATCAGAACAACACCCAGACCTATCCAATCTAAAGTCTGGAGGAACCAATATGCATGAACATACATTGTTACGAGCATAACATAGGATCATTTCCAGCCGAGAAGTACAATATTACCAGATCTAATTAATATTTTCTCACAGCTTTTCCTTGGAGGTTTCTAGATCATTTCATAGCGATTTTCCCATTTGAAAGCATTAATCGAGATGTTAAAATTCCGGGCACATAAATATGGCAGTCCTGTAATGGAAAATAATATTTTCACAGAACCAACTTTAAAATAAATGCGTGTAGAACGTACAGTTTCACATGGTAGTATGTTACAGGTGCCATGAGTAGAAACGGGAACCAATGCAGAGTCAGGAGGAAAGAAGCACATAGGGCCCCTTGGAGTGCGTATTCTATAATGACCACTGCATTGATGCGAGATGACGAATCATACGGGTTGATATAGTCATACTCCAAATCGGATAAACAGATAAGCTGCAATAAAAGCAGATTGACAATCAGTGAAATTAACCAAATAAGAACCATTCGCAAAAAAAAAAAAAAGAACCAAATAAGAACGGATAAGTTAGCAAGATACTAGGCACATTGATGCATAAATTTTTTTTTTTAGAATCAGATTGGTGCATAACTAGTAAATTTTACTTGTGAAGATTTTAATCTGTGCATCAATAACTATCAAAATTTAGGATGGTAATAAACCTGTAATCATTAGAATGAGGGAACTAATACAGCCTAAATTTAGGATGGTAACAAACCTGTAATGCATAAAAGCCTAATAATCATGGAAGAAACACATTATGACAAGTTGACCACAATTTTCATTCATATATGGATTTGGTGAGCCTAAAGTATTGCTGATCAATTATGTTGAATTCCTACATTTAGACACTAAAGATACAATAATGCAAGTGCCACTGATGACCAGGTTGGTTTAACACCTACTAAAGGAAAACACACACTTATGGCACAGATGATCAAATCCACTAAGTACTAGCAGCTGGCGATAACATTCCAAAATCCAAACAGAGAAACAATACGCCTTAAGCAGTGCAGCAGCAGCATGTGATTAACAAGATCCCGAGTATTTACCGTACAAATTTTATTAACAAGAATAAACTGCCAGTAAATTGTGATCTCTAATCGAAAACAATAAAGCTTTTGGATTATTCGAACCAAACAAATTGGCCTTTCTGCTATCAACATGATTTCCTTTTGCACTTTTAGCGGAATTACAGCAAATGACAACACTAAAAATGATTTCTTTAATAAGAGAATAAAGTCTAGTAGGCTGTTTATCTAGTCCCCATCTGCTAAGTAACGACCCCAAGAACGGCACCGTTGACCAAGCCTCACACAAAATTTCGTCCATTCCCAACAAAATCCAACAGCCGTAGCCCAAATTCATCCAGGAATTTGCCGGTACCGCGCAAATTTGTATCAAATTCAGGATTCAAGGATGAGCATCTAAAGAGAGGAAGAGCAGAGCTTGCCTGATACGCTGTGAGTCCGACGAGGATCATGACCGATGCGAAGGAGAAGAGCCAGAGGATGAGCTCCACAGACATGGCTGCCGCCTTTAAGCCTGGCAAACAGCAGCAAAACCAGTCGATCCAAGAAAGCTCGCGCAGACTGGTCTCTGGCTCTCGGCTCCCCTCAACTTCTCGCGGCCAAATGAGCCGTGCGGTTCAACGCCAAACTGACGGGCGCCCGCCCTGGACCGGACCAGCTTAATAAGCACTGCGCCGGGCGGCAATGGCGCGGTGGCTGCCGGTGACGGGAGAAGAGGCGGCGGCGGCGGCGAGGTGGGGAGAGGAGCAGAGCAGTTGGGCCGTGGATGGGTTGTCAGATGGAGAGTACGCGCTGATGTAAAGTGCCTACTGTCGTTCGCACGAAGGGAAGGCCAATTTCGTGACGTCTGAAACCGAGAAATTCCGCTCATTCTGGCGAAATTATCAATCTTCTCATGTTTTTTTTTTTTTGCACAAATGGTGAGGAGCTTTGGCAAGATCGCACTCTCAACTTGCATGTTAACATGTTTCGATTTATTATGCCAGGTGTTACTTAAAAGAAAATTGGTGAGTAGGGAGGAAAAGAGAGTGTTAAACTGATCACAGACATTGTGTTTATCATAGTCAACTATCAATCAGCAGGGTTCTCAAAACCGTTCAAAACCAGCCGGTTTTTACGAAAACCGGAAAACCGGTCCGGTCCGGTTAGTAAAAGCGGCCGGTTTTTCAACAAACCCGAACCTAGTTACTGTAGCAAAATCGAAGACCGTCTGGCCTTCCGGTTTACCAGACTGGTTTTTCCGGTAGCGGTTTTTCCGGTTTTTTCGAAATTGAGAACCCTGTTAATCAGGCAGAGACCATGACACTTCAGTTTGTCTAGAAAGAAAAAAAAAATGTAACAGCTGGACTGGTTGGCATCCGGTCCAAAAGAAAAAAGAACGAAGGATAATACGGGCTTACAAGAAAAAAAATGTGACAGCTGGACTGGTTGGCGTTCGGCCCAAAAAGGAAAAAAGAACGAAGGAAATACAGGCTTACGTATGGGCTAAATTGTCTTTCGGCCCGTAGAAAGAGCAGAACAAGTTAAAGAACCCTTGTGAAATGAGTTGCAAAGAAAACTATGTGATATAGCCCACTAGATTTTCACATGTAATATACTACATATATGTTGTTGTTTGTTCATAGGAGTTTGGCAAATTTTTACTTGATTTTCTATTTATAATAGTTTAAATACATTTTTTATGCTTTATCAAATGTAATTCAAAATCAAAGTATGTGTACCTAGAAAAAGGTTGCAATAAATTTTAGAAATATATATTTAGGCCAATATGTTCCATTATATCCCATGTACTGGAGATAGAAGAAGAATTCAATTGTTTACTACGGCTAATTCAACCTTCTATTGCAAAATTACTATAGAGTAATTGTAATAATATCTAAATTTCATCTGAAAATTTTACAAACTAACATGGTAACATATTTTAGGTCATAAATCTTTCAACAAAAATTCAAATGATTTTAATAAATTGGGATCATACATAGTTTACAAATGGATACATTTACCAAATATTTTCAAATAACTTAATTGCAATATTAAATTTTTAAAAACCTTGAATTCATATGCACCATATATTAGGAAGAAGCTAACTTAGCAATTTTCATGCAAAGAATGTTTACCTTGATACTAGAAAATACGAGAAAACAAGCCATATGCAAATAATGCAAGACAAAGCTACTGAAAGAACAAACACTATTAACTGAAAGAGCATGATTTAAATAGAATAGGGAAAAAACATCTGATTGGGAGTTCTTACACGGGATAAATACCAGTTACACATTTTAATTCCAGATTTTTTTGGCCCATGCTTTTTCATTTTATATATACGATTTCTTGGTGGATTAGTAATGGTGGGATGCCACCCGCTACTACAAATCCTCCATTTCCATTGACAAAGTCATAGTGGCGGAAGTGATGTCCGCCGCTACTATCCCATTTTGCCTGCCATTGTGATAGTGTGCGCGCGCGCGCGTGTTTTGCAGTAGTGTGGTATGCTGCTACGACATTATAGCAGTCAATGTCTTCGGAGTGCACCTAGTGTTGATGCTAGGTAAGTGCACCATTTTGTGTGCCCTCCGCACTGACAAGTTCCGTTTGCTTGTTCAAGAAAGTTAGCACCATCAACTCAACGACAGTGCATTCATTGGCACAGATAAAGGCACAAGACAACCATGAACCTTCATGGAATCTGCTTCATGTGCATTAATCACCTGCCTTGCCAAGTAGGGCCGTGGCTTAAGCACTTAGGCTAGTCCCAACGCCAGTTTCATTTTACTTAAATGAGGTGCCACATCAGCAATTCTGATGACATGGCATGCAATTTTTTTTTGAAGGTCAACGGGGGGAGCACGAAGCTCCCACCTGAATTCCATTATATTAATGGTGGCCCAAAAAACCGGCCCGGCGGAATGTTTACAGCATAGGGTGTTGGGGCAGAGAATTGAATGTTTACATATTTACAGCATGCAATTTATTTAGAGAGAGAAGGGAGCAGTTTCACCTAGATGAAACCGGGCGAGCGTCGTTTCCAACACATCGAAATCCATCGAAACCGGCGTTGAAGCGATGGGTTTCGTTTCATCATGTCCTCATCCGATCGAGTGCGGCGCCTCCCCCGAATTCCCCCCGTTCCCCCTGCCACTCCCGCGCAAATCCATGTCCGTGCCCTTGTCTTCCCCTCCAGCGCCGTGATTTGCATCTGTGGTGCCCGGCGTTGAAGGCCGACGTGACCCGATGCTGGTGATGAACCAGCTGCTGCAAGCCTCGCCGCTGCACTCTGCAATAGAGCCCCGCCGCTGCCATGGGATGAGTCCTTTTCGCCACCAATGGAGCCGCTCCTGCCTGCACAATCGAGCGCACATGTACTCCTCTCGAGGAAACGGCCAGTCCCCCAATTCACTGTAAGGTAGCTTTTCGTTTTGTTTCCTGTAAATTTCTTCTCTTGTTCGATCTACTGATGCCATTGTAAAAGAGGTCTTGTGAGTGATTAGTTTATTTGCACGTTTGGATCTCCTTGTATGATGTTCATCGTTTCGACCAATCTCAGAACTGAATGTGACTTGAAATACAGTGTGCATGTGTTGCCGTCGATGTCAATGCTGCTGCATTGTTGAGTCAAAGCATGTATATACAGTAAGAATGGTGCTGTATTTTTTTGTGTGAAATTGTGAATTTTCAATGAGAATGGTTCTGCGTATGCTATTGCTAGTACATAATTTTCAAACAAGTGGCTGCATAGTTCATATGGCACATCTGATCACAATGTTATGCATCAATTAAATGCTATGGTTTGCATATGAAACCACAAAAATGAAACTTTCCATTGGAGAGAGATTTTCATTGATGGTTTCAAAACACTTTAGATGATGTGACATCTTGGAAACATCAAAATGAAACATGGCATTGGGAGTAGCCTTACATAAACGTATCATTGGTGTGAGCTGGGATGTGAAATAATTGCAAACTGAGGCCATCCTCAATGCAAGTTTCATTGCACTACTATCAAGACTAAAATTTTGGTAAACGAGCCAGCTGGGTTTTATTAGGATGAAACTCATATCTATTCTTATGAAACTCTACCTTCTCTCTCCTTATAAAATTGCTGATGTGGCATGTGATTTAATGCTTATGAAACTCCTCTATGAAACCCCATTGAGGCTGGCCTGAGGGAACACAATTCACCCTCGGCGAGTTAGCTACAGCCAGCTTCTTTCCTCTCACGTTCCTCCATTTCTCTCCCCTGCACATCTGATGCTTTTCTCTCTTTCTCGGATTTCTTTAGCTCGGACATGGAGAAGAGGGATTGGTCGCGGCTGCCATCCAAGCTTGTCTCCGACATCACCGATCGGCTCTTGCGCATCACGACGTCATGGTGTACATCCGCGTGCGAGCAGTATGCCATCCACGGAGGAGCTTCCTGCAGGATCCCTGGTTTTTTGCCACTACAGGCTGCTGCTCGCCGGACACCGCCTCCGCTGCAATGGTGAGCTGGAGCGCTTTGTCAACCACTACGGGAAACAGGCAATTTGCCGAGTGCCTGAGGCACTCGGCAAAGCCTACATAACAAAAAAAAGCCCCCGTTCAAATTTGACTTATGACCAACAAATACAATTAGTGAAAAAATTAACTAAATATAGCAAATAGATTGAGACATGTACCAAATTTCAACATTACATACCATGAATTGTCTGCAGTCAGCAAAAAAAATTGGTTGCCAAAATAAAAAAATTGTTTTTCCGAGTGTACCGTTAGGCATTCGGCAAAGAGGCATTTGCCGAGTGTCCGGAATTTGACACTCAGCAAACATAGCCCTGTGCTGAGTGTTTTCCTGGCCACTCGGCAAAGAGGCATTTGCCGAGTGTCCCGTTAGGCACACTCGGCAAACTTATGACCCCCGCCGCTGGCACTAACGGCCCTCGCACGTGACTGGCACGTGGAGAGGCTTTGCCGAGTGTCAGGAATTTGACACTCAGCAAAAGGGCTTTGCCCAGTGTGCTGTGGCCTAGGCACTCGGCAATGGGGCGTTTTGCCGAGTGGCTAGGTTTTGCCGAGTGCCAATGGCTTGGGCACTCGACAAAGCAGCCCTTTGCTAAGTGCCCGATAGAAAGCACTCGGCAAAGGTTGCCGCAGTCGGCAAAAAAGCGTTTTTCGGCAGTGAACGTGCCTACCGGCGCCCCCTCCGGATCCGTCTCCTGGACCCCCAGCTGCAAATGCACCACGGCAATGCGGAGGGCCTGCTCCTGCTCCACCATACCCTCACCGACACGGTTTGCCTTTAGAACCCACTTGCTTGCCGTGCGCCGACCTCTGGGCCATGGCCATGGGACAACATGCGTTGTCGTCGCATAGGCCGTCGCTGAAACACCAATCAGAGGAGCAGGCATTGTTGTTGACGTCGACGTGGTTAGCCGGCCACTGTTCCAGCCATCGTGGTGCTCAGTCTCAACAGGGAGACACACAAGGCCCTCATCTGCTCAAAGCCCGGTGACCTCATGCGGAGAGCCATCAACATGAGATGCGTAGCACGCGGGCAAGCTGCCGTTCGTGAAGTGAGGTCTCTCGGTTCGCGGTCGTTTATACATGCAGACACGCGCCGGAGACGTGCTCACAGTGGAGCTCAGGCCACGGCCGCACCTGGCTTTCGTTGCCAGGAGTGCCGGTGAGTACATATGCGATGGTCTCGATGAAGCTTCTGATCTCATCCCTTCTATCGGTGATTATGATAACGGGATGCTCCTTTTTCCGTGGGGTTCACGTCCGCATTCGTGCGCCTCCGGAAGCTACTACCTCGCGTCTTCTCCCTTTCTCGATCAGTAGCCTCCTGGTGTTTTTATGCTTGATTACTCATCTGGACGGAAGAGAGGGTTGCCCCTGCGCAATGCCATAGTGGGATACTAGTTAGACATCGATTACCTACTAATCAGAAATTAATGGTCCACTTTATCTAATACTCTAATGATACCAGCTTTTGCATTACTCTCGTTAGGCATTGTCTGTATGCAACACTTTATACAAGTGTATGGCACATTTGTTACTCAAAGGACTTATTGACGGTCAGGTTCATTGCAAGTGGTCAGCTACATGAAGCTGTGCTTCCCGTCCTCCGCCTTCTCCTTGGATGCCGGCGCCACCAACAGCCAATTGCGGGGGAAGAATCGCGGGTCGACGGTTGAGGTCCTCCAGGGCCTGCAGACGGACTTCATATGGATGTAGTCTGCGACGTGGCCGGCGAGAACGTGGTCGGCGATCTTGGCGTCGAGCTCTGGGACGAACCCCGCCCAGTCTGGCAGCTCAGACCTGAACAAATCAACGAACCATCAGATCTAGAAGAAATTTGCAGAGAAATGAAGAAGAACGTGCTATTCTTACCTGTGGGCTGTGGACGACCACGACACTCCGACCAGCTCGTCCCTGTCATCCGTCCTGACGAAGTAACAATTGAGCAGGAAAACATGAGTAATCGACACTGAAACAAATCGAGAAATGGAGAAGACGCGGTAGAGGTAGATGACCTGTGGACGACGACGGCGCCGATACCGGGAGTGGCAGCCAAACTGGCGGCAGTGGCGGCGATGCGTCGTGGGTTGAGAGGTAGAGCCGGCGTCGCCATGGGGTTGAGAGCCTGAGCTAGGGTTTCTTCGGCAGGATGGGTTGGTGAAATGGGGGCCTGGAAGATTTGGACGGCGCAATGGGGGCTGGTCTGTGGAAATTTAAGGAGAAAAACTAGGGTTCGGGAGGGGTTGGTGGTTGGATCCGGCCGGCAGAACTGGAACGTAGATGGCACCACGCTGCTCCTGTCCTACGTACGCGTACATAATTTTGTTTTCACATACTTAGATCTACGTATATACACTCCTGTACCTACAGAATCTCCGTATTCTGCTGTGCTCCGTGGGATATGAGTTGCGGAACAAAGTGCTGAGTATGCATACACACTGGCTGCACGCAAGATTGATTAGCAGGACGTACGGTGAATCTGCATGGCGGATGTTGAATTGGTCAAGCTGGAACATATGGCTATTTTTGTTGAAGCACCGCAGACATTCAGAAGAACCTGACAGAAATTTGATTTCTTTTTTGTTTTCATTGATTCGTCTATGCTCTACCTATAGCAGACAACTAGCGTACCTGCGTACTCAAGTACCTGTTGATACTGCCTTCTTCAAATTTGTTGAGAAATTTAATTTCATTATTAGTTGAAGCAAGCAGTTTATTTCCCATTGTTTTTCTTGTATGCTACCCGTTCGCAGCCCATGTGTCTGGCACACTTCCGATGCTGATGGCTGGTGTGGGTGCTTTCATTGGAGGTCATAGCGCGTGTGCCAATACATGCTACAAAGGAAAAATTGAAAGAACCTTTCATTTCTTGTATAACATTATTGTAGGATGACACTTCACATCTGGATCCTAGACAAAGAAATAAATAAAAATTTCACATGGACATTCTGAAGGTTTGCGAACCACATAACCATCAAATTAAGCATAAAGCCGGCCAGTGTTGAAAAATGCTACGGCTGCATATAATCTATTCCCTCCATTCCTTTTTATAAGGGATCTGAGGGTTCAAACAGAGAAACAACATCAAGGGAAAAAGACCCACATGTCCTCACTAAAGCCGCTTCCACCAACCCGTCGCCCTTCTCCTGCTGCCCGCCTGTAGATGGCGCATCGCCGTGCTCTGCACTCCCTTTCTTCCCATCCTCCTCGTGCCCCCCCCCCCCCCCCCCCCCCCCCCCCCCCCCCCCCCCCCCTCCGACCATCGCAGCCAGGAGACCCAAATCCGGTCGATCTTGCCGCCTCGGACTCGCTGTATTCAGGACTGCTCCCATGTTCCAGTTGAGCACGCCGGCCTCAATCTTCCACCGGAGCTCGCGTGCTGAGGATGTCGACGGCCATGCCTCGCTGCGCGTGCCTCTCCCGTCAACAAACGGTGCTGCTTTTTCCCCCTCCCCCTTCGTCTCCTTCAAGGACGGTAGCTGGCCGTGGGCTCCTCCATGGCCCCAACCTCCATGGTGACGGGTTGCTCCAGGTCATGCGCGGTGGAGAGGGAGGGCGGCGAGCTACGACGGCCGCTACGGTGGCAAGATGCGAGCCGGGTGGCGTGAGGAGATAAGATTCGAGTGGACGAGGAAGGAGAGTGGAAGAATCTAAATGTGTGGGCCCTACTGAAGCTCCTACAATCCCTTATATTTTCGAAGGGCAGAATAAATGGCACAGTTGCTGAGCATCGAACGAGGCGTAAACATGCCACTGTTAACATGCACGCCGAAGACCTCGGCACCGGTACAGCCATAGCGGCGCACCAGCAGCATCCCGTCGTAGTGTTCAGCATCGTCATTGAGGGATGTTACGAGGTAAGAATCAAAGCCCATACCGCATGTATAGGCAGCAGGGTCATGCGGCCTGGCCACGTACATACAGCAGGGTCATACAGTAAGTTAATGTCTGGAACATTTTGAATATATGTATTTCTCACAGGTGCTTACAGGTCTTGCCGAGCAACGACGAGAAGAGGCCTGAGAGCACGGGAGGTGAGCTGGTAGAAGGGAAGATGAAGGCTGAAGGGAATTTCATGGAGAACGGAGGGAATGCTTGATCGGCCGCCTACTCTCGCTGCCGGTGTACCTCAATCACTCAAACGCTGGGACTAGCGCGATCGAGCTCACACGCTGGATTTCGGGTGATTGAGGTTCGGCAAAACCCACGGCGGCTTGACAACTTGTTCTATCCGAGGAGCCAAGCTAAATGACGATTACTTGCTGGCATGGTCATCCATGGATGTTGACCCAAAGGTACACGTTCAACCTGCTGCAACCCAACACAAAAGAACCGATTGTTGCAGGCAAATCCAACCCAATCTAACCACAAATAATGTAAAATCCAACCACAGATCCCGTTTTAACCTAACCTACTACCAGACCTATGTACATCAGAATATAGAGAAATAGATGGAGAGAGAGAGAGAGCACAAACCTTAACCATATCCGATAGTTTCTCTCTAGATTTAGTTGCTTCGCCTGGATAACTTTCAGATCTAAAGGTAGGAGAGGCTTGGGGAGGGAAGAGGAATTGGGGAAGTTGGTAGGTGTTGAGTGGGATATATATTTATAGTAGGAAGTGTGAAACCCTAGGTAGCTGAGCTCAATAGTGGCCTTTGATACTGAAAATAAAAATAGGCTTGGCCTGTTAGTGGCAACACCTCAAATTAATACTATCGATTAAGAGGGGACTTCCTATATGGCTTTAGGGTGTCTATAGCCTAAGAACACCCAGCCCAATAGGCCCAAAATCGGCTATATGTGTTTTTTATTTTATTATTTTCTTAGTTTCATCTCCTTTGGTGCTCCAGAAAAAGGAGCATCCTGTTGTCATAGTCACCGAGAGAAGGGATGAGGTAAGAAGCTTCATTGGGACCATCGCATATGTACTCACTGCCTGGCTACGAAACCTAGGTGCAGCCGTAGCCTAAGCTCCACTGTGAGCACGTCTCTGGCACATCGGCACGTGTGCGTGCGTGCGTGTGTGCGTGCGTGTGCTTGTGTGTGTGTGTGTGAGTAAACGACTGCAAACGGAGAGATCTCTCTTCATAAATGTCAGCTTTCCCTCGTGTTTTGCTACGCATCTCTTAATATCCCAATGCGGTCGCGTTCGCGGGTTGTGGGCATGTCCACGTCAACCCGTTAACGCCAACCGTCCGATATGCCAGACTCGTAACGTGGTCCGTTGGATATTGGTTGGTCCGGGTCCCCGCCCCGTTTACTGTGACCCGAATGCTCTCGAACGCTCGTTCGTTTTCTTCCCCGTCTCACCCAGAGCAATCTCCGACTCCCGGCCGCCGCCACCGTTGCCGAACATCCCTTCCTCGCCGAGCACGCGAGCAGGTCATCTGCTTCGTGCGGTCGTCCACCTTCGCTCCTAGCATATCCACCCCACCCCTTTTCCACTTCATTTTCGATACTCGTCACGCGCTTCCACCTTCCTCAACGGGGTCGCCAAATCTGGCAATGGTAGAGAACAGCAGAGGCGGCGTGCGTGCAGTGTATGAGGCAGAAGCACTTGATGGCGTCCAATGATGAAGGAAAGAAATGCGAAATAGTGCCGGAATTGTGTGAAGGCCCATGGATGGGGCGTCGAGGACGAATATTGCTCTGGTCTCCATCCTCGCGCGTCGCCATTATATTCTTGCCGCCACAGAGCGTGATGCAAAGATCATGGCGTTTTAGAAGGCTGACCCTGTCCGCTACCTGTTGGAGCTTATGTTTCAGGAGCTCGAGAGGAGCATCCGGCCTCTTCGCCCTGGATGTGTTCAATGTAATGCTCCTTAAGACCTTAACTGCAATATTAATCTTCCTTATTTGTGCTGATTGAATATTGTTCCTTATTTGTGCTGATTGGATATTGAATACAGGATATCGAGCAATGGAAACCATGGCACTAGGCGTAGCCTGATCATCAGCATGACACAATGGCTACTCTATCTTTATTGCACCAATGGGCTCACTCCTCGCCACCATGTGTCACATCTTTCAATGCGCTAATTGTGCTGATCTGACAACGCTTGTGCCGTGCATATTGTGAGAGCCTTGGCCTGTTTAAAAATTTTCATTTTTCATGATGAAAATAGTGCAAAGGCAATGGTGACTGAGAGATGAGGCTACCTCTATGTTTACATGGCATTAGCCGCTTTCTGTTGGTGTCAGCAGGCTCAATCCTGAACAAAGTCTGCCTCTAAGGCTTCCTAACCAAATGAAACAGCTGGGAAAAGTGATAACAAAATTGATGTCACATGGAAGTTCTAAATCAATGTGAAGCTAGAGATTGAGAAAATTTCTATTGATGTTGGCCAAGTTTGTGCTCTATCCTTCTACTAATATTGTTATCTTATTGTAGGATTGTTGTAAGCATTATTTTTTATTCCTCCTTACATTTTCATGTTTCATTCATCTCAACTGAAGTGCCTTGAATATCTTAATTGAGCAGAAGGAACAAAAAATGGCATATTATACTTGGTAGTGAATGTGATAGTAATTATTAACCTTTCTAAATAAATCAGAGGCACGTGAGGAAAATAGTATTTCAACAAGATCTTCTTTCCTTGGTAAGCAACTGTAATTTCACATTTCTTAGGACATCGATGACATCATGTTGTCAACTTCAAAATTATTTAACAAATAAACATATAATTGCAGGCCATATACCGGATTTTTAGCATTGATTAACCAAACTAAATCGTGATTGCATTTGTTTCCTGTACTCGACCATGACAGAGGGTGTCACAGGAGTAAAAGTTAAAAAAATCTAATACAATTTGTTTATGCAGGAGCTAAATTGGGAGGGATAAATTCTTTCCTTCAATTGGATAAATGTGACAATTTATCATGCTTTCAATCCATAGATCGAACATGTAAATTAAAAGCCTTAATAGTTGTTATAACCTTGCCATAAATCCTGAAGATCACCTCATTTGCATAGTTTGTACAATTTAACATCTGCCTGCTTTCATTATCGATCCTTTGCATATTTAGTGCCTTAGTGATTCAGAAAGTGAAATCTTTATTCCGTTTACAAATCTTTGTTTCATTTACAAACAAAACATGTTACAAATCTTTTATGTGAAGACTGCAATAAAGAATTACCAATTAGACTTCGCAACTATTTGTAATGCCTTTCATTTACTATTGCGTACTGTACCATGCTTTCTTTCTCAATTAGCTTAAATGGATGCCTTTTCGGCTTTGCTAACCACATTTTACATGTTGTTTGAAATCAGATGCCTGATATGGCTGCCCTAGCTACATTTCTGACGCAAACAAGCCCTTAATCTGTTTATCCAATTTTACTCCTAAGTTTCTTATGAAATGACATATCTCATGGAGTTAATTGTACATTTATCCGAACAAAATCCTGTTGTACAAATTATTGTCAATTTTTATTTTAACTTTAATGGCCATGTTTACTTTTGTACGCCACCCAAGGTTTTGTGCTGGCAGTTCAACAATCTTTGAAACCTCAGGTAAATGTTGATTGGGTGACTCAAAAACTGTAGATTTATAGTTTCTTTCAACTTACTACTCTGTATTTTTTTTCTTTTGAGTTGTCTTTGCTTGAAGTCCTCCACCGGGGCTGCAGCCAACCCATTTAGCACTAAAAAAGTTCTGCTTTGATTTTGTTTTCTGAACTTCTGTTAGAATAGATTTAACCCATGCTTTGGCCATCATGTTTATATACCAATAATCGTGTAACATGTTTATTGCTCACTGAAATCATGCATGATGACTTTTGTTTGCTATATATAAAGTCTCTTCCAATCAAATGTTTTCTATGCTTTACAACCCTCTATAATTGCTCACTGAAATCAAGCTTAGTAATTATCTTTCTATAATTTCAGAATATATCAACAGAACCCACGGAAACTACTGGAACATGAAAGATTTTATGTCTGTTACGTCGTCTATCCGAAGTTTCATGAGTTCATATGAGATAGCTCAAGGGAGAAAGCCATGAAGAACTGAAAAAAAAGGGACATAAGTGCAAGGATGTGACTATTGGATGGTGTGGTTTGTCTTCTTTGGTTGTTGAAAACTTGTGTTCGGGAACACTAAGATGGTGAAAGATTTGAGAATCTATACCATTTGTGCGTGCAGGCAATCATGTCTATTGTAGTGTATTCTTAGTTTTTTAGACAGATTGTTCTTCAGTTTCATGTAATGTTCTTAATGGATACTGATAAATGCTATTTTACTAGTAGCTAACAACATTTCAAATTTGTAATAATGTCATCAGAGTTGAATCGTTCATGCACAGATTTTGAAGCAAAGATTGTTATTTCCTTTAGAGGCCCGATTTCCTCCTGCTTTCATGCAACATGAAAGTCTGTTCTCTCAAAAAACATGAAGCAAGTCAGCTGCTAAAGTTGTTGGAACAAATGAGCCTTATAACACAAAAGGGTCACAAAGCGCGCAAATTGCGCGCCATTTTTCTAGTCTCATGTCGATGGCTCTCCACATGAGGTCACCGCGCTTTGCGCAGACGAGGCCTTGTGCGTCTCCCTATTGAGACTGAGCACCACAGTGGGCTCGAATGGTGGCCGGCTAACCTCGTTGGCGTCAACAACAATGTCTACTCCTCGATGAACCTAATGCCATTGAACACATATTTGTTGTTCCAGCGACACCCTATATGATGACAATGCATGTCGTTCACCACGGCCATGGCCCGGAGGTTGGCGCATGCCAAGGTAAGTGGGTTCAGAAGGCAAACCGAGTCGGTGATGGTATGGTGGAGCAGGAGCAGGCTCTCGGCATTGCTATGTTGTGCGTGTGCAGGTGGGGATCCGGGAGACGAATCCTGAGGGAGGCAATGGTGCTCACGTTGACAAAGCGCTCTGGCTCACCATCTCAGCGGAGGCAGTGTCCAACGAGCAGCAGCCATCCAGGAAGGTCCTAGGGTCGGCGTTGGAGTTTCTCCATGGCTGGCAGACTGCTCGCGCGCGGATTTACTCCATGACGTTGATGCGCAGGAGCTGATTGGCGATATCGGAGACATGCTTGCAAGCCAGCTGCGACCAATCCCTCTTCTCCATGTCCAAGCTAAAGAAATTCGAGAGAAAGAGAGAAAAGCATCAGATCTGCAAGGGAGAGAAATGGCGGAACGTGAGAGGAAAGAAGCAGGCTATAGCTTACTCGCCGAGGGTGGATAGTGTTCCCTCAGTTTGCAACTATTTCACATCCCAACACACACCAAGGAAATGTGTTATCGATGTGCTTAAGCCATAGCCATAGTTGACAAGGCTGGTGATTAGTACACATGAAGCAGATTCATGAAGTAAGTTCGTCGTTGTCTTGTGCCTTTGTCAGTGGCAACCAACGCACTATCATTGAGTTCATGGTGCTAACTTCCTTGAACAAGGGAACTCGCCAATGCAAAGGGCACACAAAAAATTGCAGTTACTATTTTTTTGCGAAAAGGGGATTTCATTTATATTAATACACATTACATCCCTTGGTTACATAAGCCACCCAAACAAGGCCAACTCCATTGATGGGAGACAAAAACCTTGAAAGAGCCGCAAATTTCGCCATCTAGAATCACCATTCTAGACAGATATGCCACGGACAAGAATTCCGATCCGAACGAACACGTCCATCTCACCGTCCACCACCATCATCAGGGACCAAGTGTGGAGACAGGGAGACACACATGGGGTCACGCTGCTTTCCATGAAGCGAGGTCTCTCAGTTTGTGGTCGTTTCTACCTGCCAACACATACTGGAGACAAGCTCACCGTGGTGCTTAGGCCGGGGCCGCATCTCGCTTTCGTGGCTAGGCAGGCCGGTGATTACATATGCGATGAAGCTTCTTACCTAGCCCTTCTCTTGGTGATAATTATGAAGGAATGCTCCTTGTGCGCATCACCGAGGGAAAAGAAGATGAAGAGCTCATGGTACCATTTGTTGTGTATTTGGGGAATAGAAGCGTGACAATGAACAGCAAACAGAAAAAATATAATATCCATTGATGGGCTTAAAACACAATTACTTCCAGAGTGCCAAAAAATTTAGCTAACAGGGCACATTCATATTGTAAACATGGCATATTGTATCAACTTTTTTTTTTCAAGGTGTGATGGAGAGTATGTGCTGAGTAAGTTTACATATGCATTCTGCAAGGAATTGGGTTGAGCCCACCAATGTGGACACTACATTTCTCATTGTCACTCGGCAAACTCTATGCCGCGAGTGTCCGACGAAAAACAATCGGCAAACAGCTGTTTGCCGTCAACTGGTAAGCCCTATGCTGTTTGCCGAGTGTAGTTTGACCTTTGCCGAGTGTTTTTAACACACTGCAAAGGAAGGGTTCCCGTAGTGAGCTTGCGTCATCTCCATTTCTGGGTGTCCTTGACATGAATCTTTCCTGCACGATTGATTCCACAGGGCGCAAGAGATCAGAGACTGGTCGCTCCTTGGCGCGGACGCCGTCGGCCAGATCGCCGACAAGCTGCTCGCCGACGACGTCAAGGAGTACATCCGCCTCCACGCGGTCTGCACGTCGTGGCGAAGCGCCACCACCGACCCGAGCCTCCTGTACCCCTGCTTCTTCCCCCGCAACTGGCTGATGCTCCAGGACGAGGAATTCGAGGACTTAGACGATGAGGAGATCATGGCGCTCGAGAAGGAGCCGCCGGCGCCGGAGGAGGAGGAGGAGGAACAGGCGAGGAAGTTCCGGTTCGTGAACGTGCGCACCGGTGCCACGCTGTGGATCCGGCAGCCGCCGGCCGAGATGTACGGCAAAGTCCTCGCCGCCGGCGCCGAGGGGCTCCTGCTCCTCCACTGCAAGCGCGCCGACAGGGTGCGCCTCTTCAATCCGGTGACCACCGCCATGGCCGCGCTCCCGGGCCTCGCCGACGTGCCCATGGCAGCGCGTTCTTCGACGTGTTTCGTGATGGCCGGTGTCGTCTTCCACGACGGTGAGTCCACCGTGCTGCTCGTTGTGGCGACGTGGCGCCGCATGGCCATTCTGTACACCAAGCCCGGCGCCCGCCGCTGGGGGAAAGTCGACGCCGCCGTCCTCGGCGGCGACCAGAACCCGCGGTTGTTCCACCGCGGGCTCTCCTTGCACGGGTAGTTCTACCTCGCGACACGCCATGGTGACGTGCTCAGGGTCGACCTCGCGCCGCGGCCTCACCTGGTGTACGTTGCCAGGCTACATGGCCCTGATGAGTGTGCGTGTGCCAATCCTACTGGCATGCACGTACCTCGTGCCATCCCTTGACGACGACGATGGTATGCTGCTGGTGTTCTGCTATGGCTTCGCAGATGAAACATATGTCTTCGGCGTGCACGTCGGCAGCGGGAGCTTTATGCCGCCGCTCGGTGCGATTGGCAACCGCGCTATTTTCCTGCCCTCAGTCACAGTCAGCGCTGACAAGTTCCCCTTGCTCGTTCCCGGAGCTGTGTACCAACGTATGGGGACACTGAAGACATCATCTGATCCGAGTTTCTTCCGTTTGCTTTTTTAATAAGTAAGCGTGAAACAATCTTCAGCTATATTGCTATCCCGGTTATTGTGTTTATTTTTTTTCGAGAACGTGCGGAGCACGTATTTCATTAAGAAGAAGAAGAATGTTAAGATACAACACACGCTAACTCGCAACAAAAGACCACCACAAAATAGGCGAAAGAAGCCTCACGCAGGAGGACGGCCTACACACACAACTCCGGGCCTAAGTAACCTAGCCAACCAGGAACCTGGGGACGAGCAACCTCTGGAGCTTGGTGAACCTGGCCGAAGACCAAAGTGCCGCCTCATCCATGATCTCCTGCGCCAGCGCAACCGGTTGGAGGGCTTGGAATTCGAAAACTCTCTTATTACGCTCCTTCCAGAGCCTCCACGCGACCAAAACAACAAGTGTGTCGAACCCAGGCCTCCTTTCCTTATCCACTCTCTTACGCGAAATTAGCCACCAATCTACGAAGGGAAGATCATCTGCCCCTGGAGCGACCTGCTGCAAACCCAAGCGTCTCAGAACTCGAAACCAGGTCTCCCTACTGTGCACACAGTTAATAAGGAGATGGTCTAGAGTCTCAGCTTCTTGCGCACACAGCGCACAGAAGTCTTCATTTCGCATGTTATGGCGGAGTAGCCTGTTCGAAGTCCAACACCTCTCGTGCAGAACGAGCCAAAGGAAAAAACGAACATTATTTGGTGCCTGCGTCTTCCAAAGCAGGCGTGCCCCCAAAACTTCTGTTTGTCCAATGAAGAAAGCCCCATATGCGCTCGCAGATGAGAATCGACCATCAGGTGTCCATTTCCACCTGAATTGATCAGGCTCAGAGGACAACGCGACCTGTGACGTGAGCTGCAGGACCCTAAAGAACTGTAATAGGACCTGGACAGTGCGTGGCCCCTTAATATCCTGGATCCAACGCCTCCCAGCCAAGGCATCTGCGACCAGTTATTGTGTTTATCATGTTTATGTTCATGTTTGAGGTGTTTTTCGATTTGCATGTTTGAAAGAATCATTCATGTGTTCGCTTCCGATAAGCATCTGATTCGAACATTTTTGTCTGATGATTAAAGTGCCGAGGTATTTCCCATGTTGTTTGTTTAAAACAAGGTGGCTACTGCAAGTTTCTTCAAGTTTAAATCTTACAAATAATTCATAGTCATACACAATCCTAGAGGCTTTCACTAGCTTGCATAGATCAGTTGTGGTTACTAGTTGTTGTATCCAAGAGGCTTTAACATTGTGATGTTCTCACGTCTGCTGAATCGAATTGAAATATCCTACTTGTATGATCACCCTCCTCATCGTCATTTATCTACCTCAATTGCTATTTTCATATCATTGAGCCATTAAAAATCTATGTTATAGATTTGTACAGATCGGTACCTTCTGTATTTTATTCACAATAGAAAATTAGAACACACTAGCCATCAAACTATGCATACACGTTTTTGTTAGCCTTGCACATAGCCATGGACACGTTATTGCATTCGAATTTCCCATAATTTAAACATGCGTCTTGTGGCAGGAAGCCAGCAAAATAACACGATTTCTGACATGGCCTCAGTAGCACACATATAATGCCAAGTTCAAAAATTATATAAGAATATAAACTTTAGTTACTGAGTATAATTATTTATGTTTTTTGTTTGGGTATATATGATCCAACATAGAGTTAAAAGTAACATAAGTTTCTCTTCTGTACACAACGCAGAAAAAAGAGGCCCAGACCTGGGAGGGCTAGCTTCTCTTTTATACACATCATTACGATGATAGTTACTCAAACGGAGATTTGTGTGTATCTTCAGATATCGAATAAAATTTACATGACATTTTACTCGGAACGTCAGGACTATAGTGGTGAGTACTCGGTATTCTATCAAAGCGGCTTTAAAATCCTCATGTATCGATCTGAATTACCATTTTTATCTCATCCTCATGTATCCTTCGTTATTTTACTATATAAATTTAGAACGCTAGCCTTCAAGGTTATTTGGATATTTAGTAGTGAACGAGAAAACTGTTTAGTCAATATATACATCTTTTATCAACCTGTGGGCACACGTTAGCTCTGGACCTTATTTGAACCAGCGTCCGGCGCTCGGTTCGATACTCTCCGGGCCAACCTACTCTAATTATCCTATCTGATAGTAATTAATCAAAGCACTAATTGAGCATGTCTGCACTCGCTTAATCCCTTGTCGTTCTGTCGTTTGCATCTTGTGAATTGATCCTAATTCGATTAGATGGAAATTTAATAAGATATTACTATTACTTATTTCACTTACTGCTGTTCTATCTCAGTGATTTGTTTTAATTCAGAAATTGGGCAACATGTAGTGAGGAAACAAGGGAAAACGATAGGTTTTATTGTTTTTAAAAAATCCATTCGTCAATAGCCCAAAAAGAATTGAGATTGGAAACAGGTCCAGTCTTGCAATTGTCCCAGAGAAGAAAAATACGATACATCAATCATGACACCACAAATTCAATCCAACAGATCAAATGAGTGAGAGTCGATTGTGTTGTCGATGAGGTCTCCTCCTTGCCACAGACCGATCATTTTGGCGTATCGTTGTATGGCACAGTTGCACCCTGCTCCTGCTGATTATTGCTAACTTGTATTGGCCATTGCCCTCTTCCCTCTTGTGTAACACAGCCATTACCAATCAATGCCGTGCCGCCGCCACCATGGTCACCAACCACCGATTGTTGCTGCATGGTGGCACCGAATCCAAACGACGTCGGCATCTCCATGCCGCTGCTTGGCCTGAAGAAGCCATTGTTGTTGCCCTCCTGATAGCCGCCGAGAAATCTTCCTCCTTTGAGCATGTGCATGAACGATGATGTCATTGTCCCAGCATCAAAGTCCAACTGCGACACTGGTGCCAGGGTGGACAAGGATACTGGTGTGAAGGGCGGCATCTGGTGGCTGCTGGGAAAGTTGATGCCTGTGGGCGTAAACATAGGTAGCACGTTGGGGAAGTCCGCAGTAGAGGAAGCGGGTACCATATGCTGCTGCAGGCTAGGGCTGGAGCCTGATGATGAAGGCAATAATGTTGATCCACGCTTGTTCTTGCGGGATCCACCGCCGACAGGGATGTCACGAAGGGAGCCGCCTTGGGTCCAGAAACGGCGACAAGCCTTGCAGAAGTAGCGGGGCTGCAACATACTATAGTTGTTGTAGTAGCAGAACTTGGTGTTGCTCGAGTCGCAGCGCGGGCACTTCAGCGCCTCATCTAGCTGTGGCCGAGGCTTACGCTCGCTATTCGCCGCCGCTTGCTTCCGCTCCTGCTTCACGTTCCTGGTTTCCACCAGCTGCCACGCCGTGCCCGTATAGTCCTGCATGCATGAATAAATGACTTAAAGATGTCTAATGATGCTTGTGTACATGACATACTAAGCGCTACCACTGATAAACCTCCTAAATAAATAATAGCTTATATTTAGGCAAACTGTAAAAATGTGAGCGCAGCAAGGATTTGTCACAGCGTGAGGCTACCAAGAGATTTTCTCGATCGGTTGTGACTCCCACGTGCGAGGAAGAAGACTCACAAAGGAGGATTGGCCGGCAAAACATCAGAGGGAGACTACTGTACGCTTGATGGAATGGTAAGTAAAATTATTAACAAATGGTCTAATTAAAAAAAAATACACTGTTCTTCAATGCTATAAAAATAGAAGTACCTCGTGCACGGCAAAATATTAATCAAAATTCGTCATGATTTCCCAGGTGAGATATAGCTGCCTAAACAATCCAAAACAATATATAAAAGGAATTGAATTTCACCAGGGGCCTAGAACTAGTGTTAAACACAAGAAAGAAAGAAAAAAAAAGACAATTTTTGTTCCAATTTGGTGGTCCACATTATGGAGAACATATATACGTGCGGTGCCCATGCGTAATAGGTGCATATACGCACATATCAAGGTGCGTATCTATACTAGGATAAATGGACATTTGCGCCTTCCAATGCACTCCCTCTGTTTTTCTTTTGATTTGTTAAGACAAGCTAGTCAGTACAAATTTACACTAGCTAGTTGTCCTAATTAACCACATCAAAAGGGAAATGGTGGGAATTTGGCACTCTAATCCGGCCACCTTCTTGCGGCAATGCTTACAGACTGTGAAGAACGTTGGCTACGTACGTAGGCTCAAGAAGAAACTAACTAATAGAGTTCCACGAGGATGGCAGGAGTTGATTATTACCTGCTGGTGCTGGTGATGGGCAGATGCCGTGGCGGATCTGCTGCTGTCCTTGGAGGAGTTGGAGGTCATCTTCATGTCCATGGATTCACAAAAAAGTTTGATTGCGACCAGCTAGAGCAAAGGCACATGGATCAAAACAAAAGACAATCCAGCATGGATCACACAAAGATGTAAATCGAGACGAAGGAATACCTATCGTATTAGTAGGAAGAGTAGGAAAGCTTACCTGCTCGGACTAGCTAGGAAGAAGCCCTTGATCCGTCCTTTGGTAGATCGTCTTCGGACTGGAGAAGAGTAGGACTGCCAGTGGTGACGAGAGAGAAAGAGGGAGGGATGCCTTAGTTTAGTACTCGGCAAGGAAAGAGAGACGAGAGAGAGGAAAGTGATGGAGAGACTGGACGGATGGTGTGAGCGATGAGATGAGATGGAAACGGCAGGCTGCTGGTTTTTCGTGGAAGCAAACACGCAGCACAGCTGACACTTGCTCCTCGCCCTCTCGCACCAGCGTGGAACGGAAATGGACCCATCCAGAGAAAAGTCACGTCTATTGTTCCGTTTGCAACGGAAAGGAAGAAAAGTGACAATCCAGGCAAACGTCAATGGTACAGCGGCTTCCACTGCAAGCCTTAATTTGTTTTCTTCTTCTTTTATAACCGCAGCTACCAACCAATTGACATGTCGAGCATGTTTTTGTTACGTATAGGCTGGGCTAGGACAACTATACAAGGTTTGTTGTGACTCACTCGGCATATCCTGTCAGGACTTCTACCGCACCGGACGTGATACAGAAAGAAGATGGGCCGGCAAGACAGCCGTGAGCTCGGAATCCCAATGTTCGTCTAGCTGGACCCGAATGGGCCTAAGGCCATGTAATGCGTTTGTACGTGGCCTGTCCGCCGTTTCTTCCTTTATATGGCGCCGCCTGAGCGTGAGAGGGCATTCACGATTATTGTATCAACAGAACAACTCTGTCTTCTCTTCTAGCAACCTCAATCCCCATTGATGTTCTTGTGGAGATGACCCTTTCCTTCGAGGTCATTAACACTTGGTATTAGAGACACCGGTCCTCGGATCTGAAGACACACCCGCATTATACTCGCCTAGAAAAAATGGCAGACACGGTGGATCCCAATCTGAAGCTTGCGCTTGTGGCGCAATCGAACGCGTTCCTCCACGAGCTCAAGGCGGAGTTTGCGACGCAGGAGGAGAAGCTCAATTTGAGGATCTTGGCCACTGAGAAGCAACAGGGGGACCACGTCACGGCACTAGAGGCCGTCGCTGCGGCCTTCGACACGAGCTTCGCCGAGTGGAAGCCGGAGATCGAGTCCGCCGTCACATCTATCAAGCTCGAAGTAGCTAAACTCAATAAGTTCTTTGACTACAAAACCTGCGATCAACCTGTTGACCAGGCCAGGATCGTCAAGGTCTTGTCAGCATCCGCGTCTGTGCCATCTCCGCTTGGTGGTAGTGCCGACGGCCCCGATGGGCATTGCATCGAAAACATCAACCGGACGGACTATATATGGGTTTGGTTGGGTGTTCACCCAAACCCATGGCCCGGTCAAGGGTACGAACGATCCGCCTTGCCCTACTTTTTCCCCGTGTCCTGATCATTTTCTGTCGCACACATCTGATGGATTCCCTACACGCTTCCCTACTGGCAAACTGCCTAAAATCCATTTTCCTAACTTTGAAGGCACTAACCCAAAACTGTGGAAATCCCGTTGCAAAAATTACTTTGAGATGTATAGTGTGAATTCTAGCATGTGGGTAAAAATAACGGTGATGCTTTTTGAGGGTGCTGCGGCTTTGTGGTTGCAATCACATGAGCGTTGTGTCCGCAGTGTTAATTGGGATGAATTCTGTAGATGGGTCCATGATCGTTTTAGTCGTGAATAACATGAACTCCTGATCTGGCAGCTCTGTAACATTAGACAGACAGGCTCTGTTCAGGAATATGTTGACAAGTTCAGTGAACTGGTCAACCAGTTAGCAGCTTATGAACATCCCGCTGATTGGCTTTATTATTCTTTTTTTTTGCGAGGGCGCTTTATTATTCATGCAAATTTATTGATGGGCTGAGGCATGATATAAAATCTGTAGTTCTTGTTCAACGTCCTAGCAACTTGGATACTGCTTGTTCTTTGGCATTGCTGCAGGAAGAAGTAGAAGCATCGAGGAGGCAAGAATTTCGCAAGCTGAAGCATTATACCTAGCTAAGTCGGCTCCAAAAGGGAATATGCCTTTGCCACCACCACCCAGGTGGGATAAATTAATTGCTGGGCGGTGCTGCTGACTCTCATACAAATTCTCCTGACGACAAAATAGCCCGAGCAGTTCTACTGCTAGCAATTTGGCCTCTCTTTGTTAATGTCATATATCAAAAGGTTTTTGCAAGTTTTGTGCCAAAAAAATGGGTCCATGGGCATAAATGTGCTCCCACAGTTCAGTTGCACGCAGTGCAGGAATTGTGGGAAATTTTGTCATCTGAAGAAGCTATTTCCGAAACTGCAGTAGAGGATTTTGAACAAGTATTTCTGGCAATTTTTAAGGAAGCTGTGTCAGGCAAGGAAAAGGCTACTATTATGAAGTTTAGGGGTACAATTCAGCATGAAGAAGTGTTGATCTCCCTGGCAGCTAAAATACCTTCATCAGTGATAGAGTGGCTACTGCTTTAATTGGGATTATGCTCTGACCAATCCCATCAATGTACAAGTGGCTAATGGTGGTATTAATTATTGACTGCCAGAAGGAGTTGAAAAAGGCCCAGTGATGGATACAAGACTGCCATTTCACTTTTTCTCTCAAAGTAATTCCACTGCAAAGCTATGATATGACAGTGGGCATGGATTGGTTACAACAGTACAATCCTATAAAAGTGGATTGGTTCAACAAGTGGTTGTCTATCCCATATAATGGCTCTACTGCCCCCCTACAAGGAATTCTTCCTTCTGTCTTAGAATGTACTGTGATAGAAGTGCAACTTTCAGAGGCCGAGGCCACTAACACCGTACAACAGATAAGTTATATCTCTTTGTGTCAGTACCTGAAGTGCTCCAGGATATACTCAATGAATATACTGACTTGTTTGAAGATCCAGAGGGATTACCTCCAACTAGATTCTATGATCATACAATTCCTTTGATTGAAGGTGCAAGACCTGTCAACGTGAGACCATATAGGTTTTTACCAGCTATGAAAGATGAGATACAGACACAAGTTTTGGAGATGCTAAAAAATGGCCTCGTTCAGCACAACAACAATTCATTTTGATCCCCAGTGCTTCTTGTGAAAAAAGGACAATACCTGGAGCTTCTGTGTGGATTACCAACACCATTCAATAAAAGCCATCAAACAAGGATAAAATGACATTCTTTTATATTAATGGCTCTCCACAAGTTTTGTTGGAGTATTTGAATGCAGGGAGCAATATGGACGAAATTCACAGGAAATGGGGGCCAAAGCTCACCGGCCGGCCCAATCATAGGCGGCCGGCCTACTCCGGCTCCAGCCCAAGTCCAGCTCCTCCCAGAGGCCTTCTTGCAGCTTCCTCATGTGGAATTCAAGGCCCAGCCCAACATCAACCAACTGTCATTCTAGAACATGGGCTCTTGGGCCTAAACTTGAAGGCTACTCAACTTCTACCGACCCCACGAGGAAACCGACCTTCTTACCGCCATCAGGAGCTGATCAGAGCCGTCCAGGAGAAAGAGGGTGGCCAACCGCCACAATCAGTGGCCGGCCGGCCTGCCTTGGCGCGCCCGCCACTCCACCTTCGGATATATAATGCACACCGACTCCAGCAGGCTATAAATACCACTGACTAGCTTCAGAGAAACTCGCATCTTGATTCATACTTCATTTAGTCTTTTGGTAGTAGCGTAGCGCTGCTGGTAGTGAGTGAGTGAGAGGGAAGGAGAGCTAGAGGCCCCAGGTATGTCGGGACTCTGCTTCTTCGTCGCCTCGGGTATTCTCCTCGCCTGGGAGTAGTTATCTTAGTCTTTCAGGCCGGGCAACATGTAAGAAGATTATTGGTCGGGCAATGAAGTAAGGTATTCTGCTTTATTTATTTGTGGGTTCCAGGTGTGCAGTAAATATTTATTTATTTATTGCATAGACTAGCTTATTAGATCTTCGCTAGTTGTGACGATAGATGTAAACGTGGTGTTTAGATCTAGAGTTATCCCTGGTTTGCTCTTGACCCCACGGAGGATGGTAGCCGCGAGTATGTGTGACAGGCATACCGGTCTCTGTAATCCACCACGTCCGGGTTATTGTTTTTAGTAGGGTTCTCAATAGCACGTAGTTCCCCTTGGCAGTTGAACCTAATTATCGGGTTGCTGTCCTGGCATGCGTGTGCCCCGAAACAAATAATAGAGTAGGACCCTTACCAAATTGCCCAGCTATATAGCTTCTTATCATTAGATTGTCTGGCCAGAAGACCCTTTTTATTATTGTTGCAACTCCGCTCCCGTGTGCCACCTTTTACGGATCAATCCCTCTAGTGTTTAGGCTTTAGTGCACTATACGTTCCCTGTGGATTCGATACCTAGGAATACTCCTTGTGGTGAAAGCTATATGGGTATCCGTACGCTTGCGGATTAATTTCTGTTAGGCCTGAGGACTGCCAACAAGCTTTCTGGCGCCGTTGCCGGAGAACGGTAAGCTGTGCTAGAACTCGAACCTAGAGGCGCCCGTTAAAGGTTTTTATTTTCTTTTGTTTTCTTTCTGCATTTCTTTTTGTTTTTCTTTTATTATCATATAATATCATGGATACACCGTCGATCTTCGACGCCGCTGCTCCGAAAGGAGCATTATTGGAGCCTGCACCAGCATCCAAGCCAATCACAGCCGCCAGCTATGAGATTCGTCCAGAGATGATTGCATTGGTAAGGGGATCTGAGTTCCGCGGGGAAGATCATGAAAATTTGTACATACATATGCGCTACTTCGAGAGGCTCTATTCCACAGTTGTTACGTCAGGAGTCCCGAGAGACAGTTTCAGATGGTTGCTGTTTCCGTTCTCCATCACTAGCAATGCAGAGCTCTGGTATGCCAAGCATGTAAGTGAAGCTCAGGGAGATTGGGCTACTCTCCGGAAGCTCTTCTGTCTCAAGTACTTCCCTCTCCACAAGATTATTGCTCTTCGCAAGAAGATCATTACCTTCTAGCAGGGCAGAAATGAACCATTAGAAGCTGCCTGGGACCTTTTCCTGACCTACACTCATGAAGGACCAGATCTGGGAATTCCATCACCGATACTCCTTCAACATTTTGCTACGGGACTCACTCCTAACAGCCGTAACTTCTTGGATACAGCTTCAGGAGGGTCGTTCTTATACAAAACAATTGAAGAAGGGTTTGATGTGTTGGGAAAGATTCTCAGCAACTTGGGCTCCTATGATGCATGTGCCCCTGAAAAATATGAAGAAGAGGCGCAGACCATAGTTGAGACACCTTCAGCTAGCCCACCAGAACCAAAGAAGTGTGTATGTATGGTACAACCCCAAGCTGAACCACCTCAATCACAACTAGCTCTAGAGGTAGCACAAGAACCATTCTATGTCTGCCCCTCGGATCCAACGCTATTCAAGGATAGTCAAATTCTCTCCGAAGGTCAGAATCAAGTTGATTCTACTCTCCCTCTCCTGCCATATGAGGAAGAGGTAGATTTATCAAGATTCGGAAACACAAGAGAATACCCCGTGGAGAAGAATTGCTATGTCTAAAAGGCTGAGCTAGATGAGCTAGATTGGGAAGACAAGGCAGAACAAGATAAACGTCTGCAGGAACTGTCTAACAGTCTTCAGCAAGGATTGGCTCCAAGAAACAGAATGCTCAAAGAAAGCCGTCAGGCTTACCAAAAAGCCTGGCAGCATTCTGGTAAAATATGAGCATGTACCACCAATTGAGGCTAGCTATGACTTGAAAGCTGGGGTAAATATTCTGTCAAAGCAGCGGGCCCAGCAATTGGCAATAGAAATGTCAAGCCTAGTACCATCAGAAAAAGGGCTGATATTTCGGAACAAGTGTTATCGAGCTGAAGGGATCTTGCAAGAATTGGAGATAAAAATTAATGGGCAACCTCTGCTCATGAATTTCTATATCTTCGACATACCCGACAAGAACTTCTTCCTGATTGGAACTCCAATTGCAGCACTCACGAAGATGAGAAGCGCCCAAGAGGAGTTGGAAGTCCCAATGGAAAAACAAAGCTTCTCCATCGATATCAGAAGGACACTCAATGCGAAGGCAGGGGAAGAATCTGAGGAGATGGATGAATACACGGCTATAGAAGAAGCAGCGGCCGTTGAATTCCTAGAAGCTTCACAGCTTGATACGGAGGAAGACGTACAATACTTCAATGAAGATGAAGACCCTTCCCCCTATGTTCCACTCAATAAGCATGAAGAACCAAGTCCAACACCCGTCGAGCTCAAAACGCTGCCACCAGGTCTCAAGTACAGTTTCCTCTTCAAGGACCAGACAACGCCTGTCATCACTAGTGATAAGCTGTCAGAGTAAGAAGAGAAGAAGCTAGTAGCCGTGCTAGAAAAATACCGATCAGTAATAGGCTACTCACTAGCATACCTCAAGGGAATCAGCCTAGAATTCTGCACACACCGAATCCCAATGGACCCCACCATAAGCCTGTGCGTGAGCACCAACGACGTTTGAATAATGCCATGAGAGAGGTAGTTAAGAAAGAAAATTTGAAGCTACTCAAAGCAGGTATTATCTACCCAGTTCAAGATAGTCAATGGGTCAGCCCCGTCCAGGTGGTGCCAAAGAAAGGAGGGATGACTGTTGTGAAGAATGAAAAGAATGAGCTAATCCCTCAGCGTACAGTGACAGCATGGAGGATGTGCATCGATTACAGAAAGGTCAACAAGGCAACTAGGAAAGATCACTAACCCACTCCCGTTCATTGATGAGATCCTCGAGCGGTTGGCGAAGCATTCGTTCTTTTGCTTCCTTGACGGTTACTCAGGGTACCATCAGATTCCTATCCACCCTGATGACCAAGACAAGACCACCTTCACATGTCCATACGGCACTTTCGCTTACCGACGAATGTCGTTCGGGTTGTGTAATGCACCAGCCTCTTTTCAGAGATGCATGATGGCTATCTTCTCGGATCTAGTTGAGAAGATAATGGAAGTGTTCATGGATGATTTCTCAGTCTATGGTGAAACATTCAACAGATGCCTCCAGAACCTTGAGAAGGTACTCCAGAAATGCAAAGAGGCGGATTTGGTTTTAAATTGGGAGAAATGTCACTTCATGGTGACAGAGGGAATTGTCTTAGGACACAAGGTCTCTGCTCGAGGGATTGAAGTCGACAAAGCCAAGGTTGAGGTAATTGAGTCGCTTCCACCCCCGAGGAATATAAATGGGATCCGCAGCTTCTTGGGACATGCCGGCTTTTATAGGAGGTTCATTAAGGATTTCTCTAAGAAAGCTCGACCTCTCACCAGTCTCCTGGCTAAGGATGCACCGTTCGTCTTCGACAGCAAGTGCATGGAGGCATTCAATGAACTGAAAGCAGCCTTGATATCAGCCCCCATTATCCAGCCACCTGATTGGTCACTCCCATTTGAAATCATGTGCGACGCAAGCGACTACGCCGTAGGAGATAGAAGAACAATTCAAATGTTTTCCATGGATAATTCAAGCTTCTATTTTCAAATTAGCGCAGAATAATTGTAATAATATATAAATTTGATCTGAAAATTCTACAAATGCCATGACAACTTATTTTGGGTCAAAAGATTTCAATAAAAATTTCAAATGATTTTGATAAAGTGAGATTATATATTATTCACAAATAGATACATCTGTCACATAGATCTTTTGATGTTTATGGTTACTCAGTCGCTCATGAGCTACGATGGGTTGAAATTGGCCCAAGGCTGATGGGTCAGTATGTTTATTTTTTATTTAGAACAAATTATGAAAATATATTTGTATTTTGGAAATGGTTCTGTAGCTCTGGAAATTACAAACCGTATCCAGAATGAACTTTATGACATGAATTGCTTTCTAAAATTTAATTTGATATTATCTTCTCTCTCTCTCTCTCTCTCTCTCTCTCTCTCTCTCTCTCTCTCTCTCTCTCTCTCTCTCTCTCGTCACTACTGCCAGTCCTAAACTTCTCCGGTCCAGAGACGCGAAGGGCGTCTTCCAAGTCCGTGCGGCAGTACTATTCTAGCCTGTAAGCTTTCCTACTCCCTCGTTGCGATCTATTTGTTTGAGTGATCAATGCTGGATCGTCTTTCGTTTTGATCCATGTACGTTTGCTCAGGTAGCAATCAAGCTTTTTTATTTTTGGTGGATCCATGAACATGATGATGACCTCCAACTCCTTCAAGGCCAGCAGCAGCACCGCCGCCGCATCTACCCACCACCAGCAACAGCAGGTAATAATCAACTCCTTCCATCCTCATGGAACTCTATTAGTTAGTTTTTTCTTCTTGAGCCTACGTAGCCAGCCTACCATAGGAGTTAGGACTAGCAGGACCGATTCAAGAAGGCATATGCTGTATTCTTCACATGATAGGATTTCTGGTTCTTGTACGTACACCATACTCCTTGTTTGGAACTAAGGTATATATATACATTGATCCTATATATACGCACTTTGATATTTGTGTGTGTTTGTGTATGTACCTGCTATGCATTTGCACCGCACTTTTAAATGTTTTCCGTCAAGTGGACAACCAAATTCAAAGGCGGATTTCCTTTCTTTTTCTTTCAAGTGTTTACCACTAGTTCTAGGCCCTTGGAAATCCAATTCCTTCTATATATGTTTTCGCTTTGTTAGGCAGATATATATCACTAGCAAATCAGTGCAAATTTTGATCATTTTTTTGGCTGTGCACGAGATTCTACTATTAGTATAGCATTGAACAGTGTTTATAATTGTCCATTTGCTAATAAATTACTTATAGTTGTGAGTAAAATGTCAAGCTCTACTTGATTTAACAGTATGTTTTAAACGAAACTACTTCAATTAAACCCTTGGGTATTGCCTGAACCTTTGTTACAGTAAAGAACTACAATAACCGATTTACATGAGGAAGCAAGGCAGAAATTAACGAAGTCAAAGAGAGGGAAGAGGAGAGCTAACCTACGCCAAGACAAGAAGTTCTCACCGTACCATCAAGAGGGACTTGTCGGTTTCAAAAAAAAAAAAAAAAATGAGGGAATTGTCAATTTCGCCATGACATTTGTGTGACCAGAGGGCTAGATCTTCATGACTTCTTCAGACGACTGTCAGATTAGCTTCATCTTCATGCCTAAAGACTTTATAGTTTCTGCACTTCCAAATATTCCTCAAGATACAGATAATGATAGAGGTGCGAATTTTACTATAGTGACTTGAAGCTCATATATATATATAGGAGGGTCATATAAGGGGCCCAGGGTACTCTATATGAAACAGCCGGGTAATGTATAGTCAAATGATGTACATATATAAGAGAAGTCAGCTTGCCTACGGGCCTCTTGGTTCCAGTATAATTTATAATGGAATAGACATTGTAACTTTTTCTTTGGATCAACATATACGAAATTAATTTGGATCTTCTATTCCCATACACAAAACTGCATTGTAACTTTTTATTTATCACGAGTTAAATGAACTGGAAAGCTATTCTAGCGCCAATACTAAATTACTCGATAATCTATGTAAGTGAAAGCGTCATGGATTGTCTGAAAAGATTTGGAAATTACTTGTTAATCTAGTAAAAGAGAAGCTAGCTAGCACAGGGGCCTCTTTATTTTGCCTCGTATTTATCGTCCATAGCTCTATTTTCAAATGGATATCTTTTAGTCACCCAATAAAGAAAAAACTTATATAATAAGATTGTATCTTGTAACTAAGTTCTGTCTTCTACTTAGGTGAGGAATTTGGCATCATATGTCTGCTACTGACGCTAAATCAGAAATTGCTGTATTTTGCTAGCTTCCAACGCGACACTTGATTAGTACAAGGGGCTTCTCTTAGAAGAACTTCTCCAATGGTTTGTGCAAGGTAATAGAAACGTGTGCAAATTGTTTGGTGAAAGAGCTATGGTTAACTAAACAGATTCAACATATCACTACCAAATGTCCAGATAACTAGCGTTCTAATTTCTGTTGCAAATATATATAGCATATATATACATATCTTGAATGGTTCAGTGAAATGAAAATAGCAACTCAGCCATAGGATATTATTGTTTTTTTTTTGAGATCCATAGGATATTGTTGTTGTGTTCGGATAGTATAACATAGGATATTACTGTTGGATTCTATAGATGCGAGCCCATGATATTCAAATAGTAGCCACAACTAAATCGATGTTAGTGAAAGCGTCATGAATCGTATGGCCATGCATAATTTTTTTTTAAGAAAAGATTTGGACCTAACCAACTTCCAGTATATATAGCAGGCTTGTTGGAAACAACAAACATGCTGTCCAAGCACCTTGGGAATGTAATCTTATGAAAAATTGTTCAAATAAAAATGTTATTACGGAGACGACACATGAGTCGTACATTGATCCAAACATGCATACAAATCATAGATTATTCCAAACATTAACATAAATAGGGATAAACCTCAATCTCAAAAAAAAAAAAAATCAATAAGCTGATGACTTGTTCAGACCTAGTTGCCGAGCATCAGATGCAGTCTTGAATGTTCCTGTACCATTGGTACACACCTCCATGAAGAAGCTTGGGGAATTGTCAGTGCAGAGGGTATCCAAGGGAGGAAAAATGGCGCGGTTGCCGAGCACCAAGCGAGGTGTAAACCTGCCCCTGCCGACATGCACTCCGAAGACATCAATTGCTTGTGTTGTGTCTCCCGAGCTGTAGCGGCGCACTAGCAGCAACCCGTCGTTGTCGACAGCATCGTCGTCGAGGGACGGCACGAGGTCTGAACGAGAGTCCCTGCCGCATGTACAGCCATGAGGCCTGCTGGCCACGTACACCAGGTGAGGCTGCGGCGAGAGCTCCACCTTTAGCACGTCCCCGTGGCGCGTCGAGGCGTAGAACTGGCCGCGGAAGGAGAGGCCGCCGTGGATGAAGAAGTCCCCATCACCGAGGATGCAGCGGATGTCAACGGTCCCCCAGCCGTCGTCCCCGGGCTTGGCGTACAGGAGCGTCATGCCGATCTCATCGTGAGAGCGGATGAGCAGCATGGTGGGGTGCTCGCCGTCGAAGACGACTCCGGCCGAGATGACATCTGATGTGAGGCGTATTACTTTGTATGCTGTGGAAGATCTCCTGTCTCGAGGATGGTCACAATCGATACGCCGCGCAGGCCCGGGAGCTCGGCCATGGTGGAGGTCAGCGGGTTGAAGAGGCGCACCGTGTCGGTGCGCTCGCAGTGGAGGAGGAGGAGGCCCTCGGCGCCGCCGGTGGTGAGGACCTTGCTGTACTCCTCGGCCGCCGGCAGACGGATGCGGAGCATGGCGCCGGTGCGCACATTCACGAACCGGTGCTTCCCGTCTCTCTGCTCCTCCTCCTCCTCCGGTGCCGGCGCCACCATCTCCTCTTCCTCGTAGTCCTCGCGGTCGTCATCGGAGTCGACGTATTCCTCGTGGTCCTAGAGCATTAGCCAGTTGCGGGGGAAGAAGCGCGGGTGCAGGAGGCCGCGGGGGTCGACGGTGGAGCACCACCACGACGTGCAGACTGCCCTCATATGGATGTAGTCTGCAGCGTCGCCGGCGAGAACGTGGTCCGAGATCTTGGAGATGAGCTCCGGGAAGAGACCCGCCCAGTTTGGCATCTCCTCCGACCTGAACAAATCAAACGGAACCATGCATCAGATTTGGAAGAACCATGAGATCTTGAAGAACAAATCAACCGGAACCATCAGATTTACAAGAACCATCAGATCTTGAAGAACAAATCAACAGGAACTATATGATTTGGCAGAACAATCAGATCTTGAAGAAATGGAGGAAGGACTCTCTTACCTGTGGACGACCTCCACTCTGTGTACCTCGTCGGCGACCACGTCCCTTTCTTCCGTCCTGGAGGAGTAATCGAGCAGGAAATTATCAAAACAGTAGGAATAATCGAGAGGGAGAGAAGCTAGGTTGCAAATCGAGAAATGCACAAGACGCGAGGTAGCGTGGAGGCGAGCGAAGCTGACCCGTGGACGACGACGGCGACGGTGCTTGGGTGGCCGAAATGGCGGTGGCGGCGGCGGCGGCGAGGCGTCCTGGGCTGAGAGGTTGAGGCGGCGCTGCCATGGGGTTGGGAGCCTGAGCTAGGGTTTCTTCGGGAGGATGGATTTGCGAGGGTCTGGAGGATTTGTGCGCCGAAATTGGGGCGGGGCTGGGGAAATTTAAAGAGAAAAACTAGGGTTCGGGAGGGGGTTGGTGGCTGGAGCGGGCCAGCAGACGTGGAAAGTAATAGATGGCTCCACGCTGCTTCGGTCCTACTCCTACGTATGCGTACAGAAATTTAACTCTACGTACGTATTCGAGGCAGCAGGGCGTCGTTATGTTCCTTAGCCAATCTTACGTTGGTCTGTATGTACTTCTTTGGGTGCTCCTGGCTCCCGCTCCTCGGTCCCACGTACGCGTACAGGATTGTTAACATACTCTAATCTCTACGTATTCAAGCAGAGCCAACAGCGTACGTAGGCCTGCCTATACTGCTTTGCGTGGTTCCCACATTCTCCTGTCCTCTTCCTGGCTGCGTGTCAGAGCGTGTGGAATATGAGTTGGGGAACAAAGTATTGAACGTGGCCATTTCTGTTATGTTCAGGAGAAACCCCCCCCCCCCCCCCCCCCCCCCCCCCCCCCCCCCCCTTTGCCGTGTGCCTAGCATGGTTCTAAATAGCCCGCTATAGCCCTTGGAATGAGAAGAGGCTAAGCTATTCCTCATTTAGCGCTAAGCTTTATAGCCCGTTATAGCCACCGCTATAGCTGGCTAAATTAGCTAAATTAAGGAAATTTAGCCGGCTAAATGATGGTGTGATGAAGGCATTAAGCACTTGATAAGGTTTGAAACTTTTCAAGGTAATTTAGTGAATTAAATCAATATGTTTAACACTTTCAATGATGATGTAATGAAGACATGAAGCCCAATACTTATTTTAATCCATAAAAATTCATGGTTCCATGTGTTTTATGTCTAATTATTCTTTGATTTTTAATAAAATTGTGAAACCGCTAAAGGAGTTTAGCTGTGGCTATTGCCCGCTATAGCCTTTCTTAGCCTTTGCGGACATCAACGGCTAAAGCCCTTAGCCCGCTATTTAAAACATTGGTGCCTAGGTGCACTTGGCAAATAGCACACGGCAAACAGGTGCCGGCAAACAGGACTTTGCCGAGTGCCTTTTATCGGGCACTCGGCAAAGAGTTTGCCGAGTGCCCCAGGTGGCCGTCAACCCAAACATTGCAGAGTGCCATGGGCCCAGGCACTCGGCAAAGATTTATTGTTTGCCGAGTGCCCTGGGCCCAGGCACTCGGCAAACCCTGGCCACTTTGCCGAGTGCCAGGCTAAACACTCGGCAAAGAATAGCCTCAATCACAAAAAATCATCATCATATATCACATATATGAGCCTAAACATCATCACATATTACATATTTGAGCCCAGATCATCACAAACTCAACATATCACATAAATAGGCTCCACCGTCATCACAAACTCAACATATCACATAAAAAGCTCCACCATCATCATAAACACATCACATAGAGGTCCACAATCATCACAAACACATAGTCCACCAACCATCATCACAAACTCGTACACGATCACGACACATAGTCATACAAGTTGAAATACAATTACAAGTTAATTGACGAGGTGGCCACGGCGACCAAGCATTCGGCGGGGAGACCGGATTGTTGGATCTCGCCGACTGATTCTGCACGAGCAAAGTAATAGAAGTATTTAAGTTGTAGGTTAGAAGCATATAAGCTAAAATGTATAGGTTAGAAACATATAAGCTAAAATGTAATAGAAGTATTTAAGTTGTAGTAATTGTAGCAAATTCTGTTGTTAACAGTAATAGAGGTTCATAGTAATAAAACTTATAAGACAAAATGTAGGTTACAAGCTAGCATAGCTAAACCCTTCAATTACTTCACTATATCATACTTGAAGGTAAGAAATTAAAGTACAAAAGATTTGAAGTGACTCACCGGAGTGCCTGCAGAAGGAGTGCTGGTAGGAGGACCGCCGAAGGGAGAAGGACCGCCAAAGGAGGTGGTGGTAGAGGAGGGAGTTGCCGTGGCGGCGGCATCGTACCATGAGTCTGCATGTAAGCGAACATCTATGCCATTCGCTGGTCCATCATCAGGTCCATCCTCTGCCGCTCTGCCTCCAGCTTCGCATCCATCTCGGCCTGCAACCTCAGCCGCTCTTGCTCCATCTTCGCCTCCATCTGGGCCTACAATATTTCATCGATCCCAATGTTACAATGTAAGGTAATACCAAGTACAAATCAATGAACAACGAATTAAACCAAAATTACATGGACTTGCTCAATCTGGATCTGTGTAGCGCTAGGCCGTGGGCATATGGGCGGGACTGAGCCCATGCTCCTTGCTCGGATTTGGGAGAGTGTGGGAGTAGAGGCCGTGTCGATTGTGCTATCGCCAATCCAGTACCGGCCATGCTTCTTACCTCCACCCACCCTCATCACGGCCTCTCCATCAAGGGGCTTGGTGCTCGGGTCCCACTCTGGCCCATGGACCTCCCTTGCCGCTGAGGTGTACTCACTGAGGCGGTTGTGGATGGTAGCGTCGCTGTACGCCTCAGGCGGGCGTTGCCCTTGTGGGACAGAGCAAAGGCCTTCAATTGCCCGCAAAGCTGGCCACCATGTGCCGCCGACTGCAAGGAAAATAGAAAGATGATTAGAAGTTATGGAGAATATTAAGTGTTTAAATAAAGAAGTTGAGTTTACGTACCCATCTGGCCGCGTACTGGGAAAGTGTAAGGTTGCCTTGATGGTGTGGTGCCCCAGGCATCATCAAGCGCCGCTCTTGCGGCAAGCGTTGTGTCTCATGCCACTGGGGGTTGCACCATTTGTTGACAATATAGGACCAGGCCGTCCAATGGGAGGCGCACCACCATGGAGTCACCTACACGTCATCAAGTATAGAAATATGAGAAGATCAAATTAAGCATACTTAATCTCGTAAGAGTTCTGTATTCATGTTTACCAGCAGGTATTGCTCTCGGGTAAGCTCAATGGTTCGTGCCTCCTTTTTTTCCACCCTCATGTGACGGACATTAGCGTAGTAGGTTATGACGGCCTGGACGCGCGATTCGTAATGCATGTCTCTTACGAGTTTACGACATGCATTGTTCGTCACACGAGCCGCCATCTCCTCCTTCCCAGGCTCGCATCTGAAGAAATCCTGCATTAAGACGCAATGTACACTGTCATTATTTGAATAATATCCAATGAATGCGATGTATTGACCAATGCAGTGCAACGAAGACTTACCCACATCTCTTCCATCACTCTCTCCGCCTTGTGCTGAAAAACCCTGTTGTCCCGATCTGCGAAATCGGCGGCGTTTTTGTAGTGGTCCCACGTGAAGGCCGGCACCTGCTTGCCGGCGCAGTGCACCATGCCATGGAAGTGTAGCCTGCACAAAAGACCCAGCATGCCATTGGGAAGGCGCTTGTGATCACCTGCCTCGATCACGTCCCAACTCCTGCCCAAATGAATGAGACAAAATAATAGATTTTATTGTGATTTTGAACATATGAAATGAGAAATTAGCGATTAAAATTAGAAAGTTACGTACCTAGGCGGTATGGGTCAAACCATCGGCCGTTTCTCAGGAGGAATCGGCCGAGTCGGGAGCTGTGAGGGACCTCGCAACCACACACTCTGCAAGTCCTCGGAAGCGGAACAGGACCCCCCTGCCTCCGCCTCCTCGTCCTCGTCCTCCTCCTCCTCAGAGCCGTGAGCGGAAGGTAACTCCTCCTCCTCCTCCTCCCCCTGGTGCTCCTCCTCCTCCTCGGAATCCCCCTTGTGCTCCTCCTCCTCCTCGTGCGCGGAAGGTGTAGGCGACGGGTCCCTCCTGCCTCCTCGACCCCTGCCTTCTCCTCCTCCTCCTCCTCCACCTCGTCCAGCTCCTCCACCTCTGCCTCCACCTCTGCCTCGCGCCTTCCCTCGCCCCTTCCCTCGTCCCTTCCCGGACCCCTTGGCTGCGTCGGACCTCTTCCCAGTCGCTTTTTTGTAAAGCGACGACACCGACCTCAACACACCCCTGCCCACCATCTTCGATCAATCACCTGCAATTCAAAAGATGAAATCCATCAGTACTTCCAAATAGATGCAAAACAAATAAAACATATATAATTAGAAAGTAACATATATATAGTATTGGAAATATGGAAATAATTAAAAAATACCATACATGTATCAGAAATAATCATCATAATCGGGATTAGCTTCATCATATGCCTCATCATCACTATCAGGCATGTCGATATCATTTTGCACGTTTGCCGGAGGAGGAATGTCGCCTTCGTCCTCATTGCTAAAATGTAACCGCTCAAGTAATTTCAAATCATTCACATTATGAACCTCATCTCCGGCATCGTCGTCAATAACCGTTTCATTCTCTACTTCCATTCCGATCTCTTCGGTTAAGTCTATATGAAAACCCTCTTCTTGCCCATGTTCTTGAAAGAACTCTCCGTCGTCTGGGTTTGGCACTACATTGTAATCTTCATTGTTTGGGACAGGTAGTTTGCCGTGTGGCGCTACCTTGTACACAACATCCCAACCCTTGAGACGGTTGTCGGTTTGGCATGGGTATGATAGGTAATAAACTTGTATGGCCTGTTGCGCCATAATGTATACATCGTCCCCTGGGTACACTGATGACTGTCGAATTTCGACTAGGCCAATATTAGGGGTCCGTCTCACTGCTTGAGGATCAAACCAATGGCATTTGAATATGACAGGAGTAAGAGGTTTGGACCCATGAAACTTGAGTTCGTATATTTCTTCAACTCTTCCCTAATACTCGACCCCATCGTCCCCCGGCGTAAAAACTTCGGTATTGGTGACTCTTCGATTGGGCCGACTCTGCTCGTAGCTTGTTGTGTGAAAGCGGTACCCATTAACGTCATAGCTTCGAAATGACCTAACCCTTAGGCACAGCTATCGGCAACCTGTCTTAGATCGGCACTCATAGACGCATCAGTTTGGCTCTGCAAGTTCAAGCAGGATCGTTAGTTATATTATTCGCACGACGAGCAACTTGTAAGTGATACGAAAAACTACTAAATACCTTTTGTTTGAACCAAGAAATGAAATTAGGCATTTCATTTCCCGCACCCTTTGAAATAAGGGTATCAACTTCCTGTGCGGTTGGTTCTCTTGATCCACGTCAGAATTCATGAATATACTCCCTGTACCAACAAGGAACAAGTTGGTTAGACGCGGAATATTGAATACTCGGAAAAAACATTGGACAGTAACTTACTGCATGTACGGCAACACTTCGGAAAGGTTGGTCAACACATATAGCATGATAGTGCGCCACTCTTTATGTTTCAAGGTCTTGTTGGTCCCTTCTCTTGCAGTTCCGTGTTGCCCTAGGAAAAGGCTGAGCTTCGATTCATTTTCGCCAGCATTGTAACGAGGAGCTGGATAATGCACGCTCAGAAGGTTGTCTGAATAGTATTTTGATGTGAAGTTTGACACCTCCTCCAGAACGTAAGCCTCTGCAATGGAAGCTTCAATTTTGCATTTATTCTTGTATTTCGTTCGAAGAACCTTTTGACACCTCTCAATTGAATAGCACCAACGGTTCTGCGCATGCCCCCCCATTCGTGCCTCATACAGGAGGTGCAAAATCATATGCGCCATTGGAGTGAAGAAGCCGGGTGGAAAGATCATCTCCAACTTACAGAGCAACACAGACGCCATTTTTTCCATGTCTGCAATCACGGTCTTAGATATCTCCTTAGCACAAAGCTGGCAGAAGAAATAGCTCAACTCTGCCAGCACTAGCCACACATGATCAGGGAGATAGCCTCGAACCATCACCGGAAGAAGCCGCTCAAGCCACATGTAGTAGTCATGACTCTTTGCCCCGTTGATTCGCATAGTTGTTAAGTTCACCCCTCTACTCAGATACTCCCTCTGGATCACAATATAAGCATTCCAGAGATTCAAAAGTGAAAATAAGAAGGATGTGAAAAGACCATGCAGCCCCCAATCATTCTCTCCAGTACAGGACCATTGAATGCATTCCAGCCCACCGCCTCCCTCGAATCGAAGCTCCGCCGCCACCCACCCACCCTCCCCCGCGCCGCCACTCCCCACTGGCGCCCAGTCGCGACCAGGGAAGCCGCGCGGCGGCCCGGGGAGGCTGTGCCCCCGACGGATCTGCACCGAGCTCGAGGAGGTAGAAGGTGGTGAGCTCGCCAGCGGGGAGGCCGCCGCCGCCGAAGCGGTTCCCGGCGAGCACGACGCTGGCCACCTTCCTCCCCAGCCGCGGGAACGATGGGCCCAGCGAGTTGTTGGCGAGGTCCACCGCCTGCAGGTTCCTGAGCGCGCTCAGGTCCGGCACCTCGCCGGGGAGGTTGTTGCAGGACAGCGTCAGCGACCGGAGATGAGCAGCGAGAGGATAAGGTTGCGAGTGTTCCGGGGGGTGGGTGTGTTGGCGATTTCTAGCATACCATTTTATATGCCAACTGCACCTTATTTAGAGCATAAATGTCATTATTATAGGCTATTAACCCTTGATAATAGCACTATATTTGTATATATGTCGTTCTGGAGCTTTATTGCAGAAACAGATGAAAAGGACGACATTCTGGACATTGTGGCTGATTTGGACCTAAAGAGAAGAGAACTAGCAGAAAAGGTCCACTGTGCCGATCGGCACAGCCTTGTGCCGACCGGCACAGGGGACTTCGAGGCCATCGAGTCTGGCCCACCATTCAGTTGATTCTAGAAGGAAGTTATCCGAACCAATCTTGGGAGATATTCGTCACGAAGAGATAAAAGATACTCGAAGATTTGAAAGAGTAATGCAAGACTTGATCTCGAAGAAAACTGATTGGAAGGCCCACATGGAAGCTACCTAGGACTTTGGAACCGACTTAGGGAGGAAACCGAGCTGGACACGAGGTGTGCCGATCGGCACGACCCCTGTGCCGATCGGCACGAGGACTCTTTTCCCGAGATCCTCCCTTTCTGGTGTACAGCCCTATATAAACTTGTAAAAGCCCTAGGGTTTCGGGATCCACCGCCAGAGGGACAACACAGCTAGTAAGTTTAGAGCCACCAGGGCTTTGCCCCGTTCTTCATGTTCTCTAGTTGCTAGATCAAGAACCGCTGATGTTAAAGAGGTGATCCATCAAGGTAGGCCTACTAGATGGTGATGTATCTTGCACTATGTATTATCAAAGTATGGTTGAATATGTGGATGAATGGTTTTGATTATTGATTGCCTGGATTTTGTGGTCTTTACATGTGCTTGTTTTCCTACGCTTAGTGATGACTAGTATTAGATGTTATCTTAATTGTGGTGGCAATAAGAGGTGAGAGATTCAATCTCTCACTATCTCCATTGTGGTTAAGGTAGTATCGGGATCTTGTAATGCGCCATAATTGCATGTTGTCTCTGCACCTCAACGACCGCTAATGCATACGCGATGATCCTTGAGATGATGTGTAGAGTAGGAAGAGGCTACTGACTAAGGCGATTGGTCGTGACAGGGCTCGTCGGAAAGGGGTCTCGACCTATCGATCTTCGGTTATCAATAATTAAGTAATTCCGTTTATGATGCTATTTAACTGAGCTTTTTGGTTACGATCTCAACTAGCAGACTTGGCTAACTTACCCCATGATCTAATCAGGTTCCTTAGGCTGTTCAGACAACACTTCGGACAACTTAGCCTTCATGCCGACCGGCACACTCCCTGTGCCGATCGGCACAACCCCCTGTTTTCTAGAAACTCACTAGGAAGCCTGGCTAACTCTTTTACTGATGACTCTTCTTAATTCCCATTGGTCCTTGTGGTTCGATTAAACCTTGGAATACTCTTCTGGGGGAAAAAGACTACAACTGTACACCGTGCTCTTGCGGTATATAAGTGGGTGCGTAGATACGACCAACAGGGTGGCTGGGAGCAGCTAATCTAATAAATGGTGGGGCCCACAAGAGGTAGGGATGCTTATATTGTGGCATAAGATTTGAATGTCTCAAATGCTTACATATAGAATCGGAGGAAGTACGCCGCAAACCCATCAGGGAACATTAACGTTTTGAACCATTCTAGTACTTCCCTCCTTTGAGGCCTCGTAAGGACGAAATCGGCCGGAGGCTTTCTCCATGACTTGCCGGATTTAGGAGGCGCCATGTTTAGCTTAGGTCTATCGCATAACGCTGCTTGATCGACTCTTGCCTTCATGTTGTCCCTTGTCTTATCAGGAATGTCCATGATTGTTCCGAAAAATGGAACGTCAATGCCATGTTCAGTGTGCATTAGGTCATTGTTATGTGAAGAAGGTCTTCCATATAGGAAAGCCTCCACAAGCCGCAGATCTGAGTGAAGGCATGTAGCTCACCATATCCCACAAAACCACCTTCTTGCTCATAACCACGAGAGCATCTAACTGAGCACGCACCTCGGCACTGTCATGAACGGCCGTGCCTGGTGTGCACTGCGACACCTTTCGTGAAATTCTTTTTGTCTCTTCTGAATGGATAGTCAGGAATTATCAGCGACAAGAATATGTTCTGTCGTTGAAAGAGGACGCTGGGGGGAGATTCAGGGGTATAACGAAAATGGGCCAACAACTGTACGGGGCAGCTCCCATTCCATAAGGATTGAACCCATCTGTTGCCAATGCCACACGTACATTACGAGCCTCCAGAGCTTTCATGTCGTGAATCTCATCAAAATGTTTCCAGATTTCACCTTCAGATGGATGTACAAGCTTATCGGGATTGTATCGGACTCCATCTTTGTGCCATGTCATCTGTTTCGCAGATTCCTCGGTCATATAAAGGCGTTGGATTCTCGGTATGAATGGAAGGTACCACAGAATTTTCGCGGGGACCGCGAGGTGCCTCTTTTAGCCATCAGCAGCGTCTACCTCCATGAACCTTGGGGATCCACACTTTGGACAGTATTTTGCTTCCGCGTGTTCTTTCCTAAATAAGATGCATCCCTTCAGACACGCATGTATCTGCTCATATGGCATTTTAAGTGCACGAAGGAGTTTCTGTGCCTCATACATGTTCTTTGGCAGAATGTGACCTTCCGGAAGCAAGGTGCCAATAACTATCAACATAACATCGAATGCATTTCGACTCAAGCTAAACTAGGACTTTACGGCCATTAGGCGTGCAATGGCATCCAGCTGGGAAACCTTGGAGTGCCTATGAAGAGGTTGCTGTGAAGAAGACAACATGTCGTAATACGCCTTTGTGGTCTCCTCTGGCTCCTCCTCTCTACGTTCTTCATCCACATTGAAATGTGCTTCATGGTAGTCATGTAACATGTCTTCTACCCCACCATCAGCATCATAATCATCGACGCGTTGTCTCACGACGTCGTCTCTCACACGTTCGGCTTCACCGTGGTATAACCACCGGGTATAGCCTGGCGTAAATCCATTCAGACAAAGATGTTTAGCCATGACATCCTTTGTTTTTTCGACGCGCGTTGTTACAACGGCTGCAGGGACACCAAGCGACACTCGCTCCTTTAGCCTTGGCAAATGCTAGTTCCATGAAAGCTTCGGACTTCTCAATCCATTCATCGGTAAACTCAGTCCGACTTAAGCGGCCCGTGTACATCCACTCACGGTCTTCCATCCTTTAACAGATATATATCAACGAGTAATATAAAATTAATTCATTTGCATCGATCTACACGATGTTGCAACTGTCTAATAGGTGAAGATAGGTCCTAATCCCACCCGAGGATGCGTAGATGGGGTTAGTTTCCAAGGTCTACTCCTATTCGAGACAGAATTTCGACAACACCTCCCCGCTGTTTTCCAAATACACGTCCATCAGGGAGATTGTGTATCCAGAGAACAACAGGGAGATGATGCCGAAACTCTGTCTCGAACCAGAGTGGACCATGGAAACTAATCCCATCTACGCATCCTCGGGCTGTCCAAAAAAACGTGGACAATTCGAAACAGATACAGTCTTAGATATGCAAAGATTTGCATATCTCCAACTCTATCTCTTTCGAACGGGAGACGCCAAACTAGGTTACGCGTGACCTACATACATGAATGAAAAAAGGGGTTGGTTATGCCTCACCTTGCTGTGCTGCAAAGTGACCGGTGGAGGACGGTGTGCAAAAGCCTGTCCTGCAAATTAAAACGAAACATAAATGAGTCAATTTCAAATTTGACATACAAATAATTACTTGGATACAATAGCTAGGTTCAACTTTATTTTTCAAAGCCAAAAGATAGCGAAAAAAATAGTGCCATCAGATCGGGAATAGCCTTATCATCATGCAAACGTGACACTTCCCCGAGTCGAGTGGCAAGTGTCGACTAAATGAATATCACTTGATAAAAACCAGCCACGTCGACTCGGGAAGTGTCAGGTTGGCCATCCTACTTCATCATTTGGCAAAATTCGACAGCACCTCCCCTACACGGTGAGGTTCCCAAAACCTGCAACAAACTAACGGCACGATGGCCGACAACCACATCCAACAAAACAACGGCACGATCCATGTACGGCAATCCAAGTCTAATCCTAACAATTTGCACCATCAAACAGGACTAATTTCTATGTTGAAAAAGGGGAGGACAGCTTCCTGACCTTGGGCGGGTGTGGCGGCCGGCGCCGGGGCAGCGGGCGGAGGCCTGTCCGAGGCAGCGGGCGGTGGCCAGCCGGGAGGCGGCGGTAGCGATGGCGTCCGGTGGCCGATACGGTCGGGGTAGGGGGCCGGTGGCCGATACGGTCGGGGAGGGGGCAGGGCGCCGGCGGAGGGGTGCCGCCAGTGAGTCGGCGGCGGCGACCGGGCGGGTGCCGGCGGTCGACGGCTGGCCGGACAGCGGCAGGAGGGTCGGCCGGGAAGCCCGGGCGGGATGCTGGCGGGGGCGGCCGGCCGGGGCAAAAGGCTGGGGCGGCCAGGCAGGAGGCCAGCCGGCGCGGCCTCCTCGGGATGCCGGGGGGCGGCCGAGCGGGACCTAGACGCGGGCGGGGGGCGGGCCGGAGCTCGACGCGGCGGGAGGCCTGGCCGGAACTCGACGCGGGGGCACGACCTCGACGCGCGCGGGCAGGGGGAGAGGGCAGGCGGGCGGGTGGTGGAGATATGACGTGGGGGCGGGGGCCGGAGGGGGGAGTGGCGCGAAGGGGGGAGGCGGCGCGGTGGGTCCGAAGGGCGGCGCGGATGGTGGGAGGTGACGGGCGGGGCCAGAAGGCGGCGCGGCGGGTGAGGGCAGGGCGCGGGGGCGTCGGCGGCAGTGGCGTGCGCAAGCGAGAAGAAGAGTAAGAAGAGAAAGGAAGTGAGGTAGAAGAAAGGAAAAAGCGCCCGCACGGCTAAGTCAAAGGAAACTTTGCCGAGTGCCGTGATGTGGCACTCGGCTAAGTAAAACGTTGTTTGCCGAGTTCCCGCCACGTGGCACTCGGCAAACATTTTTTTTCAATACATAGTTTTTGATTTCAAATAATTTTTTGGTTGACGATATGATTTCAAACAAAAAAGTTGTCAAAATAAAAGTTTCATAACTTCTTGAGATCTACAACTTTTATTTTCACAATTTGCCCATCCGAGATTGTTTAAGAAATTCAAATTTCAAAATTTGAGAAATTTCAAACGTACTTTACGTTGACAATTTAATTTCAAATAAAAAAGTTGACAACATGAAAGTTTCATAACTTCTCGAGATCTACAACTTTTATTTTTAGCATTTCTCCATCCGAAATTGTTTTCAAAATTCAAATTTTCAAATTTGAGAAATTTAAATAATTTTTCCGCTGAAAATTTGAATTCAAATAAAAAAGTGTTCAACAGCAAAGTTGTGCAACTTATGCAGATCTACAACTTTTATTTTGGTCTTTTTTTCAAAAATAAATATAGACACGTTGTCCACATATTCCAAATATTCCTCTTCGTGTTTCGGAAAACTATCCAGGAGCTCTAGGATTTGTGAACAAATTTACTAGCGCTCTGTCGAATGAAAAAAATACCAAAATAAGAAGTGTAATAGGGATCTTCGTGTAGATGTTGACAAAATATACAACTTTGCAGTCAAAACTTTTTTATTTGAATTAATTTAGAGGTCCAAAAAATTCATTGAAATATTCTTTGCCGAGTGTAATAGGGAAAACACTCGGCAAAGGGGCCTCTTTGCCGAGTGTTGGTGGGGACACTCGCCAAAAAATAAAAAATTTGCCGAGTGTCCTTTTTTGCCGAGTACCCGGGCCCATTTCGTCTAACGGCCGTCTAACATTTTTAACGGGCGTCAAACTTTGCCGAGAGGAGTTTTTTGCCGAGTGCTGGCGCACCCTTTTGCCGAGTGCGCCGCATTGGACACTCGGCAAAGGGTCCCCTTTGCCGAGTGCCCCTCCCATGGCACTCGGCAAACCCTTTTTTGCCGAGTGTCTAGGGTTTGCCGAGTGCGGCACTCGGCAAAGACCCTGTTTGCATGCCCGAAAAAAAGCGCTCGGCAAACCTTCTTACACTCGGCATACGAGGGGTTTCCCGTAGTGGTTGAAGCACAACCGACATTAATAAAAACTTGGCAGAAATTTTGATACTGGGGAACATAGTATTGAACATGGCCATTTCTTTTGAGCTGGTGGCTTCGTTGGTTGCAGAAGAGGTGCATGCGGTGTTGTCATCTTCAATAGGCACGTTTTTCTTGAAGCTACCGACCTTCACGTACTTGCTCATGAACTTGTATTCCCAGTCCTACAAGGCATCATGCTCAAAAGGACCAAGGCCGGAGATGTCGCCTATCAATGTGGCTTTCTTATATTTGTCCCTTCTTACATAGAGATTCATAGATTTTTCAATGTACGGTGAATATATATGAGGCCAGGTGGAGAGAGTGATCAAGCTTGTGTACGATCTATGAGGTAAAAATTTAGTGTAAGTAAACAAACTAATATAGTGGGGAACACTTTTGTTGCTCACCCAACTGATGGATCAGATAGAAAATTGAAAGGCAAACTCAAAGTGAAGAAAAATACAAATAACATTTTTATTAAAAAATGGTGTTTTGAGCAATCCTTAAACGTGTAAGTTTTATCAGAAGATTCAGAATTGTACAAAACGTGAAAACAAGACCATCGCAACAGACCGGATTCAGTTGATAACCGGAGGCGTTGTATGTGTTTTTCTTTTGTCGGACGCATTGATCCCATGGAAAATAAAAAACAAAATAGTAGTTTGTTACGGGCACAGGACATGCTGCAGCATGTGCGCCTGCGGAGTATCACCCGCTCCCGCAGCCTTCCAAATTTCAGGAGCTCCATGCCTGCCTGCTTCCAATGCAGTGGCGGACCCAGACCAATGGATCTGGGTATGCACAGTGCGTGAACAGTAGACAAAACAGTAATTAACAGCGCATAAACAGTACTAAACAGTACATGAACAGTGCTCCAATTTAGCTAAATCGCCAGTTTTAGGGTATGCCGAGGCCTACTTGGACCACCCGTGGGTCCGCCGCTGCTTCCAAGTTTCATTTCTAGCAACCTGACACTCATCCTCGTCGCATTCTCACACCTGACCTGACGCTGACGCCATGCCCAAATCGCCACACAGCTCAAGTTGCAACTTCCAAACCCTACCACCACCACAATCACCTCATGCAATCCTTGAACAATGAGGCTGACAAAAAAAAAAAAAACAGGATCTTGCTCGTCTGCAATCGTAGGATATTTTTTTTATTTTTAGGTTACAACATCTTATTGGGAGTAGCCAAGAAAACTGTTTATGGATCCATAACTTAGTCTACAATGTTCCATACACTAGATAAAAATGTAGCATGCAGACACACATATTACTGGTGGAGCTGTCCTTATCCATGTGGGGTGACCACTACTGAGCAAAATGATAAAACTGAACCATTCACAGCTAAACTGTAAGAATGCTGGATCATTTGAATTAGTGAATAAATACTTTGGAAGATTTAGAAAGTGTACTGGAAGAAAATATGATCAACTCAGCAGTTTCAGTATTTCCTCTGATTGCCAAATCATCCTTCATTATATTTTCTACTAGTTTGCTGTAGTAATTTTCATGGCTGCATAATGTTAGACATTATTTTAGAAGTCTGTACTATTCGACAAATGTGCCTTGTGGACAACTGAAAAATATAGTGAAAAAAAAAATTTGCCAGGGACACACCTATTCATATCCCTAGCAAAGAAATAAAATAGCAGTACTGCCACATGTAGGATAATTGTCCTGAAATTCTGGGGGCCATACACTCTGACGAGGAAGTTTCTGAAGCTCGATTTTAGAAGGGAATCAGTTTGCTACCTCAAGCACTTCTAGTGAAGCAGAACACGAAACATGCGCTTGTAGACCATCACAAAATGCAGGCAAAAATAATGATTTCAGAAGCATATGGTGAACAAAAAAGTCTGATTTATTTCATCATACTGCGAGTGCGTAAATTGTCCCATACCCGCATGTATTTTCACAGGTGCTTACAGGTCTTACATATTGTAATTATTTACAGAAAAGGATGGTGGTATATGGTACTTCAAATATCGTGAACTGATTGATGATTTGTATTACAATAACATCAATCCCCGTCTGAGATAACCTAGTAACTCAAAAGGGGCTAGACTCTAGTCTGAGATGACCTGTTACCTCAGATGGGGAAAATCGCCGTCGGAGGTAGCACGTCATCTCAGAATGGCTGGAGGCACAGACGGGCTCTGTCCCATCTGTGATGGACTTTGAGCCCCGTCTATCATCTCCAATTCTGTTGTGTACGCATCT